>CM038142.1:395378444-396055360 GCA_021437245.1 Aegilops speltoides | reverse complement strand
TTATTTAGTAGTCTGAACTTGGGACTTCATTTGTTAACACCCTTGTTCAAGGCAAACAACAATTAACATTTAAGTGATTTCAATAATCAGATAAGTGAGCATGTTTTCTTAATGTGGTATAGCATACCTCCCACCCTAACTGCAGTTCACGTCACTGCTTTCATAAAATGCAATGCAGAACTAATCTTCTTCAACAAGGATAAAGATCAATAGGTGAGCATAATGAAAGTTGGTAGAGTAAGAACTGACACAACCTACCTTACAGCACAGCCAAGTTAAGACCTTGGAATCATCTAGCCTGAAGAACTTCATATTAGCAACTTCTGCAGCAAAGATAACATCAAAACGAAATGATTCTGTAAGAACTATTGGATATGTTCTCATAGTATGCAAGTACGGAAATAAGCTGTGCCAAAAACAACAAAAAATGGTAAAGTTATTGTGTCTGGCAGTACAACCGGTAGGAAACCACCATCCAAGAAAAAGGGAACAACTGTCAGGTCGCAACTTGCAAGGGAGTACTAGTAATTAACAATGTCAAAGCAACTTCATATAGTTGTAATTGTACATTAAATGTATATTCCAAAGACCTACCTTTAACTTCACAAACCAGTTCCATATGCTTTCCTGCTATACTCATGAGGTGCTGATATCCAGGATAACCTTCGATGTATAAAATTTCATCCAGCTGTCTGAATTTTCCTAGATCCTTACCGTTCTGCAACACAGGGAAAGGAATTGCTTTTAAATTGAAAAAAAAAGTTGATGAAATAAGAACCATGTACCATAAAATCTATCTTTGACCACACATACCGACATACGTGCAGCTTCGAGAAGTGGTAGAAGAATGAAGATGGGGTCAACAAGTGTGCAATAGTAAATGCTACCATCTGTAGGAAGGAAAGCAGGATTCAACAGCAAAACTAGGTACTGAAATTTACTGCAGAAGCAAAGTAGATTTATGTTGATGCGTTCTACATGATATACAAAATAGAGAATGAGAAGAACATCATCATTCCTTTATAGTATCATGTTCCTTAAAACTAAGGCGATACTGATTTTCTTGGGTTATAAATTTGAACTGGCAGGTTTGCTGAGGCAAGGTAACAAACCATACAAGCTGCCTATACGAAACGACAATAAGATATGGGCTTCACCCCTAAGGAAAGTAAATCAAGTTTTGCAGAGCAATGGCAAAACTGTATGACTGGTTTATGCTTCTACCATACCTTCACAGACATAATCTCCCAAGAACCAAGAACCATAACGCTCCTTAAACCAATTGAATTCATGAAGTTGGCCATCAGTGAACAGATACTGTGTTTCTTCTTCTGTTTGACGATAAGGAAGAGTCAATGCAAGCTGTTGGTTTATCTTTAAATGATGCTTCTACAACAGAACTATTCTAAATTGGCGATAGACTCATCACAAGCCACAAGCATCATCATGTATTTTTTTTATGTCCTCGGCGATCAAAAACTTATACTGAAGTAGTAGGCTTGAGCACCTAGTTTCGGATGGCGAAGTAATAGAATAGTCCCTTGACCATTGGCACCAGAAGGACCTGCAAAGAAACACAATGGGATCTGAGTACAAATATGGGTCTCCCACCACAAATCAGACGCTAGAGGCGATCACCAGCTAGCGGACTTATTACATCTGGTTGTCCTTTCAACCAGGCCACACAAACTAACAGAGCTTAAAACAGAGTACACCATACATCAGTGGAAGCAGTGCTAGAAATGTTGAGGGGATTGGGGGAACTCACGGGGAGCGACAAGGACACGGGGCGGCAACGCCATGTTCTCACACCACAACGCCATCAGCGGTGGTCGTTGGCCCCTTCAGCTTTGTTACTGGTGGCACCGGTTTGGGTTCTGGTTCTACTGCATCGTTCAGATTAATCCAAAAAGGAACTAATTACATAAGACTGCATCGATCTGCACAACAATAACAAGAAAAACAGAAAAGGGTCACCCAAGCATAAAGAAGTCACCAATTTCAGTTCGCTGGTTCCACGCGCGGATCACGCGGCAGCGTTGGTGGCGCCGGGCACCGGAGCGCGCAGGGATTAGGGGTTGGGGCAAGGAACAAGCCGGCGGTGGAATGCGTACCTGAGGAGGGCCGGGGAGGTCGCCGGGGGTACTGCCTCTCCGACTCCGTGTTCTTCGTCCCTGCGTCGCGCCGGCAGGAGAGACGAAAGGGGACGGCGGTAGGGTTACTTTTGGCGCCACGCCGGCCTGGCCTCCCGCGTCTCCCCTTTTCAGCGTTGCCCTTGCCCTTGCCCTGCTCTGTGCGTTCATGGGCCTAATTCAGCCCACCTGTCCATAGAAAGCCCTGACGGCCCAGAGTCCAAAAGCACTGGACAGAGTCCAAGCCCACGTTGGCGCTGACTCTCCGGTCCTCTCGAGGATGGATGGCCGCTGGTCGGCGGCTTGGCTTGGTTTCACGGAGCTGGAGCTCTCGGTGCGGCCGTACCCCGCGCTTTGGATCAAGGACGGCGCCTCCAGCGATTTGAATCCCCCCGAGTCCACCTTGCCCCGCCCGGGCTACTTCAAAGCTCAAACCCTAACCAGCAAACCCCGACTCGGATGGAGAAATCCGCGGCGCAGTCAGCAGACGAGCGGAACGTCTCCGTGGACAAGGTACCACTTGCTCTTTGGATCTCTGTCTCTTTCTCTGTACATACCCAACCTGTATGAGTATGAGTCAATTCTTTCGATCCCTTAGTTAGTTAGGTAAACGAGGCTGCCTTGTACTAGATGGGCTGTCCATTATGATATGATATCTCTGTTCTTTTTCTTCTGGAAACATCATGCGGTGTTGAATAAGTAAAAATAGGAAGAACTTGTCAGAAGAAAAAAAAAAGGTTACCAGAATGCCTGGGGATGGTCACACTGAATCTTAGTTCATGTTTTTGTTATGCCCTTCGTTCAATGTTCAGTTAAGATTGATGGCACATGTTATCTTTATTTTCAAGCAATGCTATGCATTCATCTTGTGAAATTTATTATGTAAAAAAGCTAATATATATTGAACCAACTGCCCTCCTTCAGTCATGTTAGAGTGCGCAAATCTGATATCTGTTCTTTTTCTTCTGGAAACATCATGCGGTGTTGAATAAGTAAAAATAGGAAGAACTTGTCAGAAGAAAAAGGTTACCAGAATGCATGGGAATGGTCACACTGAATCTTAGTTCATTTTTTGTTATGCCCTTCGTTCAATGTTCAGTTAAGATTGATTGATGGCACATGTTATCTTTATTTTCAAGCAGTGCTATGTGTTCATCTTGTGAAATTTAGTATGCACAGCTAGTAACATCTATTAAAACAACGGGCAATTCTTCAGTCCTTTCTTCAGTCAAGCTCTTGCAAGAAGCGGTGTCTTTGCGATTGGATCAGCGGACTGCCCGACGAAATCCTGGTCAGCATCCTAGACAAGTTGGATTCCAAGACTGCAGTTGGCACGAGCCTCCTCTCGCGGCGATGGGGGCGCTTATGGAGACTCGTGGAATCCTTCCATTTCAGTGAGGTGGTTTTACCAGACAACTATTGCTGGGTACGCCTCGGACCAATGCGGAACTACTTGAACACACATAGAGATCACCATTTTGTTGAGTCCCTCCAGTGGTTCACAAGGCTTAAGAGAGAGACGCCATTGAGAAGACTGTCCCTTGTGCTCTCAGGCAGTGTAGAGTGTAGCGATGTGGTCAACAGTGCCATAGCTTCTGCAGCTCAGCATGGTATCAGCGAAGTTGACATGGCAATTGTTGTAAGGATGGAGTACGAGTTCCCCTGGTGGTTGTTCTCTGGTTACAGAAGCTCGCCGCTGACCAGCTTATGCCTAAGTCATTGCAAGCTTTCTGTCCCCCTCGACTTCGGAGGATTCGGTTCCCTCACAAAGCTTGCCCTTGTCCAGATGTATATAAGCCTGAAAGAGGTGCAAGTTCTCCTCAGGTGCTGTACAAACTTAGTGAGTTTACACCTGATTGGCATGTTCGACATCAGAATCCTGCGGCTTCCAAAGCTTAAAGAATTGCTATTGTTAATGACTCCATCGTTCGGTAAACTTAAGGTAGACACACCAGACCTGCAAAGATTGGAGTACTGCAGAGAGATGCTCCCAACATCTACGTTTCAATCTATTCCATGCCTTGAGCATGTTTCCCTGCAATTTACTGATGATATTTATCCAGAATATGACGCGGACAAGTTGGAGGATATCTCTACTTGTTTTCCCCATGTCAAGAGCCTTTGCTTGCGGTACCAGATCCCCAAGGTGAGCCCCACTTTCTGGATATTCTCCAACGTAGTGTTGGTGCATCATTCATCTAACTTATTTTTTTCTGCAGCTAGTCAAACCAAGAACTCCTGCCACCTTTTTAAACCTCAAAGTCCTAACTTTGAACATCGCTACAAAACCTTCGGATGATCTTCTTTGGATGTTCATGTTCCTAATTGCTGCACCGTATTTGGCTACACTGAGAACTACTGTAAGATTGGTTTCCCCTCTTGTATTCTGTACTTATTTTAAATAGAAAATGTAGATTGTTCTAGCCTGAACTATTGTGAAAGTTCACTTTCAACCTTGAACTTTGCAACATCCTTTTTTAACCTGGATCTCTTGAATCAGTTCACTGCAGATCCGCCCACTTTTACATGCCAGCATTTGCCATGTTGGCAACTTAACTAAAAAAATAGGAAGTTTGAGAAATCTAGAAAAAAAAATTCAGGAGGCCAGGAAAATGATAATTTTAAAATTTTAATTGTTTGAATAAAAAGAGATCTGGAGCGTACTAGTAATATCGCGGATAAGTTTTCTCCAGATTGACTATTGAATCATTTTTTTGTTTGATCATGGGGAAAGTTTTGTAGGAATTTTTTGGATTGACTATTATAAAATGTTTAGCTGCATGCCATCTGTGAACTGCTGGATCCATTTTTTTCATATTAACTTTATATACAAGTTCCAAACCAAAATTGAAGTTTCAAATTTTCCAAGAAATTCTGATGATTATTTGAAGTTTTCTTTTCTTTTCTGAAAAAATACTTATGTTGTTGACACACAATGTGGTGACGTGTAAGTGATGGTACATTTCTGCCACGTGTTTTCTCAGTAAAACAGTTAGGGATAGTGCCAAGGGGTTAAAGTAAACTGATACAGGAGTTCAAGGTTAAAAGCAGACTTGTATAACAGTAGATATTTTCTTTTAATACCCCCAAAGTTTGTTTTTTATTTGGAGGAAAAGAGCTCTTATTTGTTTTGCCTTTAACATTTCCAGGTACGCTATTTATCATATCTTGAACCTCGTAATGGGGTGATATGGGACGATGTCGACTTCCAGCACGTCAGTTTGAAGAATGTAGAGATGTATAACTTCATGGGAAGAGATAATGAGATAGGCTTGGCGAGGCTACTGTTATGCAGGGCTCCTAATCTGAGATGTTTATCCTTCAACCAAGCACGTCTGGAGGAAGGTGATGATCACCAGCTGGTGCCCCCTACCTGGCCCATGGCTGAAACTTTTTCCCCAAGAGACAGCCAGTTCGTTCTCTCTAAGTTACTGGAGAATGTTTCTTCCAGTGCGCGTGTGGTGTTCATCTGATTAAGGCACTTTCCAGACTCCATATTTGTGCAACGCGTGGCATGTGACGTTACATAACTAATAGCAGCTAAATTTGATAAATATTTTCCTGGCTTCTCAGAATCATGCAGATGTGCTTCTCACATTTTGTAATTTGAGTATAGATGGCTGTGCTTCGCGGGTTCATCACTCCTATCATGAGTGTAGGTAGAAGCAGAGTCTGTCTCACTGAGGCAGGTGATCCAAGGGTTTGTAGTTTGAAGCCGAACTGCGTCGAATTGAATTTATAATTGTCAAGTCTGATATGTGGATTAACCGAACTATGTGCAAACTCCTGGTGATCTCAGGGAAAATGTTTGTATGTCCAGGACAAACAGAAATGTGATCCGCTCATCTTAGGAAGCGTCTGCCATACACCTTCTCATCTTCTCTCTCTAACGAACTGACTTTCTTGATCAAGCAAAGACAAAAGATCAAGAAAATTTGAAAGAATACAAAAAAGAGATAACACCGATTTAAAGCCCTTCAAAGTCATTGTTTCTGGCTTTATTCTTTGCATCTTGATGATTCTACAAGTCTTCGCTGGAAAAACACAAAAGACTAAACCTGCATAAGGTATCTTAATCTGAAATCTCTGAAAGAACCGTGTGAGCCATCCATACTGACAGGTAAAACTTAATTTTGTTGAATGGACAATGACAGGTAAAAACTTAATTTCATCTTGCAGGGACACACTTACAACCTATAACATGGGCATCGTCTCTCAATGAAAAGGGAATCAACTGGGATAAATGGATCGTCAACCTTAGAGCATCTCTAACCGATCCCCTAAAAATCTTTATAGGAGCAAAATAAGGAGTTAATCGCATCTATCCCTCAAACCTTTAGAGGAGCAACATTTTACTCCTCTAAGTTTACTCCAATGCCCAACTTTCCTATTTTTACTTCTCTGCGATGTCGCTCCGTACAAATTTCCCTTCCTTTTCTCTTGTTCCCTGCCGCAGGAACCCACATTGCCACTCGTCAGCCGCCCTGGTGACTGGGAAAATGGACCCCCCCCCCCCTCCCGACGCCCTCACAACTCCGGCGACCCCCGCCGGCGACGAGGAACTTCGTACAAAAAATGTGTTGTTCATCCTCCCGCACTCTCTTGCAAACCCCACGCCATCGTTTGCCCCTGTTGCATGACGTTGTTCCTTCACCTGTGTAACGCCCTCGATGCGGCTATATCTCCCACGTGTCGAAGCACGACTTAGAGGCATAACCGCATTGAAAGCAATGTCGCAAGTGAGGTAACCTTCGCATAATCCATGTAATACATAAGGGAAAAGGTACATAGTTGGCTTACAGTCGCCACTTCACACAATTACATGAATAAAGCATTACATCATCCAGATACAATCAAGGTCCGACTACGGAACCAAAATAAAAGAAGAACACCCCACATGCAACACAGATCCCCGATCGCCCCAACTGGGCTCCACTACTAATCGTCTGGAAAGGAAATATAGTATCGACCAAGGGCCTCATCATATTCCCACTTCACTCGGTTGTGCCATCGTGGCCGCATCACCGGTACTGCATCTGTTTTGGTAGAATCTGTGAGCCACGAGGGACTCAAGCAATCTCACACCGCGAGATCAAGACTATTTAAG
This sequence comes from Aegilops speltoides, assembly GCA_021437245.1. Taxonomy (NCBI): domain Eukaryota; kingdom Viridiplantae; phylum Streptophyta; class Magnoliopsida; order Poales; family Poaceae; genus Aegilops; species Aegilops speltoides. The sequence goes on along the minus strand of CM038142.1, from coordinate 396,048,121 downwards.
CTTAAGGGAAGGCTAGTGTCAAAAGGAGGAGCTGCTGCAAGTTTACTAGCATATATGGTGGCTACATCGCAAAAGAGAGCGAGAAGAGAAGCAAGGCGCGGTCGTGAAGCTATTAGCGATCAAGAAGTGATCCTGACTACTTACGTCAAGCATAACTCCAACACCGTGTTCACTTCCCGGACTCCGCCGAGAAGAGACCATCACGGTTACATACACGGTTGATGTATTTTAATTAAGGTCAACTTCGGGTTTTCTACAACCGGACATTAACAAATTCCCATCTGCCTCATAACCGCGGGCACGGCTTTCGAAAGATAATACCCTGTAGGGGTGTCCCAACTTAGCCCATAACAAGCTCTCACGGTCAACGAAGGAATAAACCTTCTCCCGGGAAGACCCGATCAGTCTCGGAATCCCGGTACGTCAAGACATTTCGACAATGGTAAAACAAGACCAGCAAAGCCTCCCGAATGTGCCGACAAATCCCGATAGGAGCTGCACATATCTCGTTCTCAGGGCACACCGGATGAACACTACGTACGGCAACCGAAGATACCCCAAGTTGCCTCAGGGCGGCACCGCAAGTGGCTCTAGTTTGGACCAACACTCAGAGGAGCATTGGCCCGGGGGGGCTAAAATAAAGATGACCCTCGGCTCGCGAAACCCAAGGGAAAAAAAGGTATAGGTGGCAAATGGTAAAACCAAGGTTGGGCCTTGCTGGAGGAGTTTTATTCAAAGCGAACTGTCTAGGGGGTCCCATAAATCACCCGACCGCGTAAGGAACGCAAAATCAAGGAACATAACACCGGTATGACGGAAACTAGGGTGGCAAGAGTGGAACAAAACACTGCATAAGGCCGAGCCTTCCACCCTTTGCCAAGTATATAGATGCATTAATTAAAACAATAGATATTGTGATATCCCAAAATATCCGTGTTCCAACAAGGAACAAACTTCATCTTCACCTGCAACTAGCAACGCTATAAGAGGGGCTGAGCAAAGCGGTAACATAGCCAAACAACAGTTTGCTAGGACATGGATGGTTAGAGGTTGACATGGCAATATGGGTGGCATGATATAGCAAGTGGTAGGTATCGCAGCATAGGCATAGCAAAAGAGCGAGCATCTAGCAAGCAAAGATAGAAGTGATATCGAAGGTATGGTCATCTTGCCTGTAAGGTTCTCAGAGTTGTCGAAGGCTTGATCTTCGTAGGCGTTCTCAACAGGTTCCTCGTTCACGTACTCGTCTCCCGGCTCTACCCAAAGCAAGAACACAAGCAACGGAACCACAATCAAAACAAGGAACAATGCACAAGCAATATGATGCAAAACATGACATGCGATGCGAGATGTGATATGCAATGCATATGTATGCTCCGGAAGGAAAAATGAAGAACCGGGCATCAACTTGGAAACCAAGTATGCCGCTGGAAAGATGGGGTGATTTCGGTTGAAATCGATATAAAGATCACCGGAATCGGATGCACGGTTTGCAAATGACAAGCAAAACAAGAATGACGCAAAACTGCGTTTAACAGCCCGGTGCTACTTAGCACGCAACACGAAACTATGCTACAGCACCCCAACATAAAAACAAAGCATATGGCAGCGAACTACAGGAGATGCTTAACAAAAGAGGAACACTGAGCTACGGCTAAATCACATCATAACATGTTCAAACAAGCATGGTGAAAGTGCTCAAAATATCAGGTTCACAGACTTAGTGAAAATACTAACATGCCAGGAATTAACATCAGGAAGGCATGTTTAGAGCAAGCAAACAACATGCTACAGGAACTTATAATAGCAAAGCAAGGCATGACATGATTCTACTCAAAGCATATTTCAATAGTCCCTTACTGACCATAAGCCAAAAAGGACTCTAAGAAATGATGGCACCCATGTAAACATTGCAAGTTTTATTACAGATTTCAGACTCAGTGAAATATCAGGACATGGCAAAAACAGATTCAACATGGCATGTTCGTAAGCTCGATGCACTCACTACAGAGCATCTCATGATAAACTAAGCATACACCCATCAAGAAGACATGGCATAGGAGCTATACATGGCAAGATCAACATCATAGCATACACGGATCAACTACAACGACCTCGTGAAAATTGAATCTCACGCAAACAGTCTGCCAGGAAACATTTTCAAGCAAAAGTAGAGCACGAAAATGACATGCTAGACTACTCCATAAATGCCAACAAAGGCATGGATGGATAGAGCACATCCATATGTCCAAAATACCCTTACTGATCATGCTCAAAAAGGGCATAGATCTCTCTGTAACAACATGAACATATGGCATAAAATTATCAGCAGGACAAGACTTTGTGAAATCACTAAGTTCCTGAAATCAGCAACATCATCATCCCTACTTTGCATGCTTGTACTAGTCAACACATAGCTCACAAGAATACATGGCAAACACCCCCGGAAATATGGCATGGCAATGTTCAACTCACATGTAGGACTCAAGTTCATAGGGTGCACACATAATTCATGGCAAAAATAACAAAAGAGCTCGAGCTGATAAGATTCTGAAACTAACGATCTGAAGCCATCTTCCAACAGCATTTCGGGCATCCAGATGAGCTCAAATGCAAATGATGCAATGGAATTAAATGATGTACTCTTCGAGACGAACAATTTGACATATTATACGCCCAAAATGGAGCCACGGTTGCGGAGATGTGATGCTATGAAAACTGCACGAATTTTATGACAGAAAAGACTTAGCAAGATTTTGGGGGAGAAGTCAACCGTGGGTTCGTCGGCGCGCGAACCGAGACGGCGGCGGATCTCGCCGGAGTTGCTCCGGTGCTCGCCGGAGTTGCGGGAGAAGGACGCCGGGGAAGCTGGATCCGGGCGCGGGGCCACCGGAGCGCGGGGGAGACCCGGCAGCTGGGGGCGCAGACGGGCCATGGGCGGGCCGAGGGCGCGACGCGGAGGTCGCCGGCCGGCGCGGCGGGCGACGGGAGTTCGCTGCCGGGCGCGGCGGGCGGCGGCGAAGCACCGGATCCGGGCGGCGGGCACGGCGAAGGCGGGGTCGCCGGTGGTGGAGAGAGGCGGGACGCAGAGGCGCTGGCGGCTGGCGCGGGCGCGGCCGGGCGAGGTCGGCGGCGGGCGCGAAGGCGTGGCGGCTTCGCGGCGGCTTCGGGCGGCGGCGGGCGCTGCAGGCCTCGGGGCCCAGATCGGGGCCAGGCGGGCTCGACGCGATTCCTGGCGGCGGCGCGGTGGGAACGGGCGGCGGCGGGGACACGTGGCAGCGCGCGGCGATTCATGGAGGAAGGGCGGCGGACGTGTCCGCCGGGGACGGACGCGTCCGGCGGCGCGATGGGAAAAATTAGGGTTTGCCCGTGAATTCGGGGGAAGGGTCTTTAAATAGGCATAGAGGGAGCTAGGAGAGTCCAAATGAGGTGTAGTTTTACCACACGATCGTGATCGAACGACCGAGAGCATGGAAGTGACTTAGATGGGTTATTTGGCTGTTTTGGAGGGTTGTTGGGCTGCAACTCAAAAGAGGCCTTTCATGAGAGCGCCGTTAACCGTTGAGTACCAAACGAACTCCAAATGACCCGAAACTTGACAGGTGGTCTACCGGTGCTATACCAGGGCCACTTGGCAAGGCTCGGTCCATTCCGAGAATGTTCAACACCCGCACACGGAAAAGAACAAGAGGGGACGCCGGGGAACATAGGAGTGTCGGATTGCAAAACGGACAACGGGGAATATGTTCGGAATCATGAGACAAACACGTATGCAAATGAGATGCACATGATGACATGATATGAGATGCATGACATGGACAAGATGCAAAACGAAAACAAAACCCAACCACGGAGGGAAATCATATCACATATCCGAAAATGGCAAGAGTTGAAGTTACAAATATGGAAAGATACATCCGGGGTGTTACAACACTCCACCACTACAAGAGGATCTCGTCCCGAGATCTAGGGCTGAAAGAACTCCGGATATTCGGAACGGAGGTGATCCTCGCGCTCCCAGGTGGCTTCTCGGTCGGAATGGTGTGACCACTTTACTTTCAGGAATTTGATTGACTTGTTGCGAGTCTTGCGCTCGGTTTCTTCAAGAATAGCAACGGGGTGCTCATGATAAGAAAGATCTTCTTGGAGGTCAATTTCTTCAAAGTTGATAGTGCGTTCAGGAATCTTGAAGCACTTGCGGAGCTGTGATACGTGAAACACATCGTGCACGTTTGCAAAGTTGGATGGAAGCTCAAGTTGATAGGCGAGATCGCCTCTTTTGCCAATGATCTTGAAAGGACCCACGTATCTAGGGGCAAGCTTCCCTTTGATACCGAAACGACGAGTACCTTTCATTGGAGAGACGCGGAGGTAGACATGGTCTCCGATTTCAAAAGCCACATCACGGTGCTTGTCATCATAATAGCCCTTCCGCGCGATTATGCGGCTTTGAGATTCTCACGAATGACTTTGCACATTTCTTCGCTTCGTGATCAAGTCGTTGCCAAGAAGTTGGCGTTCACCTGTCTCGGACCAATTGAGAGGAGTACGGCACTTTCTGCCATATAGAATTTCGAATGGGGCCTTGCCCAAACTCGCTTGGAAGCTGTTGTTGTAGGAGAACTCGGCATATGGAAGACATTCTTCCCACTTCATGCCAAAAGAGATGACACAAGCCCTGAGCATATCTTCAAGGATTTGATTGACTCGCTCGACTTGGCCACTAGTTTGAGGATGAAAAGCTGTGCTGAAACGAATGTTGGTGCCCATGGCCTTCTGAAAGGAGTCCCAGAACTTAGAAGTGAAGATGCTTCCACGGTCCGAAGAGATCAATTGCGGAATACCGTGCAAAGAGACAATTCGAGGTGTATAGCTCGCCGGTGAGCTGCTTTGTGATAGATTCTTTGACAGAAGAAAATGAGCCACTTTAGTAAGCTTGTCAATGACAACGAAGATAGCATCATTTCCACGCTTGGACTTAGGAAAACCATCCACGAAGTCCATCTCGATATGATCAAACTTCCATTCCGAATAGCAAGAGGTTGGAGGAGACCAGCTGGTCTTTGGTGTTCGCTTTCACCCTTCTGCAGACATCACATTCATTCACGAATTGAGCAATTTCTCGCTTCATTCGAGTCCACCAATATGATTTGCTTGAGGTCATGGTACATCTTCGTACTTCCGGGATGAATGGATAGAAGAGAATTGTGTGCCTCATTCATGATGACTTTTCTCGCACCGCCTTTAGGAACCACAATACGATCCTCAAAGAAAAGAGTGTCTTTGTCATCCAAGCGATAGCACTTGTATTTGGAAATGCCCTTGTCAATACCACGCTTCACCTTCTTCACCATGGTATCCGTAAGTTGAGCCTCACGAATTTGATCTTCCAAAGTAGGAGAGACTATGAGGTTGGCAAGAAAACCTTGAGGAACAACTTGAAGATTCAGCTTGCGGAAAGCTTCACAAAGATCCGGTTGGAAGGGCTTGAGAATTAGGCTCTTGCAATAAGCCTTTCTGCTCAAAGCATCTGCAATCACATTCGCCTTGCCAGGAGTATATTCAATACTTGTATTGTACTCTTGAATCATTTCGACCCATCGAGTTTGCCTGAGGTTGAGGTTTGGTTGAGTGAAGATATACTTGAGACTCTTGTGATCGGTGAAAATGTCCACTTTCCTTCCCAACAAGAGATGTCTCCATGTTATCAATGCATGGACAACGCCGCCAACTCAAGATCGTGAGTGGGGTAGTTCTTTTCGTTGGGCTTCAACCGACGAGAGGTATATGCCACAACTTTCTTCTCTTGCATTAACACAAGACCGAGACCTTGCAAGGAAGCATCACGTAAAACTTGAATGGCTTGGATTCATCAGAGGAGTCAAGACAGAGCTGTGACTAGCTTCTCTTTGAGGGTGTTGAAAGCGACATCACACTCAAAGCGCCCGGACATACTTGACATGCTTCGGAGGAGGTTGGAAAGGGGCTTTGCAATCTTGGAGAAGTTCTCAACGAATCTTCGACAATAGCTTGCAAGACCGAGAAAATCATGGAGTGCTTGACATTCGAGGAGGTTCCCAATTCACAATTGAAGACACCTTCTCGGGATTAACAACAATTCCCTTGGTTGAGATGATATGACCAAGATAAAGAACTTCATCAAGCCGAACTCACATTTGGAAAACTTCAGATAGAATTGATGCTCTCGAGCTTGTCGAGCACCAATCGCAAATGTTTGGCATGATCCTCGCTTGTTCTTGGAGAAGACCAAAATATCATCGAGATACACCAAGACGAAATCATTTGTGTAGGGGTTGAAGATAAAGTTCATCATGCGAGAGAAAGTTGGAGGAGCATTGACAAGGCGAAAGACATCACAGTATATTCATAAGAACCAAAGCTTATTCGAATCTTTGTCTTGGGAATATCTTGTTCACGAATGCGAATCGATGATAACCCATATGGAGGTCAAGCTTGGAGAATACTTTAGCACCTTTGAGTTGCTCGAATAGCTCATTGATGTTGGGAAGTGGGTACTTGTTCTTGATTGTCTTCTTGTTCAATGGACGATAATCGACGCAAAGTCGGTCCGTGCCATCCTTCTTCGGACAAAAGAACTCCACATCCCCATGGAGATGAACTCGATCCGATCAAACCAGACGCTCTTGTTCATCGAGCTGCTTCTTCAATTCTTTCAGCTCCTTGGGTCCAAGCTTGTAAGGACGCTTGCAAGCGGGTTCGATGCCGTGCTCAAGATCGATAACGAATTCGAGTGGCCGATGAGGAGGCATACCCGGAAGCTCTTCTGGAAAGACATCTTGGTACTCACAAACGACTGGAATCTGAGAGATAGCATCCAACTCGCCCTTCTCATTGAGAGAAAACAACCGAATGGTTTCATCGCGAGCGGCATAGATGATAACATCCTCAGAAGGGTGTGTCAATTGAATTTCCCTGACAGCACAATCAAGCTGAGCCTTGTGCTGAGAAAGCCAGTCCATCCCAAGAATTAGATCAATATCAGAGTCGCCAAGAACCATTGGAGAAGATAGAAATCTATAGTCGCCCATCTTGATACCGACATTCGGAACCCTCAAACGAGAACTCATGTGCTTGCCCGGGGAAACAATTGCTAGAGTTTTATCCAAATATTCCGAAGAGAAATCATGCTTGGTAAAGAACGGTGTTGACATGAAACAATGCGATGCACCAAGATCAAATAAGACTTTTGCAGAATATCATTAACGTGAAGATTACCCATTATCACGTCTGAAGAATCCTCCGCTTGAGCTGCATCCATCATATTCACCTTTGCATACTTGGGATTATGCTTGACCTTTGCATTGCTTGAAGACCTCACAGGGGAGGAGGAGGAAGGCGCCTTTGGTTATGGCATTTGTTCGCATAGTGACCCTTCTGCTGGCACTTGTTGCAGTCACCTCGAGAGCGGACGGTGATAAGGAGCATTTGACCTTGGAGCTTGAGGTGAGACTTGTTCAGTAGCTTGGGTTGGGTGGGTGGGAAGATCCACGACCACGAGTTCTTCTGGCGATAAGGCCGACGGAACGGAGGAGGAGGAAGGTAGAACTTTTGCTGCTTTTTGCCACTTGAGAGGAAGAAGAAGACTGAATCGCATCCCCGATTCTCTTCTTTGAAGCCTCACACTTGAGTGAGCACCTTCTAGCTTGAGTGCCATATTATAGAATTGATCAAACTGAGTAGGCTCAGAAAGAACAAGAGATAACTGCAGATCCTCTCTAAGGCCACCTCTAAACTGATATCATACTTTTCTCATCAGGAACGTCTTGTTTAGCGAATCGAGCAAGTTTCAAATCAGTATGTTGTATTCAGTACATCGACATGTTTCCTTGCTTGAGATTGCGGAACTCCTCACGCTTGCTCTCAACAACCTTGGTAGGAATGTGGTGAGCTTTAAAGTCCCGGCGTAAATCAGTCCAAGTAATCACTCGACCACCTCTAGAATCCTTGTATTGTTGGAACCAATCAGTGCTCGATCCTTGAGCTGAAAAGACGCGAACTTGACGTAGTCCTCGTGTCCGACATTGCTGCATTCGAAGTGCTTGTTGATATCCACGAGCCAATCGTCGGCGCCTCGTGGCCTCGACACGATGGTGAAAGACTTTGGCTGGTTGGCAAGGAACTGGTTGAGTGTAGGAAAGCGTGGGTGATGGAAGAACTGCCCTTGACCTTGATTCCCTTGGTTGCCTTGGCCTTGGTTATGCTCTTGCATCATTGGATCAACAAGCGGCGTTGGCGTTAGTGGTTGCCATCAAAGTTTGCCATGCCTCCGGAGGCGGAGGTGGAGGTGGAGGGTTCGCTGACTCCCATCACTGCGTTCCGGATTACGGCGTTGGCGGAGCCATCTGAAGAGGGTGACATCCGTTAGCATCTTGATAGAGCAGATAGACAAGTTGAATCAACGGATAGAAATTGCAACATATAGTCTTCACAATAAACATTCGAACAGGGATGAACGAATGAATTCCAAAGTAAACATCATGTCCATAAAGGTGAGAAGCCACTTGATAAGAGATTGATGAATAAAAATAAAAACAAGGTATGAATGGAACAAATAAGTGGTAAGGATTACCCAATCACAAACAAAATATCTGCGGAAGAAAATGCTAGAGCTACTTGAATCCCACCTATAAACTCCCGAAACTTTCCGGTTATGCAATCAGGTGTTGGGGATACATGGGAGCAATATATATCTCACCCAAGCTAACAATCCCTACATCCAATTGTATCCATCCTTCAACACATAACCAAGAAACCTTCGAAATCGTGTACCTCAACCTTGAAAAGCATCCGTTATACTGAGTCATGGCAATACTCCCATACTCACCTCGAGATTGGGTTAGCAGGGTTATCTCACCAACAAGCGCATAAAAGAGATTTTCGATGTCGGCGTACTAAACTCGGGTATTCGAAACGCAACGATAAAATTATGATGACAACACCTCGGAGCTCAACTCCCGGGACACCGCCACAACCCCTAAATGTCGGGAGGCAACCAAGACAATGTTGTCGTCATAAAACCATCGAACGATTCTAAGATACCAGCGTGATCCTAAAAAATTTTTAGTGAAATTTGAGAAGAGAAGAGTCAAAACTCTCGTCGGGATACCTCACCGGAAGGTCGAAGGGACTGGGAGTAAAAAGAATTCCTAACTCTCCGATATATATAATCCTAAATGACTCAAAACATTTTTCTAGACACAACTCGCCACTAAAAACGATCAAGCGTGGGGGCTCCTAAGGTCGGGATGGCTCGATTACTAACTTGTAGCGCCCTCGATGCGGCTATATCTCCCACGTGTCGAAGCACGACTTAGAGGCATAACCGCATTGAAAGCAATGTCGCAAGTGAGGTAACCTTCGATAATCCATGTAATACATAAGGAAAAGGTACATAGTTGGCTTACGATCGCCACTTCACACAATTACATGAATAAAGCATTACATCATCCAGATACAATCAAGGTCCGACTACGGAACCAAAATAAAAGAAGAACACCCCACATGCAACACAGATCCCGATCGCCTAACTGGCTCCACTACTAATCGTCTGAAAGGAAACATAGTATCGACCAAGGGCCTCATCATATTCCCACTTCACTCGGTTGTGCCATCGTCATGGCATCACCGGTACTGCATCTGTTTTGGTAGAATCTGTGAGCCACAGGGACTCAAACAATCTCACACCCGCGAGATCAAGACTATTTAAGCAAGGAAGGCTAGTGTCAAAAGGAGGAGCTGCGCAGTTTACTAGCATATATGGTGGCTACATCGCAAAAGAGAGCGAGAAGAGAAGCAAGGCGCGGTCGTGAAGCTATTAGCGATCAAGAAGTGATCCCGACTACTTACGTCAAGCATAACTCCAACACCGTGTTCACTTCCGGACTCCACGAGAAGAGACCATCACGGTTACATACACGGTTGATGTATTTTAATTAAGGTCAACTTCGGGTTTTCTACAACCGGACATTAACAAATTCCCATCTCGCCTCATAACCGCGGGCACGGCTTTGAAAGATAATACCACAGAGGGTGTCCCAACTTAGCCCATAACAAGCTCTCACGGTCAACGAAGGAATAAACCTTCTCCGGGAAGACCCGATCGATCTCGGAATCCGATGCGTCAAGACATTTCGACAATGGTAAAACAAGACCAGCAAAGCCTCCCGAATGTGCCGACAAATCCCGATAGGAGCTGCACATATCTCGTTCTCAGGGCACACCGGATGAACACTACGTACGGCAACCGAAGATACCCCAAGTTGCCTCAGGGCGGCACCGCAAGTGGCTCTAGTTTGGACCAACACTCGAAGGAGCACTGGCCCGGGGGGGCTAAAATAAAGATGACCCTCGGGCTCGCGAAAACCCAAGGGAAAAAAAGGTATAGGTGGCAAATGGTAAAACCAAGGTTGGGCCTTGCTGGAGGAGTTTTATTCAAAGCGAACTGTCTAGGGGGTCCCATAAATCACCCGACCGCGTAAGGAACGCAAAATCAAGGAACATAACACCGGTATGACGGAAACTAGGGTGGCAAGAGTGGAACAAAACACCGGGCATAAGGCCGAGCCTTCCACCCTTTGCCAAGTATATAGATGCATTAATTAAAACAATAGATATTGTGATATCCCAAAATATCCGCGTTCCAACAAGGAACAAACTTCATCTTCACCTGCAACTAGCAACGCTATAAGAGGGGCTGAGCAAAGCGGTAACATAGCCAAACAACAGTTTGCTAGGACATGGATGGTTAGAGGTTGACATGGCAATATGGGTGGCATGATATAGCAAGTGGTAGGTATCGCAGCATAGGCATAGCAAAAGAGCGAGCATCTAGCAAGCAAAGATAGAAGTGATATCGAAGGTATGGTCATCTTGCCTGTAAGGTTCTCAGAGTTGTCGAAGGCTTGATCTTTGTAGGCGTTCTCAACAGGTTCCTCGTTCACATACTCGTCTCCCGGCTCTACCCAAAGCAAGAACACAAGCAACGGAACCACAATCAAAACAAGGAACAATGCACAAGCAATATGATGCAAAACATGACATGCGATGCGAGATGTGATATGCAATGCATATGTATGCTCCGGAAGGAAAAATGATGAACCGGGCATCAACTTGGCAAACCAAGTATGCCGCTGGAAAGATGGGGTGATTTCGGTTGAAATCGATATAAAGATCACCGGAATCGGATGCACGGTTTGCAAATGACAAGCAAAACAAGAATGACGCAAAACTGCGTTTAACAGCCCGATGCTACTTAGCACGCAACACGAAACTATGCTACAGCACCCCAACATAAAAACAAAGCATATGGAAGCGAACTACAGGAGATGCTTAACAAAAGAGGAACGCTGAGCTACGGCTAAATCACATCATAACATGTTCAAACAAGCATGGTGAAAGTGCTCAAAATATCAGGTTCACAGACTTAGTGAAAATACTAACATGCCAGGAATTAACATCAGGAAGGCATGTTTAGAGCAAGCAAACAACATGCTACAGGAACTTATAATAGCAAAGCAAGGCATGACATGATTCTACTCAAAGCATATTTCAATAGTCCCTTACTGACCATAAGCCAAAAAGGACTCTAAGAAATGATGGCACCCATGTAAACATTGCAAGTTTTATTACAGATTTCAGACTTAGTGAAATATCAGGACATGGCAAAAACAGATTCAACATGGCATGTTCGTAAGCTCGATGCACTCACTACAGAGCATCTCATGATAAACTAAGCATACACCCATCAAGAAGACATGGCATAGGAGCTATACATGGCAAGATCAACATCATAGCATACACGGATCAACTACAACGACCTCATGAAAATTGAATCTCACGCAAACAGTCTGCCAGTAAACATTTTCAAGCAAAATTAGAGCACAAAAATGACATGCTAGACTACTCCATAAATGCCAACAAAGGCATGGATGGATAGAGCACATCCATATGTCCAAAACACCCTTACTGATCATGCTCAAAAAGGGCATAGATCTCTCTGTAACAACATGAACATATGGCATAAAATTATCAGCAGGACAAGACTTAGTGAAATCACCAAGTTCCTGAAATCAGCAACATCATCATCCCTACTTTGCATGCTTGTACTAGTCAACACATAGCTCACAAAAATACATTTCAAACACCCCTGGAAAGATGGCATGGCAATGTTCAACTCACATGTAGGACTCAAGTTCATAGGGTGCACACATAATTCATGGCAAAAATAACAAAAGAGCTCGAGCTGATAAGATTCTGAAACTAACGATCTGAAGCCATCTTCCAACAGCATTTCGGGCATCAAGATGAGCTCAAATGCAAATGATGCAATGGAAAGAAATGATGTACTCTTCGAGACGAACAATTTGACATATTATACGCCCAAAACGGAGCCACGGTTGCGGAGATGTGATGCTATGAAAACTGCACGAATTTTATGACAGAAAAGACTTAGCAAGATTTTTTTGGGGAAGAAGTCAACCGTGGGTTCGTCGTGCCATGAACCGAGACGGCGGCGGATCTCGCCGAGTTGCTCCGTGCTCGCCGGAGTTGCGGGAGAAGGACGCTGGGAAGCTGGATCCGGCGCTGGGCCACCGGAGCTGGGAGACGGCCTTGTGGCATGGCGGAGCAGACGGCGGCCATGGGCGGCCGGAGGGCGCGACGGCGGCGTCGCGGCCGGGCGGCGGGCGGCGGCGAACCACCGGATCCGGGCGGCGGGCACCGGCGAAGGCGGCGGGTCGCCGGTGGTGGAGGAGACGGCAATGACGGAGAGGTATGGCTTTGGCTGGTTGGATGGCCTTGGCGAGCGGCGGCATGGCGGCATGAAGCGGCGGCGGCGGGCTTCGCGGCTGGCTTCGGGCGGCGGCGGGTGCTGCGGGCCTCGGGGCTCAGATCGGGCCCGGCGGGTTTAACGCGAACTGAACGCGGCGGCGCGGTGGGAACGGCGTGAGGGACACGTGGCAGCGGCGATTAGCGGAGGGGCGGCGGACGTGTCCGGCGGGGACGGACGCGTCCGGCGGCTGTGATGGGAAAAATTAGGGTTTGCCCGTGAATTCGAGGAGGGTCTTTAAATAGGCATAGAGGAGCTAGGAGAGTCCAAATGAGGTGTAGTTTTACCACACGATCGTGATCGAACGACCGAGAGCATGGAAGTGACTTATATGGGTTATTTGGCTGTTTTGGAGGGTTGTTGGGCTGCAACTCAAAAGAGGCCTTCATGAGAGCGCTGTTAACCGTTGAGTACCAAACGAACTCCAAATGACCCGAAACTTGACAGGTGGTCTACCGGTGCTATACCAGGGCCACTTGGCAAGGCTCGGTCCATTCGAGAATGTTCAACACCCGCACACGGAAAAGAACAAGAGGGGACGGGGAACATAGGAGTGTCGGATTGCAAAGCAGACAACGGGAATATGTTCGGAATCATGAGACAAACACGTATGCAAATGAGATGCACATGATGACATGATATGAGATGCATGACATGGACAAGATGCAAAACGAAAACAAAACCCAACCACGGAGGGAAATCATATCACATATCCGAAAATGGCAAGAGTTGAAGTTACAAATATGGAAAGATACATCCGGGGTGTTACAACCTGCGAGTTGTCGTGCTTCCAAGACAAGCCGGCAACAAGACCAGAACACGAGGACAACCACGACACGCTGCTCGAAGATGGGGACGTGGACGGGAACAACAACTTGTGCAATTGTGCCACCACCTCCCTCTCCCGGTGTTGCAGCTACATCCCGTCGTCTCCCGCTGCCTAGCTATGCTCACCACCCGGGGCACAACCTCTGCTCCTCTGCATTTCAGTTCGGATAGCTTGACGATACGTGCAGCTGCAGACACAGATGCATTGGACCTCGCCGCGGTGGCGAAGACCGATGGCGAGGCAAAGGGATCAGGGCTGGGCGACATGTCGTTCCTATGCATGACCGAGGTGGTGCTCCAGCTGGGCGCGCCAGAAGGAAGAAGAAGATGTAGAGAAACTTTCATGTGGGGTTACTCCGTTTGAGGGATAGGACCGGCCATCGTTTGATCCACTAGATTTTAAAGGATCGGTTAGAAATGCTTTTAAGACTCATTTCTGGTAGCCACATAAAACAGTCTCAAGCTACCAAACTTATGAGTACCATCTTTCTTCCTTCGTCACAGCGGTAGTACCGTCCTGAAGGCCCATTTTTCTGTTTTATGGGAGAAGGGGCCGTGGTTCTATGAGAATGGCGTTTTGGCTCTCGGCCTCCATGGAGGCCCTTTTTTTGAAAAAAAAAAACAAAATTCAAAAAATTCGGCTTAAAAAAATTTGTACAAGTAAGCAAGGATGTGAGGCGTATGTGTGTAGAATTTCAGAATGAAATACGTTGTGACGCGACCTGTACAAAATAGACAAATGCATGATATGAGAGTATGAATAATAGCATGTGTCAAAAAGCTCCAGATTTATCTTTTTTATACAATTCTCATTTCAACGTATTTCGTCTTGAAAATTTACACACGTGTGCACCATGCCTTCATCTATGTTTCATTGAATTTTACATTTGGAGGCCTGCATGAATCTCGGCCTCCAAAACCAGTTTCCGGTGGCTCTATATTCAACAAAAGCGGAGAGAAAAGAACGAAGTCCCCCTCAAAAAAAAAACGAAGTCAGCATACGCAGGCACGCAGTGGACTGCTGGGGCACACGTGAAACCGTCCTCGACCCCTCGACGCCGAAAGAGCACAAATCACGCAACTCAATGGAGGAGGCGGTAGCGCAGCGTCCACGTGCTCAGGCCGGGGACGAGACGACACGGCCGCCCGCCGGACATGCGCACATACACCCGGGAGCAGCCGCACCTTTGTGATGCAGACACGCATACGCATGGCGAGCACCGGACTGCTGGAGCACACGTGAAACCGTCCTCGACCCCTCGATGCCAAAAGAGAACAGATCACGCAACTCAATGGAGGAGGCGGTAGCGCCGCGCCCACGCGCTCGGGGACGAGACGACACGTACGGCCGCCCGCTGGACATGCGTGCATGGGCTCGTGCTCGTACGTGCGCGACGAGAACAGCCGCATGCATGCGCTCGGTGCCATCGGTCACGCCATCGCCATGCATGGCCATCAGGCTACAGCGTGCAGGCGTGCCGCCAACGGCGCCTAGCGCGGCAAGCTAGCTAGCAGCACCATGCATGGTGGCCGCATGATCGGCATGGGTGCAGTGTAGGGACGCATGCATGCAGACATGCACGCAGTTGGCGGTGAACAGGACTCCACTAGTTATTGCCGGGTGTACTCTGCGGCCGCGCCATTGGCCCGTCGTACGTGGACGCATCCAGCTGTGCGGCACGAGCACGATCGTTGATGCGGCTTGGAAGGAAGGAGCATGCGCGTTGGCAGTGCATGATGCACTTCTGATGCGCCATACCTGGTGCCCCCCTGGTTTTGGATATGGCATGTCGCTTGCTGGCTCTTCCTTCTGTTTGGCCCGGCCCGTCGTTGCCGTCGGCTCGCGAATATCGATGACATTCTTTGAGGTCTATTGGCTGGCTGGCTGGCTGTTACTACTGTACTGTCTCGACGCTATTTTTTTTATGGTGCATTATGAGGCGCACTACGGTTTGGCTAGCTAAAAGCTGCAGCAACCAATATCCGGCCGCATACATATATGACATTATCGGTGTATATCGAATCTGAATCTTCATATATCTTCAAAATTATGGAAAGAGGGCCGGGGTGTGTCCATGTCCGCAGCTTTACCATTTGTTGGAATCTTGCTTGTGATTGGAAGGTGCAGCGGAGTCCCTAGTGGAGATCTCATCTTAATCCACAATATATTAGCATCGGATTCCGACATGGCATGCGTGTGCGTGCGTGCGTTCGTGCGTGCAATTATGCACCCAAGTGGACCGTACGCGTCCTTCTCAAACGTAGCACAAAGCAGCACGTAATCGCAATGCATTATGCATACGTCGGGATATGGAATCCTTTTGTAATAGGAGTAGGAAAAACGGCAAAAGGCAAATGTGATGCTCGGCGATCGTATCCGCCACTTGCAGGCGGCATGGGTGCATGGTGAGAGCAGATCGGAACCTTTTTTTAGGGGTGGAGATCACCTGGTCTCCCCAGAAACGGAGCACGATTTTGACCTCTGCTCACGCCAGACCGCCGAAAGCTTATAATCAACTTAATTAGGAACACTAGTTGCACTGGATGGACAGCACCATGAGCTTCAGCCCGAAACTTTTCAAGCGAATGGCATGGCTGCGTGGCAGTGGCGCTGATGCAGAACAATCGTGTGGCTCTGGTCGATTTGCAGGCGTTGATCGACAGGGACACGCACCAGCGCCTCAGCTAGCTAGCTAGAGTGCGGCCGTGATGTCAACGTTGCCAAATCTGTAATTAACCACGGACGTGGCCACAATGCGCTACCGCCATGAACCTAGGAGGCAGGAGCGTAACCTGGCAGGAGCTGTAGTGGTAGCTAGCGCGAAGTGGTGGATTCCACCACGCAACCTGGCAGTGCAGGCAGCACCAAAATTGCATTCTCGCTGACGAAGATGCATCATCCGTGCATGTGCTGGCGAGGAGTCAGCGTATAGTTACCCGAGAAAAAAATACAGTGATGATACACGTCGGTCTAGTATTGCATCACTCAAAATTACCAGTCACCCTGCAGAATAAACCACCTCGGCGACTAAATGTTGATGCTTCCTTTGATCACGATCTGCTTAGGAGCACGGCAGGGTTATTGAATTCATGCTCCAGCCAACTCATCCAAAAGTCCGAACTGATGGAGGGAGGTGGGCAATATATTTCAACACTCCCCCTCATGTCTAGACTATTTTGGTCCTTAGACGTGGGATCGATGTAGGCCGCAGAATCGTTTTATTTAATACTGCGTTGGCAGGGTCTTGAACTCAGGACCTACTGGCTCGGATACCATATTGAATTCATGCTCCAGCCAACTCATCCAAAAGTCCGAACTGATGGAGGGAGGTGGGCAATATATTTCAACAAGGGGCTGTCCTCAGAGATGACAAAGAAAGGTTCATTGTTGGCGAAAATTGGAGGATTGATTGGTGTGTTGATGTATTAACAGCAGAAGCACTAGCTCTAAGGTTTGGCTTAATCCTTGCACAGAAGGCTGGTTGCAATCGCCTTATTGTCAACTCTGATAATATGGAAGTGATTGAGACGATGAAAAATGAAGGACAATCAGCGGGTGCGGCAGCGGCAGTGTTCGACGGTTGCTATTTTATGGCATGTGATTTTTCTATTACTAGGTTTGAACATTGTAATAGGGAAGCAAATAAGGTTGCTCATGAACTTGCTAGACTAGCGAAATTTTCAGAGACTAGGGATTAGTGTGAGGAGCCTATGGATGATATTGTATCTTTTCTTATTGATGATGTAACTCTTATTTCCAATTAATAAAGTGTGATGTCTATTAAAAAAAAAAACCCACCTGGGCGACTCCACAAATTCGGAAAACCTTGCAGTGAAATCGTCCGGTGCGTTGCTTAGGTGTTACGGGGGACAGGTCAACCACTAATCCGACTGGTCACCGGCCTCCACTGATCACACTTTGATCGATCAAAGCAGGCTGTACTCTGCTCTCCGTGCATGTTTTCCTCCTTTTTCCCTCTTATTAATAATTGCTGAGGGGAAGGATGCATATTTCTCTTCATCAAAAGACACAAGAATACAACTCGCGTCCACTGACAGCACGCCCCAACGCATGTAGGCCCAACGTGTCATCGGCAAACGTGCGAATGCAGCGAGTCCTGCCGCGTCTCGCTGCCAAAATCGTCACCGAGTCCGCGCATTTTCCAGGCCTGGGCCCTGGTGACGTGGCCTGTCAGCGATAATGCGGGCCGGGGCCCAGGATGACGGGGAGCCGTCCAGCGAGGGAATAATCCAGCGGGACCCGCGGTATAATAAAAATTACACCAAACACTAACACAAAAGTAAAGTACCATGAGTGTTTCCCTAAAAAAAAAAAAGAGTAGAGTATGAGTGAATGACTCGAGAGTGGCCCGCTTTGACAATCTGTGAAGGAATTCAAGGCGACATTACTCGGTGCGTTGAACTATAAACAAAGATGTAGTGCACTGTCCTGATGAGCTGCGGGGCGAGTGGGCAACAGCCAGCCAGCCGGTGACATGACTGAATAGTGCGTGTTCCTATCGTATCATGCATACCCGCACACTCCTATCCTATCACGAGCCCCTCTTATCTTACTGTACCCCAACCAACATGGACGGACGCCTTCATCACAAGCCAAGCCCTTTGAGACCCCTGCCCTATATATGAATGATTTCCACAATACCCATAAAAAAGAAAAACTGATTTCCACAAGTCTGTCATCCTGTTTTTACCCTCAAGCTGTGGGCTACAGTGTCTGGCTAGAACATTGATGCCAAAACGAAACTTATTGTCATAGGAGAATAGAAACCAACTACTACTTCCAGATGGACGATGCAGGCCGGCATGCATGCATCATGTGCGCGTTGCCGCGTGGTTTACTGGCAACACATCAAGTTCCGTTTGGCATCCATGTCTCCCATGTGTGCGAGCCAAGTAAAAGTGAGCAACCCTTTCAAAGGTGCCATAGACCAGTCTCCCGCAAAATATGGAAAAATCAAAACCGTACACATATGGCTTTGCTTGACAAGTCAAAGGGACGTGGTAGGCACGCACCGGTGTATAAGTAACTTGAACTGAAAATCCTGTCCCACTGTACTGTATGATGGCTTCCTACTTTCCCTTGGACCATATATGAGGCAATCTCGGGGATATATGGCCGGTCCAGTCCATATAAACGAGAGAATAGTTTGAGGGAAGACGCCTCTCAAGGGGCGATCGGCTCATATATTTATAGCAGAGTTACACGTCTTGGAGACCAAGAAATAAACCCTATACGCGTACATGTACAACCGTATGCAAACGGAATACGCGAGATTAGCTATACAACACTATCGTTAACATCCCCGCAGTTTGTGCGTCGATTGAACGCATAAAGCTGTGCATCGAAAGTCCAAGAAGAGCTGAGTTGGTAAGCCCTTCGTCATGATGTCTGCAAACCGCCGTGAAGATGGCACATGTAGAACCCGAATCGACCGAGAGACACCTTCTCGCGGACGAAGTGGATGTCGATCTCGATGTGCCGTGCGGCGATCTTTGGACCGGGTTGCGAGCCATGTAAACAGCAGCGTTGTCACGAAGACAAGCGTGGCGGATGGAAGAGGGCGATGAAGCTCCAGGAGAAGTTGACGAAGCCAGCAACACTCGGCCACGACATGGGCGACGGCTCGATACTCAGCCTCGGCACTGGAGCGAGACACCGTGGCCTGGCGTTTGGAGGACCAAGACACCAGGTTATCACCGAGGTACACACAATAGCCAGACGTAGATCATCGGGTGTCGGTCAGCCGGCCCAATCCGCGTCAGAGTATGCAGTGAGCGAAGCGGACGGTGTGGAGTGGAGCTGTAGACCGAGGTCGAGGGTGCCACGAACATAACGAAGAATCCGCTTGACAAGGTTGAGATGAGGTTCCCGTGGAGCGTGCATCTAGAGGCACGCCTGCTGAACTGCATGCGCAATGTCGGGGTGAGTGAGCGTCAGGCAAAACTCATGAACTCCGTGGCATCGGTGACAAGGGCACCGTCGGCGGCGGAGAGCTTGCAACGGGTGTCAATAGGCGTGACACACGGGTTGCAATCCATCATGCCAGCACGCTGAAGAAGATCGATGGCATACTGGCGCTGCGAGAGGAGCATCCCGGAAGAAGACCGAGAGACCAAGATCCCGAGGAAGTAAGTCAGGTCCCCGAGATCGGTCATGGAGAACTCCCTGTGAAGCTGGTCGGTGATGTGCTGAAGAAGCGCGGCACTGGATGCGGTGAGGATGATGTCGTCCACGTAGAGGAGCAGGTAGGCCATCTCCGAGCCGTGCTGGAGCACGAACATAGACACGTCGCTCTGAGAAGCCACAAAGCCCGGTCGATGAGCGTGATGAGCGAACCGCTGGTACCACGCGCGTGGTGCCTCCTTGAGTCCGTAGAGGGACTTGTGGAGCAGGCAGACGTGGTGAGGACGGGTAGGGTCGATGAAGCCGGGTGGCTGCTCACAGTGAACCACCTCGTCGAGATCGCCATGAAGGAAGGCATTCTTGAAGTCCAGCTGATGAACCGCCAAGCATGTGAGGCGGCGATCTTTGAGCACAACGCGGATCGTGGCGGCTTGACGACGGGATCGAAAGTCTCGTCGTAGTCAATGCCGTGCTGCGAGAATCCACGGACCACCACCGTGCCTTATACCGAGCGAGAGCACCGTCAGCTCCAAACTTGTGCTTGAAGATCCACTTTCCTGAAACAATGTTAGCTCCAACCGGTCGGGGAACAAGAGTCCAAGTGTGGTTCTCAAGGATAGCATTGTACTCCTCTGTCATAGCGGCACGCCAGAGAGGATCCTGGAGAGCGGAGCGATATGTTTTGGGAATGGGAGAGAGAGAGAGGAGAGTTCAGCCGAGAGGTTAAGTTTATCAATGGGCTGAAAAATACCACGCTTGGCGCGAGTGAGCATGGTGTGAGTGTTGGTGGCGGAGGCGGTGCTGACGCGGGAGCGACGAGGAGGAGGAGGGGGTGGTGGTGGTGGAGAGGGGGACGATGGTGGTGACGCAGATGAGAGCGATGAGGGTGAGGCGGGCATTGTGACGATCGACGTCGGGAAGGAAGGCCCCGAGCCATGCATGGCGGGCTGGGCCGAGGAGGCCGACGCCATGTTGGGCTGGCCTGCGGGAGGCATGACGACCGCGGGAGCTGGCTGGGTGGCGGCCAGGTCAAGAAGAAAATCGAGGTCGTCTGGAGTCTGAGTGGCGCGAGTGGTGGCAAAAGGAAAGATGTTTTCGTCGAAAACGACATGTCGCGAGATGATGATGCGGCGTGTTGTTAGGTCAAGACACCGATAGCCGCGATGCGATGCAGGGTACCCAAGAAAGACGCATGCGGTGGAGCGAGGGGCTAGTTTATGAGGTGCCGTGGCAGACTGGTTGGGGTAGCATAGACAGCCGAAAACACGGAGGTCGGAGAGGGAGGTTTTTTTGGTAGAGTAGGGTATACGGAATCCAGAAGTCCAAGGCTTGGCTTGGACGACGGTTGAGCAAGAAGGTTGCAGCGGCAAGGGCCTCGACCCAGTATGCAGGGGGCATGTAAGCTTGAAACAGCAAGGTGCGGGTAATGTTGTTGAGTGTGCGAAGTGCTCGTTCGGCCTTGCCGTTTTGTGGGGAGGTGTATGGGCAGGACATGCGGAGGTGTATGCCGTTGCGGGCAAGGAACTCGATGAAGGTAGAGTTGATGAACTCGGTACCATTATCGGTCTGGAAGGCGATGACGGGAAGGTTGAATTGTGTGCGTGCGTATGCAACAAAGTTGATGAGAATATCACATGTGTCGGATTTCCGGTGAAAGGGAAACGTCCACATGAAGTGAGAGAAGTCATCAACGATGACAAGGTAATATTTGAGACCAGAATTAGTGGCAACAGGTGAGGTCCATAAATCGCAATGAAGTAATTGAAACGGAGCAACACACACTGTTGATGAGCGAGAAAAAGGTAAACGCACGTGCTTGCCAAGTTGACAAGCATGACACACTTGAGTACTTTTATTATATGGAATAGCAAATTCTGAAGATAAATGTGACATAGCGTCACGACCGGGATGTCCTAAGCGACGATGCTAGAGCTCCGATGTGGTGGTGGTGGCGACGAGTCCAAACGGGGAATTGGTGGTGTTGGTGTTGGCGTTGAACTCGTAGAGTGGTCGAGACTCTGCAGCGAATGATCTCGCGCCGAGTGTGCGAGATCCTTAATAGAAAAACCACATGGGTCATATTCCACGAAAATGAATTATCAATGGTAAATTGACGAGTAGAAAGAAGATTTTTGATGATATCTGGGACAACTAGAACATCGTGGAGATAAAATGTGTGGCTAGGTGTGTGGAGCGTGACATGGCCGGTGGCGGTGATGGGAAGGGGAACACCATTGCCGACAGTGACTCGAAGAGAGGGAGGAGGATAGGAGGCGGTGGAGAGTATACCAGGGTCAGAGACCATGTGCGAGGTGGCGCCGGAGTCCATCACCCAAGCGCCCGGCGTGGAAGAGCCGGCGGCAGAGGGTCCGGCAGTGGCGTTGAGGGCAGCAACGAGGGCGGAGCAGTCCCATGCAGGAGCCGGGATGGAGCCGGCAGGGTAGTAGGGCGCCGCGGGTGGAGGCGGGTTGGAGCTCCACGCCTGACCATGCAGGGGCGCCAGCTGGGTGGTGTAGGCGACTGCCGGGGCACCTGTAGACAGGCGGGACGGCGGTCTGCGGCGGTGGGCCGTGGTCTGGCCGAGAGACCGGCGCCCGGCGGAAGCGGCCGGGCGCCGTAGGGCGCCAGTGGGCTGCATCTGCTGGGTCCGCTCAGTATAGGGGTTGAAGCGAATCGAGGGCGGCGCGGCGAGGTTGGCATGGTTGGGGTTGGCGCCGTTCCGCGCCGT
The DNA here is from genome assembly GCA_021437245.1 of Aegilops speltoides. Taxonomy (NCBI): domain Eukaryota; kingdom Viridiplantae; phylum Streptophyta; class Magnoliopsida; order Poales; family Poaceae; genus Aegilops; species Aegilops speltoides. The sequence continues at coordinate 396,025,552 of CM038142.1, read as the reverse complement.
TCTTCTTCTTCTTCGACCGGCGGCCGCCGTGGCGCTATTGCCATCGAGTTGCCACGGTGGTGGAGCCGTGGTGTTGCCGTGAGAGGCGACTTGGGGCGGCATGGGGCCGCCCGGCGGCGTTAGCGAGCTGGTTTCGCGGAGGAGAAGGATGGAGCGGGTCTGCAGGAAGGTGGGGGCGGAACACGCATCGTGGCGAGGTTGTTATGTCGGGCGGGATTGAGCCCCGAGACAAAGTGAGACCAGGGTTTTGGTCGGTCACGGGTTGCCCCACGTCCATGGAAGCGTCGGAGAGAACCTTGAGACGATGGCACTAAGCGGTGACGGTGAGGTCGCCTTGGGCGAGGCGGAACTCCGCCTCGAGGTAGACAGCGGGTGGTGATTGTCGAGGCAGAGGTTCCGGATCGCGCGTAGGCCTCGTCTGTGATCCGATATTGGGCCATGATGGTGTCGAGGATGTCCTCGCCGATGGGCCGTAGATCCACGAAGCGCACGACGAAGTCTGACGCTGCCGATCCGCCGGCGGGCATCCGTGGCGTGATGATGGAGATGTGGCGGTGAGGTCGATTTGCCGAGGAGGACGGTGATGAGCATCGCCACTTGGCGTAGTTGGACTCTGGAGATCGAGGACGGCCGGGACATGCGTCTTGTATTTGGCGACATGGACGGCTCGGGACGCCGGGCGAGGCGACGGAGAGATCGGGCCCCGTGATCTGCGTGTTGAGCGTCGAGGAGGTGGAGGCGCCGAAAGTGCGGAGGTAGTGGAGGAGAGGTCGACATGGCGGCCCGGGAGGAGGAAAGCGGCGCGGCGCTGGAGGAGGATGGCGGCGGCTTAGGGTTTTGTGGGCGGAAGCTAGGTTTTAGGATGTAGGGCTGATACCATATAAACGAGAGAATAGTTTGAGGGAAGACGCCTCTCAAGGGGCGATCGGCTCATATATTTATAGCAGAGTTACACGTCTTGGAGACCAAGAAATAAACCCTATCTATACACGTATATGTACAACCGTATGCATACGGAATACGCGAGATTAGCTATACAACACTATACGTTAACAGTCCATATCAAGCATCGCAGAATCTTCGAGATGGGCAGCACCAGTACCCTACAAAAGGCAATGGCAAATTATGTTTTTTGTTCTAGCTAGCACAATAACCCCACGTTAAAAACAACTTAATTATAATCCATCCCTACAAACTCAACTTAATCAAGGAGTTGTTGGCGAGTAGGAGCACCAACAATGGCTATTATTGAGTAAGCTACCGGCGTCGGTGAGGGAGATGAGAATGCACGCTATATTCGTAGTGCACAAGGATGATAAGTCGGCCTTCAGCTCCCGATCGATCACCCGAAAAAAATATATGAAAAAAAGGGGCTCACGATCGATCGATCGATCCTTGTCACGGAGCATCCGTGCTCCACCGGTGCTCTCACTCTCACGGCTCACGTACTCACACGTCCTTACGTGCTACTACCAATTAACTTTTGTACTGTAATCATCATCATCAGGCGCGATGGAAAAGATTCGCGTACCTTTAAGTAGTACACGCATGCACGCAGTACTGCCCGCCCTGCTTTGCCATGCTGCGATATTCCTCTCTCGGTACATGCCAATCAGGAGAGACAAAAGTGCTTTCCTGCCGCAAGAATATCAGCAGTACAAGTTGCCTTTTTTTTTTTTAAATACACACACGCACACACACAAAAAGAAGCCAGCTGCTAAGTACCAGTTTCAATCATTCGCCTAAATTAATCGAATAATCCCCATTGCCCTCATGTCATGTCCACGCGATTTGTTGGTGAAATCGTGACCATGATCCGTAACTTAACTTTTTTTTGAGCTTATCCGTGACTTAATTGATGGTGTACGCCCCACACAATGCACGCACTTCAGTACAGTATACGAGTATACATTACATCGTACTTAGTATAAAAAATATATACCTCGAAAGACGCCCGGAAAATGCTTGACTGCATGGATCGATGAGTGGAGTTTCTGTTGGGTACTCCGCAAGCTATAGTTCATAGTATTCCCTTCATTTGTGGATATACTCATTTCAGCGATAGTTAATTCTAGATGGAGGTCATAGAATATTTCCCGCCATGCCGTCAGTATTGGCCATCTTAGATGCAGTAGTGGGGTTTCTCTGTGTGCAGCGCCAGTGAGTGACTTATTCTGGAATACAGAAGATTGAAATAAAATTTAACTTTAAATGGGCACAATCTGTTTCTTTGCAACCACGATCACCATATGAATTTGAATATACTCCCTCCGTCCGAAAATACTTGTCATCAAAATGAATAAAAAGAGATGTATTTAGAACTAAAATACGTCTAGATGCATCCCCTTTATCAATTTTGATGACAAGTATTTTTGGACGGAGGAAGTATTTTTTTGCGGGTATATGAATTTGAATATTGGAAAAGGTTTAATCATAATTAATTATCTCATCAGTGTACAACCATATAGGAGTATATGCAAAATATTTTGGAACAACAAGTGGGTGGACTTAGCAAAAAACCAGTATCCTAGTGCACTACCTGATCATTTTTTAAATAAAAACAAAATAGCAATACACTCACTACTACTCCCTCCGTTCCTAAATAGTTGTCTTTCTAGAGATGTCAACAAGTGACTACATACGAAGCAAAATGAGCGAATCTACACTCTAAAATATGTCTATATACATCCGTATGTAGTAGTCCATTTGGAATCTCTAAAAAGACAAGTATTTAGGAACGGAGGGAGTATACTTTTATACAACATCCCTCCCGAATTATTTGTCTTAAATTTGTCTACGTACAAATGTATCCAGACACAAATTTTTTCCGTAACGGCCATGGCCGAAGCGACGGTCAGGGTAGGGTTGCGTGTGCATCTAGCCGAGCGAATGAGCCGGAAGTATCCTGAATCCAGGCCAGCCCACCCACCCACATCGCACGCCCGGTCACCTTTCCCCTCGCCTTTTATAAATGCACGTGATCCCCCCGTCGCCTCGCTCTACAGAACATCCGACGCCCCAACCCAAGCCCTCTCCCCACCGCCACCACCACCACTCCGGTGTGAGAGCTAGCCCCAGCCCCAGCCCCCGCCCGGCGCACGATCCTCGGCTCTCTCGCGGAGAGGACGCACGGGCTCCCGAAACCCTGGCCCGATCCCGTAGAACCCCCCCTAGGCGCGGCGGTCCTGACGCGGGCGAGTGAGAGCGGGAGCGGGGGGAGGACGAAGGCGCGGGGAGGCGGAGGCCTGTGCTGTATGTCAGATCGTGGGATCCGGCGAGGCGGAGACGGCGGAGGAGACTACGGACACGGTCAGCTCGCGAACCCGCTCCAATGGCCTCAGCTCAGGAAAAGGCGGCGCTCTGCTGCGGGGGCCCCGCGCGCGATGCCCCCAGGGCGGCGATCGCCGCGCCCGGGAAGGCGGTCTCCATGTCCGCGGCCGCCGGCGGCGGTGAGCGCGTCGTCTCCGCTGCCGGGGGCGGCGCCGTGATGGACGACATCGCGTCCGCGGCCCAGCCCACTACCGCCAAGGCCTCCTCTAAAGGTATATACGGGAAACTCGGGGGTCGCCACCTCCCCTTTTCCCTCTCTCTCTCCCCGCCTCTCACTCTCTCTCGATCGGGTTGGATCATGCGACTGATTTGCGAGGGACGAGGGTGTATGATTGATCTGTGTGAGCCGGCGCGGTTGATCGGGTCATGGGAAATGGGTGCCGTGCGGCGCATGGATGGCGAAAGCTGGGTAAGGCACGTGACGGTGTTTGTGTCGATCACGATTTCTCGTGGGGTCATATGCGACTGTGGGAATGCAACCCAGTAGTGGTGGGATCTGTATAGAGTGCGTAGCTCTCCACTTCCCGTTTGCATGCAAGCGCAAAGACGATGAAGGATCAGCCAATTATTATTGTTCTAGGGCCAGATTCGAGATGCAGGAACTAAAACCAAAATGCGATTTATACAATTATTCACATACTTCTGGTGTGTATGCAATCGGAGTATGCAGATAGCCATGCATTGTTTTGTAGCAGGGGCATTGTTCATCAGCATCCGATTAGATCTTTTAGTGAAATACTAATTGACCATATCAACAATTTTTTTTTGTGGTTTACAGTATCTTATTTAGGTAACCTGATAATTGAATAGTTGGGGCATGACGTGCTGTTGCCTGCCTACTGTGGGCCGTGCTAAACATTTCAAGTTTTCGTTTTGTTGTTCGCTATTCTGGCTTTTGTGCTCGATAGTTGATAGTTGTTGGGGCTTGAACTTTTTCTCTGATCACTAGTAGCAGTGATCATTTTGTTTTCCTCTAACTTTTTGGTTGATGCTGAGGTTTCTTATAGGGAAAGCTGGGAAAGTGCGAGGGATGTATATATAGTGATGTTTCTTGTTAGTTGACAATAGATGGACCAAAAAGCTTCTTGATTATTTGAGTGATGGGGCCAACACAGTTTTTTTACTTTGGCGTTCACACTTTCTGGATGCGCCACTGGCACCATGGACAAGCTGATCAGGCAATCTGATCTGCCTGGCCCGCATAGTGGGTGGTGAACATATTATCTCATTGTAGTAGTGTTTGTGGGGGGCTGCTAATCATGCACAGTAATCTGTCGGGCTTGGTTGCCAATGGACATTCTTAAAGCAGTGTTTCTGGGTAAAGTTACGGCTAAGCTCCCATGTAGGGACACGCTTTATCTGCACCGTCCAACTGCATTGTTTTGCAGTGTGCACACGTTGAACACTTGATAGTTGTCTGATGAGACCCATTCTAGCTGGTCTTTCAAGTTCGTCTTACTCTCAAAGATTTGTAGTTTTTTGTGGTGTCTGACAGGATCTGAATATGTAATATAAACCAAAATTATCACTAAATATCAGACAAATCATTCTTGCCCATCTCTTCCATTTAGGAAATTGACAAGCACCCTGTTTCATTTTGTCTGAACAGATATCTTCACGGAAAAAAAAAACATTTGGAAACGGACATAATTTAACCTGATATTTGAAATTTCTACGTTTCATCTGTCAACCATTAATTTTTGTATTATCTAGTGAGAGGACTGTACATAATTGATGCTATTATTATGTGCTTTGTCTAATTAGATAACACTGTTTTCTGATTTAGTCTACACAATCGTTGTTGGTAAAAATGATGTTATTTTCATATCTATGTTTATATTATTTTTTCTAACTAAGAACCTACAAAGTGGTCGGACCCTTCCCCGACCCTGCGCAAGCGGGAGCTACATGCACCGGGCTGCCCTTTTTTTAACTAAGAACCTACAAGATGGAACGTTAGTGGATGGAACAATATTATAAGACTTGCATTCATACAGTATGCTCCATGTCAGTGCAGTTTTTTAGTTGTTATAGGAGAGAGGTCAACAACAGCCATTTCTCTATCAAGTGCCCCTTTTGCCATCCTGATATGCACATGGAGCATGGTGCTCTTGACCTGCCATATTTTCTATTATGAATGCTTGACCTATGAAGAGTCATGTATATCTGTTGCTCTATGATTGGTGTACGTGCCTTATGTGTTAAAATTTGTTGGAGGTTATTTGAGTGAGTCCACTAGGGATCAACTATTATAGTAGTTTGAAATGTATGCCTTGTCTTAGCTGAACTCATACTATTCATTCCATTCCTAATGTTCTGCTGGGTGAAAAACAATGCAGGGATACCCATAATGACGAGAGCTCAAAGATTCCACCCTTTGGACCCATTATCTGCTGCCGAAATTGCAGTGGCTGTTGCAACTGTAAGAGCCGCTGGAAAATCTCCTGAGGTTTGTCAACAAGAATCTTTCTGATACTTCTCCAGTTCTCCCTGTACAACCTTGAAAAATGATTTGACAAGCAGCATTCTAAAATTATAGGAACGTGACAGCATGCGTTTTGTTGAAGCTGTGCTACTGGAACCAGAAAAGAATGTTGTAGCATTAGCCGATGCCTATTTTTTCCCGCCGTTCCAACCATCACTGCTCCCTAGAACCAAAGGATCTGCCGTCATTCCGAGCAGGTTGCCTCCCAGGAGGGCCAAGCTTGTTGTCTACAATAGGCATTCAAATGAGACTACCATTTGGATAGTAGAACTATCTGAAGTGCATGCAGCTACTAGAGGTGGACATCACAGAGGGAAGGTGATATCATCTGAAGTTGTTCCAGATGTACAGCCTGCAATGGTAAGCCTACTTAATTTGTTTAAGTTTCATTGTCTCAAATTCCAATTGTTAATCTGCGAACCAGTTACTCCATATTATAGTAAGCAATGATATGCAACCATTATACCACTAATGATTGCTGCCAGATAACAGTTCTTTAGTTCTGCAATATTTGCGCCTACGCATCTGCCAGAACAGTCTCTTTTGACATTCTTTTGAACCTTATGCAGCATTTAGTTTGAAATATTTTCTTATGATTTTTTAATTATTATATATCACAGGATGCTATGGAATATGCTGAGTGTGAAGCTACTGTCAAAAATTATCCTCCATTTGTTGAAGCTATGAAGAAAAGAGGTGTGGACGACATGGAACTTGTCATGGTAGATGCCTGGTAAGCTAGGTGCCGAAATTTTATTCCATCGCATTCTCCATTGTGGGTTATCTTTCAGCTTTCATCATCATGTTATTTGATTTGAACTTCGCACATAAACCGTCAGGTGTGCTGGCTACTACAGTGATGCTGATGCTCCCAGTCGCAGACTTGCCAGGCCTCTAATCTTTTGCCGAACTGAGAGTGATAGTCCCATGGAGAATGGTTATGCTCGTCCTGTGGAAGGGATCCATGTTGTTGTTGATATGCAGAATAATATTGTCATAGAGTTTGAAGACAGGAAGTTTGTTCCTCTGCCTCCACCAGATCATTTGAGAAACTACACTCCTGGAGAAACTAGAGGTGGTGTTGATCGAAGTGATGTGAAACCTCTCATTATCAATCAGCCTGAGGGCCCAAGCTTCCGTATTAATGGCTATTTTGTGGAATGGCAGAAGGTACATGGTTGCTTAATGTTTAACCTATCATTCCAGTATTAAAAAACTTGTCACCTAGAGTTAATAACACTTTCAATGGTGTTGAGCAGTGGAATTTCCGTATTGGCTTCACCCCTAAAGAGGGTTTGGTCATCTACTCTGTTGCATATGTTGATGGTAGCCGTGGACGTAGACCTATAGCTCATAGGCTGAGCTTTGTTGAGATGGTTGTTCCTTATGGAGATCCAAGTGAACCACATTATCGAAAGAATGCTTTCGATGCTGGAGAAGATGGACTTGGCAAAAATGCTCATTCTCTTAAGAAGGTCATTTGCTCAGTTCTAGGCGTTTTTTCTCTTTTATCAGTTTGAGTTTCATCTGACTATATTCTCTATCTTTTTTGCGTGTATAGGGGTGTGACTGCTTGGGTTACATCAAGTATTTTGATGCACACTTCACGAACTTTACCGGTCATGTGGAGACAATTGAGAACTGTGTGTGTCTGCATGAGGAGGACCATGGAATCCTTTGGAAACACCAAGACTGGAGAACTGGTTTAGCAGAAGTTAGGCGATCAAGGAGGCTCACGGTGTCATTTATCTGCACAGTTGCCAACTATGAATATGGTTTTTACTGGCACTTTTATCAGGTACTATTCGAATAGACTATTTGAGATTTAGTAAATGCATATTTTGAATCCAGCTCTTCTATTGAATGGTATGATGCATCTATGTTCTATGATTTAGTTATTGTAATGTAACTATTAGTTTTTTCCTTGGTTATAGGATGGTAAGATAGAAGCTGAAGTAAAACTTACTGGAATTCTGAGTTTGGGAGCTCTGATGCCTGGGGAATCAAGGAAATATGGTACAACTATTGCTCCTAGTCTGTATGCACCTGTCCACCAGCATTTCTTTGTTGCCCGTATGGACATGGCTGTTGATTGCAAACCTAACGAAGCTCATAATCAGGTGGGTCCCTTTTTATGCTTTTTCTTATTATCAAAGTGCCATGAGAAACTAGTTCAAGAAATGGACCACTGCATGCATCTACTAAATGGAAGTTGATTGCTAGCTTCATGCCTTTTGACTATACTGGCCTTGTAGAATAACTTTGTATTCCTTCTGTACAATGCACCCTTAAATATTTGCATAGTGCATTTGACGCGCTTGTTTCTGTCCCAGGTGGTTGAAGTAAATGTCAAAGTCGAAAGTGCAGGCACAAATAATGTGCACAACAATGCTTTCTATGCTGAAGAAAAGATACTGAAATCCGAGTTGCAAGCAATGAGAGATTGTGACCCTTCGTCTGCGCGACATTGGATTGTAAGAGCACATACGTAGTACATGCTTGTTTGTTCTCTTCTTTTTATCATGTCATTGTCGATTATTTGTGGCAACACATCAAATTATAATAATCCATGATAACAGACCATATCACATTGTGCATAACTGCAAGTGTTGCTTCAGAATTTTCTGTCATCAAGCAGCTGCATATCTCCTGATTTTCTTTAGTGTTCATGTCAGTAACGACATACCAGTTGCACAAGAAGCATGTCAAATGTTATCGGCATCATGTTCACACCTCTCAGCAAAGCACTTTATTTTTTGTTTGGGAGCCTTGGGGCAGCTGATCATACTGCTTTTCCTTCCATATTTCTTTTTTGCATCTTGATCAGGTTAGGAACACAAGGGCTGTAAATCGTACTGGACAACCAACTGGTTTCAGACTCGTGCCTGGTTCAAACTGTTTGCCATTTGCTCTGCCCGAGGCAAAGTTTCTTCGAAGAGCCGGGTTCCTAAAGCACAATCTTTGGGTGACACCATACAAGAGTGATGAGAAGTTTCCTGGAGGGGAGTTCCCCAACCAGAATCCACGTCTTCACGAGGGTTTAGCTACTTGGGTGAAGAAGGATAGACCCTTGGAGGAAACTGACATCGTCCTCTGGTACACATTTGCCTTGCACGCTGATATCCAGCATTGTTTCTTCAGTTTGTAGTTCATGATCGTTACAACTTAAATTCTGCATCTATAGGTATGTATTTGGGCTCACCCACATCCCAAGGCTGGAAGATTGGCCGGTCATGCCGGTGGAACACATCGGCTTCATGCTCATGGTACCACAGTCTGAGCCTTTCAAAATCCTCCTTCTATAGTACTTAGTTTTGATTCCAGAGAGGATATCGCAGCCTTCTGTCATTACTTCGTGATCTCAGCTGAAAGTGCGCTTGTTTTCTCTTGCAGCCACATGGATTCTTCAACTGCTCGCCTGCTGTCGATGTGCCTCCTGGCACTTCTGATGCCGCCGATGTCAAGGAAGCAGAGTCGCCTAAGGCCATCCAGAACGGGGCCCTTGTTTCCAAGCTCTAAGCTTGGCAGCTCTCCTCAAAAGAACAAACTGGCAATAAGAGTTGTTATCTCGTGGTCTGTTTCGTTTTCTGTAATATGTTTGTTTGCTGCACTGATTGATTGTGAATGTTGAGCTGCACAAGTAGCATCTAATAATCTCTGGACTGGCATAATGCCTGCATAAATAAATGTGTGTTGCCATGCCTTCTTTTGGGGCCAATGATTATCATGTTATCGATCATTTTTTACTGGACTGGCGTAATGCAATCCATGAGAAACGAGTTTCACATCTTCTCGCAGACTTCTGAATTTCTGATCAATGTTCATACTTCAAAGGGAACGCCGCAAAGGTAAGTCTATAGTGAGGTGCAACCGTATATAGGCAACGGAACTAGGCTGTACAAGTTGCAAGCACAATGTTCAGTCAGAATTACCGCGAGTCAACTGACGCAACTAGGTGGCATTGCTAAGGTAAGCACAATTGTACACGGGAAATACCCTGGTGACAGTGCACCCTATATGCACAAAATAATTTAGTAATTACACAAAAGTCAAATCTTTTCTGGAAACAAATATGATCTAGTATATTGTACTCGCGTAAAAAGTTTCGCCAAGAAATAACTCGTGTTGACTTCAGGGGAAAAACACGAGGAGGAATAGCATGAACAACTTGTATATACAACAACAACAACAAAGCCTTTAGTCCCAAGCAAGTTGGGGTAGGCTATAGGTGAAACCCGTAAGATCTCGCAACCAACTCATGGCTCTGGCACATGGATAGCAAGCTTCCATGCACCCCCTGTCCATAGCTAGCTCTTCGGTGATACCCCAATCCTTCATGTCTCTCTTAACGGACTCCTCCCATGTCAAATTCGGTCTACCCCGCCCTCTTTTGACATTCTCCGCACGCTTTAGCCATCCGCTATGCACTGGAGCTTTTGGAGGCCTGCGCTGGATATGCTCAAACCATCTCAGACGATGTTGGACAAGCTTCTCTTCAATTGATGCTACCCCAACTCTATCTCGTATATCATCATTCCGGACTGGATCCTTCCTCGTGTGGCCATACATCCATCTCAACATACGCATCTCCGCCACACCTAAGCTGTTGAACATGTCGCCTTTTAGTCGGCCAACACTCAGCGCCATACTGACATTCTTGGTCGAACCGCCGTCCTGTAGAACTTGCCTTTTAGCTTTTGTGGCACTCTCTTGTCATAGAGAATGCCAGAAGCTTGGCGCCACTTCATCCATCCGGTTTAACAACTTGTATATAGCATTCGATTTTTTTTTCTGCCCAGAATACATTGAAGTCATTCCTTGGAAAAACTTTGTGTACAAGTACAACACTTGATCATATTTGTTTCCAAAAAAGTTTCATTTTTTTTACTTTTTCTGTAATTACGAAATTATTTAGTGCATATAGGGTGCATAGGCCTGAGAGCCATAAAATCCCCTTTCCCATTATACACGCCATTATGGCATCAACACTGGCACGCTTCTCCAACATTTCCCAAATCTTGCTCATCATGGCGGTTCTATTGACAAGACATAAGCACATTTGAAAGCATATTATTTATCTTCAACATTTCTTCAATCACCAAAACAAAGATGCGATGCAATTCTAGTTTGCATCGTTTCTTTCGACTGTGGTACGGCACTATACCTTTTGGTGACTAAAGAGTAGTACTCTCTCCATAAAAAAATATAAGAGCGTTTGAATCACTAAAGTAGTGATCTAAACGCTCTTATATTTCTTTATAGAGGGAGTAGCACCCAATTGTTTCTACTGATCACAAAGATGCAATGGTTCAGTCTTCAGGTCACCTGAACCAAGCCATTTTTAAGCTGTACTATACAGTTTTATCCAGCATTCCGCTGCTTCGGATCCTTCATTCCCATTTGACCAACTTCCCCGTCACAACTGCAATGATAGGTTTTGCAAGCAAGCCAAGGAGGAGGACATGAAGATGATGTTAATGTAGATGCCCTTTGGGAAGCGCCTGCCTTGGAAATGATGTAGTCAATGACCAGCTCTATAAAGGGGTTGCTAGTATTTGGAAGGAACCATCTGCTCATCTTCTGGCAGAGAGAGATTTTGGTCGCCATCTATCAGCATCTGAAAGAGCACGTTGGGCAATCGCAGGAGAGAGTGATTCGAGTATTACATCTCTCATATGCGAGGCGGCACTTTCTCCATGGCGTGTTGCCAGCTCTAGATACATAAGAGACCTGACCTTGTCCCCTGCCTAAACAACATAGGCATCATCATTAGAAGGATGTAACAAGATACAGGTAATGCATGACTTAAAACACTGAAGAACCAGTCATTAAAATGTTAGACAGTGCATCCGACCTTTCTTTTCAGAGAAATAAATAAAGATAAGAATGGTTGGCATATCATAAAGATTATGTGTGTCAATGGCCCAGCTTGTTTACGATGCTGACCTTCATTACCAGTGCAGGCACTGTACCATGGTTGCTTGTTCTCAATTTTCCTTAATCCAACCATCTTGACAAAGATATCATATGCTGCTGCTTTCGTTTCTGTCTACCTAGGTCTCTTTTGTGAGAATATATCTATGCCAAACTAAACCAACATCAAAATAGTGTGGTTTGGTGTAGGTCCTAGGTAGAAAGTTAGCTGCTCCTTGCTCCTACAATTGTATACGGCCTGAGGACTTCCAAACTAAAACAACAAAGCATCACACCGTGGGCAACGATTATGCATTGATAGATGATTAGATGTAATGGCACAGAATGCAGGATGGCAGGAAAAAGTAAGTACATACAATGAACGCATCATTTCTTCACAAGAAAACCATTCCAAAATGAAAATACGACATCAGTTTAAGATAATAGTTCAGATGTGTAATACATGCATTCCCGAGGAATAAAAGGAAAAGGGATGACATACCGCACAGAGTTTAATACCAGACTCATAAAGAGCCTTTCTGTGACCACAATCAGCAGCTAGTTGCAGCCACTTCTTTGCACGCACTGGATCCTGTGTAAACCCTTCACCAAAGCTGTAACACAAGGAAACATTATACATGGCTCGTACATTCCCTCCTTCTGCAGCTCGTAAGTACCACTTTGCCTGCATTTACAAGTTTCTGTCAGTTTGAAATGTGAAGGTAAGAACCTTAACATAATTGCTACGGAGGGTAATCTTGTATCGACCAGTTCATGTATTATGATGGATCCGGGTGATATAATCCTGATAACCTTGGTAGGGTGTCTAGATCAATGAATCCGTTCTCTAAGCAAAATTCAACAACTAAAAGCATGAAAGCACAACAAATCAGCTCAAAATCCCCATAGAGCTAAAATAAGAACACCTAGACGCTGTCTAATGCAGAATTAATTCACATGATATGCGCTACAATAAATCCCACAGAAACTAGATATCAAAACAATGAAACTGGTTCCACTTGTAAGCATCAGGAGTAACTAATTACTTTGATTTGGGAAAAAAAATATGAAAATCACAGCTGTGTAACACAGAGCTGGTATCTTACAGCTTCCCGTTGATTACGCTTGGTTCCTTTTCCATTCTGCAAGCAGAGGGCTAGGTTGTACTGGGCACGAACATTGCCTGCGGATGCAGCTGGATAAAACCATCTAACAGCTTCCTCGGCCTGGGGTGGATCAGCTGTAGTGTAAAGAGATTTGGCAACATTGTCAATTCTGAATTTCTAATGCTCCGAGATGAACAGTTTGATTGAAAACAAGTTGGTAAAATACATAAAAGGTATCTCCTCTGCGAGTTAGGTATTTATCACTCTTTAGAGGTTATAATTAGACTGAAAGAACCCGAGACTTTACTTAAAAGGCCAGCAGAACCCCAGAGTTCTTTTTAACACTCAAACTCCTTTTATTAACTAGTGATAACAGTAGCATCAAATACAAGCAAATGGGTAATAATAGGCACTAGGGGCATCAACAAACCAAGTACTAAGAGAAGAAAACCTAGCCATTCTAGCCAACTCATGCGCTACGGCATTTCCTTCCCTATGACAGTGCTCGAAATGGACCTGAATAAGATCCCGAGACATATGGTAGCAGTTATCAAAGATTGCAGCCGCCGGTCCTGAGAAATTGCCACCGCCATTCATTGCGTTGATCACGTCATTACTATCGGAGTTTATGATCAACCTGGAGCAGAGCCCCAGAGTTTACCTAAAATACCCAGCAGAAGGCAAACGCCAGAGCCAGAACAATCAATAATTCCCCCTATAAAGGATCATCTCGGACTGCGCGGTAAACAAATCTAATCACGCCTGCCAATCTAGGATAGTATGGGACCAGACAAATTCGTCCTAATAAGATTGTACTAACCATTTTGCTACCAGCTCGAACAACCCTCCAAGAAAGGAAATATAGGCCAAATCTACGATACCTTCGAGGTAGGACACTCCGAGATTGCACATGCCGACAGGGTGTCCCAGCTCCGACGCCGCCTGGTAGTACCCCACCGCCTCCTCCCGTTGCCCCTCTTCCCAGCACATCAGCCCGGCGTCCACCATCGCAGCCGCGGACCCCAGCCTCGCCGCCCGCTTGAAAAGACCCAGCGCGCTCTGCCTCGCCGCCTCGCGCCCCTCACCGTCGAGTCCGGCGGGAACCGCGGAGCCGTGCTTGAGGCGGCGCCCGTGCGCGTGCAGCGCCGCCGCCTCGCGGAGCGGCTGCAGCGCGTCCCGCCACGAGCGGCACGCACGGCTGGCGGCCGAGACGTCGGCCGCGCCGACCGCGGACAGCGCCCGGTGGAGGAGCTCCGGCGGGAGGGACTCGAAGTCCGCGCCGGAGCAGACGGGGGCGTTCTTGGGCGGGGGAGCCGGCGGCTCCGGCTTGGGCTTCTTGGAGTGGCGGCGCCGGCGCCGGCGTTGGGGGTCGGAGGACACGCGCAGCCGGGAGGAGAAGGGCGCCGGCGAGGGGTTGGGCGGCGGCCAGGTGCGGCTCGCGGCGTCCATGAAGGGATGGGGACGCGTTCAGCCGCCCGGCGTTCGGGGGAAAGCGGTTTGGAAGGACGGGATTGCGAGGGTGGGGTGTGCACCAGTGCGGTGGCCGGGGAGGTCAATGGACTGCGGTTGGGTTAAGCCGGTTTGGTCTTGATGACCGGTGGGGTCCACGTCGAAGCGGCCACGTAATTGGCCCGCTGACAGTGACACGTCGCGGTCGGCTGCCAAGGTTTCATTTCTTTAGGTCCTTTTGAGAGTCCATTACCCACTTACTTTGGACAAGTTGCGAAATAATATATCGGATTAACATGATCCCGAGCCGTCCAAGGGTTACCGTCCAATCTTTAGAGGAGAAACCCCTCTCTCTACTTGAAACATTTCTTTTAAATAAGTTTGCAACATCAAAAACATCTTCAATATGAACACAACTCAAGCCGGCTGTCAGGTCGGGTTTGGCCGGGTTGACCTCTACCAGGCCCATGGGTCTGGATATTAACAACCTAGCACTGTATTGCCTCAACTAGCAAGCATTCAGAGATTACAACCTACTTGTGGAGGAATCAGAAGCTATCTAACAGGGTTCATGGAGGAGACAAGGAAAGAATACGAGCAGTTACATGAACAGAAGAGAAGACGCACGCCTTGCTAGCTAAAGGCCAAAGCCTATTCGTCGAACCCACCCATTCTGTGGTCCTTCCAAGCCATTTTTATAGTGCCTGATCCTACTACCATCTGGGTTGGGCCTCTTGCGATGATGATGGCCCATCGAGTGAGGGTAAGAGCCGCTGACAATCCCTCCTCTATAAGATTCTACTTGCCCTCAAGTCGATGTTGTATAGCGCCACCGGGAACCCATGGTCGAGGTGAACTTGACGTGAGTTGAAGAAGTGAAGGCTTGTCGAGGAAGACAACTATGTGAGCTTGGTTGATGATGATGACTTGAACCATGGCATTTATGCGTTCACTAAAGGCCACTGCACATTAGTGCCATGCATATATTGCTCTCAACTGAACACCGAACACTTAGATCACATAGCACTGGAAGTCTCAACGGTGTCGCTGCCATAGAAATCTTTTGTCAGGTTTGATTATCAAGAGATAAGGGCCCAAAGTCAATGGACCATGGCACCCAAGCGATCATCCAAACCATCAGGTGACTGAACTTGGACGCCAATTGTACAAAGCAACAATTATAAGGGGTTGTTTGGATTACTCCCAGGATGGCCACGCCAAATCAAGGGCGAGCCAAAATTTTGGCAGAGGAATCGGCCGCCCGCATCTCGCCCATGCGCGGGTGTTGATTCTGAACTAGGCTACCAAAATATTGGCGTGGCAACGGAAGCTGGGTCACGATCCAAACATCCACCTAGGCAGCCAGTCAACGCCAAGTTTTTGGCGTGGTAGCCATCGGCCACGATCCAAACGGCCCTTAAATCAGATGGATGAGCTTGTGAGAAGTTGCAGCGCACCATGTTAATGGCAGAACACTTAGCCATGATTTCGCTGGCAATCATGTTGAAACCAGATATCTTCAGCAACAAGTGAAAAGGAGAAGGCATTTTGTGCACTACTGCAAGTACTTCTGCAAAGAACATACCACTTGGGTTATTGTTGGAGACCCATGATGAAAATCCATCACACAAGCATAGCTTGTACAAGCAACCGTCAGATCAAATGAAATATGGCCAGAACCTCCACTGCTCATTGTAGAGGACTCCAAGTCGAGTGTCCATGCATTTTTCCATTATAGCAGCTTGAAACCACAAAGACTAGAGTATTCCTTGAAGAAGTAGAAAATATTGGCTCGTAGGGAACCATTCAGCCATGCAATCTCCCACTGAATTTGTGCAAAACTATAGCCACATAAATAGGCTTTTCCAATAGGGTAAAACTAGAACCAACCCTCCAGTACTGGAGGTAACCACATAACCTTCCATTGCATCAGTACTTGCAATAAAGTATATGAAATTCGTACATGCAATTTCGGAGCACTTCCCATTTGAACAGAGGACCTTCCATTGAAGAATCTCAAGACCACAGTGCAACTCCACTCCAAAAGAATTCCACGTAGAGAAGGAATCATTGTCGTAGCAGCAATTTCAAAAACAGTTGCTGTGGCACCAACATTTCAGCCCTTCTCCTCCGCGCCTTGATGAAGCCTCCTTGCGTCGGGGTCCTCCATAGCAATTCTGTCACTCTTGTTAAGTAATAAAATTAAAATAACGAGTTTGACACGCAGGTCATTAAAGTGACAATCCTTTGGCTCCAACCATCATGTCGTATTGTGACGCGCGGGAAACTTAATGTTACATCATATAACCATCTCATACATAAACTCATTATCATGGTGAAGGATATACCACATCACATGTATCCTGCAAAGCCAAGTTAGACAACCTCTAATCGGCTTAGAAAATTTTAATTTGTGTGGTTTTTAGGGTTTTGAGAACACTAGCTACCTATGTCTATGATCAAGTATGATTATTCTTGTTGCTAGATTAACTTTGCAGGGTGTGTGAGGGAAGAGACTTAATTAAAATGTATAGCCCCACATTGAACTTCATCAATACGCGTGACCCTCATGAAGATTAAGCATCTTCATGCCCTCTTGTATTTGTGACGGTTCACTATTGTAGACTATGATGAGCTCAACGAACTGTTTATCGTTGACAGTTAGAGTCAACCGATTGTCAGAACTTTGTAGAAAGCTATATCATGCCGCCAAAGAATTGAACCAAAGAAACACTCGTCAGAAGCAAACAAGAACAACAAGTAAAAGACCTTATCTTCTACTCGCACAATTTTATTAAGCTCTAGAACTCATCTAGTTCTTATTTCTTTTTAGCAATAATCAAAATCATTACTAAAAACTTTGTGCAATACCCTACAAAGTACAAACACATGTGATCTAGATCGTAACCCGCATCTACTCATAGAACCGCTCATGATGCCACTATTGGGAAACGTAGTAGAAAATAAATAAAAATCATCATACGATCACAATCCTAGGAACACTATGACTATGCATACAAGGTTAGATTGGGTCGTTACCAACTTCGAGTTGTAGCGAAAGAAGAGTTGGTGTAGATCGTTCTTGAAGTCCCTCGAACAGTCCATGATGATCCCTCTAACAAAATACCAAAGGCATAGCCTCTTTATAGATTGCAAGCATACATGCTTCATGATCCGGCAGCGCTTCGCCGTCCAGAGCTAATCGTCACCGAAGAATTAGAGGAGGGAGAAGAAAACCTCACGGGGCTTCTCTGTTGTGAGGAACTGGAGAACTAAAACTAGATCAATTCTAGAACAAGATTAGAACTAGAGAGGGAGAGAGGGGGCGCCCAAGACAACGGGAGAAACTTATGTCTCTAGGGGCGCCCTTCTCATGTATATATATAGGTGTAGGGAAGAGGGGACAGCCAACTTGAGGAGGGATCCACCCCTTGCTATGCCCCCATGGGAGAGGGAGTCCCTCTGCCAATCCAATTCACCCCAAAAGCTTGTCCAACAAGCTAGGGGGGCGCCACACTCTTATTGGGCCTATAGAACCCACAACTCTCGCCTATTAGGCCTTATTGATATTTTCTTTTGCTCATTGATATTAAATATATTCTAAAAGCCTCCTAATCAACATTAAACCTTTTATCATTTATTTAAAATCTCCAAAAAAAAGTCCACATGTATTCCTGGTATTACTCGCTAAACTCCAAAACTCTTCCGGTAACCCGGAAATGCTTTCGGATTCTCTCGAACTATTTTTAATAGGGATTTTTACATCTGTGCCCCTGGTTCCTTAGCCATACTCATTCATCCCCACGCTCTTAACATTTGCTCACTTTTCCCCACTCTCTTGTCTGAAACCCTCAGAAATGGTCACAAATGATGGATGCGTCGGGTCCGTGCTTTGACCGTTAACTCTGATGAGTGGGGCCGCCGTACTGTGTCGCCCGTTGGACCTCACAATTGGGGCCGCATCGGACAGTGCTGTTGTTTGCCCGTTGGGCCGTGATTAGACTGTTGGGCCGTGCGCACGCCACAACAACAGAAGCCTGCTATGCATGCACGACATGTCCAGCTAGCCTGCTATGCATGCATGTAGCTAGCCTGCCTGCATGCGCCGACGCCTGCCGCCATGATGCGCTGACCGACCTCTTTCTGCACGTGAGCCGCCACAGATGTTGACCATCCTCTTTCTGCACGCGAGCCGCCACGAACACAGGGACGGTCGTTGCCGCTGGTTCGTCTCATCTCGCACGCTTGTCTCCTCGATGTAGAGCATGGTTTCAGACTTTTTGATCGACTCGCATCTATCCAATGTGGCAATTAAAACCCGTTGGCAATTAAAGTGGCATATCGATCGACGCGGCTTGTTTAAACGTAGCAAATCCAAAGCACGGCTGGTACCACTCCTCTTCCCTTCCCTTCCCCTGTTTAAACCACCCACCCCTCCACCTATTCTCCACACATCCATTTGCGCCGCCCCCTTATCTTCTTCTCCAAAGCCTAGAGCACTCTCAAGGCGTGGCGAGGATGCAGTACAACAGCCCCACCTTCGAGCTCCCACCGACCGTGCCGGGAGGCGGTATCCCACCGGCGTCGTCGTGGAGACGACGCTCCGTGTGTGGGCGTTCTCACGCTGGAGGGGTGCAAAGGACTTTTGCCTAGTGGTTCCTCAGTGCGAGCTTCGCCCACCTCCCGGCGGGCTCGTCGGTGATGTTCTGACTGGAGGAAGTGCATCCAAACTCCAGCACTCCGCCAATAGGGCTCATCGTCAACTTCACCAATAGATTTTATGCGTACTACCTCCTCGGCAAGGTGTTTTGGTGTGGGTGCGAGTTCATCGCATTCACCACCTACAACATCTTCACCGACTTCAATCGCATCTTCCCCACCCATAACGGTATGCACAACCTCCCCTACTACCTCGGCAAGGACGACATGGAGGAGGAGTAGTGAAGAGGAGCAGTGAAGAGGAGGAGCAGGAAGATGGTGGTGAAGGACCGGTCTCGTGAAGCTTGTCTTGCCCTAGGGTGTTAGGGCTTTTTATCTTTTATATATTTCTATCTTAATTATGTCGTTGGTTGTACCGTGAACCTTTTATCTCTGTCGTGTTATATCATGTCGGGAACCCTAAGAACTAAGTTATGCTTGCTACCCTTATTTGATATGTCGTTGGTTATCTGTGTTTTGCTTGCTACTTTTATATGTCGTTGGTTGTACCCTTATTTGACATGAGATATCACTAGATGGATATGGTGCCGTAGTCGAGCCCTTCTACTAAATCAATCAATGAAAGGGTACCCCTCAATGAAAACCATCAAGTTTTGGGGTTAGACCTTGTAAAAATGGTTGGAGGGTAGCCCATTCGTCTTGTTATATTCATGTTGTGTAATATTTGTATTTTGGCCCTTACATTTTAGGGTCAAGTTTTGGCAGGCATGGCTACTGGACTAGTTGAAGTGTCAAAAAGGAAAATAAAGCTAGAAAAATTAGCCATGTTGATGCTGAAAAGAAGGAGAAAAGATAAATTTTTTTAGCGGGATAATCGGGTTTATACCCTTAGTTGGGTAACACTCGTCAGGATTGCCCCTACTTTTGAACACACGGTCTTGCCCAACTCAGTTTCCTTGTCTTGTGCTTTTGCCCTTTCGGCACAGCTCCGTCCAGTCAGCACCGTTTGACCGTAAACGGCGCTAGATTTTGGACATTTTTGCCCATGTCGGTGCTACACTTAGTACCCTTTCGTCCTCAGTGAGCTCGCGCTGAACAAAATAGAGGAGCAAAGCCGGTGAGGCGAGGCGAGGCCTGAGGAGGAAGAGGATGGAGCGGCGCAGCACAGCAAGCTCGGGCTCGTCCAACTACTCGCAGGCGGCCGGTGAGGTAAGTGTACATCAGCTTGTGCCTCCACCCCCAATTTGTTCTAGGGTTTCTAGGGTTTGTGATATTTGGGGGAAATTTTGACCTTCCTCCCCTTCCATTTGGTTTAAGTTGATGGGGTCGGGATTGTGTAGCTCGTCTCCGAGTTCTATCTTCTCGATGACACCTATTGTGGATTGGAGTATCGTTCAAAGCATCGTTGCCCTGGTCACGACCTTATTCCAGCCCGCCGTGTTTCCTGGGGAGGGGCAAGCACTGGCCGCCGGTGTTTAGGGTGCCCTTTAGATGTAAGAGTTTGTGAATTTGAGCATCTTTTAGTTCTTGTTTATGAAATATCTATTTTTTGGTTAATGTGATGTGCAATCAGTTACCACAGGAGTGTCAGTGGGTGGTTTGGGTTGATCCTCCTCCTCCATTGCGTGTTGCCCTGGCTTTTGAAGACCCTGCACGCAGTACTAGAACAGAGCTGGATCAAGCGTCACAATTTGAAGAAGGAAAACCTTGAGCTGTCAAGAAATAATCTTGTTTTGAAGAAGAAGCTGAGAGGAAGAGATGAGATGATGCTTCTTTTAGCATTGTTATTTGTAGGAATTTGTGTTGTACAGCTGTGTCGTCTATGACGTCGATGACAAAACTATGCCAAAGTAGTTGTAGTTTTTGTCGTCGACTATGTCGATGACAAAACTATGCCAAAGTAGTTGTAGTTTTTGCCGTCGACGACGTCGATGACAAAACTATGCCAAAGTAGATCAACAACAAACTTATTAAACACCACAGTGGGCACAAAGCATTAAGAAGAAGAAGAAGTTGATCATCACAAATGTACCAAACACTGGGCATAAGTAGCGCATAAAGCATTGAGAAGTTGATCATCACAAATGTACCAAACACTGGGCATAACTAGTGCATAAAGCACTAAGAACATAAAAGTACTAGCAATCACAGTGCACGCACAACAACATCAAGTGCATAATAGTTTTATCTAGTAACAGTACTAAAACTGAAGTTTCTTGCTCCTGGTGTTCTTGGCCGGGTTTGGAGCTAGCTTTGCCTTGCTTCTAGTGTTCTTTGCTGGATTGGGGGCACTGGGTGGAGCTTCAACTGTTGTTGCTGCTTTTTTGGGTGGAGAGACACCCTTGCTGTCAACACTGCTTCCAGTAACTGAGCAAAATGTAGTTGCCGGTACATTTTTCTTCTGCTTGCAACAGCCTCAAGAAGCTCCCCTCTCCGCTCCTCTTTTATAATTGTTTCTAGGACTAAAACAAGTTGAAACATAATACAATTTTTAAGATATGAACTAATGAAAACTGAAACAAGTTGCAGATATGAATGAAGACTAACACAAGTTGCTGGCACAGACCTGACTACACTAGCTTGTGTAGATGCCTCATGTGAGGTTTCCTTTGGTGGTGGCATCTGCTGCTGAAGAACATCAACTTCTAGCTCTTCATCCTCCTCCTCATCTTATACTTCTACTTTTGCTGGCTCATTAGCTGTTGGATGATCATGTGCATTATCTGCTCCCCAATGTTCTTCTTCTCCAAAGGCTGGATCAATGGATTCTTTGCATCCTTTGGTTTTGTGTCCACGTCTTCCACATCTCTTGCACTTATACTTCCTAGGACCAAAGCCCTTTCCTTCACTGGTAGATCTTATCCTTTGCTTTCTTAGTGCACTTTGGTGGTGCATTCGAATAGGAGCACACGGCTTGAATCTGGATCTACAGTCCCTTGTTGTTTGCCTTCTAGATTTGGTAGATTGTTAGCATAAGTAGCTCTAAACATCTCAATGAGTAATATTTGTGGACATCTTGATCTATTCCACTTGCTTCACCTCTTAGGCGATGATGAAAAAGGGCATGGATGCAGGGGTTTACCAGTGATCTGCCACTGCCTACAACTGCAAGACCACTTCTCTAAGTCAACAGGGTACCTTCATTCTCTTTTCTCTCTGTTAGTAGTAGTCACCTCAGCCTCTGTTGGGCTTCTCCTAACTATACTCATCTCCAAACCTTTTGTCTTCTCCATCAGAACCTTCATTACTGCTGGTATGATGTAGTGCCCAATGAAATGGTCAATGGCAATTCTTTTTCTTAAGTCAAATTTCTCCATGATGTATTGCTAATCTTGTCTAGCAGGTCAACTATGTGAAGACTCTTGTATTTCCTGATTCTTGAGTTGAATGATTCAGCAAGGTTGTTGTTCACATAGTCACAACCTTGCACATCTCATTGAAATTAGCTCTTGCCCAGATTTTTGTGTGGTGCTCCTCCAGAAATTCCTTCACTTTGGGTTTGCTTTTGAGCTGGTTCAGATGATAATTATGCTTCTTGATACTATAGGTTAGTGAGCAAGGCCATAAGTTATCATCATAGAACTTCCCCTTAAATTTCTTACTGAAATTCTGAGCCAAGTGTCTCATACACTCTTTGTGCTCCACTCCAGGGTACACATCATCAACAACAGTTTCCAATCCCTTGCAAGCATCAGTATGTATCACTAAACCTTCTGGATGACCTAGCATATTCTTCAGGTTTGTGAAAAACCATGTCCAACTCTCAGTAGACTCCACTTCTAGAACACCATAAGCTGGAAACAACCAGTTGTGTCCATCCAGTGCACAAGCTGCTACAAGCTTCCCTCTAAACCTACCATTCAATGTTGTAGCATCTACAACTAGGTATGGCATGCACCCCTCTAGAAAACCCTTTTGACAAGCGTTGAAGCAAACAAACACCCTTCTAAAACACTCCTTGTAATACTTCTTGCCTTTAATCTCATACTCAACAGTGTGCCTATCAATTTCTACAAGACTGCCTGGTGATGCCCTCTCCACTTCAACTTTCAATTTTGATGTTGCATGACATAGTTTCTGCATTTTTTGCAAACATCACACCTAACTCTGAATCACACTGTACAAGGACCCAACAAAGATTGCTACTATCCCAATATCTCATCTCAACAACATCAAACAATCCCCATGGATACTTAGCACAAATGGCAGCCCTAAAATCCTGGTACGAAGTAGTGTTGTCCACAAACAATGGAAATGTGAAGCCACAATCTTTTCCTTTAGTACCCGCAGAAGCTAGAACAACGGTCTCCATTCTAATAGAAAGATAGAACACGGTCGTTGGATTCATCCCATGATAAAAAGCAGGCCATCTCCCGGGAAAAAACAAACAAAACCGAGCCTAAATCATCGTTGAATCAATCCTACGGCAGTAAACACAAGCAAATCTAGGTCTGATACTTACCCCGCAGGAATTTCCTGTGCAGATCTGTTGCCATTGTCACTGTGGGCATTGCCACTGTCACCTTGTACGCGCTCCCTTGCAGATCCGTTTACCTTGTCGCCGTGGGCGCCGCCAGCGTTGCCTTGTCCGCGCTACCTTGCAGATCCACCGCCCTTGTCACCGTGGGCGCGGCCAGCGTCGCCTTGTCCGCGCTCCCATGCAGACCCGATGCCCTTGTCGCCATTGGCTCCACCAGCACCGCCGCCTTCTCCACGCTCAAGTGAAGATGTGGTGTCCCTACGATGGTTGGTCTCCCCCATCGCCTAGCAATGGATCTGGCAGTGCGGGTTTCGCCGCTGCCGAGCGAGCTAGGGTTGGTGAGATAGAAAGAGAGACAGTGGGGAACGAGAGAGTGTGAGCTGGTTAGGTCGACCGGGGGGCAAGCCATGTCCAAAATGTAGCACCGCTTACGGTCAAACGACACTGACTGGATGAAGCCGTGCCGGAAGGGCAAAAGCACAAGGTAAGCTAACTAAGTTGGGCAAGATTGCGTGTTTTACAAAACTAGGGGTATTCCTGTCAAGGGTGACACAACTAAGGGCACAAATACAATTATCCCTTTTTTAATTGTTGGTGGCCCTATTCTGTATATTGTATGAACAAAAACAAGCTAATTTTTAAATAGCTTGTGGCCATTTGGCATGATGAAATTAATTTTGGCCCTTATATTATAGGTTTTATTGGTTCCAAGTTTTGGCACGAGTGGCTAATGGAATAGTTGAGGTGTAAAAAAGGAAATTAAAGCTGGAAAGATGAGCCATGTTGGTGTTGAAAAGAAGAAGAAAAAGAAGCTAATTTTTTGAATTGTTGGTGCCCATATATATTGTAGGATACCTATATTGTATGAACAAGAAGAAGCTAATTTTTGAATAGTTTGTGGCCATTTGGCAGGATGAAAATAATTTTTGAAGGGTAGCCCATTGTTTACTTGTTGGTGGCCACATTGCATGAAACAAAACGATAACTGTTGACTTCTTGGTGGCAATATCTGTAAGCAAAAAAACAGAGGAAAAAAACAAGCACTCAATCTCTGTAAGCAAAAAAACAAGCACTCAATATCTGTAAGCAAAAACACCGAGGAAAAAAACAAGAACTTCTTGGTGGCAATATTGCATGAAACAAAATGATGTAACCTATTCTTGTAATGTAACCAACGTGCACTCGGTCTCTGTAAGCAAAAAGAAAAAACAGAGCCAATGCATGCACTATTTTTCTAGGCCTCTTTAATCTTTATGGGCCTTCCACAGTCAACGCAATGCGACAGCCCAGCCAGAGCTTGGTTTCATTTTGGTCCCAATAACTACGTTTTTTTCTCTTGCGCTCGGTGTTGTCTGACGAAACTGAAAGTGTCAAAAAACTAACACCTACAGAGATTTAGAGATGGAGATAGAGACATAGTTCAAGCAACACAGAGATCACATGATCCACAAATTAAGCAACACAGAGAGCACATGACCCACAAACCCTTAAGCAAATTGTAGAGCACATGACACGACACAAATAACATCTCTAACGAGTGATGACCAACAAGTAAGCAAATCCTAGAGCAACCATACAAAAATAAAATCCTAAAGCTATCAGATTCGCCTGCTTGTTCAACTGAATCATCTACCTCAAGTTCTTGTTCACCTTCTTTAATTCCCCCTTTAGATCATCATCCCCAACTGCCGGAGCAGCACTTTCAGAGACCAAATTCTGAGTGGCTGACGGCAGATTGACCTCCCGGGTTGCGGCCCCATTGAATTGAAGCAAGCCCTCCCCTTGAAGCCTCCGAACGTTGTCACCCATCCATTCAAAATGCATGCATTTCTTCACGAAACGAAATCATGAACCCTAAATCTCAGATCCAACAAAAAAGAATTAGAACCAAAGAGAAAAAAAGAAAGGGTCAAAGAAAAATCATGAGATCTAACCTGCCCCTCTGGCTTGCTCTCGCATTTCATGAACTCGCGCCCAAAGTTGCCATTCTTGTCCTTCCTCGAAGTCAACCTTTTTCAGTGGCATGGTGCATGGGCAGTTAGGGCATCTCTCCAGGGGCACTGGACCATACTAGGGCCACGAGGGGCGGGAGGCTGAAGTGGAGCTCGACATATCTAGTCATCGGAGAAGAAGAAGCAGACGAGTGGCTCCTCTGGTTGCTGCAGAAGAAGAAGACAGGGGAGGCAATGGTGGGCGAGCACAACCAACATCTCGCGGATCGCCCAAGGATCCAACGATGCGGAGCCGTCCTTGTGATCCAATGGCGCGGAGCCTGCACGCAGCCTGGCCTCAAAATTCCTTCTAGAAGACCATATTTGAGGGTTGTCACTTGGCGCTAGGGTATGATCGGACGGCTCATGTTGGGAGCTAGGGTTAGGCGAAACCCCGCGGGGTTTAGAGGGGTTTTGAGTTGGTCAATGGGGTTATCTAGTGTTTGACCAATATTCAACTGAGCATAACTAATTAAAAAAAATCTGAAAATATGAAACCTTCACGAATCGTCGTTTTATAAGACACACTAACTAGGAGAAAAATACTAAACTTGGTCTACGGTCATTTAGAAAAAACAGTTGGCACAATCGTGGTTAAGTGAGCACCATTAATTTAAAAAAAATCAAAAAATATAAAATATGTGCCCAATGTTGTCTTATGTGACGTGTTACCAAAAAAATCATAAACTTGTTCTATGGACATTTTCATGAAAAAACCTTCACAAATATGAGCTATCACGTACAATGTTATAGAGAGTTCAAGGAAAGGAGGTCGGTTTTCTGAAAAAAATCCAAAAAAATCACCAAAGCTTCATTTCAAAGTGAATAAGAAGGATCTGAACTTAGTTTTCCTTTTTCATATTTTAAATGTGTTTTTAATGGTTTTCTATTAAATCACATTATTTTCAATAAAAATGTAAAAATATGAAGATTAATTCAATAAATAGTGAGACTCTGAATCTACACTATATAGGTTGAATAGGTGCTAATAAAAAATATTTGGCTCATTTAGAGTAGGTCCAAAAAATAATTTACAAATGGGGCAGTTTACCCTAGATTCGGAGCACATTTGGAGCACATTTCCCATGACTAGAAGTTTTACCACGCAAAAGAGATCGGATTGATCACCTAACATTTACAATAGTTCAGCAAACATTGCAACATCACACCACAGATCGGAGTTCAAGTGTTGCTTAAAATTCAAATTCTACCTAAAATTCAAATTTTGCCTCAAATTTCACATCAAAGTACGAATAGCATTATTAAACCTTACAACTTTTCACAGTTGTTCAAATTGACGACAGAAACCTTTGTACAAATCCTTAAAGTTCAAAGTTTACAAGTTGCATTCAACGTTCGAAGTTCACATCTTTGCCTTACTCCTTGTGTTCCGAGATGGCTTAATAGCCTTGCTTCTGGTTTCCCTTGGTGGGATATCCACCTTTTTCTTCTTCCTTCTGTTCTTCACTTCTGGTGGTGGCTGTTGAGGTGCTGACGGAGAACTTGCACTGGCCAGTTGATGAGATTCAAAACCTTCATAAGCCATGGCTTCATATTCTAATTCTTTTTCTCTTGGCCTTTTCTCTCCTTTTCCTCTAATTTTCCTAGATCTAGGTAAAACAGAAAAAAAGATTATAAGCCGTCGATAAAAAGGAATAAATGCACAAAAAGGGAAGGTTGTTGCACACATACCAAGCTGCTGGCAGTGCTAATTCAGTGACTTCATTCTCCTCTGAATTAGCTGTAATATGCTTTGCTGCTTCATTCTCCTCTGCATTAGCTTCAATCTGCTCTAATGCTACATTCTCCTCCACATTTGTTGCTGCCCATTGTTCCTCTTCTCCAAATGAAGCATCCATCGTATTGGTACATAGCCTAGCAATGTGCCCTAGGGTTCCACATTTTTTGCACTTATGTTGTCTTTTTACATGACCCTCTTCACCTCTTCTGATCCTGTTCTTCCTTGGTCTTCCTGGTGGTCTAGTCAGTACAGGAGAATGTAGTTTGAACCCTAGATCTACTATGTTCCATTAGTCTTTTCCCAAGAGCACAGGCGCATTGGAAGCATAACAGCCCTGAATCTAGCAACAAAAAAATAGTCAGAGATGTATTGATCAACCTCACCATCTTCACCACCTATAACAGTCATCATATGTAGGGCATGTATGCATGGATTCCCACGGAGCATCCATTGCCTACAACTGCATTTCCTAGTTGCTAGGTTAACTGGATATCTCCATTCCCTGTTTTTATTGTCAGTATATGTTACCTCGGTCTCGTGTGTCACCACTCGAATGCATTTCATGTTCAGTCCTCTTGCCTTGGCATGCAATGACTTAATACGATATGGGAGCATAAGATGGCCAACATATTCTGCAATTATTTTGCGAAGAGCCATCTTTATCATGATCATCTGCCGAATCTTATCAAATATTTGCCATATCAGAAGCCCTTTCAATGACCTGATCTTTGCATTGAAACACTCTACCAGGTTATTGCTCACATAGTCCAGTTTGCAGATTTCATTGAATTTGCTTCTTGATCACAACTTTCCATGATGTGCATCTAGGTACTCCTTCACCAGAGGATTGTGAGCATACAACACTCTCAAATGATGCTCATGCTTCCTCTCACTGCGCATGTCTGATGCTGGTCACAAGTTCTCATCATAAACTTTACTTTTGAATTTGTTTCTGAAATTCTGCGCTAGGTGTTGCATACATTCCCTATGCTCCACTCTAGGGAATACAATTTTCACGGCAATCTCCAAACCCTTGCAAGCATCTGTGTGTATAGCTAAACACAGGCGTACCTATAAGGTTCTTGCATAGCTGCGAAACAGACCCAACTTTCCTCAGACTCTGCCTCCACCACACCAAATGCAACTGCGAATAGCCAGTTGTGTCCATCAACTGCAGAATCTGCCACTAGTTGTCCTCTCCACCTTCCCTTCAAAGTAGTTGCATCAATAGCCAAATAGGGCCTGCAACCATCAAGAAACCCCTGCCAACAAGCCTTGAAACAAACAAAAGCCCTCTTGAAGCACTCCTTTCGAAATGACTTCCCTTTTATTTTGTTTGTAACTGTATGCTTGTCAATCTCTACAACACTCCCTGGACTAGCAGCTTCCACTTCGGATGTAAATGTGTAGAGCAACTGAAAGCTCTCATTCCAAGGACCATTAATCCTGTCAAGAGCCATTTCCTTAGGATAGAAAATCCTCATGTAAGGTATATCAATCTTGTACTTCTCAAATAGCTTCCCATGGAGTGCTGTTGGACTAAGTGTTGGTGTTTCTCTTAATGAATCCAAAATTGCATCTGCCACCCACCTAGTCTTTGCTAGCTTTGTTTTAGCCTTCCCTCCTCCCCCTCTAGGTGGACAAGTGTGCTGGTGTGGGTTCTTTTTATCCGAAACAAAATGGGACCCAAACAAAATAGGGATATTGTTAGAAAACATTACACAATGATCTGAAATAAGATGAATCAATATAAACTGAAATACACAAACATGAATGAACTTTCTCCTTGACATATGTGCTGCATGCAACCTCGATCTACACCTATCATATGGGCAATGAACAGTGAACCTTGTTGGCTCACTCCTATCAATCACACATGTATTTTCAGTGAGATGCAATATGTAGTCACTGCATTACGACAGTCCACCGTCGACTGGAATATGGTGCGGACAGCTAGCTGAGGATCTACCTTGTTCTACTCAATTGTTGGCATGTCCTCACCATCATATTCATCTAAAACTAGGCTGTCGATGTTCTCCTGCCTCTCTTCATCATCAGTGTCGTCAAAACTAGCACGGCTGATAGGTTCCTCCTGATATGCATCTTCCATTGCTTGTTTACTGACAGTATCTACAAGATCAGGGAACATATTCTCATCCTCATCATCATTTCGAGGCACCTCTTCGTCTGGCTCCGCATCTTGCTCTACATCGGCTACAACAGCGGTAGGAGAAGCGGCACAAGAAGTGGCAACGGACATATTGTGACTTTCAGAACCACTAGCTTTGCTTGGTTTTGACCTACAAGGAGTGCCGGGGCGCTCGCTATTAGCAGAGATAGAAGATTTCTGAACAACCTTCCCCTTGTCACATTCATTGTGTGGTTGAAGCACCTTGATAAGGATTTTACCGAAGCGTATTTCAACATTCAAAGTAAAGAGCAATCCAAGATGCTCATCGCAAGTTAGTGGGAGAAATTTTTTCTCGGTACTGCTGAAAAAATTTCAGTTCAACAACATCGGCAGGGCTCCACCCATATGAAGAATTTTGGAGCGCAACGAGCAAATCTTTGAACGACATACATGTTTCTATCAACTTTGGATAGAAAAATCCAGTAATCATATGCGGTTTTCTACCGCGCAGCACACTAACTTCCATCCTAACCGCTAGCCGATAAGCAAGCACAGGATCAATCCTATTCGATTCAAATAAGGAAAAGTTACAGTTAGGCCAGGAACAATTCAGCAAAATTTGATTGATTCACGTGACTAACTGTCAAATAGGGCCGAATTTATGAATCAGCAAATCAGTTAGAGGGGAAACAACACTTACCCAGGTGTAATCCATGAATCATCCACCGCCGATTCGACCAAATCCTCTCAACGGTCTATGGGCTTGAGAACCTGCTCCCCTGACATCGCTGCTTAATCCTGAGGGGGATGTGGGGGTAGATCTGGCGGAGGGCACGACGGCGGCGGAGGCGAAATGGGGTTAGTGGTTGGAGGGCATGATGGCGGCGGAGGTTGCATGACTGTAGCGGAGGGGGCAGAGCGGCGTGGTGCTGTAGTGGCTCAAAGTTCAAACAAGGGGATCCCTGAGATAAGCTCATCCGACGTGTCTCAATGCGACCCCACTCGTCAGGTCCAACGGGCGACAGAGTCCAGCTCGGTCCCACTCGTCAGAGTTAACGGTCAATGGTTTGACTCGATGGCATCCTTCATCGTGACCATTTATGAGGGTTTCAGACAAGGGAGTGGGGAAAAGTGAGAAAAAGTTAAGAGCGTGGGGATGAATGAGTAGATCTAAGGAACCAAGGGCACAAAAATAAAAATCCCTTTTTAATATTCGCAAAACTATTTCTTGAATATTTTCTCACAACCCTTACTCCACTAACACTCAACAGATCATGATCCCCTTAAGCTTGTGACCCTGTAGGTTTGGTAAAACATAGACATGAACAAAACTGCCTTCCGTTCAATGATCAATGGTGGAACCGTGAACATCCATACTGACCCCTATGAATACACAAATGATATTTGAGTGAACCTTTGGTTATTATGTGCTATTACCTTTGCTTCCCAATATTTTACGTATCCTCTTGAGTCATTCTCATGCTCACTATACCAGTCTCCTAGTCACCGCTTTTGTTCTTCTTTCTCATTGACATGTTTTGGCATCCATGTGACCTAGTCACCTATGTCTAGCCAGACGATGATGAATGTCGACACAATGATAGGGCCCTAAGAATATCTCTCCATCATCAGAGGAGCAAATCCCACTCTTGAGCCATCTAGCCGCTTGTCATACTTTTCGATGAACCTGTAAGTTGTCGTTATGATCGTTGTGTTACAGATGACGTTTGAGCAACCCCAAAGTCCATCGTACAGTGAGAAGTGACTATGATACTCTCATGGTCTAAGGAACTAAAGCAAATGTTAACTCATAGTGTTATATCGATTGACTTGTGACGATAGTATCTCAAACTATAACAAACAAGTTGAGTCAATTCAATATGATCGTTCTTCTAACGTCATACTCTCAATGTTGTTTTGGGACTATCTTTACACTTAATGATATCCCAAGATCCCCAAAACATGTGGATGAAAGAGGGGATGCCATCCGGGGCATCCCCTAGCTTAGTTGCTTGGGTATTCCTTGAATATTACCTTGGGGTGTCTTGGGCATCCCAATCTTAGGGTCTTACCGCTCCTTATTCCTTCATCCATCGTGATCTTACTCAAAACTTGAAAACTTCAGCACATATAACTCAACAGAAACCTCGTGAGATCCATTAGTATAAAACAAACTTTAGGTACTATTGTAAACTCATTCGTAATTATTCTTGCATAATACCTACCATGTTCTAACTTGTCCATGAGTTATACCCCCCAATATAATCCATACCATCATTAAAATAAGCACAATATGCAATAAAAACAGAATCTGTCTAAAAAACAGTCTGTAATGATATGAACAAAAACTATACTTCTGTAACTCCAAAAATTCTAAAAAGTTAGCACAACATGGGAAATTTGTATATCAATCTTGTGAAAAAATTTAGATCAGAACCGCGTTCCAGTAAAAACTGTAAATTCCTACACTGGATGCAAATGTTTCAGTTTTTGCACAAAATCAAGTCAACTATTATCCAAATCATCCCAAAGGCTTTACTTGGCACAAACACTAATTAAAAGATAAAAACACAATCATTACATTAGCAATAATCATGTCATCACATAAAAATAGAAATAAAAAGCAAAAATTTAAGATAAATATTGCTTTGCCTCCCAACAAGCGCTAGTGTTTTATGCCCCTAGCTAGGCATAATGCATTGTTTCAAGTATTATCATCTTTGGTTCTAACTACTCTAGATGGGCTTTTCTCAAACCCCAGAGGCTCCTTGCGCTTCCCACTAATATCAGAGGGGGAAGCAATTTTATTATCCAAGGTGTCAAGCCTTTTGTTGCAAATAGTGAGAAGAGAATTCATGCGATTGAGATTTGAACTAAGGGTTCTAAGTGATTCATTAAACTTTTGCAAGTCAACCAAATTTTTCTGCATATCCCCTAATTTTTCTAAGATTTGAATCACTTCTTGAGTGCAAGGAGATCCCTTTTGTGTAGGTGGATCCCCTACTATTCCTTCTATTATTTCATAAGCAACATTAGCATCACTTACAATAAAATTTCCTTTAGCAGCAAAATCCAAAAGTTTTCTATTAGGCATAGTGAGCCCCACATAGAAGTTTTGAAGCAAAAATTTTATATCACTTATAGCAAAATTATGGTAAAATTCCATTAGCCTAAACCAACCATCTTTCAAACCCCCTTGTTTCTGTTTGAAATAGAGTACCTCAAAATCAGGGGAGAGTGGAGGAACAGAAGAACTAGCCATAGTGGCAAAGCAAACAAGATAGCAAACAAGCAAAACAAAAATATTTTGTGTTTTTGATTTTTTAGAGAAGTGGAGGGAGATGAAAAAGAGAAGGCAAATAAAAGTAAATAAAAGTAGAACAAGTAAATGATAATGTATATGTAGGAATCTATAGGTATTTGATGATGTCTCCCCGGCAACGGCGCCGGAAATTCTTTCTGCTACTTGTGAGCTGCGTTGGGATTTTCCCCGAAGAGGATGGGTGAAGCAATATAGTAGTGGATAGTATTTCCATAAGTAGAGAGCCAAGGTTACCGAAACAATAGGGGACTCACGCAAATGCCCAGTTAATAGTAGCTACACACACAAGAGCAAATACTTCACCCAATGCGGGCAAGCGGGTTGTCAATCCCCTTCTACTAGTTAATTGCAAGGATCAAATCTGGTAATAGGTGATAGATAAATTGTGAAGTAAAATAAAGGAAAGAAAATTGCAACAAGGTATTTTTGGTTTTTGTAATATGATTAGTATAGACTCGGGGGCCATAGTTTTCACTAGAGGTTTCTCTCTCATAAAAATAGCATATGGTGGGTAGAAAATTTATTTTGTTGTGCAATTGATAGAAAAGCACATAGTTATGATGTTATTCATGGCAATGGTCATGTATATAGGCATTACGTCTGTGATAAGTAGACTGAATCCTGCCTGCATCTACTACTATTACTCCACTTCAAGAGCGCTTCTATGCTGGCCTCTCTGCGTATTAAGTTCATAACTGATAACCCATAAGTATAGGGGATTGTGACAGTCTTTGAGGGTAGTATTTTACCCAAATTTATTGATTCGACACAAGGGGAGCCAACGAATATTACGAGCTTAGCAGTTGAGTTGTCAATTCAACCACACCTGGAGAACTAAATATCTGGAGCAAAGTGTTTAGTAGCACAGGACAGTAGTATGATAGTTTGATAGTAGTGGCAACAGTAGCAATAGTAGCAGTAACAGTAATAGTAGCAGTTTTGTAGTGATTTTAACAGTAGTAACTTAGCAAAGATTAATATGATAAAAGTGTAGGCATTGGATCAATGATTGATATTTGTGTTGGATGGCATTCATCATATAACAGTCACAACCTAGAGCGATACACAATAGCTCCAATTCATCAATGTAATGTAGGCATGTCTTCTGTATATAGTTATACGTGCTTCTAGTAAGAACTTGCATGACATATTTTGTTCTACCCTCCCATGGAAGCAGGCTCCATTAGGAAATGTAAGGGATATTAAGGCCTCCTTTTAATAGAGAACCGGGACAAAGTATTAGCACATAGTGAATACATGAACTCCTCATACTACGGTCATCACTGGAGTGAATCCCAATTATTGTCACCATGGGGTATGTGGATCATAACACATAATAGGTGCATACAACTTGCAAGATGGGACCCAAAACATACTTATATTCGTGAAAACATAATAGGTTCAAATCTGAAATCATGGCACTCAGGCCCTAGTGACAAGAATTAAGCATAGCAAAGTCATAGCAACATCAATCTCAGAACATAGTGGATACTACTGATCAAGCCCTAACAAATTGACTCGATTACATGACAAATCTCATCCAACTCCATCACCATCCAGCAAGCCTACAAAGGAATGACTCACTCCTGGTGGTGAGCATCATGGAATTTTTGGAGAAGGGTTGATGATGACGACGACGAATCCCCCTCTCCGGAGCCCCGAACGAACTCCAGATCAGCCCTCCCGATGAAGAACAGGAGGTGACGGCGGCTCCGTCTCGTAAAATGTGATGGTTTCTTCTCTTTGATTTTTTTCTCCGCAAGACGATACTTATGGAGTTGGAGTTAGGGCTAACAAAGGTTTGTGAGACCCACAAGCTCATAGGGCACGCCCCTTGAGCTCATGGCTCCCTGGTGCCCCCTCTAGTAGGTCTCTTTGCCAATATTTTTTATATATTCTGGAAATATTCTCTGTAAATTTTCAACCCAATCCGAGAACTTCTATTTTTGCACAAAAGTAACACCATGGTAGCTCTAGAGGGGTTAGTTTCATTCAAATCATGCAAATTAGAGTCCAAAATAAGAGCAATTTTTTTGGAAAAGTAGATACGTTTGGGACGTATCAACTCCCCCAAACTTAATTCATTGCTTGTCCCCAAGCAATTCAGTTGACAAACTGAAGATAAAGAAAAACTTTTACAAACTCTTTTGTTCTCCCTGCTGTTTATATGCTTAACTAGTGTTCAAGTTTTTAGCAAAGATTATGAACTAACCATATGAATGATAACACTTAGGTCTCACATTTACTCGTGATAATAACAAAATCAACTAGCGATCAATAATAAGATATCTTGGATGCCAACAATTTGTCAAAACAATCATGATATAATATGATAACATGGTATCTAGCTAGCCCTTTCTGAGATCATAAACATAAATGCAGAGCACCTATGAAGTTCAAGCAGCAACTAAACATTTTAATTTAGGCTAGAAGAGATACATTCATGGTCACATCCAACATTAACTAGACTCAATGCATGTTAAACTAAGAATGACAATATCACTCTCAAAGTTGGTGTTTGAATGAGAAGGTGATGACTCAACAAAAAACGTGAATAACATGGAAGTAAATAGATATGCCCTTCATAGAGAGAAGTATATATTTGCATAAGTACCAGATCTCAAAGCTTAAAACAGAGGTGAATACATTTTGAGAGGTGTGCTCTTCCTGTCAACGTCAAGACAAAGGATTTCAATATCTTCCATGCTAAACACATTATTGGCGGTTCCCAAGCGGAAAGGTAAAGGTTTACTCCCCCAACATCCATACAAGCACAAGCCATGGCTAGCCGAATCCTCGGATGCCCGATACATCTCCAATGTATCTATAATCTTTGAATGTTCCATGCTATTATAGTATCAATCTTGGATGTTTTATATGCAATTATATATCATTTTTTGGGACTAACCTATTAACCCAGTGCCAAGTGCCTATTTTTGGTTTTCCTGTAAATCAGTACCAAACGAAGTCCAAACGCTACGAAACTTTTTGATGATTTTTTTCTGAACAAGAGAGACCCTAGAAGCTCCGGGAAACTAGATGGCAACCGAGGAGACGGGAAGGCAACATGGCGCGCCCAGGGGGTAGGCGCTCCCTGTTACATTGTGGGCACCACAGGTGAAAGGATCAATATGGTTGACTAGAGGGGGGGGGGTGAATAGGCAACTAACAATTTTTTAACCTTTTCTTTACCAATTTAAACTTTGCAACAAAATAGGTTGTCTAGATGTGCAACTAAGTGAGCAACCTATATGATGCAATAACAACTAGCACAAATGCAAGCAATGGATGTAACACAAGAAGGCTTGCAAAAGTAAAACACGAAATAACCAAGAGTGGAGCGGTGGAGGCGAGGATGTGTTACGGAGTTCCTTCCTTTTAAGGGAAATGCGTCTCCGTTAGGCGTTGTGGAGGCACAATGCTCCCCAAGAAGCCACTAGGGCCACCGTATTCTCCTCACACCCTCACACAATGCGAGATCCGTGATTCCACTATTGGTGCCCTTGAAGGCGGCGACGAACCTTTACAAACAAGATTAGGGCTATCTCCACAACACTTGAGGCTCCCAACAACACCACGAAGCTTCACCACAATGGAGTATGGCCGAGGTGACCTCAACAAATCTAGGGAGCTCAACACCCAAGAGTAACAAGATCCGCTAGGGATAAGTGGGAAATCAAATTTCTCTTGGTGGATGTGTAGATCTGGGCCTTCTCAACCAATCCGAGCAAATCAACAAGTTTGATTGGCTAGGGAGAGATCGGCGAAAATGGAGCTTGGAGCAACAATGGAGCTTTGGGGAAAGAGATAGGTCAACTTGGAGGAAGAAGACACCTTTATATAGTGGGGAACAAATCCAACCGTTACCCCATCGAGCAGCCACGATGAGAGGCGGTACTACCGCTTAGGTGGGTACTACCCGAGGGCGGTACTACCGCTCTCACCAGTGATCTTGCCGTCTTTGGAGGAGATCAGAGACCCAGCTCCAGAGCGGTACTACCGTGGTAGTAGGCGCGGTACTACTGCTTGGAGTGGTACTACCGCCCCTACTACCGCACCTAGTACCGTAAAACTCAACACGAAAAATATCGGTCGAGAATCGAGGCGGTACTAGCGTGGAACTGCTGCGGTACTACGGCCGAAGTCCTTCAGCGGTACTACCGCTCGGTGGAGCGGTACTACCGCTGTGGAGCGGTACTACCGCTCAAGGAGCGGTACTACCGCTAGAGTACTTCGGCGGTACTACCGCAGAAGACCGCGGTACTACCGCTGGGGTAGGTCAGAGCAGGAACACGGAAGGAAGAGCTGCTCCATTGCAGCGGGAAGGAAGACATAGAGTGTGAAGTGGATGTGTACGTGTTGATTCCACCCTAGTCTTACCAAAGCGGATCCCCTCTTGATAGTACGGTAACTACTACGAAACTAGTCCACCGACAGTGAAACGAAGGAGCTACACCATCTTGAATAAAACACCGAGGGGAGGAAATCGTCTCGTGCCAATGGATGAATCTCTGAAAGAACTTAACGCACACGATTAGTCCGCAAAAGCATTGTCATCAATCACCAAAACCACTTGGGGATAAATATGCCCTTACAACAGGGCTCCGCCTGACCTAATTCCACCTCTATAAATTCTCAAAAATCGGGAAACCAACAGAGAGCCACCCAAAATACTTTTTTCGCCGCCGCAATTCTATGTGCTTTCGCGACCCTATCTAGAGGCCTTTTCCGGTACTTTGCCGGAGGGGGAATCGATCACGGAGGGCTTCTACATCAACCTTGCTGTCCCTTTTGATGATGTGTGAGTAGTTTACCACAGACCTATAGGTCCATAGGCAGTAGCTAGACGGCTTACACTCTCTCTCTCTTTGATCTTCAATACAATCTTCTCCTCGATGTTCTTGGAGTTCTATCCGATGTAATCTTCTTTTGTGGTGTGTTTGTTGGGATCCGATGAATTGTGGGTCTATGATCAGATTACTCATGAGAAGTATTTGAGTCTTATTTGAATTCTTTTATGCATGATTATTATAGCTTTGCATTTCTCTCCGATCTATCTGCTTGGTTTTGGCAACTAGATTGATTTGTCTTGCAAGGGGAGAGGTGCTTTGTAATGGGTTTAATCTTGCGGTGCTCTATATCCCAGTGAAAAAGTAGGGGAAAAAGACACATATTTGTATTGTTGCCATTAAGGGGAAAACGACGGGGTTTATTCATATTGGTTGGATTTATTTTGTCTACATCATGTCATCTTGCTTAAGGCGTTACTCAGTTTTTATTAACTTAATACCCTAGATGCATCCTGGATAGCGACCGATGGGTGGAGTAATAGTAGTAGATGCAGGCAGGAGTTGGTCTACTTGTCTCGGACGTGATGCCTACATACATGATCATTGCCTTGAATATCGTCATAACTATGCTTTTTTTGTCAATTGCCCCATAGTAAATTGTTACCCACCGTATGCTTTTTGTTCGAGAGAGAAGCCTCTAGTGAAAACTATGGCCCCCGGGCCTACCTTTATCATATATAAAATCCAAAAATACCTTTCTGCAATTTATTTATCATTTTTTGTGTTTTATTTTATCTATCTATCACTACGAGATTTGATCCTTGCAAATAACTGTTGAGGGTATTGACAACCCCCTTGTTTGCGTTGGGTGCAAGTATTTGCTTTTGTGTGTGTAGGTGCTGCTAACGAGGTTTCGCATGGTTTTCCTACTAGATTGATAACCTTGGTTCTTAACCGAGGGAAATACGTATCTCTACTGTACTGCTTCATCCTCTCCTCTTGGAGGAAATCCCAACGCAACTCACAAGTAGCAGTGCCCTCCAAACTATCAACTTTCCGGGGGAGTTTGTTTCATTATATTTTTCTTTAGTTATGATTACAGGACTGGGCATCCCAACTACCACCCTCTCTTGTGCAGTGACAAGTGAATAAACTCCCATCATGAGAATGACCCGCTTAGCATGGAATAATGACCACCCAGTCGCTCCATGAGCGGTACATGCACACAAAATAGATGTTTATTTGAATGATTAGAGGTGGCACATGCTAATTTACTTGGAGCGGCAGAGTAATACCGTATATAGGTAGATATGGTAGACTCATCTGGAATAACTTTGGGGTTAAGGATTTTGGATGCACAAGCAGTATTCTCGCTTAGTACAGGCGAAGGCTAGCAAATAGATTGTGAAGCGACCAACAAGAGAGCGACAATGGGCATAATCATGCATTTTGAATATTTAACATTGGATACAAGCATGAGTAGGATATAGAAACCCTAAACATAAATATCACAAAGGCTGCATTGGTTTTGGGTCAATACATGTGTGAACATGTGCCAAGTCAAGCCACTCGAATTATTCAGAGGAGGATACTACTAACATAATACATCACAACCATTTTAATGCATAGCCTCTCCACCTAGCCTAGCCTCTCCTCCCCCTGCGCCGGTGGCCGCTTCGGCCCCGGCTCCAAGCTCCTCCTCGATGGCTCCTTTTGCACTCAACTTTGATCATGGCAAGAAGTTCCAGGCAGATATGAGATCCAAGTTTGGCCACCCAGTGGTTTTTTCCCTGGGCTTTCGTCAAAAGAAATTTGCCATGGTGGTTTCTTTCTCTAGGGCATCCTTCAAACTTGATGCTCACACGGTTAGTGTCTCACTCCTTGCTATGTTTGGGGGTTATGCTCAAGGTTTTAGAGTCTGCTTCTTGAGGAATAAATCATACAAGTTTTCTGTTGCTTCCAAGTCAGTGGGCTTTGAGATTTACAATGCGGGTAAAATTGTGGAAAAGGAGTTTGAGATGGTTTTTACCTTTGGAATTTCGGTGATCCTAATTGGATCAGAGAAGAGCGTGCTTATTATGCTGAGCTTGACAAAGAATGGACTCTAGTGGGTAGGAATGGCCGCGCCATGGATCCTAACTCCGGTGATTGCCGGAGTTACAGCTCGGTGGTCCAGGGAGGCCGGTCAGTTTTCGAATGGTTATCGGGGCCTATTCATGATGGCAATAATCAAGCAATTATTCCCACTTCATCACGGCCTAATCATGATGTTAATCAGCCACAAATTGAGCCCCAAGTTTCATCACGTTTGCATGGGGCGTCACACATAATCTGCCATGTATGCGGGGCCACGGGACATTTTGCACGCAAATGCCCAAACCCAAATCTTCCTGGGCTCTGGCCGTTTATTAAAATTGATTCTTTCTCTAGCCCACATGAAGAAGCATGGGCCGAGGGAGCCGTTGAGGCCTGGTTTCATTGTCTTGGGACGGCACCACAGATTAGGTAGGTCTCGTCATTTATGGAGCTAGTCAAGGACCAATTCCCAAATTTCCAACCGAGACCATCGCTTGCCTCCTCGCATTCCACTGCACTTACCAACTCTGCAACATCCTCTGCTCCCTCCTCGACAAGCTCTCCTGCTCCTTCCTCGTCGCCGGTGACGATAGTGGTCGCCGCCTCGTCGGTGGACGATCCGATGGCCAACATTCCCATCGACCCACTCCCGTTTGTGCCAGATGGATTTTAGATACAAGAAATTGAAGGAAGAACTGGGGTTTCTCGTGCCATTCTGCCTCACCGCCCACGAAGACATGAAGATTGGGTGATTGCATCCATCCACCCGCATCCTGATGAGGTATTTTTTCCTAACGTCCGAGAGGTTCTGGAGGAATTTTTTCAAGAAGACGCGCAAGTTGGGTTCAGAGAGATCCAACCCTGGCCCTTTGGAGAGGCTTACGTCCAGTTCATGCATGTGAGGGACCGTGATAGGCTCATTAGGCAGAGTCCGCATGCATTTGGAGATGTGTTTATCTCTTTTTCTAAGAACAATGAGGGCAAAAACTGGCCTAGGGTTAACTGCAATAGGATTTGTTGGTTGCTGTTCATTGGTGTTCCTTTCAATTTTTGTAATACTGAAGACATTGCTGCGGCCATTTCCAAATGGGGGAGAATTATCAGTTGGGAGAGAGAAGATGCTTTGAGGGGAAAATTCTGGTTAAAGCGCGTGTGACAGAACTGATTGATATACCAAAGAGTATCAGGTGGTCTGAGGGGGAGAGATTTGAAGAAGAATCATGGACCAGCTCAGTTGAGGTCCTCTTGGAGGAGATGCTGGGTGGTGGGATTGCAGATGAGGATCCTATTCCACCCGATGGTGTGGACCCACACCCAGTCCCTCAGCATGCAAATGACTTCCCAGGTTTTCAGCCTCTGCCAGTGCACAATGTTCATATTCAGAATGAGGGCTGGGATGCCTGGGAGGAACCAGCAGAACAAAATTATCATGAGCAGCATTGGGCTTTTCCTCAACCAGATCCAGTGGCCCCACAACAGCAGCAAGTTGAGCTCCCTGTTCAACAGGATGATGGACATCCAAACAGCAGCATTACCACAACTGTCTCTCTGGCATATGGCCTTCTGTCTCTCACTCATTCTGCTAGTGAAGAGGTCAATCAGGCCATGCAAATTCAGCCTATGGCCATGGGACTTCTGAATATTGCTATGGCTTACCATGCTGAGGATGAAGAGGAAGATCTTCAATTAGATGAAAACCAGGTGGATAACAACTTACATCTAAATGAAGCTGAGCATGTCGGTGTTCTGGGAACAGGGGTCCCCAGACTTGCCTACCTACGGCCTGCGGCATGGCTCAAGTGGTGGCCCAGTACGGCCCATCTTCATCAGCACAAGACTCAAGACCCTCGCGAGGGGCCAAGCCTCGCGGGGTGGATGACGCAATGCTTTCCTCAGGAACGACCTCACCAGGCCGGCTCACGAGGAGGCGGAGAGATCAAGGCAGGGTACCTCATGAGGTGCTCGTGACGCAAGCCATGACGATCAAGACTAGGCGGGCGCCGGCCTGCATAGTGTCCTTATTTCCTCTTTGGTGCAAAGGGGGCAAGCACAGGCGCGGAGTACCAAGGCATCAGGAAAAGGTCGCCATTTCAGTGCAACGAGACCGAGGCCAGTGGAGCGGCAGGATGGAGGTCACTGTGGAGCCCAAGCCGGCGTCACCGCCAGTGCTTTTGGCAACCGAAGACCAACTTTAGTCAGGATAACTTGTACTAGATGTTCCCCTTCGAAATGGCCGTTGTTGGCGCCCTTCCCGCTCAATATTTTGGAAGAGTCCCAAGGACTCTATAAATAGAGCTAGCCACCACAGAGTAAAGGAGAAGAAGGATAGAGGAGAGAGAGAGAGAGAGAGGCGATCAAACTCACCCAAGTAGTTCATCGCACCAGCTCAAGAACACCTCTCGTGAGGCTGTTCTTCCCTTGTACTGTTCATCATCAACCCCTGAGGCAATCCACCACACCACACACTGGAGTATGGTATTACACCACAACGGTGGACCGAACCAGTATAAATCTTGTGTCCCTCATGTTGTTCATCATTTTCCAGCTTAGATCTCACGAGGCAATCAGACGTAGATCGGTAGGGGAGAGATCTTCGTGCGCACCCCAGAGTTCGAACCTTAAGGGTCTGCCGGAACCCAACATCCGACATTTGGCGCGCCAGGTAGGGGTGCGTCGGGATCTTCCTTCTTCCGTCATACGCTCCGCCGTGCCACCGCCTCCATGTCTGGCGACCCGACGGCCAACTCCGACCACTGGGCGGCATGGCCTGCCCATGCCGTGCCGCTTGCCGAAGGTGACCTCAACCCCGCACCTCAGGCAGCCCGCGCCCCGCAGAGCGCTGCGGGATGCGGGCGGCACGGTCAGGCGACCCCTGCCCTCACTCCACGGTAAGCACGATCGGCAGCAAGGGCCTCAAGCCACGCTGCGGCCGTGGCGCCGCACACCCGACAGGAGCAGGCAAACATGAAGGCCGCGCTCACGGTGGCGCGGGAGCTGCTGCGGTGCAGACTGCAAGAAAGCGGCCGCGACATGCTGCTGGAATGTGTCGCCGAGCTCCTGGATGCCACTGCGTCAGGGGCTCCCCCGTTTTGCGTCCAGCTTCCACCCCAAGCCCCGGGAGGATCACGAGGCGGGCCGATCCGCGCCCACGAGCGCGCTTCAAGGCTTCGTCAACACCAGCTTGGCCATCAGCGCCGAGCAGCAGGCTGCATCGGCACTGCCCCTGGTAAGCGAGGGCACGCGCAACAGTGCCTTTGGTCCCAGCGGGCCGCCACCTTACCGTCCCTAGGATGGAGCTTCAAGCCGAGCTGCATGGTGAGCGGAGCACCACGACGAGGCCTTTGGGGTGGTCGCCCCAGAAGCCTATGTGCCCCACATGGTGGATCGAGGGTACGCACTGGAGGAAGACCACGACTCGTTCCTCGGGTCAGGCTGGGAGGAAGAGGCGCCAGAAGCCGAGCACTTTCAGGAGCCTCACGGGAGCCTCGACATTTACCGGGTACCGCTAATTCCTCAGGAGCAGGCTTATGCTAGCCATGGGTCGCAGGAAGTTTAGGTCACCGCAGTAGATGGCTGCCCCAGTGCGGCAGTCTCCTTCCCCTCAGGAGGAGGGCACTAGGGGCAGCAGGAGAGGGGTCAGGAGCCAGGCTCCCCTCCACGACGTGCGGAGCAACGAGTTCTTCGGAGGTAGGCCCTCTGCCGGGGAGGTGCCCCAGGGCCTGCCCTCGGCAAAGGACCCATGGTCGTCGGGGGAACTGCTGGCGTCCCCTTTTCCCCATTGGCGTCGTCCTGGTTTCTGGTCGCCATCGGTGGGGTCAAGGGTGGCGCAAGGTAGGCCCCTCATTTGGCGATATGAAGCAAGGCCAGTACCTGTGAAGAAGGCCCAGTGCCGTTGAAGCTCGCCGCCCGTGACACTCTCACGTAATAATGAGTTGGGGTTGTACATGCCCCAGAGTCTCCGGAGTGTCGCCCTCGAGCCTCGGGTGATCCCGCCCACGCCAGTGGCAGCACTTAGCTCTGCGCTGGTGAGAAGACGTCAAAGACTAGACTAGGTGCCGGACCCGGCCTTTTGCTTTTTTGCTTTCTTTCGTGCGAACAAGCTCTCTCATTTCGGATCTAAGTTGAAGTTGAATTTGTGTTTGCGTATGCGGGAAGTGGTGTTGTGTCTTATTCGTGTGCTTTCTCGTGCTCCGATTTCTATCCAAGTTGGAATTCACACTAGCTGCCTCCCTCTCGCGAGCCCCTCGCGAGTAGGGCAGGGCCCAGCATGTGCGCCCGCTGTCCCGCGGCCGGTGTTCGCTCCAGCCGGGCTTTCGCCGCATGGTCAAATGGGACCCCCATGGTCCCTCGAATGTACACCACAAGACCACTCGAGGCTCGCCAAGATAGAGGTAAAACCACAACAACCTATTTATCATGACAAACACAGCGTCATGCGGACACTCATCCGGCGCTAATCATGGCAACACGTAGGCAACAATCTTCTTACATGAGGGGCCTTCCCTCCCAAAAATGCTCTCACAACCTTCAGGGCCACGCCCAAGTCTCTTCCTGCGTAGGGCAAGCAGCGGGAGGAAGCGTGGGGTCAATCGGACAAATGGCTCGCCGCATCTCCCAGGGCGTCCCCGGAGGCATCGCTGGCACCATCATCGTCGTCGCCAGCCTCTTCATCACCATTGTTGGCGCCGTTTCCACCATC
This sequence comes from Aegilops speltoides, assembly GCA_021437245.1. NCBI lineage: Eukaryota > Viridiplantae > Streptophyta > Magnoliopsida > Poales > Poaceae > Aegilops > Aegilops speltoides. The sequence goes on along the minus strand of CM038142.1, from coordinate 395,981,380 downwards.
GTTCACCACGACACCCTCATCGGCAGCAACGATCATACCATCTTCGTCGGAAGTAAAGGCCCGGACGAGCGCATCAACATTGTCTTCCACCCACCGTGCCAGGTCACCTCGAATGGCCTCGGGCACTGGGGCGATGGCGGCATCAAAGTCGAAGAGGAGATCGAGGTTCTAAAGATAGCTGAAGACGCGGGAGAATGCCCGCGCGAGCAGGCCGCGGCTCCGTTCCTCCACCAGCTGGCGAGACCTTTCAGAGCGGTTCTCCAGATGCGTCACCACGTCAGTGAAGAACTGGAGGTTGCCGGCGTAGTTGGTCACATGCGGCTCCTCGGCGGCAGCTTTGTAGATGTTGCCCAAGGCCGTGTTAGCCCTTTCCCTGAGCGTTCGGAGCATGGGGCCGTGCATGTGCCCCTGTGATCACCGGGCGAGCCCCACTAGGGACCCAGCCTGGCATCGATCCACCTCCCGCTCGAGAACCAAAGACCGGCTTCAGCCATCCACCGCCTATGATCAATGAAGGAGCTCTGGGCAAGCTAGATGTGCCCAGGGAGAGCTCACGAGGGAAGAGCGGCGCGGCAACAGGATCAAGGCGCGCTGCAGGACGACCTGCCTCTCCAGCCAAGCTTGCACCAAAGGCGGCGTGCGGACTCGAGGCAGTTAAGGTTGGTGGCGGAGGAGGAGCCTGAGGGAGCAGCTCCTTAGCTGGCTCCGCGGGCTCGTCGGAGGGAATCCTGAAAGGCCACTGTCGGTGTCAAAACCGGCGGATCTCGGGTAGGGGGTCCCGAACTGTGCGTCTAGGCGGATGGTAACAGGAGACAAGGGACACGATGTTTTACCTGTGTTGGGCCCTCTTGATGGAGGTAAAACCCTATGTCCTGCTTGATTAATATTGATGATATGGGTAGTACAAGAGTGGATCTACCACAAGATCAAGGAGGCTAAACCCTAGAAGCTAGCCTATGGTATGATTGTTGTAATGTATGTTGTGTCCTACGGACTAAAGCCCTCCGGTTTATATAAGCACCGGAGAGGGCTAGGGTTACACAGAGTCGGTTACAATGGTAGGAGATCTAAATATCCGTATCGCCAAGCTTGGCTTCCACGCCAAGGAAAGTCCCATCTGGACACGGGACGGAGTCTTCAATCTTGTATCTTCGTAGTCACAGAGTCCGCGGACGATGATAGTCCGGCTGTCCGGACACCCCTAGTCAGGACTCCTCGGTAGCCCCGAACCGGGCTTCAATGGCGATAAGTCCGGAGCGCATAATGTTCGGCATTGCAAGGCGGGTTCCTCCTTTGAATAATCTAGAGAAGATCATGAACACCGGGATAGTGTCCGGCTCTGCAAAATAAATTCCACATTCCACCGTAGAGAGAATAAAATGTACACAAGCTCAATCTGCTGACGTATTTTGCGGCATGACGTCACACCACTACCAAGCCTTTACTTGAATCGTTTTTTATTATACCACCTCAGCACGTTTAGCGAAGCGGTTTCCTTGGCACGTCTTGTCGAAGCAGAGATCGTGTTCCCCTTATTCCGAGATTCTCATCAATACGGACGTGGGTAACCCAACCACGCCATTGATGGTGGCGCATGGGAGATAAGCAAGTTTTACCAGGCTGGTGGGGGACGCATAGTCTTCGCCCGCCTATATATACGGGATAAGGATTCACCTTTTCACCCACGCCTTCTTCCTCCTTTGCTTATCCACCTCCGCGCACTCAAGCTCCAACGCCCAAGTTCGTGCATCTCGTCTCAACCTTCTCCGACCATGTCCAGAGGGGGAGGCAAATGGTTGGCTTCCACCGTTAAGGAGGAGCATATCACAAAGCTGCGCAGCATCGGATACCTTTCCGGCGACATCGCGCACCGGCTGCCCGACGAGGGGCAGCTCATCCCTACCCCCGGGCCGCATGAGAGGGTCGTTTTCCTTCCCCACTTCCTCCGCGGACTGGGCTTTCCACTTCACCCCTTTGTCCGGGGGCTCATGTTCTACTACGGCCTAGATTTCCATGATCCGCGCGAACTTCATCCTCAACATCTCGGCGTTTATCGTGGGTATGCGATCTCCCTCCTCGCATCCGGCCCCGCCCGGCTTGTGGCTCAAGACCTTCAACGTCAAGCGAAGGTAGTGAAGAACGCAGCGGAGTGCGGAGGCGCCATGTTGGGCAAGATGCCCAACGTCCTCTGGTTGAAGGGCCTTCGTGGACTCCGTCAAGGGTGGCAATCGGGTGGTTCTACATCACCGAGCCGCGACCCTACATGGGCGGCGACCCCGAGTTTAGATCTTGTATCCCTCGCAGCTCACCTCCGGAAAGAGAAGGGCTTGTTGTGGGGTAATCTGAAGGAGCAGCGGGACTCGAGCACTGTATCCGTAAGCTGGTGAACAAGAAGCTCGGGCTTGTCGGCGTGGTCCAAGTCATGCTCGTTAGCGGATTCTCCCATGCCAAACGGGCATTCAATCCGTGGGAGTTTGATCCGGAACAGCACCAGCGCTGGCGGGCTCTTGACCACGATCTGAAAGGCGCTGGAGGTGCTGTTTAAGCGCCGAAGCCCTGCATCCATGACGGAAGATCGCGGATTTCACTCGCAACATCCGGCTGACGAGGTAAGTGATTCTACCCCTTTACGGGACACTTATTGTAAATAGATTGATTCTAAGAGGGTTTCCATCTCCCTTTTCCTTTGACAGGAATGGATGAAGAAGGCTGAGCAGCTCATCTGCCCGGCTCCCATGCCAGAAGACCCAGTGGATGCCCATCTAGCGGGGCTGCTGGTTCCGGCACCGCATGTGGTGCCGGAGAAGAAGGCCAAGAAGGTGGCCACGGGCACTCGAAAGAGTTCCCGTTATCAGGCGTCCGACGACGAGGCGGACTCCTCCCCTGAAGACGAGGAGGAGGAAGAAGACTCTCTCCGGGGGAGAGAGGAAGAGGAAGGCTTCCCCAGCGGGGGAGGCGAAGGGTCAGAGGGGAGAACTATTCCCGGACAGCTCTGCCAACACCGACGTTGGCGGTGAGGAGTGGCCTTCAAGGGCCAGGCCTCCGGCGAGATCGTAAGTATCCGGATCCCTGAATGATCTGCAATTTCTTTTGTGTCACATAGTGTCCTACTAATGCCGCATATTGCCCGCAGTCCGGCCAATGATGATCTCCCCGCTTCATCGAGCGGGTAGTTGGCCCCGTCGGATGTGGATTCCCTTCCGACTGCCTCCACCCCCCGCGCTGACGAGGACGCCGAGGTGGGATCCCAGAAAGGGACCCATCAGGAGGAGGCTCCGGAGACGCCGCAAGGCAGCCTCTCGGACTTTGCGCCGGACTCCGCGGAACTGCAGCGGTTCCGAGTCCGGCAAGCGCCCCTTCGCAGAAGGGCAAGACCGTGATGCCGGCGGCCTCCGCCCAACCGAGGCGCCGGACAACTTCTTGAGGCGCTCAAAGGCGCTTCCATCGAGGAAGAACACCGCCTTTATTATGAGTGCGGTGATTGAAGGTTCACTCACCAAGAGCGGGCTGGCCAAAGCCCTTGATAGCCTTCTAACAGGCTTTGAGGTGAGAAGTTAAAATTATGTAATGTAATACCGCATAGGCGGTAGCCCTCGATGCTCGGTTCGGTGTTGGAAAGAAAAGCGGATGAGGATCTAAAAGATATTCGCAGAGTTGCTAATAAATTATGTCAATATGGGTTTGCAGGCTCTGCTGCTGACCTCTGCCGCCTTGGCTGCGGAGGTTGGTGCATTAAAGCAAGATCTCGGCGGTCCGGCGAGAGCTCGCCATGCCAAGAGGCAGCTCGAGGACAAAGAAGGTGAGTAGCACCACTTTGAATTGTTACCTTACAAAAAGGATTTTGGTTGCAATAAAATTAACAAGGATATCTGGTCTGCGCAGGGCCACAAGCGAGGTGGCAGCCACGAAGGAGGCTGTGTCATGACGAGCTTGATCTTGGCATGAATGATAAGAGCGAGAAAAGCAGGAGGCACAGGTGGCAGAAGTGCGGCAAGAGCTCCAGGCTCTCGTGGAGAAGCATGAGAGTTTGGAGCGTGACTCAAAGAATCGAGAGTCCGAGCTCGCCTCGGCTCTCGAAAGTGCCAAGTCCACCAAGGCCGAGGCCCGCAAGGCCCTTCAGGAGGTTGAGTATATAAGAAAATAGCGGCAGGTAAGGCATTTTTCATGCAAAGCAAGCATGTTAATGTGACCTACCTGACACTTACCCGAATTCGGAGCTCTCGAGGGGCGTTTGCAGATCTGCCTCGCAGTGTATCCGATGCTGCCGCATTCTATCGTGGCGAGGAGGGGAGCTCAGCGGAGAAGGTCTTCGGTCTCGATCTGTTGAGGCTGGCCATCCAGTGCCCCCAAGCGACCGGTGAAGCAGCTGGTCAAACTCCTAAGGTAGTCGAGGAGGCCATGAAGGGCCTTATAGTCCGGTATGGCTCGACAGAGCCATGCACAGGAGATACTTCGACCTCGTCTGGCGGTGATGGATCGTGCCCCTAGGTGGATGTCATCAAGCGCTCCGCTTTGTATTGAAGGTGCTCGTCGGGCCCTTGCCCGCGCAAAAGGTGCTGCTAGGGCAGGCTGGATCTTGAAGAAGCTTCTTCTTGACCCGCCGCCCGGTAGGCAAGGAGTATCGTCGCCGAAATGTACTATAAGACTGTCTGAAGGGTGCCCATAATATTGCGGATGAGTGCCCCAGAGATGCAATTATTGAGTGAAACTCGCTATGTATTATCCTGCGCTGAAAACTTTGTTCATATGCGCTCATAACACTTGTTTAATTTAAAATATTACCTTCATGCGGCCGTTTATAAAATCGAGAGATGGCAAGTCGTTGGCTTCAGCCCCCAAGCCACAAGTCTTTGGGGTGTTTGGGATAAACTTGAGCACTCTTGTTCCCATTTTGGGTCCATCTAGGAGGCGCTCAACACAACGAACAAGGCAACCGGACTTATAATGCTTGAACACTCTCACTTAGCCATAGAATTCTATAATTTTAAATTTCGGCGAAGCCCCTAGTATTCGGAAGACCGAATTCGGGGCGCTATCCACGCCTTCGTCGGACATTATCCGGTACTTCGCTTGAAGCGGCATGGGTCTTTAGGGACCCGAAAAGACCTCTCGAACAGCGACCAGTCTCTCGCCTTATCACGCCGGTCAGTTTTAGCTTTCTCCACTGAGGCGCTCGCCCAGCTCAACCGGGGCGCAATCGTAGTGGTTCTCCTAGTGCCACCTTAGCCGACGAGCGGGCGTAAGGCGCCAAAAGCGTGGGAGCAGGCAAACCCAACTATTGACCCAAGACATGATTGGAGCCGATTCATATAATGCTATAAGTTCGGGTGCCGCACTTGTGAAAGTGTTGGACTTATCACACCATAATCACGGGAACATAAGCCCTGGTGTATTCGGCCGTACCATTAATATCTGGTGCGAGATGTCATTAATGAACATATGTGTAAAGTAATGCAATAACGGGCAAAAAATGCTGCATTGTTTATTTAAAGAATTCTGCTATGAGTGCGGAATGATACAAATAGTCACGGTAAGCAAGGGATTGGACTAATCAAACATGTCCCCTCGAGGGATGTCTTTGCGGACTGGTGGATATAATCAAATTTAATGCTTGTAATGGAGACCACACGAGTGTTTATCGCGATCTTCTTTCTTCCCTGGCTGTTGCATCGTGAATTGGCGGGTTCACGGCCGGACAAGGCCTCTCGTGAATAGAGTCTGTGTACATAAAGAAAGAAAATAATAACAAAAGGAGTGACACACTTGTGAGCCCTGGTGTGGTCGAGCCGCACTGGAGTCATTGTGGTCGTGCCCTTCCCTAGGCCCATGGTATCTCTAGGCGTAATGATGTACGCGGAGGGTTGGTCTTACAATTATGCAAGGGCTGGGGTTGGGGCCGCATTACTCTGGCGATGCTCGGGCGTGCGGTGGTCTTGGTTGATGTTGCTCCGGCGCGTTTGGTCGTGTCCGACCGTTTAACGGCGGACTCGAATATTGCCTTAAAAGGCTGCTCAGTACTTACGCGAGAGCATTGTGTGTTCCTCCGTTCGGAGGGCGTTCAGTATTTCCATTGACCGTTATGACTCCACGAGGGCTGGCATCTTGAGCTTGAGGTATGCGTGTGCGGTACCACGTTGAACTTTGCAAACGCGGTTCGTCCGAAAGCGAGGCGTGATAGCGCTGCAGAATGGGACTATGTGAAGATTAACTCCTCGCCCGGAAATTGTCCGGGATCCGAAGACCACTTCGGTGTGGTGAGCTGTACAATTGGCCTCAACACCTGGTATGACGCCTTTGAAAGCCGTCTTTGTAGGTTTAATCCTTGAGGGTCTATGCCCATCTTGCGCCTGTATCTGATAAAGCAGGTTCGAGCTCGCCGCCGTCCATCGGGACTCGTGAGGTGAAATCCATCGACGATTGGGTCTAAAACCAATGCGGCGAATCCGCCATGGCGGATACTGGTCGGATGATCTCTTCGATCGAAAGTGATCGGGCAAGAGGACCATGGATTGAACTTAGGGCGATCGCTCCATCGCATATCGCCCCTTAGTGCACGCTTTCGCTCCCTCTTGGGTATATGGGTTGCGTATATCATGTTCACCGTCCGCACTTGTGGGGGGAAACCCTTCTATCCTCTATTGTTCGGCGGTCGGGTCTCTTCCTCGTCGTCACTGTGCAGCCCCTTGTCATTATTTTCGGCAATTAACTTGCCTGCTGCTTGAATACCCAACAATCTCTGTTGGTGTGATTAGCTGGCTTTCGAGGTGCCATGTATCCGCATAAGCGGTCGAGTATTCGGTCCAAATTAGACGGACCGGAGTGGTTCTTTTGAATGGCTTCTTCCACGACGGGTTTAGAGCCTCGAATCCGGCGTTGACTGCCGTATCCTCCTTGTCGTCGCCGTTACGCGGCGTTTATTTTGCTTCGACGCGACCGCCATTGTGGTCCTTGGTATCCGGACTGCGAATTTTCTTGAGGTTGTTGCTGCGAGCTAGCCAGCTATCCTCTCCCGCACAGAAGCGGGTCATTAGTGATGTGAGGGCTGCCATGGATTTCAGCTTTTCCTATCCTAGGTGCCGGGCTAGCCACTCGTCGCGGATGTTATGCTTGAAGGCTGCGAGGGCCTCTGCATCCGGACAGTCGGCGATTTGATTTTTCTTTGTAAGGAACCGTGTCGAATTGTCCGGCGATTAAATCTGGCTGTTGAATTATGTGGCTTAGGTCATCGGCGTCGGTGGTCGCATATATGTGCCCCGAAGTTGTCGAGGAATGCGGCTTCGTGTCTTCCCAACACCCAATTGACTCTGGGCAAGCTGTTGAGCCAATGTCGAGCTGGTCCTTTAAGCTTGAGTGGGAGATACTTGATGGCGTGGAGATGCGTCGCCGGGCCATATGGATGTGAAGGAGATAATCTTCGATCCAAACCGCGGGGTCTGTTGTGCCATCGTAGGATTCAATGTTTACGGGTTTAAACCCTTCAGGGATTTGATGATCCATTACTTCGTCAGTGAAGCATAGCGGGTGTGCGGCACCTCTATATTGAGCAATATCACGACGTAGCTCGAGAGAGCGTTGTCTGCTGTGTTCGGCCCGGCCGGAGTTATTGTATCTGGCGCGACGGTATTTGTCGTGGGTCGTGGGGCGCCCACGTGATCCATAGATGGATCTGGATTGCCTTGCTTTGTCCTCCAATATATCTTGCAAGTCCGGTGCATTCCCTCTTGGCTTCGTACTTTTGGAGCGATGCCGGGGTACGGTCTTGGTGGAGGGCCTAGATGCCTCTCTGTCTCGGCCACGGGGTGGTCGGTCGGCCGTATTGTGCGCTGGCGATGAAGGTATGTATGTTTCCTCCTCTAATCGGGGGAGCAACTTGCGTCTTGGGTAGCTTTTGGAGGGGCGTTCGAGTTCATACTCTTCGGCCGTGAGGACCTCGGCCCATCGATCGGCCAGCAGGTCCTGATCAGCTTGAAGCTGCTGCTGCTTTTTCTTTAGGCTATTTGCCGTGGCGATAAGCATGCGTTTAAAACGCTCTTGTTCGACGGGATCCTCGGGCACGACGAATTCGTCGTCGTTGAGGCTTGCCTCGTCTTCGGAGGGAGGTATATAATTATCATCCTCGACCTCTTAAATGCGCCGCCTCTCGTGAGGGCTTGCTTCTCGCATCCTCCTGCGCTGAATCTTGCTGGAGGGGATTATCTTTAGCACTCTCTGGGGTATTATTATCTCCTGTGCCTGAATCTCCATTCTTGTTGTGGCGGGATTTAGAGAGGCGCCGCTGACGTCGGCGCTTGGGCTGTTTCTTTGAGGAATCTGCCTCGCTGCTTCTTCGCCGTCCCCCTCTTTTGGGGTATCCACCATGTATATGTCATATGACGAGGTGGTCTTCCAGTGCCCTGTAGGCGCTGGTTCTTGTTCGTCTCCGGCATCGTCGTCCATACCGTCGATGTCCTCGGAGTCGTAGTCTAGCATGTCTGTTAGATCGTCGACAGTGGCTACAAAGTGGGTGGTGGGTGGGCTTTGAATTTCTTCGTCGTCCATATCCCAACCGTCCTGGCCGTAGTCCGGCCAGGTCTCTCCGGATAGCGATAGATGTTTTAGCGAATTTAGGATGTCGCCAAAGGGTGAGTGTTGGAAGATGTCCGCGGCGGTGAATTCCATAACCGGCGCCCAATCAGATTCGATTGGCAGGGGCGCGGGAGGTCCGGAGTCCGGCGGGGAGTCTGGCACCTCGGAGTCACAAGCTTCGCAAGGGACAAGGTTAGTGTTTGGCTCCATCGCCGTGGAAGTTGCAGCCCCCGAGGCGGTGTCCAACCACCGGTCCTCGATCTGGGCGATCGGCTCCAGACTAAGGGCCGGAGCGGATTCTTGTGCGGCCACCAAGGCACTGTTCGGCGGTAGAGCTAGATCATGCCCATCGTGACAGTGTGGCACGCTTGGCTGTGGCTCGAGCCCGTCGAAGATCAAGTCCCCGCGGATGTCGGCCGTGGAGTTTAGGCTCCCGAACCTGACCTGACGGCCAGGGGCGTAGCTTTCGGTCTGCTCTAGATGGCCAAGTGAATTAGCCCGCAGTGCGAAGCCGTCGAATAAGAAGATCTGTCCGGGGAGAAAAGTCTCACCCTGGACGGCGTTGTTGATTGAAGAAGCCATCGAGCCTATCGGTGACGACACAGAGGAACTCTCAATGAAAGCACCAATGTCGGTGTCAAAACCGGCGGATCTCGGGTAGGGGGTCCCGAACTGTGCGTCTAGGCGGATGGTAACAGGAGACAAGGGACACGATGTTTTACCCAGGTTCGGGCCCTCTTGATGCAGGTAAAACCCTACGTCCTGCTTGATTAATATTGATGATATGGGTAGTACAAGAGTGGATCTACCACGAGATCAAGGAGGCTAAACCCTAGAAGCTAGCCTATGGTATGATTGTTGTAATGTATGTTGTGTCCTATGGACTAAAGCCCTCCGGTTTATATAAGCACCGGAGAGGGCTAGGGTTACACAGAGTCGGTTACAACGGTAGGAGATCTACATATCCGTATCGCCAAGCTTGCCTTCCACGCCAAGGAAAGTCCCATCCGAACACGGGACGGAGTCTTCAATCTTGTATCTTCGTAGTCTTGGAGTCCGGCGGACGATGATAGTCCGGCTGTCCGGACACCCCCTAGTCCAGGACTCCCTCAGCCACGTTCAGCAAAAAGAGAGGCAGACAAGGAACCATAAGAAGGAGAGACTTACTCGTCTGGCGAAGTACTTCCGGTGCTTCAATGGGCGGTGCAGGCACTCATCATCACCAGAAGCCTCCTTCCTCTTGCGAAGGGCCTCGAAATCTATGCGGAACTGGCCCAAGCTCACGACGTGAGGGCCGGCACGCGGCATAGGAGCCGAAGCATCAGGCCGGCCTGCCTCAGGGGCACCGGCCTGAGGGGAGCGATCAGACACCACCTCTTGGTGGCCTGCCGGGGCCTCGGGGGCTTCAGCCTCGGGGGCGACAGGCCGCATTCCCTCGTCAGCCACCACCTCGCGAGGGGTAGCATCAGCTCCGGAGGATGGTGCCTCAGGAGCCCCACGGGACATCAGCACCTCGGCGTCGGGCCCCTCGGCTCCCGCCAATCCTTGCCTTCCTGCAACGACTCCTGAGGCGAGGTCGGCGCGGGCAACCGGGGGTATAACCACGGCAACCGGATTCTCTCGAGGTCCCACAAGGTTGGCAGGGCACAACCCCCATTCGTCGAAACGGGGCATCTGCCTCGCGAAGTTGACCCTGTTTTTGCAAAGATACAACAGGGCGCCCCCATGGCCAGCGCTGCCGGGGGAGGGATCACCAGTTAAGACCTGCAACACCTTCTTCAGCGTCCCGAGCGCGAGATCCCCTTCCTGGAGCCTCATACGGTCCTGGCGACCGGTGTAAGCCCACATTGGGCGGGAATGGCGCTGGAGGGGAGCAATACGGTGTCGGAGGAACTCCTTCACCACCTTGAGCGCCGTCACTCCAAGCTCCCTCAACCTCTCGAAGCGATGCCAGGTGAAGGCAAGTTGGGAGCTCGTGAGTTCTTTGTGATCCCAACCAGGATTGGGAATAGCAGGCAACGTCGGGTGCGTGAGCAGGGGGATCGGCACCCCAACGTCCACATACAGCCACCGCTCCCGGAACCCGCTCGCGGAAGGTGGGAGGCTGAAATCGATCCCCGAGGCGGCCGTCTCCGGCACGGCCTGGAAGCTCGCGCACCCCGAACATTGGGAAGGATCGGACAAGCGCAGCGAGAAGAAGTGGCGCAGAAGGGTAACGGAAGGAGGAATCCCCACCATGGCCTCGCAGACAAAGGCGAAGAAAGCAAGCAGAGCAATGGATTGGGGGCCAAGATGAACATGTGGATCTGGTAATGGGAAAGCACCGCATTGAAGAAGGCGGAAAAGGGGGGAACCAGGCCTGCCCACAAGGCGTCAGCGAAGAATCAGACCTCAGTGATGACCCTGTCGAAGGAGGCATGGGACGCGGGCCAGACCGTCGTCTTCCCGCACTTGTTGAAGCTGGAGGCAAGCACGGAGCAGACCTTCTCCAGGGCCTCCAGGTTGAGTATGAGCGATTTGTCGACGACGGGAGCAGCCGCCGGGGGCGTGCTGGTCGAGGGCGCAGGTTTCTTCCCCTTATCCTTTTTCGTCGGCGCCATGCTAATGGGAAAGGGGAAGAGCTCGAGATGGATTGGAAGCGGAAGCAGAGGCTCGAGGAGGAAAGGAGAGCAAAGAGCGCGTAGGATGCGAAGGGAGAATAACTGTGTACAAGCCTCATGGCCGCCTAGCCAGGCGTATAATGAGGGAGCATGGGGAAGCGGAGACGCCCACGTCCAATCAACCGCCTCACGGCGCCCAAGGCCGCAGGCTGATGGGGACCGTGGCGCTCCGCACTTGCCCCTTCGCTTCTCCTCTAAGCCAAGTCCGAGCGCGCCTTGGGCCCGGGGGCTACTGTCGGCGTTCTCGGGCAGGGTCCCCAGACTTGCTCGCTCATGCCTGCGGCATGGCTCAAGTGGTGGCCCAGTACGACCCATCTTCATCAGCACAAGACTCAAGACCCTCGCGAGGGGCCAAGCCTCGCGGGGCGGACGATGCAATGCTTTCCTCAGGAATGGCCTCGCCAGGCCGGCTCGCGAGGAGGCGGAGAGATAAAGGCAGGGTACCTCGCGAGGTGCTCATGACGCAAATCATGACGATCAAGACCAGGCGGGCGCTAGGCGGGCGCCGGCCTGCGTAGTGTCCTTGTTTCCTCTTTGGTGCAAAGGGGGCAAGCACAGGCACGGAGTACCAAGGCATCAGGCAAAGGTCACCATTTCAATGCAACGAGACCGAGGCCAGTGGAGCGGCAGGATGGGGGTCACCGTGGAGCCCAAGCCGGCGTCACCGCCAGTGCTTTTGGCAGCCGAAGACCAGCTTTAGTCAGGATAACTTGTACTAGATGTTCCCCTTTGAAATGGCCGTTGTTGGCGCCCTTCCCGCTCAATATTTGGGAAGAGGCCCAGGGCCTCTATAAATAGAGCTAGCCACCACAGAGCAAAGAAGAAGAAGGACAGAGGAAAGAGAGAGAGAGAGAGAGAGAGAGAGAGAGAGAGAGAGAGGCGATCAAACTCACCCAAGCAGTTCATCGCACCAGCTCAAGAACACCTCTCGCGAGGCTATTCTTCCCTTGTACTGTTCATCATCAGCCCCTGAGGCAATCCATCACACCACACACTGGAGTAGGGTATTACACCACAATGGTGGCCCGAGCCAGTATAAATCTTGTGTCCCTCGTGTTGTTCATCATTTTCCAGCTTAGATCTCACGAGGCGATCGGACGTAGATCGGTAGGGGAGAGATCTTCGTGCGCACCCCAGAGTTCGAACCTTAAGGGTCTGCTGGAACCCAACATCCGACAGAGCAGGCCATTTATGAAGGGCAAGAAGTGGGTTCTGTTGCCGCTAATAATGCTTATGAGATGGCACCCCCACTCAAGGGGGAGAATCATATGCTGTGAATCAGGATATTCAGGTGCAACAGATTCAGACAAATGAGGGGGTTGATCATGCCCCAATTGAACAAATTTCTGTTACTGCTATTTCCATTGCCACTGAAGGAACACACACTTCAATCACACATCCATTGTCTGCATCAGATAAAGGAAAAGAAGATGTGCCAATCCCTCAGGGGGGACATCCTCGAATTTCAACAACAATGGGCATCTCTTGCCCTGACTTCCCAATTGTTCAGTATGCTGATGATACTCTGGTTATCATGCAAGCAAATGCTGGATACTTGATTTGTCTCAAAGCTCTTTTAAATACATTTGGATCAACAACTGGTCTCAAGGTCAACTATGCTAAATCAATAATAGTACCTCTGAACATTGAGGAAGCTAGAGTGGGCATCTTCACAAACACACCGCAATGTGCCAGGGGGCAATTCCCATTTACATATCTGGGGCTCCCTTTGGGAATTTATAAACCAACTGTGGAACAATGTCTTCCCCTAGTTAACAGAATTGCAAAGAGACTTGCTGGCATTTCTGTCTTCATGACACAAGCAGGGAAAGTTCTGTTGGTAAAATTAGTTCTTTCTTCTTTATCTGTCTTCTTCATGAGCTGTTTGGACATTCCAATAACAATTAAGAAGCGGATCATCAAATATTTAAGACACTATCTCTGGAGGAGCTCTCACATGGAGTATAGAAGACCAACTTTGGTGGCCTGGCACACAGTCTGTAGACCAAAAAGTTAGGGAGGATTGGGCATCTTGGATATATACACTCACAACAAAACTCTGCTGATGAAGAACCTGCACAAATTCTTCAATAGACATGATATACCTTGGGTACACTTAATTTGGGAAACTTATTATTCTGATGGGCAACTTCTAGGAGATAATATGATTGGCTCTTTTTGGTGGAAATCAAACCTGGCTCTCATGGATCAATACAAAGCAATAGCAAGATGTGATGTGGGAGATGGTAGGACAACTTTGTTCTGAGATGACCTGCGGCACACAACCATTTTCAAACACAAATACCATCACCTTCATTCTTTTTTCAGAAACCCACAAAGGACTATCCAAACAGTAGTCAACACTAAATACCTCTAGGACTTGTTTCATTTACCACTAACAACTGAAGCCTATAAGGAATTCCTGCAAGTGGAAGATATATGCATCTACACAAGACAATATGAGTATATAGATGATGACCCACAAGTACAGGGGATCTATCATAGTCCTTTCGATAAGTAAGAGTGTCGAACCCAACGAGGAGCAGAAGGAAATGACAAGCGATTTTTAGTAATATATTCTCTACAAGCACTAAAACTGTAGGTAACAGATAGTTTTGTGATAAGATAATTGGTAACGGGTAACAAGCAATGAAAGTAAATAAGGTGCAGCAAGGTGGCCCAATCCTTTTTGTAGCAAAGGACAAGCCTGGACAATTTCTTATAATGACAAAAGCGCTCCCGAGGACACATGGGAATTATCGTCAAGCTAGTTTTCATCACACTCATATGATTCGCGTTCGGTACTTTGATAATTTGATATGTGGGTGGACTGGTGCTTGGGTACTGCCCTTTCTTGGACAAGCATCCCACTTATGATTAACCCCTATTGCAAGCATCCGCAACAACAAAAGAAGTATTAAGGTAAACCTAGTCATAGCATGAAACTAGTGGATCCAAATCAGCCCCTTACGAAGCAACGCATAAACTAGGGTTTAAGCTTCTTTCACTCTAGCAACCCATCATCTACTAATTACTTCCCAATGCCTTCCTCTAGGCCCAAATAATGGTGAAGTGTCATGTAGTCGATGTTCACATAACACCACTAGAGGAGAGACAACATACATCTCATCAAAATATCAAACGAATACCAAATTCACATGACTACTAATAGCAAGACTTCACCCATGTCCTCAGGAACAAACGTAACTACTCACAGAGCATATTCATGTTCATAATCAGAGGAGTATTAATATGCATTAAGGATCTGAACATATGATCTTCCACCAAGTAAACCAATTAGCATCAACTACAAGGAGTAATCAACACTACTAGCAACCCACATGTACCAATTTGTGGTTTTGATACAAGGTTGGATACAAGAGATGAACTAGGGTTTTGAGAGGAGATGGTGCTGGTGAAGTGTTGATGGAGATTGACCCCCTCCCGATGAGAGGATCGTTGGTGATGACGATGGTGATGATTTCCCCCTCCTGGAGGGAAGTTTCCCCGGTAGAACATCTCCGCCGGAGCCCTAGATTGGTTCCGCCAAGGTTCCGCCCCGTGGCGGCGGAGTTTCGTCCCGTAAGCTTGCTTATGATTTTTCTAGGGTAAAAGCCTTCATATAGCGTAAGATGGGCACCGAGGGCCACCAGGCCCAGGAGACAGGCGCGCCCGGTGGGGAGGCGCCCCACCCTCCTGGCCGTGGTGTGGACCCCTTGGTATTTTCTTCGCTCAATAATTCTTATTAATTCCAAAAGTGACTTCCGGGGAGTTTCAGGATTTTTGGAGCTGTGCAGAATAGGTTTCCAATATTTGCTCATTTTCCAGCCAGAATTCCAGCTGCCTGCATTCTCCCTCTTCATAATAAACCTTGTAAAATAAGAGAGAATAGCCATAAGTATTGTGACATAACGTGTAATAACAACCCATAATGCAATAAATATCGATATAAAAGCATGATGCAAAATGGACGTATCAATAGACTCTCTGGACACTTGGAGTTACATTTGGGGAAATGAATTCTATTCATCCATCAAGGCCTACAAAGTGCTGATTGAACACAAACAGCCCCCCCACACTTCAATTGGATTTGGAATTGTTCCTGTTAGCCAAAACACAAGGTTTTCTTTTGGAAGCTACTTCATGATAGAGTGAATACAAGGAACCTACTCAGGAGAAAGAACTTTGTTTTAGAAGCTTACAATTGTGCTGTAAGAGACTGTCAACAGGAAGAAACTTACATCACTTATTTTGGGGTTGCTTTTTTGCAAAGCAATGCTGGGATTACATCTGTCCTACAAGAACTCCAAATTTATCAGTTTTAGAAGCTTTTCAAGATCTAAAAAATAAGCTGCGTTTTCCATTCTTTATGGAGGTCATCATTCTGGGATCATGGGCCATTTGGATAACCAGAAATAACAAGATATTTGAGAATATTACACCAACTTTCCAGGGATGTAAATTCGTACATCTGGAGGAGCTAAAATTGCTGAAATATAGAATGAAACTGAAGCATGAGAGGCAGTTCTCTATCTGGTTGGATACTCTGTTGTAATTTTCTTTTCTTTTCTTTTCTTTCTTTTTCTTTCTTTCTTTTTCCTTTTGTGGTCCTTTTTTATAGTTGCTCTTGATGTCTTTTTCTTTTCTTTTTTCTGTTCTAGGGCTTACGTCAAGCCCTTAAGACTACTTTACTTAGATTATTAATTAATAAAAGTTGTAGTGGGGTGTTTACCCTACTGTTTACAGTAAAAAAACATATTAATGCATGTTGACACTAAAGATAAATCATTATCGACTCCTACCTATTTAAGCATGACATGGGAAATTATAATCTCTAATTGTCATCACAAACATGTTTACCCATGATGAAAAGACTCGACTAGTCGATGAGTCGCTGGTTGGTCTGATCTTTCGCGGCACTTGAAAAATAACAATGAACAACGGCAACAACAATCGCAGAAAAACAAACGGACGTAGAAGAAGATAAGCCTTTGGATCCAACCGATATAGAAAGAAGCCAAAGGAGTAGATTTATACCAAGTATTGATACGAGATCAACACAGGCACAATAGCAACAAAACGCTAGGAATCGCAAGAACGCATCTTGGGTTCCCCTCGCCGTGAGGTGTTTTCTACTATTTATTATTCAACTTCAAAAACTAATCTTTGTACCAGACTTAGTACGTCTCCTTTATATCAAGTTCACATGGGCCATAAGGGCCTAAAATAGCTAACCGACTCGATGACCTGAACTAACATGCGATATCCTGTCCTTTTACATCTCGGAGAGAAAAGCTAAACTAGCTAAGCACAACCTGTATGTGAACTTGATGACCCACAAGTATAGGGGATCAATTGTAGCTCTTTTCGATAAGTAAGAGTGCCAAACCCAACGAGTAAAAGAAGGAAATGACAATTAGTTTTTAGTAAGGTAATGTCTGCAAGTGCTGAAATTGTAAGTAGCAGAGTAGTTTGATAACAAGATAATTTATAACGAGCAAGTAATGACAGTAGTAACCAAAGTGCAGCAAGGTAGCCCAATCCTTTTGAGGCAAAGGACAGGCCAAAACGGTCTCTTATGATAAGGAAAGTGTTCTTGAGGGTACACGGGAAATTCATTTAGTCACTTTCATCTTGTTGGTTTAATTCGTGTTCGCTACTTTGATAATTTGATATGTGGGTGGACCGGTGCTTAGGTTCCATTCTTACTTGAACAAACCTCCTACTTATGATTAACCCCCCCGCAGGCATCCCCAACTACGAGAAAAGTATTAAGAATAAATTCTAACCATAGCATTAAACTTTTGGATCCAATCGGTCCCTTACGGAATAGCGCATAAACTGGGGTTTAAGTTTCTGTCACTCTCGCATCCCATCATCTAATTGCTACTCCACAATGCATTCCCTTAGGCCCAAATATGGTGAAGTGTCATGTAGTCAACGTTCACATGACACCACTAAGGGAATCACAACATACATACTATCAAAATATCAAACACATCAAATTCACATGATTACTTGCAACATGATTTCTCCCGTGACCTCAGGAAAAAAAGTAACTACTCACAAATGATAAACATGCTCATGATCAGAGGAGTATTAAATGGCATCATGGATCTGAACATATAACCTTCCACCAAATAAACCATATAGTAATCAACTACAAGATGTACTACTAGTCACCCACAAGCACCAATCTATAGTTCCGGTAATAAGATTGAACACAAGAGATGAACTAGGGTTTGAGATGAGATGGTGCTGTTGAAGATGTTGATGGAGATTGCCCTCCCCAAGATGAGATAGTTGTTGGTGATGATGAGGACGATGATTTCCCCCTGCAGGAGGGAAGTTCCTCCGGTGGAATCGCTCCGCCAGAGGGCAAAAGTGCTCCTGCCCAAGTTCCGCCTCGAGACGGCGGCGTTTCGTCCCGAAAGTCTGCTCCTTATTTTTTCTAGGTCAAAATGACTTATATAGTAGAAGATGGGCACTAGAGGTGGGCCTGGATGAGCACAACACACTAGGGCGTGCCTAGGTGGGTTGTGCCCACCTGGTGGGCCCCCTCTGGTAGTTATTTGCTCCAATAATTCCTAAATATTCCATAAAAAATCTCCGTGAAGTTTTAGCTTGTTTGGAATTGTGCAGAATAGGTAGCCCGGCGTAGGTTTTTCAGGTCCAGATTTCCAGCTGCTGGAATTCTCCCTCTTGGTGTGTACCTTGCAAATTATGAGAGAAAAGGCATTCGAATTACTCCAAAAAGCATTATTATGGATAAAAACATCATAAATAAGTAAGAAAACATGATGCAAAATAGACGTATTAGAACTCAACTCTAAGTAGTACCCTTAAATTAGTAAACTAATTAATCCATCCAGCCACGCTGATCACATATTGCTAATTTAGACTTAAGTAACGATTTGTTTACCTGCATGCTTGGCACTACTCCACCGGACATGAAAAGTAGCACCGATGTTAATTCATGTTGGAGGGGTCCTGAAGTTTGGCTTCACTGTATCCTTCTCTGGCTGGATCGGTGAAACCTCAAAGCAGAAAGATCCAAGTTGTAACATGGTCAGAAGATTATAACGTGAAGACTCTCGTATATTTGCATCAAAACAAGCAACTGTGCTTGTCTTTTGTTCAACAGTTGGAGAGCCCCCAAGTAAACCTGTGGTATTGGTGTGCACATCATCCTCTCCCTCTTGAATCGAAGCCATCCTTGGCTTCGAGGCCACCTTTGCGATCTTTAGTTCTAAAGAAACATTAGCATCTATCTTGATGGCATTGACAAACATCGGTCTCAACACATGCTGTTTTCTATTATTCCAAAATGAATAAGTGTTGGACCTCCCATTGTGTGTGGCTCCATGATCATATTGTCACAGCCTCCGCAACAATAAATGGCATAGATCCATTGGCAAAACATCATATATCACCATATCAGTATAATCACCAATTGAAAAAATCACACAGACCTTATGAGTAACGTTCAGCTTCCCTATATGATACATCCACTCGACACGATGAGGTTGTGGATGTTTCCACATACATAATCCTAAAGAATCCAGCAACCCCTTGCTAACTGCATTGGTGTAGCTTCCACCATCAATAATCAACTTACAATTTGTGTTATTGACCTTGCACTGAGTTTAAAAAATATTCCAACGTTGTCCCTTATCCTCAATGCGATCCTCTTACACTTGCTGCACCCTTAGTGACGGATATGATTCAGCAGCTTCAAAACTCGCAACCACATTTTCAGCATCCTTATATTTTTCACTAGAAGTGTCAGAAACTGCATCGTCATCACTAGCTGATGCATAGCCATCTCTTGTGAGAAACATTCTGATATGATTAGGACATTCACGCTTCATATGCCCCTTCCTCCACACTTGAAACACTCTATGTCACCATTACGTGTGGTGGACTGCGCACTAGAATCAGTCCTTGACAGTCCTGATGTTGAAGCATCCTTTTGCATGGAACCATGAGGGCAATTTGATGTTGTCGTCCTGAAGCTAGACCAACATCATCAACCTTATGCTGCGAGTGTCACCATGTGTTCAAAGTGGTACCGGGAACAGTGATGACTTGGCGTCGCTTAATCTGTTGTTCCGCATGCATAGCTTGGTGCACAAGATCTTGTATGTTGTAGTAGACCACCATATCAACACGATCCTGCACCTCAATATTTAGCCCGTTAAAGAAACGTGCCATGGTCGCCTCTGCATCCTCCGTCGTCCCTGTACGTATCATAAGCAATTCCATCTCCTTGTAATATTCATCTACACTCATATTACCTTGAGAGAGCCGCTGCAACTTGTTGTACATATCTCTTCTATAGTGCTCCGGAACAAAACATCACCTCATGAATTCTTTCATCCCTCTCCAAGTCATCGGGCGATGTCTCGAATGACAAATTTGATTCCACCAAATCAGCGCATAACCGGTGAACTCAATACCAACAAGTTGAACTTTCTTCTCTTCACTATAATGATGGGCGTAAAAAAATTGATCAACACGCATCTCCCACTCTAAATAGCCGGAGAATGAAGGAATTGAAATTTTTATGTGCCCAATTCCATCATCCAAAGGCACACGCATAGCTTGACCAACTCGGTCATGCACTCCGCCATGGATGGAAGTTTCAGACGGGGCTCATAGTGTCGTGGTCGTGGTGTGTACCCCGCTGCCTCATGGTCAACGCCATAATTGAGGCCATCATCTCCAGCATGTGGCTATGCCGCTAGATGGCAATCATGCACGTCGGCATGTCGGTCGCGAGCCGGTGGTGCATAACTCAATGGAGCAACCGGAGCAGCCGGTGGTGGTGCGAAATTAGTCGTCGGCGTATTGATGGTGTCCGCCAAAGCATCGAACCTGGCGATCAAAACATCAATCCTTTTGCCAAGCTTCACCTCGAGCGCATCATGACATTGTTTGACGTAGTTGCACGTGTGGTCAAAACCATCCCGGATGTTTTTAGGAATATCATCCACGTACACTAGACGTACAACTTCCTCAAAATCAGCAGCAGCCTCGCCATTCTTGTTGACCGAGGTTGACATCTTGATCAATACAATATCGCGAACAACCTAAGCTCTGAATACCACTTGTGTAAATAGGGTGTCATGTGAACTTGGTATTCGTTTTATATTTTGATGATATGTATGTTGTTGCTTCCTTTAGTGGTGTCATGTGAACGTCAACTACATGAAACTTCACCATACTTCCTTTGCACCTTTGTGTAAATAGGGTTATCTACTTCACCTCATTGCTATTGCGACCTTTTGTTGCAGTGCACAAAACACTTTTGTTTTAAGAGTGTTTTGTGTAATTCAACTAAAATGTCACACCGACAACCTTGCTTGATTGCTTGATCTTAGTGGAATTGCACAAGAGGAGATCTAACTTCCTATTTTTGTTGGCAAATTTGCTTCAGATCTTCTTCTTGTGAGTTGTTTGAATTTCGCGTCATGAGAGGTCAATATTGGCCTTCTTCCACATGATTATGCAGTCTGCTTTCATTATTGTGCTACTTATACGGTAATGTTGCTTGGTTTTAGTGAACTGCACAAAGGAGACCAGACTTCCAATCTGTATGTGCACCATAATATCCCATTGAGGTAAGATAATGATTTTTCACAATTGTTGGCCTGTATTTTGCTACTATCATTAGAAAATTAATGTTGTTGTTTAGTGCTATACTTGTGCTCCCTAATTGACATGCAAAATCTTACATTGAAGGTGAAGCTTGTCTGTTATTGAACCAAGTGATGAAGGGGAAGAACAAGTGGAAGAAGAACAAAAATCAACTCTCGGTGCTGTAATGAAGCACTGGAACTGTGAGTAATGATATAGTTTTGCATCTGAATTTATTTCTGTGGTTGGAACGAGCAATTGTTTTGCCACTTTGATTTGATGCCACTCTTAATGTAATATGTACTTATTTCTACTTGTGCAAACAGGGATCTTGTTTGAAGATAACATATATTTTAGTGGAACCGCACAAGAAGATGTTGGAAACATTAAACTAATCAAGTATATAGTAAGCATGGCAACCATAGTAGATAATAATGGATGGTTCCCGAGAAGTGCTTCATCTGTATGTTCTACACAATAAGCCTCCTGATAAAGGTTGGTACCGGCCCACGGATTTCATCCATATGACCGAGCTTTGTCATCTCTACTGGTGTTGTGCTACTGTTTAGCTACTGTCATGAGAAAGTGGTATTGTTCCGCATGTTAATCTAAGGTTCCTAGTAAATTGATGTACCGGTTTGCCACAGTTATAGCCACTGATAAAATTAAGTAATAATATAGTTCAAGTTGAGCTGTTGTCTTTGGTATCATATCATTTCCTATGAGGATAATGAGGATGCATCTCTTTGTGACTATACATTTCATCAATTACTCCCATTGTTAATGTAATGGCTGTTTTAAATAATTCCTTTTCTTCTTTTCGAGCAAACAGGGATGCTAGCATTTAGTTGTTCTCTTGTCTTCTTACAACAGGATCATACTCCTCTGAAGAAGAATATGGAGTACGTGAAGTGCCTAGTCTGATTATGCCAGGATGAGGAAGCCAAGTCTCTCTCCTTATCAGAAGGGAGCAGTTGAAGGATGGTTGCATAACTTCCCACAAGAACAAACTAACTTCAGCTCAGAAGGACTCATAGATCTCCATATGTGTCTGTGATGGCCAATACAATGTTGTTTTAGGATTCTTTCTGGTGAATTCCATTTTTTAAATGTGTGCTCTGCATGGATCATGTAGGTGCCTGTTTAAATGGTAAATCCATAATACAGTTTGCTTTCACTCGTACAGCGAGCTGCTATACAAACAGTTTTTAACCCCTTTCCGCAATGGCATTTTGAACCGTCACCTAGTGAGTGTGGGCGGTAGGGTGGTCCTTCCCACATGACCCAGAAACCATCTGGGATAGGTCCTCCGATCACACACGCTGTGCAAAATGAGCTCATGTGCGATTGGGCTAGCCATCGCATACAATTATACAGGCCCAATCGTTTCCGTTCATAGGTACATCCCACACAGTGATTCCTAGAGAAACGTTTCCCTTTGTCTACACAACCCACACAGTCAATCCATGAGAAACGTTTGTGTTCGTCTGCATATCCCACACAGTCAATCCTAGAGAAACGTTTCCATTCGCATGCACATCCCACACACTGAATCCCAAATGAATGTTTCCATTCGTATATACACCCACACAGTTTTATGTATAGCGGCGTGTGTGATAGGTTTACCAATCACACACGCTCTGCCTGCATTAACCGTTTGCTTTATTCAACTATGTCACACACGATTTGGTGAAGAAAAATGTATGCCATGGGGCTATCCATCACAATCACTTTTACTACTAGAACCGTTTGCAAAGTTCCATGACCCATTTAGCAGGTTTATTAGTTTACAATTAATAATTGTAGTATTACGCAAATTCACATTTCATATCGAACAACTATCTGCCAATTTCATATCAGACACATAATTATATTTTAACATCACAGTACGATAGCTACCTGAAAATATCATAGTACAACATATAGCTAGTTCACCTTCATAAGAACAATATTAGAACAATATATTCATTTCCCTAATCGACTGATGCATGATCAGTCAGGTTCGTCTTCTCCACCTCTGCTTTCAGTTCAGTAAGAACCTGTTTTGCACTAACAAACTGGGAAAGTGCCTCCTCCTTCGCCAACACCATGTTAGCAAAGTCTAATTTAAAAATCTGAGCTCATTTTCCATCTTCCTCTTTTTCCCCCCGCATATTGAAATATTCTTCAGCATTGACAACAATTTATCTAAGCTTATCTCTGTTCTCTTCCTCATACATGCTCCAGAGCTTTGCTAGGCACATCTTCAAAGACTGTGGCCACTCTTGATCAACCCACTCCAGGTAAGAACACTTCCGTTCATCCTATAATATTTAAAACCAAATCAGTAACAATTGTAGGTAAAATGGGTTTCTAGCAACATAGAAAATCACCAAATATATAATTTGAAAAACTGAAGAAACATGTTAATTATGACATATCTTCTTAAAAAGATAAATGTGCAAATGAACTAATTACTACTAAGACAACAACCAAATTGAGAAACATCCGAAGCTATAATTAACTGCAACAACACTACAAGTTCTTAGTCATGTACTATAAATAACAAATTGAACATTTTATGAGGAAGCTAAATATAATTGCAACAACATAGCGATAGTGTTTGGATGACATCAAATTGATACTAACAGGTGTGTACATGCACAGATTTAGTAACATATGACTAATAGCAGTAAGACCGTCCACTATGTATGCCAAAACCGGTGTCAAGACAACTGTTGCTACATTTGGCACCGGTGCCATGCACTGGCGAGCTGATGCAGAGGAAAAAATCAGGGGACCAGACTCTGGACCACCTAGTTGCTCTGATGCCCAGTTCCTTCGTGCCATAAAGTTTTAGTATTTGTTTGCTTGGCCGCTCGGATGTCTGGACCAAAGTTGGCTGCACAAACTGCTGAAGCGATGCCAAATAAATTTCTAATGGCATCGCATATGAGATGGCAACATTTTTAGATACTAGGTAGAAACTGTGACATTGTCTTTATCACATCCAGAATAACATAGCACAATGACAGTGTCTGAATCACATCTAACAAATGATTTGTAACAACGAAAGTTGGGCTAACCTTCTCCGCACATGCCAGAAACTTCCTCCCACTGTCGACAGATTCAAACGCAACTAACTTCATGCATGGAGATTGATGGTCACAATGAGCAGGCAGATCTTCAGCCACCCCGCTCCATTCATTGCAATTGATGGTCCTAGGGAGCTACAAGAGGAAGAAATGACTCAAATCGACTGCCGAGTTAAAATTCTTCATTCCAAATCATAACCCACTAGAGATAAGAGAGGCATAACCAGGTGGTGAAAGAGTCGTCGTCGGAGGAGGAACCGCTGGAGAGGTCATTGAAGAAGACCATGGTAGTCGGATGCGAGACGGCTGATACGTCCATTTTGCATTAAGTGTTCTTACTATTATTTATAATGCTTTTATGCATAATAATGCTTTTGGGAGTAACTCTAATGCCTTTTATCTCATAATTTGCAAGGTTTACACAAATAGGGAGAATACCGACAGCTGGAATTCTGGACCTAAAAAAGCTACATCAGAGTCACCTATTCTGCACATCCCCAAATGAGATGAAACTTCACGGAGAATTTTTATGGAATATTTAAGAATTATTGGAGCAAATAACTACCAAAGGGGGCCCACTAGGTGGGCACAACCCACCTGGGCGCGCCAGGGAGCCCAAGCACGCCCTGGTGTGTTGTGCCCTCCTCGGCCCACCTCTGGTGCCCCTCTTCTAGTATATAAGTCATTTTAACCTAGAAAAAAAATAAGGATATCACTTTCGGGATGAAGCGCCGCCGTCTCGAGGCGGAACTTGGGCAGGAGCACTTTTGCCCTCCGGCGGAGCGATTCCGCCGGGGGAACTTCCCTCCCGGAGGGATAAATCGTCGTCATCGTCATCACGAACAACCCTCACATCTTTGGGAGGGCTATCTCCATCAACAACTTCAACATCACCATCTCATCTCAAACCCTAGTTCATCTCTTGTGTTCAATCTTTGCACCGGAACCATAGATTGGTGCTTGTGGGTGGCTAGTAGTGTTGATTACATCTTGTAGTTGATTACTATATGGTTTATTTGGTGGAAGATTATATGTTCAGATCCATTATGCTATTTAATACCCCTCTGATTTTGAGCATGATTATTATTTGCGAGTAGTTACTTTTGTTCTTGAGGTCACGGGAGAAGTCATGTTGCAAGTAATCATGTCAACTTGATATGTGTTCCATATTTTGATGATATGTATGTTTTGATTCCCATAGTGGTGTCATGTGAACGTCGACTACATGACACTTCACCATATTTGGGCCTAAGGGAATGCATTGTGGAGTAGTTATTAGATGATGGGTTGCTAGAGTGATAGAAGCTTAAACCCTAGTTTATGCGCTATTTCGTAAGGGACTGATTTGGATCCAAAAGTTTAATGCTATGGTTAGATTTTATCTTAATACTTTTCTCATAGTTGCGGATGCTTGCGAGGGGGTTAATCATAAGTAGGAGGTTTTTCCGTGTACCCTCAAGAACGCTTTGCTTATCATAAGAGACCGTTTTGTCCTGTCCTTTGCCACAAATGGATTGGGCTACCTCGCTGCACTTTATTTACCGTTACAAATTATTTTTCTATCAAACTACCTGTTACCGACAATTTCAGTGCTTGCAGAAAATACCTTGCTGAAAACCACTTGTCATTTCCTTCTGCTCCTCGTTGGGTTCGACACTCTTACTTTTCAAAAGGACTACGGTTGATCCCCTATACTTGTGGGTCATCAACGGCGAAAGCGAGGAAGCAAGCAAGGAAGCGGCTATAGCTCGAGAAGGAAGGAAGGAGGAAGCATGGGAAATGTGACTTGTGGTCGGGGAGAAAAGGGGGTGGGGGAGGGGGGACTTTGATATTTCGATGGTAGGCCAAAAATTTCGAAAGGTGGAGGGAAACTTTGCGCGCAGTGCCGCCGGACACCATTCCCTTTGAACGAATGTGTGCAGCGCAAACGATTCTTCTGCTTTACGTGCAATGAGTTTGATCATTCAAATTTTGGTGGAAACTTCTCTGGGTACTGTCCTCATCCACGTCATTGCATAATTTAACATCGCTTGCTAATTTGGGCATACAAAAGAGCCTACAGCACACATACCACACTTACTAAATTGAGCAGTTTTAGTAATTAAATAGAGCCAGTTGACATAAACATTGCTCCAAGGAAAGACTGGTGTTATAAATAAATGCTAAGTACGCATAATTATTACAAAGCCGCCGCCGTGCCGCACTATGCCTCGCCGGTGTAAGATGAGACGTCGATGACTTGTCCTGGTGACATGCCACCGTTGGTGGACTCCGAGTCCCCCCCCCCTGACTGAAGTCAACCGCGTCATTTTTCTCGTCCTCGGCGCCGCCCTCAAGGTTGTAGTACTCGTAGTAGTGGCTGCGCCAGAGCTCGCGTTGGTACTCCACCGCCGATTCCTCGACGGACAAGCTCTTCTCTACGTCATCCTCAGCCACGCGTAACTCCTCCATCCAGCGCTCCTCGATGTCCACCGCCTCCTGCATCTTTAGCTCCTGCTCAGCAATCTCATGAGGAAGCAGGTGCTCCATGGCCTCCGCCGCCTTTTTGGGCATGGGTTACATGCTGGATTCCGAGGGGGCCTAGAATATCTTGGCGTGTGCGTCCTCGATCTTGGCGTGGATGGCCTCGACCCGGGTCAGGGCGGCATGGACGGCAGGTCGAGCGCTCTCGGCATTTGCAGCTGCAGTTGCAGCCGTCTCGGCTACTGTAGTTTCCCTATCGGCTGCCTGATAACCCACAAGTATAGGGTATCACAAGAGTTTTCGAGGGTAGAGTATTCAACCAAAATTTATAGATTCGACACAAGGGGAGCCAAAGAATATTTGCAAGTATTAGAGATGAGTTGTCAATTCAACTACGCCTGGAGACTAATTATCTGCATCAAGATGATGAGTAGCAAAGTAATATGATAATTTTGATAGTAGTAGTAATAGTAACAGTAATGGTAACAGTGATAGCAATGGTTTTGAAGACGTTGTGATAGTAGCAATAGCAATAGTAACTTAGCAAGAAAAATATGTGAAAAACAAGTAGGCATTGGGTCAGTGAATTTGTTGGATGATATTCATCATATAAAAGTCATAACCTAGGGCGATACGGCACTAGCTCCAGTTCATAAATATAATGTAGGCATGTATTCCGTAAATAGTCACACGTGCTTATGGAAAGAACTTGCGTGTCATCTTTTGTCCTACCCTCCCGTGGAAGTGGGGTCCATAATGAAACTAAGGGATATTAAGGCCTCCTTTTAATAGAGAACTGGAACAAAGCATTAGCCCATAGTGAATACATGAACTCCTCAAACTATGACCATCACCGGAAAGTATCCCAAATACTGTCACTCCAGGGTTTGCGGATCATAACACGTAATAGGTGACTACAACTTGCAAGATTAGATCTAGAACATAGATATAATGGTGATAACATAAACGGTTCCCATCTGAAATCATGGCACCCAGGCCCAAAGTGACAAGCATTAAGCATGGCAAAGTCATAACAACATCAATCTCAGAACATAATGGATACTAGGGATCAAGCCCTAACAAAACTAACTTGATTACATGATGAATCTCATCTAACTCCCTCTTCGACCAACGAGCCTATGAAGGAATTACTCACTCTCGGTGGGGAGCATCATGGAATTGGCGATGGAGATGGGTTGGTGATGACAAAGATCGAAGATTCCCCTCTCTGGAGCCCCAAACGGACTCCAGATCTGGCCTCCCGATGAAGAACAGGAGGTGGCGGCGGCTCTGTCTCGTGAAATGTGATAATTCTTTCTCCCTTTTTTCTCTAAAAATGTGATTTTATAGAGTCGGAGATAACGTCAACCGGGCCACCAGGTGGGCACAACCCACCAGGGCACGCCAGGAGGGGGGCGCCCTGGTGGGTTGTGCTCCCCTAGGGACCCCCTCCGGTGGTTCTTGGCTCCTGTATGTTTCTTTTATCATATAAAAAATCCCTGCAAAGTTTCGTTCCATTCCAAGAACTTTTATTTCTGCACAAAAACAACACCATGGTAGTTCTGCTGAAAATAGCATCAGTCCGGGTTAGTTTCATTCAAATCATGCAAATTAGAGCCAAAACAAGAGTAAAAGTGTTATGAAAAGTAGATACGACGGAGACGTACCTCTGCCGTAGACGCCCTCTTGGCGGATGCGGCCGCTCTCAATGCGGATGCGGCGACGCTCTCGACGCAGGCAGCGGTGTTCGGGGAGGACGTGGCCACCGTACGGGGCCCTCACAAACCTTTTCCACGATGTCATTCTTTGCAAGTAGGGGTTGCGGGAATGGGAATCAGGGATTCGTAGATTCGGGGGTGACCGACACTAGAGAAGATGAAGCCGGCGAAGCTTACGGAGGAAGACATAAGTAGATCCACGAATTTTCATCGCAAACGGTTCCTACAACAAACTGTGTGTGATGTTGTTGATATCTTGTATTAGCTGTGAAAGACGAATTTGGAGTACAGTGGCAACGGAAGGTGTTTTAAATGTACGAGAAAAATTTGGAGTACTAATACAACTGTCATGTCAAAATTTGGAAAATTTAAGGGGTCATTTGACCTTTTTAAGACATTTAAGTGATTTTCTAGCCATTTAATTACCGTAATTCAAATAAGGACTACATGTACATGCAACAACTAACCATAACAGTTTGAAAAGCCATATTTGTATACTTGTGTGCGGGTTAATCCCATGTGCAGTAAATTGGACGGAATTTTCAAACATATTGGTGTCACAGCTTGGACACAAAGCATGGAGTGCCATGGCATTTAAATTCTAAAAAAAATCAACGATAATAAAAAATACATGAAACCTTGCTTAACGTAATGACATGGCACCAAGATGGTGTGGTAAAATAATTGGCCAGTTGACGAAAGTTTAAACACGCACCCCTCACAATCCGAAGCAACTCACCACAAGGCTGAAGGTCCCGAGAGGGCACAATGCATGTTTGATGACGAACCAACGTTAGCTTCCTCTTATGGCCTTCAAAATTTTTCTATAGTTAACGTGCACTAATACAACTGTCATCTCAAAATTTGGAAAATTCCAGGGGTCATTTGACCTTTTGAATACATTTAAGTGATTTTCTAGCCATTTAATGACCTTAATTCAAATTTAAACTACAAGTACATGCAACAGCTAACCATAACGGTTTGAAAAATCATATTTGTGTACTTATGTGCGAGTTAGTTCCATGCGGAGTAAATAGGAAGGAATTTTTAAACATATTGGTGTCACGGCTTGGACATAAAGCATGGAGTGCTATGGCATTTAAATTCCAAAAAATTCAAAAATGATCAGAAATACAAGAAACCTTGCTTGACGTAATGGCATGGGATCAAGATGATGTGGTAAAAAAATTGGCCTATTTGACGAAAGTTTGGACACACACCCCTTACAAACCAAAGCAACTCACTAGAAGGCTCGTGGTTCTGAGAGGGAACAGTGCATGTTTGATGA
This sequence comes from Aegilops speltoides, assembly GCA_021437245.1. Lineage (NCBI taxonomy): Eukaryota > Viridiplantae > Streptophyta > Magnoliopsida > Poales > Poaceae > Aegilops > Aegilops speltoides. The sequence goes on along the minus strand of CM038142.1, from coordinate 395,951,973 downwards.
CGGACCGACGATAGCTTCCTTTTATGGCCTTCCAATTTTTTTATACAGTTAATGTGCACTAATACAACTGTCATGTCAAAATATGGAAAAATTTCAGGGGTCATTTGACCTTTTAAAGACATTTAAGTGATTTTCTAGCCATTTAATGACTGAAATTCAAATTTGAACTACAAGTACATGCATCAGCTAAACATAACAGTTTGAAAATTCATATCTCTGTACTTGTGTGCGAGTTAATTCCATGTGCAGTAAATTGGAAGGATTTTCAAACATATTGGTGTCGCGACATGGACATGAATTAAGCATCGAGTGCCATGGAATTTAAATTTCAAAAAAATTCAAAAATGATCAGAAACACATGAAACCTTACTTGACGTAATGGCATGCCACCAAGATGGTGTCGTCATTTTTTTTCTCCTGTTTGGCTAAAGTTTGTACACACACCCCTCACAAGCCGGAGCAACTCACTAGAAGACTCATGGTTCCGAGAGGGAACAATGCATGTTTGATGACGAACCGGCGATAGCTTCCCCTTATGGACTTCAAATTTTCCAACAGCTAACGTGCACTAATACAACTATCATGTCAAAATTTGGAAATTCCAAGGGTCATTTGACCTTTTAAGTCATTTAAGTGATTTTCTAGCCATTTAATGACCATAATTCAAATTTGAACTACAAGTACATGCAACAACTAACCATAATGGTTTGAAAATCATATTTGTGTACTTGTGTGCGAGCTAATTCCATGTGCAGTAAATTGGAAGAAATTTTCAAACATATTGGTGTCATGGCTTGGACACGAAGCATGGAGTGCCATGACATTTAAATTCCAAAAGTTCAAAAATGATCAGAAATACATGAAACCTTGCTTGATGTAATAGCATGGCACCAAGATGGTGTGGTAAAAAAATTGGTTTGTTTGACAAAAGTTTGGACACACACCCCTCACAAATCGGAGCTACTCACTAGAAGGTTCGTGGTTCCGAGAGGAAACAATGCATGTTTGATGACGAACCGACGATAGCTTCCTCTTATTGCTTTAAAAAAAATTCTATAGTTAACGTGCACAAATACAACTGTCATGTCAAAAATTGGAAAATTCCAAGGGTCATTTGACCATTTTAAGACATTTAAGTGATTTTCTAGCCATTTAATGACCGTAATTCAAATTTGAACTGCATGTACATGCAACAGCTAACCATAATGGTTTGAAAAATCATATATGTGTACTTGTTGTGTGCGAGTTAATTCCATGTGCAGTAAATTGGAAGGACTTTTCAATCATATTGGTGTCACAGCTTGGACACATGCATGGAGTGCCATGGTAACACAAAATAAGCGTTCATGCCTTATATGAGGAAAGAAGATGTAATCTTGCAAGACAACCGGGCCCCACATGATTGGCACTCTATTTCGTGCCTCAAAGTTTGGATGGTGAGTGGAGTGGGTTATTAATCATACGTGGTTCTATATTTGAAATCGTCAGCTATTAAGTTCACACACGGCTTTTGCTGCGGGAATCGTGTGCAATTCAAACTACAATACTCGTAAATTTTGGCGACCGGCATGTGTACTGTTCCTGTCCATCTGGATTCCATCCGCCAATAAATACTACCTTGCTCACGCCGTCCCGACCGCATTCTCATTCCTCCCCTCGCTCGCCCTCTCTCTCTCTCTCTCACACACACACACACACACACACACACACACAAATCTCTGCCATGGCGCCGCCAATCTGCCCACGCGTCGACAAGGACGCGCCGCCCCCGAGGACGTTCAGTCGAAGAGCAACGACAAGGAGGACCCCTACGACCCACTAGACGAGGTTGCGCTGGACCCCCCACCTAACTTTGGAGTGGTTTTGGGGCGAGTACAATCTTTGTGTGTGGAAGTCGCTGCCGCTGGCTGAGAAAGCCAGGCAAGTGGCATTTAAGAAGGAGATGGAGGAGAGGAAGCCAGGTACCGGGCGGCCTGGAAAAGGAGGCGGTGCAGCTTTGGGGGCGGGCGCGTCATCGTGTCAAGGAGGTGTACGAAGGTGAGTACTTCACGAAGAAGGTCAAACGCGCTAGGCGCCTCATCGTTGCATGGAGGTGGGACGATAAGCTCCAGCATGCCACCAACGTGGAGCTCCGGTGGGCGCCCAACGAAATGGAAAGATCATTCGTGCTTGTCCGCCAGCAAGAGGCAGATCGGTTTGTCAAGCGCTGCGAGGCGGAGTATTGCCTCCGCGCTGGGAAGACGCCGCACACCAGGGAGCTGCTTTGGCGAGGGGCTGCCAGAATACTAGCCCCAGGAGGGATTATTAGTTCTAGTGTTATTCGTTTTCTATTTTATGCATTGTACATAATAGTTAAGTATCATCACGTATAAGTGATGAAATTATATATATATATTCTATGATGAACTAATGGACAATTAATATATATTATGAATTTCATTTTTCTATCTATTTTTGTATACTAATTTGTATCTAGCTGTTATCCTCCACATATACAGGATGGAAAGCATATATACACACATTGAAACAGAACATATAAGAACAAAAAACAGAGTACACACATTGAAACAGAGCAATAAACAGAGCAATATTATGATTGTTGTGAATACATAGTGATCCACGTTGAGACGACTCAACAAAATAAAATGCGTTGATGTCTACTACGCAACCTTCTTGTTGACTCGTGTTGGGCCTCCAAGCGCAGAGTTTTGTAGGGCAGTAGCAAATTTCCCTCAAGTGGATGACCTAAGGTTTATCAATCCGTGGGAGGCGTAGGATGAAGATGGACTCTCTCAAACAACCCTGCAACCGAATAACAAAGAGTCTCTTGTGTACCCAACACACCCAATACAATGGCAAATTGTATAGGTGCACTAGTTCGACAAAGAGATGGTGATACAAGTGCAGTATGGATGGTAGAAACAAGTTTTTTTAATCTAAAAATATAAAAACAGCAAGGTAGAAAGTGGTAAAAGTGAGCAAAAATGGTATTGCAATGCTTGGAAATAAGGCCTAGGGTTCATACTTTCACTAGTGCAAGTTTTCTCAACAATGATAACATAATTAGATCATATGGCAATCCCTCAACGTGCGACAAAAGTCACTCCAAAGTTCCTATCGTGGAGAACATAAGATGAAATTGCTTGTAGGGTACGAAACCACCTCAAAGTTATTCTTTCCGATCAATCCATTGAGCTATTCCTATAAGTGTCACAAAAAGCCCTAGATTCATAGTAAAATAACACCATATGACACACATCAATCAAAACCTAATGTCACCTAGATACTCCAATGTCACCACAAATATCCGTGGGTCAATTATACGATATGCATCAAACAACTTCAGATTCATAATATTCAATCCAACACAAAGAACTTCATGAGCATCCCGAGATTTCTACCGGAGAAAGGAATATGAAAACATGCATCAACCCCTATGCATAGATTACCCCAATGTCACCACGGGAATCCGCAAGTTGATAACCAAAACATACATCAAGTGGATCAGCAGATCATCCCATTGTCACCATGGATATCCCATCACAAGACATACATCAAGTGCTCTCACATCCAAAGATTCAATTTGACATAAGAAAACCTCAAAGGTCATCACAAGAATGTAGAGGAGGAGAAACACCATATGATCCAACTATAGTAGCAAAGCTCGCGGTACATCAAGATCGTGCCAAATCAAGAACACGAGAGAGAGAGAGAGAGAGAGAGAGAGAGAGAGAGAGAGAGATCAAACACATAGCTACTGGTACATACCCTCAGCCGCGAGGGTGACTTGTGACAACCTGGTTTTTGCCCCTCTTCTTTGCCTGATTTTCAGTTGGTTTGAATTTGAAGTTTGGAGTTTTGAATCTTTTCATATGGACTTAACCACTTGGGTACCCCTTGACTTTCACCCAAGTGCTTCATCTACCTCTCTAACCATCACTCCACCTCTGGTTCATCTCAAAATATTATTGGAATATTTTTCTTTAATGAAAAATATTCATTTTCCCCTCCTAAACCCTAGCTAGCTCAATGTGCTCCAAAGCAACCCCAAGTTTTTTACCCATAAAATTCTAAGAAAAATCCCAATTATTCTTTGAACCCTAGGGCACCTTTCTGAGGAAAAATATTTCATCACTTTTTGGAATATTTTGGCTACAGAAAATATTTTCTTTCCTGGACAGAAATGGTAGTTTCTACAACAACTACCATTTTACTTGCTCCATTGTAGCTGGTTTTTCTTGTGCATCATCACCTTAGTAGATGATTGCTAGCCTCCAAAGCCCAGCCTTCAACTCCCAGTGGTTTGACCAAACTAAGCTCTCAAAGTTACTATCCAGAAACTTACCTGGAGTGTACAATCATTTCTACTGCACCTGAAACCAAACCCAAGCGTGGTAACGATCAAAACTACCATGGACAACACGCCAAACATGAAGTTTGGGCTTAGGTCGGCCTGAGGTCATAGTTGACGCGAGACTGCGTACGTCCAGGCGTGCTGGCATGCAAACGACGCACTCTGAGTGCCGCCGAGCGCTCTGTTGCACGCGTGCTCGCTGCCCCGCCTTCCTGAGCATGCCAAACCGCGCCACCATCATCGTCCTGACCCCCTTAACTCCGCCCTAGCACTCGCCGATGCCAGAGTTTGCCGCAGCGGGCACAGGCACGGTCCGGCCAACGCCACAGTGCGTGGCACACTGTGCTCATCATCTTCCTCTCGCCCCTGTGCTCGTCCCCATTCGCCAACAGTCCCCATGTGAGCTACGTCTTCTTCTCCCTCTCTCACTAACGCCGTTCGTCGCCAGGCGCCGCCGCCAGGTGTCCATCGGCGGAGTCTGAAACCACCTCGCCGCTCGCCTATAAATAAGGCCATCCCCAGCGTCCTCGAGCACCCTCCTCCACTCCCACACACTCCACAAGGGCGTAGAAAGCCGTAGCCCGGCCGGGCAGGACACGGGCCGCCGTCTCCGAGCCCCAGCTCGCCGTCGATCCCCTCGGGTTGTCTCCACAGCTCTAGCCCTTCCCAGGCCAGGCCAACCCTTCCAGGGCCTCCGCCACTCTCCGGTGGTGCCGTTCCGCCCGGTTGGAGCCCCTGGAGTCGCCTCTGGTCGCCATTGTCTTCGTCTCCGGCGACCGCTGCTCTCTGCCTCCGCTGGAGAGGCTGATTTCGGCGCAGTCCGACCACCCCTAGCCATTCTACGGGTACGGGAAGGTGCGCCACCATCTCCTCTCTTGATCCCTCCCTCTCGTTTTGGCATAGGAGCCCTCGCCGCCGGCGTGCGCTTCGGTGAAGCCTCGCCGCTCTCTGTTTCCATTTCCCCCTCCACCTCACCCGAATAGAGGGGGCCGCTAGTCAGCCACTCTGTACGCGCGTGAAGCAGTATGAGTGGTGGCGCCCCTGGGCTTTACGCCTTCGACGTCACCCCCCCCCAGTCTGTTTATTTGAATCCAAATTTTAATTAAATCCAGAGAACTTCAAACGGCCAAAACTTTTTAACCATAAGTCCAAATGAATTGATTCTTTTTGCATTGTGTTCTTTGTGCAAAAATCTAGAGGCTCACCAAAGATGGGATTTTTTCCCTGCTGTCTAGATTTTCTGGTGAATTTTAGAAGGTTTCTTGATGATTTCTTTTTGTGTTTTTATTATTTTCAGAAGGTCAGGCTTGTCTTGAGGATCACCAGGAGGCTTGTGAACCTCATCTGCACTAAGGCAAGCCACAACAATATTTTCATGGTGCCATTACAATATTTGTGATTTTCTACTTGAATAAATGATTATCCATGCATTTAAATTATTATAATATTAATTATATTCTATTAGATGCTTGATAAAGTGGATATGCTTGATTTACAGAAAGTTTGAAGTGAACTTAGTTGCTAAACTAACAAGGATTTAGTTTTTGTGTGATGAAAGGATAATATGGTTATGGATATAAATAATTACTGGAGTTATTTTCTTGCATGAGTAAAAATGATAAATTTGCTAGAAAAGATTCTGTTTGAAGTGAGGTTTGATCTTAACCAGAGAAGTGTCATGAGTTGGTAATGCTCAGTGTGGATATAGTTGACTCAGTAATTTCCGTTGATATGTGATGCATACGATAGTGCTGCATGTCATGGCACTATGACGCCGGTTATTTTCACTTTAAGTTGAACCTGATAATAACTCAACTTGAATACGTTGTTGACCGGGTCATGATGCCGCTGAATCGAGTTTTTCCCAGCGCAACCACATTTGCCGGTATGGGACGGCCTTTATTCATTCCGTTGTCATGCCTCTGGTCAGTGCCTCCAACTAGGGAAGGTTATGGGCGTGCGTTACCCTGGCCCGGTAAGCAGACATAACCTTGTGTGACCGTTCTTGAGTTTATGGTACCAGGTCCCTGTGTGGGATCGTTTATGTTTGGCCACGGCGATGGTCATTGTGTCTTTGGTAGACACGGGGCCACCCAGGACTAGGCTGATGGGGAGTGAGTCGGAATGGCCGGGAGAGTGTCATGGCAATGGAGGGGTTTCGTCAAAATGTCGTTGGTCCACCCGAATGGGAGTGCTAGGCCATGTGTTCCGTGGTGTGGGTCCAGTGCGCTACCTCTGCAGAGTGTATTAATCTATCGATAGCCGAGTCCACGGTTAAGGACACGCTCGAAAAGTAGGTCACACCATGGGTCAACAGTTAATAAATCTTGCACACTAAGCTATGAATCTTGCACTGTTGTTGGTGGCGGGAAGGCCATCGTGTTGATTTGGACCAGATGTTGGTCGTGGTTGTGATCACCGGAAGGATCACTGTTTGAGACCAAATATTGGTCGTGGTTGTGATCGCCGGAAGGATCATTGTTTGAGGCCAAATATTGGTCGTGGTTGTGATCGCTGGAAGGATCACAGTTTGAGGCCAAATATTGGTCGTGGTTGTGATTGGCGAAAGGATCACGAGATGTCTCTAGGCTGGCATGTTTGTGATCCAAGAGCAATCACGTTTGGTAAGCCAGTCCGAGGGACTTTTATCACAAGAGCATGGTCACTGCATGTTGGATATATATTGTTGCATTATTATGAATTGGTTAATTGTCATGATATCATTTGTCATTATGTTTATGCTTGTTGTGAGCTTGCAAGTAGATTCAATGTAGTGACCTGGCGTGTCATGCCAGATTTCAGGAAAGTCCCGTTGGAAAGGAGTGCTGTCCGAGTCTAGATCGTGTCCACATCAGTGTCCCTGTGCTATGGAGTGCCGCTACGACGTTGTTCCGATGCCGTGTAGTTGTCGTGATCGAGGCCCCTTTATGTTCACTAAATAATGTACATATTGTTCAGCTGCACCGTGTGTGCTGCTTGGCCTCGCCAACTGTTGTAATGTAAACTCTGTTCCGCTAGCATCAATAAAGCGGTTGTTTTCTGTACCAAGATGTTGTGTGTTGCCAGAAGACAAGGTCTCTAGGCTGGCAATGCATGGTAAACCGGTTGCTCTGAGCCGGGGTGCCAGAACGCTTGGTATCAGAGCCGCGCTGACTGTAGGTCACACTAGACTATGACGTGTTGACCGGATGCTAGATACGAGTTGTAGTTGAGTGCTGGTAGCATTTGTAGCTGGTTGTTGCATTGCATGCACTTGTTTTATTTTTATGCTAACCTGCTAATGGTTGTGAGTGTAGATGGCTCCGGTGCCGTATCCGTGCCAGTTGCAGCTGATGCCGTACACATCGCCGCATCTCCTTCGTAACATGTGACGTTGGCTGTACCCCCTCGGTGATGACCCAACCTATCATGTGTACCGGGAGCGTCTAGCTGACTCAGTGTATGAGTATCACGCCGTGTTTACTCTGCGCACCAGTTTTGATTCCAGCACTTACACTCGTACCTCTCAGAGTGGTTACGCTTCTACCTCTTCTCAGGCTGTCCAGTTTGCTGCATTCAAGGTCCTTGTTGAGCTTCGCTACAACGAGGTCCGGATGCAGAACCACCTAGGTTTCTACCACTATCCTTCTCTGCACGATAATGGTCGTGTCCGTTTCCCTATCATTGATCCAGAGTCTGATAGTGTTGCTAGCCACCTTTCTCATTATATCACTGTTAGCTATCTTATGATCCACGAGCTGGCTCGAGAGCTGACTCGTGCCCGTACTGCTTTAGCCTCTACTAGACCAGTCACTACTCCAGCATCTGTGGGATTTACTCCCTATATTCCAGTCAATTCTAGTTCCCCTGTTACGCCGGTTACTCCACCGAGTAGCTCGAGCACCGCGACCGTGAGTCTGCTTAGTGCTCTTGCTGAGTGGGTTTCACTTCTCGCCACTCTCGTAGCCCCGATGCTTCACCCTACACCTTCCCCGGAGGGAGAGCCCTCGAGGCAGCATCGTCGTGTCACCTTTAACCCGGAGGTCTCAGTTAACCATGTCAATTCAGGATCCGAGTCCGCTTCAGGAGAGGACCCCGCAGCACCAGCAGAGCAGTAGAGCTTCTGAGTATTTGTAGTCGTCAGGATGGTGTACGAATGTAATCATATGAGTCATGATGTTTCGTTTCATGTATGAGAGTAGTTGAAGCTGGCATGTTGTTATCTTTCATGTATGAGTCTATGTATAATTATGTTGGAACTCTATTTTATTCGCTGTATTTTCTTCGTCATTTCGGTTTTTCTCGGGCTTTTGTTGCTGGCTTTCCCCCAATTTATTTTGAATGCTTCTCATCTCGGTTGCGTTACCTTGGGAAAAACCACAATAGGATGACGCGGGAAGGCAGCAGTAGAAACGTTCGCGAGGGTTCTCCTGTTCGTCATTCCGCACGACAGGCAGGACACTCACCCGAGCCATACATTCCACCACCGCCTCCACCGCCAAATTCGCCCTCCACCGAGCAAATTCTGCGTATGTTTCAGGAAAGACGGAATAATGATCTGATTGAAATATTAAGAAGTGTTCAAGCTGTGGTTGGACAGAATGGAAATCAGCCCTATCATCCCTCCAAGCTGTCAGATTTTCAAAGGACCAAGCCTCCCAGTTTCAGTTAGGCTATTGACCCCTTGGATGCAGATGATTGGTTGCGAACTATGGAGAAGAAGCTTGAGATTGCTCATACTGAAGAAGGAGATAGGTTCCATTTGCAACTCATTATCTTGAAGGCGCTGCTGCCATATGGTGGGAAAATGAAAAAGCCATGTGGTCTACTGACGAAGAAATCACCTGGTCAAAATTCAAGGAACGATTCCGGAAATATCATATCCCTACGGGAATTATGAAGACTAAGCAGCGTGAATTTCTCGCGCTCCTCCAAGGAAATCAGTCTGTGGGTGAATATTTGCAAAAATTCAACCATCTATTACGTCACTCCCTATACGACGTGGCCACTGAAGAAAGAAATATTGACAGATTTCTTGGTGGATTAAACCCGCAACTCCGGTGTACTCTCAGTATGTTCGATTTCCCAGACTTCCAAACCCTGGTGAACAAGGATTTCATTGCTGAAAGGGAGCGCAAGCTTGCATTGGATAATACGTCTGCTAACAACAATCACAAGTGCAAGTTTGAGCCAAGGAAGGAGGCACAACCACTGCAGAAGGCTCGTACCTGGCAACAGACTCAGGTGGAATACAAGCCCAACTGGCAATAGAATGTTAACAAGACCACCGCTCAAGTCAAGAATGTCGTAACCAACCCAGTGCAAGAGGAGCGTCAGCGCAACATTCTTGCTTCAGTTGTGGGAAAACCGTACATTATGCCAGGCAGTGTCCCAAGAACAACAAGTCGAATGCTATATTCAGGCCACAAGTCCATTTTATGGAGTCATGCCCAAACCAGCAAAACATCACGGGGTACGTTCATCACCTCTCCGCCGATGAAGCCCAAGAGAACCCCAAAGTCGTCATTGGTATGTTTTCTGTTAATAACATACCTGCAGTGATTTTATTTGACTCTGGGGCTTCCCACTCTTTTATTTCTCGGAGTTTTGTTGCCCAAAACAAATTTCCTTGTTCGCTTTTGGGCAAGAATATGCTGGTACAAACCCCGGGATCCTTAATCAGGAGCAACCTAGTCTGCTGTAATCTGGAAGTCAATGTTAACGGAGTCTGTTTTCCAACTTCTTTGATAATTATTGAGCCTGCTAAGTTGGATGTTATCTTGGGTATGAATTGGCTGACTCAGTATCAAGTATGCATAAATTGTGCGACCCGAGAAGTCACTTTGACCAGTCAGGAAGGGCAGACTACAAAATTCCATGCTCGCAGAAGCATACCCACAAAAGAAATGGTCTTCACCGCAGTGGCTGAATTGGAATTAATTCCTGTGGTCAGTGAGTTTCGTGATGTATTTCCAGAAGAACTGCCAGGCATGCCACCCGATCGAGAGCTTGAGTTTGCAATAGATCTTGTGCCCAGAACCGCAGCAATACACAAGAAGTATTACCGAATGCCTTCATCAGAATTAGTAGAGCTAAAGAAACAACTCAATGAAATGCTCCAGAAAGGATATATCCATCCCAGCTCTTCACCATGGGGATCGCCTGCTATCTTCGTGGACAAAAAGGATGGCAGCCTCCGCATGTGTGTGGATTACCGTCAGCTGAATGACATCACAATCAAAAACAAATACCCCTGCCAAGAATTGATGACCTGTTTGATCAGCTTAGTGGGGCCAAGGTATTCTCCAAGATTGATTTACGAACTGGATACCATCAGCTCAAGATTAAAAAGGAGGATATTCCTAAGACCGCATTCACCACTCGATACGGTCTATGAATATACAGTTATGTCTTTTGGTCTCACCAACGCCCCTGCCTTCTTCATGCATATGATGAACAAAGTATTCATGGACTTCCTCCATAAGTTCGTGGTAGTATTCATCGACGATATACTTATTTACTCAAGAAGTGAAGAAGAGCACAAAGAACACCTCCGAGTAGTGTTACAACGACTCCGTGAACATTAGTTATACTCCAAATTCAGTAAATGTGAGTTTTGGATCAAGCAAGTTGGATTTCTTGGACATGTGCTATCCGCCGAAGGTATAGCCGTGGACCCGAGCAAAGTAAAGGATGTACTCGATTGGTTGCCGCCCACAACCGTATCTCAGATCCGGAGTTTTCTTGGATTAGATGGATATTACCATCGATTCATTGAAGGATTCTCCAAGATTGCTAAACCCATGACGGAGCTGCTCAAAGAGGATAAGAAGTTTGAATGGACTGAGGACTGTGAGAAAAGTTTCAATGAGTTAAAGATACGGCTGACAACTGCACCGGTATTGACTCTTCCAGATATCTACCGCAGTTTTGATGTGCACTACGACGCTTCCAGACAAGGGCTTGGATGCGTACTTATGCAAGATGGCAAGGTAGTAGCCTATGCCTCACGACAGCTACGACCCCACGAGGGAAATTATCCTACTCATGATTTGGAGTTGGCCGCGGTGGTTCATGCTTTAAAAATTTGGAGACACTATCTCATCGGGAAGAGGTGCCAAATTTTTACAGATCACAAAAGTCTCAAGTATATATTTACTCAGCCAGATTTAAATCTCCGTCAAAGAAGATGGCTTGAGTTAGTCAAGGATTATGACCTTGGAATAAATTACCACCCAGGTAAGGCCAACGTGGTTGCCGATGCGCTTAGCCGAAAGCCCGTCCACCTAAATGTCATATTGGAATCCTTGCCTCCTGAACTTCAAGAAGAGATTGCTCAGCTCAACCTGGTCATAGTTGATGCTGGCCTTGCTAATATTTTGGAAGTTACCCCCACACTTGAGCAAGAGATCCGCAAGACCCAGCCAGATGACACCGATCTGCAGAAACGTACAAAGCATATGGTAGCAAGTCAGACTTCCGATTACTCAAAGGATCATTTTGGTACCCTCTGATTCCGGGGAAGGATTCGTGTGCCGAATCAATCGAATTTAAAGCAGAAGATCCTGTCAGAAGCACACGAATCCTTGTATTCAATTCACCCCGGAGGTACGAAAATGTATGAAGACCTTCGACAAATATTCTGATGGGATGTAATGAAGAAAGACATTGCCTATTTCATGGCCTATTGCGACATATGCAACAAAGTGAAGGCAGAGCATCAGAAGCCAGCCGGACTTCTCCAACCGCTGCCAGTGTCACAATGGAAATGGGATGATGTCTGTATGGATTTTATCACAGGACTACCTAAGACTCGACGGGGCAATGATGCAATCTGGGTCATAGTGGATACATTAACCAAGGTAGACCACTTTATCCCAATCAGAACCACATATCGAGCAGATGAACTTGCACAGCTGTATGTATCCAGAATAGTCAGTCTGCATGGAGTACCCGAACCATCACTTCTGACCGAGGTTCACTTTTTACCTCCGCTTTTTGGTCCCGTCTCCATCAAGCCTTGGGGACAGCTTTGAAATACATTACCGCTTATCATCCTCAGACTGATGGACAGACATAATGGGTAAACCAAATACTCGAAGATATGCTACGAGCCTGTGCTTTGGCCCAAGGACCGAAATGGGAAGACTGTTTGCCCTATGCTGAGTTCTCTTATAACAATAGCTTCCAGACCAGTTTAAAGATGTCACCGTATGAGGCTTTGTATGGCCATAAGTGCCGCACTCCTTTAAATTGGTCTCAAACTGGAGATAGCCGTATTATCGGAACGGATCTCATGCTGGAAGCCGAGAAGCAAGTCAAGGAAATCAGAGACAGATTGCAGTTGACCAAATCTCGATAGAAGAGTTATTATGATGCAAAGCATTGACAGATCAGTTTTGAACCCGGAGAACACGTATACCTTCGAGTCATGCCTATGAAAGGAGTCAAGAGATTTCAGACTCGTGGAAAGTTGGCACCCAGATTTATTGGTCCATATCCCGTTATGTCACGAGTAGGTACTGTTGCATATCAGTTGGAACTACCCCCTGAATTGTCGGACGTGCACAACGTGTTTCATGTTTCACAGTTACTGCGATGAATATTGCCGCCTGAGAAAAAGACTGATATGACAAAAATAGAGCTAGCAAAGGATTTAACATACGAAGAGAGGCTGGTTAGAATCTTGGATCAAATGGAAAGAGTCACTCGCAGTAAAGGAAGGAAGTTTTACAAAGTCCAATGGGAGCTTCACATAGAGTCAGAATCAACGTGGGAACAGGAAGAATTTCTAAGAGCACACTACCCAGAATGGTTTTGCCAAGCAACCGAATCTCGAGGACGAGATTCATTCTAAGTGGGGGAGGTTTGTGACAGCCTGGTTTTTGCCCCTCTTCTTTGCCTGATTTTCAGTTGGTTTGAATTTGAAGTTTGGAGTTTTGAATCTTTTCATATGGACTTAACCACTTGGGTACCCCTTGACTTTCGCCCAAGTGCTTCATCTACCTCTCTAACCATCACTGCACCTCTTGTTTATCTCAAAATATTATTTGGAATATTTTTCTTTAATGAGAAATATTCATTTTCCCCTCCTAAACCCTAGCTAGCTCAATGTGCTCCAAAGCAACCCTAAGTTTTCTTGTCCATAAAATTCTGAGAAAAATCCCAATTATTCTTTGAACCCTATGGCACCTTTCTGAGCAAAAATATTTCATCACTTTTTGGAATATTTTGGCTATAGAAAATATTTTATTTTCTGGACAGAAATGGTAGTTTCTACGGCAACTACCATTTTACTTGCTCCATTGTAGCTTGTTTTTCTTGTGCATCATCACCTTAGTAAATGATTGCTAGCCTCCAAAGCCCAACCTTCAACTCCCAGTGGTTTGACCACAGTAAGCTCTCAAAGTTACTGTCCAGAAACTTACCTGGAGTGTAAAATCATTTCTACTGCACCTGAAACCAAACCCAAGCGTGGTCACGATCAAAACTACCACAGACAACATGCCAGACATGAAGTTTGGGCTTAGGTCGGCCCGAGGTCATAGTTCACATCAGAATCGCTGTTCGTCCAGCGTCTTTGGCATGCAAACGACGCTCTAAGTGCCGCCGGCGAAGCTGTTCTTACAAGGCGTGCTCGCTGCCCCGCCTGCCTGAGCGTGCCAAACCGCGCCACCATCATCGTCCCGACCCCCTTAACTCTGCCCTGGCACTCGCCGATGCCGGAGTTCGCCGCAGCGGGCATGGCACGGTCCGGCCAACGCCATAGTGCGCGGCGCACTGTGCTCGTCGTCTTCCTCTCGCCCCTGTGCTCATCCCCGTTTGCCAATAGTCCCCGCGTGAGCTACGTCTTCTTCTCCCTCTCTCACTAATGTCGTTCGTCGCTGGGCGCCGCGGCCAGGTGTCCACCGGTGGAGCCCGAAACCCCCTTGCCGCTCGCCTATAAATAAGGCCATCCCCAGCCTCCTCGAGCACCCTCCTCCACTCCCACACACTCCACAAGCGCGTAGAAAGCTGTAGCCCGGTCGGGCAGGCCACAGGCCGCCGTCCCCGAGCTCGAGCTCGCCTTTGATCCCCTCGGGTCGTCTTCGCAGCTCCAGCCCTTCCTAGGCTAGGACAACCCTTCCAGGGCCTCCGCCACTCTCCGGTGGTGCCGTTCTGCCCGGTTGGAGCCCTTGGAGCCGCCTCTGGTCGCCGTCGTCCTTGTCTCCGGTGACCGCTGCTCTCTGCCTCCACTGGAGAGGCTGATTTTGGCACCGTCCGACCGCCCCTAGCCATTGTACGGGTACGGGAAGGTGCGCCTCCGTCTCCTCTCTTGATCCCTCCCTCTCGTTTTGGCCCAGGAGCCCTCTCCACCGGCGTGCGCTCCGGCGAAGCCTCGCCGCTCTCTGTTTCCCTTTCCCCCTCCACCTCACCTGACTAGCGGGGCCCGCTAGTCAGCCACTATGTATGCACGTGAAGCGGTATGAGCGGTGGCGCCCCGGGGCTTTATGCCTTCGACGTCACCCCCCACGGTCTGTTTATTTAAATTCAAATTTTAATTAAATCTAGAGAACTTCAAACGGCCAAAACTTTTTAACCATAAGTTTAAATGAATTAATTCTTTTTGCATTGTGTTCTTTGTGCAAAAATCTAGCAGCTCACCAAAGATGGGATTTTTCCCTGCTGTCTAGATTTTCTAGTGAATTTTTGAAGGTTTCTTGATGATTTCTTTTTGTATTTTTAAATATTTTCAGAAGGTCAGGCTTGTCTTGAGGATCACCAGGAGGCTTGTGAACCTCATCTGCACTAAGGCAAGCCACAACAACATTTCCATGGTGCCATTACAATATTTGTGATTTTCTACTTGAACAAATTATTATCCATGCATTTAAATTATTATAATGTTAATTATATTCTGTTAGATGCTTGATAAAGTGAATCTGCTTGATTTACAGAAAGTTTGAAGTGAACTTAGTTGGTAAACTAACAAGGATTTAGTTTTTGGGTGATGAAAGGATAATATGGTTATGGATATAGATAATTAGTGGAGTTATTTTCTTGCATGAGTAAAAATGGTAAATTTGCTAGAAAAGATTCTGTTTGAAGTGAGGTTTGATCTTAACCAGAGAAGTGTCATGAGTTGGTAATGCTCAGTGTGGATATAGTTGACTCAGTCATTTCCGTTGATATGTGATGCATATGATAGTGCTGCATGTCATGGCATTATGACGCCAGTTATTTTCACCTTAAGTTGAAGCTGATAATAACTCAACTTGAATACGTTGTTGACCGGGTCATGGTGCCGCTGAATCGAGTTTTTCCCTGTGCAACCACATTTGTCGGGATGGTACGGCCTTTATTCGTTCCGTTGTCATGCCTCTGGTCAGTGCCTCCAACTAGGGAAGGTTATGGGCGTGCATTACCCTGGCCCGGTAAGCAGACATAACCTTGTGTGCCCGTTGTTGAGTTTATGGTACCGGGTCCCCGTGTGAGATCGTTTATGTTTGCCCACGACGGTGGTCGTTGTGTCTTTGGTAGACACGGGGCCACCCAGGACTAGCCCGATTGGGAGTGAGTCGGAGTGGCCGGGAGCGTGTCATGGGAATGGAGGGGTTTCGTCGGAATGCCGTTGGTCCACCCGAATGGGAGTGTGAGGCCATGGGTTCCGTAGTGTGGGTCCAGTGTGCTACCTATGCAGAGTGTATTAATCTATCAATAGCCGAGTCCATGGTTAAGGACACGCTAGAAAGTAGGTCACACCATGGGTCAATAGTTAATAAATTTGCACACTAAGTTATGAATCTTGCACTGTTGTTGGTGGTGGGAAGGCCGCCGTGTTGATTTGGACCAGATGTTGGTCATGGTTGTGATCGCCAGAAGGATCACTGTTTGAGACCAAATATTGGTCGTGGTTGTGATGGCCGGAAGGATCACTGTTTGAGGCGAAATATTGGTCGTGGTTGTGATCGCCGGAAGGATCACTATTTGAGGCCAAATATTGGTTGTGGTTGTGATCGCCGGAAGGATCACGAGATGTCTCTAGGCTGGCACGTTTGTGATCCAAGAGCGATCATGTTTGGTAAGCTAGTCCGAGGGACTTTTATCACAAGAGCATGGTCACTGCATGTTGGATATATATTGTTGCATTATTATGAATTGGTTAATTGTCATGATATTGTTTGTCATTATGTTTATGCTTGTTGTGAGCTTGCAAGTATATTCAATGTACTGACCTGGCGTGTCATGCCAGATTTCAGGAAAGTCCCGTAGGAAAGGAGTGCTGTCCGAGTCTAGATCGTGTCCACATTGGTGTCCTTGTGCTATGGAGTGCAGCTACGACGTTGTTCCGCTGCCGCGTAGTTGTCGTGATCGAGGCCCCTTTATGTTCACTAAATAATGTACATATTGTTCAGCTGCACCGTGTGTGCCGCTTGGCCTCGCCAACTGTTGTAATGTAAACTCTGTTCCGCTAGCATCAATAAAGCGGTTGTTTTCTGTACCAAGATGTTGTGTGTTGCCAGAAGACAAGGTCTTTGGGATGGCAATGCATGGTAAACCGGTTGCTCTGAGCCGAGGTGCCACAGAACTACTCCCTGCTCATCATGGAGAGCACCGGGAGGATGAAGATGGCCACCGGTGATGGTTTGCCCCTCCGGCAGGGTGCCGGAATGGGCTCCCGATTGGTTTTTTGTGGCTACATAGGCTTGCGACGGCGGAACTCCCAATCTAGGTTTATTTCTGGAGGTTTTGGGATTTATAGGAGGTGTTGGCGTCAGGGACAAGTCAAGGGGGCCCACGAGGTGACGACAAGGCAGGGGGGCACGCCCTAGGGGGGCGCCCTCCACCCTTGTGGATGCCTCATGGCTCCTCTGGTCCATCTCCGATACTCCATGGGCTTCTTCTGATACATAAAGAATCGTCATAAAGTTTCAGCTTGTTTGGACTCTGTTTGGTATTCCTTTTCTGTAAAACTCAAAAACAAGGAAAAAAACAAAAACTGACACTGGGCTCTAGGTTAATAGGTTAGTCCCAAAAATAATATAAAATAGTATGTAAATGCATATAAAACATCCAAGATGGATAATATAATAGCATGGAACAATAAAAAATTATAGATACGTTGAAGACGTATCATGCGTCCACGACCAATAGCGGTAGCTCTTGGCTCTGCCTGAACTCGAGCATGCCTTCGTCCAAGCAGTCAACACGCTCACGGTACATCTGGACCGCGATCTCAAGCTCCAAGTACACTCCAGGCTAGCCGAATCCACGGGTACCGTCCATACGAAATCATTCCTGGGTAGTTTTGTTTAATTGTTTGCAATTTAGAATTTGGGACTGGGAATCCCTATTACCGCCCCTCTCGTGCAAGGATGAGTGAATAAACTCATGCGAATAACCTGCTTAGCATGGAAGATATTGACTACCTCCTGTCACTCTATGAACAATCCAGGCACACAAAAACGGATGTTTATTTGAATCTTTTAGAGGTGGCACATGCAAATATACTTAGAACAACAGGGTAATACCGCATATAGGCGGACTCATCTGGAATAACATTGGTTTTAGGATTTTGAAGCACAAGCAGTATTCCTGCTTAGTACAGGCGAAGCCTAGCAAATAGATTGAGAAGCGGCCAGCTAGAGAGCGAAAACGGTCATGAACATGCATTATGCATAAGTAACATTGGATACTGGCATGAGTAGGTGATGTCTACTACACAACCTTCTTCTTGTAGACGTTGTTGGGCCTCCAAGTGCAGAGGTTTGTAGGACAGTAGCAAATTTCCCTCAAGTGGATGACCTAAGGTTTATCAATCCGTGGGTGGCGTAGGATGAAGATGGTCTCTCTCAAACAACCCTGCAACCAAATAACAAAGAGTCTCTTGTGTCCCCAATACACCCAATACAATGGTAAATTGTATAGGTGCACTAGTTCGGCGAAGAGATGGTGATACAAGTGCAATATGGAAGGTAGATGTAGGTTTTTGTAATCTAAAAAATATAAAAAAAGCAAGGTAACTAATGATAAAAGTGAGCGTAAATGGTATTGCAATGGTAGGAAACAAGGCCTAGGGTTCATACTTTCACTAGTGAAAGTTCTCTCAACAATAATAACATAATTGTATCATATAACTATCCCTCAACATGCAACCAAGAGTCACTCCAAAGCCACTAATAGCGAAGAACAAACGAAGAGATTATGGTAGGGTACGAAACCACCTCAAAGTTATCCTTTCTGCTCGATCTATTCAAGAGTCCGTAGTAAAATAACATGAAGCTATTCTTTCTGTTCAATCTATCATAGAGTTCATACTAGAATAACACCTTAAGACACAAATCAACCAAAACCCTAATGTCACCTAGATACTCCATTGTCACCTCAAGTATCCGTGGGCATGATTATACGATATGCATCACACAATCTCAGATTCATCTATTCAAACAACACAAAGTACTTCAAAGAGTGCCCCAAAGTTTCTACCAGAGAGTAAAGACGAAAATGTGTGCCAACCCCTATGCATAGGTTCATGGGCGGAACCCGCAAGTTGATCACCAAAACATACATCAAGTGGATCACGTGATATCCCATTGTCACCACAGATAAGCACGACAAGACATACATCAAGTGTTCTCAAATCCTTAAAGACTCAATCCGACAAGATAACTTCAAAGGGAAAACTCAATCCATTACAAGAGAGTAGAGGGGGAGAAACATCATAAGATCCAACTATAATAGCAAAGCTCGCGATACATCAAGATCGTGCCACAGAGAGAACACGAGAGGGAGAAAGATCAAACACATAGCTACTGGTACATACCCTCAGCCCCGAGGGTGAACTACTCCCTCCTCGTCATGGAGAGCGCCGGGATGATGAAGAAGGCCACCGGTGATGGATTCCCCCTCTGGCAGGGCACCGGAACGTGCTCCCAAGAGGTTTTTGGTGGCTACAGAGGCTTGCGGCAGCGGAACTCCCGATCTATCTTGTCCTTTGATGTTTTTAGGGTATATGGGAATATATAGGCGAAAGAAGTCGGTCGGGGGAGCCACGAGGGGCCGACGAGAGTGGAGGGCGCGCCCAGGGGGGTGGGCGCGCCCCCTATATCGTGGCCTCCTCGAAGCTTCCCTGGCTTGCACTCCAAGTTCCCTGGGTTGCTTCCGTTCCAAAAATAACGCTCCCGAAGGTTTCATTCTGTTTGGACTCCGTTTGATATTCCTTTTCTTCGAAACATTGAAATAGGCAATAAAACAGCAATATGGGCCGGGCCTCCGGTTAATAGGTTAGTCCCAAAAGTAATATAAAAGTGTATAATAAAGCCCATAAACATTCAAAACAGATAATAAAATAGCATGAAGGCTTCATAAATTATAGATACGTTGGAGACGTATCAGTAGGATATGGACACCATGAACATAAATATCATAGAGGATATGTTGGTTTTGATTCAACTACATGCATGAACATGTGCCAAGTCAAGCCACTCGAACATTCAGAGGAGGATACCATATAATCATACTACATCACAGTCATTTTAATGCAATGTTGACAGATAAATCATTATCCACTCCTAGCTACTTGAGGATAGCATGAGAAACTATAATCTCTAATTGTCATTGCAAACATGTTTGATCATAATAGGCTGAATCATGGATACTAGGTTAAACATATTTACAAAAACAGAACAAGTTGAGTTCATAACCATTTCTCTCTGCCACAAACACTTCATCAAAAATTGTCATTATTTCCTTTCACTTGCACGAGCAAATGATATGAAAATAATAATAGTGCAAGAGTGCCTTGGACTAAGCTGGAATCTGCAAACATTTTATTCAAGAGGAGAAGACAAGGCAATTTGGGCTCCTTTTTAGATCAACAATAATGCATATGAGAGCCACTCGGCATTTTCATCGTGGTCTTCCCTCGGTAAAACTCAATAAAAGGAAAAGAATTTTAGAGAAACACACTGAAATGTTTTTGGAGTTTTTAGTTTTTCTTTAGCAAAGAAAATTAAAGAGAAAACAAGAACGAGAAAAACTATTTACACGGGGAAGATCCCAACAAGCAAAAGAAGAACAAGGAAATCTTTTTGGGGTTTCTATAAAACACTACAACTAACTAAACTAGAAACAAAAACTAAAAAGAAGCAAGAAATATATTTTTGGATTTTCTCAAAGTTTTTCACACACACAAGAAGGAAAAGAGAAAATAAATCTAGCATGGATAATACAATGAAAAAGTGTGAACACCGACAAATGGAATGGAATGTGTGAACATGAATGTAATGTTAGTGGAAATATGTACTCCCCCAAGCTTAGGCTTTTGGCCTAGCTTGGTAATCACCACTCGTAGTAGCCGTCCGGTCCCACGTTGAAGTGTTGTGAGGCGGGCACCCGAGCGTCCCACTCCTGAGGCTCCCCCTCTGCTGCTGCCTGGGTGTTCCAGTAGGCGATCATGTTATCTGACATAATCCTATATCCGCCCCTGGCAATAGAATCAAACAAAGCAGGTGCAGGCAATGGAATAATATCACGGGTCACCACACTGAAAACTAGGTTGTAAGGAATATCAATAGTAGTGTTCTCTCCATCGATAAATTGATGATCTGCCATAGCCTGATGATCCAAGTAAACCTTAGGCAAACGATGATCATGTTGGCGTATCTGAACATTAAAACGACTCGCTAAGCGAGTAGCATAAATGCCACCATGAATCTTGCCCTTGGTACTGTTAAGGTGGAAATGGTGCGCAATAATAGCCCCCAAACTATATGCATGATCATTGTGTAGTGCACGGCGTAAGACAGCGAAATCGGGAGCACTAAGTGCACCAACCTTCTCCCTAGCAAGTAAACACTTCGCAATAAATAAAGCAAAATAGTGCACAGAAGGAAACTGCAAGCTAGTGGCGATGTCACTCGATATCCCTCTCTCATTTCCTACTGATAACGTACAATAAAAGTCCTCAAACTATTCAGGCTTAGGCCCTCTTATTTCCCCGTAAGAAGGGATCAAGCAAATGTCACAAAATTCAGTAAGTGGAATCTGATGGGTATCAGCATAAAATTAAACTGTACCTCAGGAGGGTTATTCCTATTCAGAAAATGAAAACTTTGCACAAAGGAATTTGTAAGGAGGTGATATTGTTCACACTCAGCTGCGATAAAGTCGGTGAGACCAGCATTGGTAGCAAATTGTGCAAACTCTTGACTGGTCCCGGCTCCATCCATGAAGGGGTTATGCGGCCATTCACACAGCCGCACTTCAGCCATTCTCCGAGCACGGAGATCGTTGTCTGATGACTCCCCAATGACTCCCTTAGAGTTCTTCTTGGAAGCAAATTTCCTAAAGAAACTCATCTTATTCCTATGAATAAAATTTTGAAAATTTTAGTCCACAAAATTTTTGTCAGCAACTACTCATAGAGAGCATAGAGGCTATATTGAGCATTCAAACTACTTAGAACTCTAAGAATTCAACATGCAAGCTCGTCTATAGCAGCACCAAGAGTAGCTAATTATTCAAAATATAATCAACTAAAGCAAAAACTAATTGGAGCAATGGAGGAGTCACATACCGAGTAGCAATCTCCCAAAATAGTATTGGAAATGGGGCTTCGAGCAAAGAGATCGAAATCCACGGGTTTGAGAGCAAGAACACGAGAGAGAGAGAGAGAGAGAGAGAGAGAGCAATGGTGATTTTTTCCGGAGGTAGGTGATGATATGGGCAAACGAGATAAGTGAGGGGGCCCACATGGGGACCACAACCCACCAGGGCGCGCCTGGGGCTGCTAGTGCGCCCAGGGGGGTTGTGCCCACTGATACGCCCATTTTGCATCATGCTTTTATATCGATATTTATTGCATTATGGGCTGTTATTACACGTTATGTCACAATACTTATGGCTATTCTCTCTTATTTTACAAGGTTTACATAAAGAGGGAGAATGCCGGTAGCTGTGATTCTGGGCTGGAAAAGGAGCAAATATTAGAGACCTATTCTGCATAGCTCCAAAAGTCCTGAAACTCCATGAAAGTCATTTTTGGAATTAATGATAAATATTCAGTGGAAGAAGTATCAGAGGGGGCCCACACCCTGGCCACAAGGGTGGGGGGCGCGCCCTACCCCCCTGGGCAGGCCCCCTGCCTCGTGGGCCCCCTGGAAGCCCTCCGGTGCCCATCTTCTGCAATATGAAGTCTTTTACCCTGGAAAAAAAATCATAAGCAAGCTTACGGGACAAAACTCCGCCGCCACAAGGCGGAACCTTGGCCGAACCAATCTAGGGCTCCGGCGGAGCTATTCTGTCGGGAAAACTTCCCTCTGGGAGGGGGAAATCATCACCATTGTCATCATCAACGATCCTCTCACCGGGAGGGGGTTAATCTCCAATAACATCTTCACCGCACCATCTCCTCTCAAACCTAGTTCATCTCTTGTATCCAATCTTTGTACCAAAACCTCATATTGGTACCTGTGGGTTGCTAGTAGTGTTGATTACTCCTTGTAGATTATGCTAGTTGGTTTATCCGGTATAAGATTATTTGTTCAGATCCTTAATGCATATTAATACCCCTCTGATTATGAACATGAATATGCTTTGTGAGTAGTTATGTTTGTTCCTGAGGACATGGGCGAAGTCTTGCTATTAGTAGTCATGTGAATTTGGTATTTGTTCGATATTTTGATGAGATGTATGAATTTGGTATTCGTTCGATATTTTGATGAGATGTATGTTGTCTTTCCTCTAGTGGTGTTATGTGAACGTCGACTACATGACACTTCACCATTATTTGGGCCTAGAGGAAGGCATTGGGAAGTAATAAGTAGACGATGGGTTGCTAGAGTGGCAGAAGCTTAAACCCTAGTTTATGCGTTGCTTCGTAAGGGGCTGATTTGGATCCACTTGTTTCATGCTATGGTTAGGTTTACCTTAATACTTCTTTTGTAGTTGCGGATGCTTGCAATAGGGGTTAATCATAAGTGGGATGCTTGTCCAAGAAAGGGCAGTACCCAAGCACCGGTCCACCCACATATCAAATTATCAAAGTAAGGAACGCGAATCGTATGAACGTGATGAAAACTAGCTTGACGATAATTCCCATGTGTCCTCGGGAGTGCTTTTCTCATTATAAGAACTTGTCTAGGCTTGTCCTTTGCTACAAAAAGGATTGGGCCACCTTGCTGCACCTTATTTACTTTCATTGCCTGTTACCCGTTACAAATTGTCTTATCACGAAACTATCTGTTACCTACAATTTCAGTGCTTGCAGAGAATACCTTACTGAAAACCGCTTGTCATTTCCTTCTGCTCCTCGTTGGGTTCGACACCCTTACTAATTGAAAGGAGTACGATAGATCCCCTACACTTGTGGGTCATCAAGACTCTTTTCTGTCGCTATTGCCGGGGAGTGAAGCGCCTTTGGTGAGTGGAACTTGGAAAGGAAACATTTATATAGTGTGCTGAAATTTACTGTCACTTGTTACTATGGAAACTAATCCTTTGAGGGGCTTGTTTGGGGTATCTTCACCCCGACCAGTAGAGCAAAGAGTTTCTCCTCAACCTACTGAACCTACTGAAAATGTTTACTTTGAAATTCCTTCGGGTATGGTATAGAAACTGCTAGCTAATCCCTTTGTAGGAGATGGAACATTGCATCCCGATTTACACCTTATCTATGTGGATGAAGTTTGTGGATTATTTAAGCTTACAGGTATGCCTGATGATGTTATTAAGAAGAAGGTCTTCCCTTTATCTTCAAAAGGAGACACATTGACATGGTATAGGCTATGTGATGATACGGGATCTTGGGACTATAAACAATTTAAATTGGAATTTCACCAGAAGTTTTATCCTGTGCATCTTGTTCATTGTGATCGTAATTATATATATAATTTTTGGCCTCGCGAAGGAGAAAGCATCGCTCAAGCTTGGGGGAGGCTTAAGTCAATGTTATATTCATGCCCCAATCATGAGCTCTCAAGAGAAATGATTATGCAAAACTTTTATGCTCGGCTTTATCTCAACAATCGCACCATGCTTGATACTTCTTATGCCTGGTCTTTTATGATGAAGACTATTGAATTCAAATGGTATTTATTGGAAAGAATTAAACGCAACTCTGAAGATTGGTATTCCGACGATGTTAAGGAGTCAGGTATGACACCTAATTTGACTGTGTTAAATTTTTTATGGATACCGATGCTTTTTGTGGATTTAGCACTAAATATGGACTTGACTCTGAGATAGTAGCTTCTTTCTGTGAATCATTTTCTACTCACGTTGATCTCCCTAAGGAGAATTGGTTTAAATATAATCCACCCACTAAAGTAAGAGTAGTTGCACCTATTACATTTGAAGAAAATACTATCACTTATACTGATCCTATTGTTCCTGCTACTTATATTGAGAAACCACCTTTCCCTGTTAGGATAAAGGACCATGCTAAATCTTCAACTATGGTTCATAAGAGTAATACTAGAACGTATACACCTCCTGAGCAAATTAAAGTTGAACCTAGTATTGCTATGGTTAAAGATCTCTTGGCCGATAATATTGATGGGCATGTTATTTATTTCTGTGAACAGGCTGCTAACATTGCTAGACCCGATGCTAAGACATATAGACCTGTTGTAGGCATGCCTGTTATTTCTGTTAAAATAGGAGATCATTGTTATCATGGCTTATGTGATATGGGTGCTAGTGCTAGTGCAATACCTCATTCCTTATATAAAGAAATTATGCATGACATTGCACCTGCTGACATAGAAGATATTGCTGTTACAATTAAGCTTGCCAATACAGATACTATTTCACCAATTGGGATTGTTAGAGATGTTGAAGTCTTGTGTGGGAAAGTTAAATACCCTGCTAATTTTCTTGTTCTTGGTTCCCCACAAGATGACTTTTGTCCCATTATATTTGGTAGACCCTTCTTGAATACTGTTAATGCTAAGATTGATTGCAAAAAGGATGTTGTTACGATTGGCTTAGGAGATATGTCTCATGAGTTTAACTTTGCTAAAAAATTTAGACAACCCCATGATAAAGAATTTCCTAGTAAGGATGAAATTATTGGTCTTGCTTCTATTGTCGTGCCTCCTACTGATCCTTTAGAACAATATTTGCTAGACCATGAAAATGATATGTTCATGAATGAAAGAAGGGAGATAGATGAAGTATTCTTTAAACAGGGTCCCATTTTGAAACACAACTTGCCTGTTGAAATCCTAGGGGATCCCCCTCCACCCAAGGGTGATCCCGTGTTTGAGCTTAAACCATTACCTCATACTCTTAAATATGCTTATCTGATGAAAAGAAGATATATCCTGTTATTATTAGTGCTAACCTTTCAGAGTAGGAAGAAGAAAGATTATTGAAAACTCTGAAGAAGCACCGTGCTGCTATTGGATATACTCTTGATGATCTTAAGCGCATTAGTCCCACTCTATGCCAACACAAAACAAAACTGGAAGAAGGCGCCAAACCAGTTATTGATCATCAACGGCGATTAAATCCTAAGATGAAAGAAGTTGTAAGGAAGGAAATACTAAAGCTCCTTTAGGCAGGTATAATTTAACCTGTTGCTGATAGTCAGTGGGTAAGTCCTGTCCATTGTGTCCCTAAGAAGGGAGGTATTAGTGTCGTTCCTAATGATAAAGATGAATTGACCCCAAAAGAATTTTTACAGGTTATAGGATGGTAATTTATTTTCGTAAATTAAATAAGGCTACTAGGAAAGATCATTACCCTTTACCTTTTATTGATCAAATGCTAGAAAGATTATCCAAACATACACATTTTTTGCTTTCTAGATGGTTATTCTGGTTTCTCACAAATACCTGTGTCAGTAGAGGATCAAGAAAAGACCACTTTTACTTGCCCTTTCGGTACTTTTGCTTATAGACGTATGCCTTTTGGTTTATGTAATGCACCTGCTACCTTCCAAAAATGCATGATGGCTATATTCTTTGACTTTTATGAAAAGATTTGTGAGTTATTCATGGATGATTTTTCCGTTTATGGATCCTCTTTTGATGATTGCTTGAGCAACCTTGATAGAGTTTTGCAGAGATGTGAAGACACTAGTCTCGTCTTGAAAATTGGGAAAAGTGCCACTTTATGGTTAATGAAGGCATTGTATTGGGGCATAAAATTTCTGAAAGAGGTATTGAAGTTGATAAAGCTAAGGTTGATGCTATTGAAAAGATGCCGTGTCCCAAGGACATTAAAGGTATAAGAAGTTTCCTTGGTCATGTTGGTTTTTATAGGAGGTTCATTAAGGACTTTTCTAAAATTTCTAGGCCTCAGACTAATCTATTACAAAAAGATATTCCTTTTTTCTTCGATGATGATTGCGTAGAAGCATTTGAAATACTTAAGAAAGCTTTGATGTCTGCACCTATTGTTCAGCCACCTGATTGGACTTTTCCCTTTGAAATCAAGTGTGATGCCAGTGATTATGCTGTAGGTGTTGTCCTAGGGCAAAGAGTTGATAAAAATGAAATGTTATTCAATATGCTAGTAAAACTCTAGACACTGCCTAGAGAAATTATGCTACTACTGAAAAAGAATTTTTAGCGGTTGTATTTGCGTGTGATAAGTTCAGACCTTATATTGTTGATTCTAAAGTAACTATTCACACTGATCATGCTGCTATTAAATATCTTATGGAAAAGAAAGATGCTAAACCTAGACTTATTAGATGTGTTCTCTTGCTACAAGAATTTGATTTGCATATTATTGATAGAAAGGGAGCTGAGAACCCCGTTCCAGACAACTTGTCTAGGTTAGAGAATGTTCTTGATGACCCACTACCTATTGATGATAGCTTTCCTGATGAACAAGTAGCTGTCATAAATGCATCTCGTACTGCTCCATGGTATGCTGATTATGGTAATTACATTGTTGCTAAATTTATACCACCTAGTTTCACATACCAGCAAAAGAAAAAGTTTTTCTATGATTTAAGACATTACTTCTGGGATGACCCACACCTTTATAAAGAAGGAATAGATGGTGTTATTAGATGTTGTGTACCTAAGCATGAACAAGAACAGATCCTATGCAAGTGTCACTCCGAGGAATATGGAGGACACCACACGGGAGATAGAACTGCACATAAGGTATTGCAATCCGGTTTTTATTGGCCTACGCTCTTCAAAGATGCCCGTAAGTTTGTCTTGTCTTGTGATGAATGTCAAAGAATTGGTAATATTAGTAGACGTCAAGAAATGCCTATGAATTATTTGGTTTGATTATATGGGACCTTTTCCTACCTCCAATGGGTATACACATATTTCAGTTGTTGTTGATTACGTTACAAAGTGGGTAGAAGCTATTCCAACTAGTAGTGTTGATCATAACACCTCTATTAAGATGCTTAAAGAAGTTATTTTTCCGAGGTTTGGTGTCCCTAGATACTTAATGACTGATGGTGGTTCACATTTTATTCATGGTGCTTTTCATAAAATGCTTGCTAAGTATGATGTTAATCATAGAATTGCATCTCCATATCACCCACAGTTGTCGGTGGGAAACTACAACTATGGGATCACAAGAATCCTTCCTACGGTTTTGGGGTGCAGGGTTGTGAAAAGAGCAGGATTAGTAATTGGCACAAGGATCGTTTACCCAGGTTCGGGCCGCGAGGATGCGTAAAACCCTAGTCCTGCTTGGCGGATGTATTGAGTGTTCTCGAGCTCTCGAACTTGCTATGGGTGCTGCGTGGTTCCAAAGAGTCGAATCCTTTTCCAGTACGCCATGGGCCTCCTTTTATAGGCGAAAGGGGCCTCCATAGTGGCACACAGGAGGTGGAAAGGCCTACAGTGCTGCGAGCTTATCGCTCGTATTATAGGATAAGATGCATTTAATGCATGGCTTAGGTGTCCCTTCACTTTATCGGGGACGGGGGAGAGGCCTGTCCCGTCCGTCGCCGCTCCTCCTCGCTTCGACACGCGCCCTGGCCAGCGATGCATGCGGTGCCATGTAGGCAGGCAAGCAGCTGAGGTGGCGCGGTGGTGGAGTCTCCACGAAGATCTGCATGCCACCACGCAGGTGTGTGCTGAGTTAGCCTGGAAGCCGCATGTTGCCACGCAGGTGCCTGCCTAGCTGGTTGGGCTGGCAGCTGCATGTGAACGGTAGTGGGGATTTGGTTGGTGCGGGCCTGGCAGCGGCCCCGCTATCGCCTTCGGCAAGGGTCTTGTCGGGTGGACCGACAAGGGTCTTGCCGGGTGGCCCGACAAGGGTCTTGCCATGGCGCGCTGGGGTCCCCGACAAGGATCTTGCCGGGGGTCTTGTGGGTTTCTTTGGCAAGAATCTTGATGAGGGTTGTTGCCCTTCAATCCTTATCTGATCTTGAGTATTCTTTGTCTTCACAAAGATCTGCTTGCCACCATGGAGGTGCCTCCTGAGCCCTGGCCCAATGTGGGTGTTGGCGTTGGAGACCGCGGGCTCGAGGGTGGCTTGCTCTGTTGGTGTGGGCGAGCTGCCCCGGCAAGGGGCTTGCCGGGGCTGCTGAGGCTGCCCCGACAAGGGTCTTGCCGAGGAAACCTGCTTCGTCCATCCGATCTTTGTGGCCTTGGTCCATGGCATTGCCTTGTTTGTCTCGAGCCTTTGGCTTCTCTCCAGCTTCCGTCCTTTGCCCTGCTATGTGCGGCCATGGCGCGTGGCTCTAACTGCCCGTCCACAAGTAAAGGGGTCAAAAGGAGAGCCCCTAGTTTTGTACACCGACAGGAGCCCCTGGGCCTGGGCCACACATAAGTGCGACACGTTGTTGGGTCACGCCCAGAACGGTGCACGGGTAGGCGGGGCGGATTTTACCGCGGTAACTGTTTCGTCCGCTGCGCTTCCCCACGACCCGTGTTGAATGTGTGACGTGGCGGGCATGCGTGGGACGGTTTCCGCACGCATGCGTCATATCGCAGTTAATGGGAAAGGAGGCGGCCCGCGCCTTCCCCGTAAAAAGGAATAACCGCGGGCGCGCTGCTCACTTTGCCCCCCTCCTTGAGCCTTCTCCAATCTTAGAACCGTCGCCCCCTTTCTTCCTCCTTCTCTAGCCCCCTGTCTCTGTCCACCATCGCTGTGCATCCGCCATCCTCTACTCTCTTGCCTCTCGCAACCGTCGTGGCGCCCAAATCCACCAAAAGCAAGGGAGTGGCTAAAGACGCCGGGGCGGCGGAGCAGCCGGAGAGCGAGCCGGTGGTGCGACGGGCGCAGTCCGCCTACTTTCCCTCGACGGTCGATGTGGCCGAGCTCAGGGAGTTCTTCAAAGATTTGTGGGGGTGAAGACGGGAGGAGAGAAGACGGGGCATCGAGCCACGCACGTCGTTCCTGCCAGCGCTGGGGCCGCCCCAAATCGGTACCCCTTCTTCGTTGACTACTTCTCCTGTGGGCTCTGTCCCCCCTTTTCTGATTTCTTCAAGGACATCATGCACACCTACGGCTTCCGCCTTCTGGATTTCACTCCGAATGCCGTGGTGTGCATGGCTCTCTTTGCACACCTCTGCGAGGGCTTCGCCGGGGTGCACCCCAGCACGGCGCTCTTTCGCCACTACTTCTCCCCTCGGATCCAAAAAGGGGGCGCCATCTCTGGCTACGTCGCCTGGATTCCGAGGGCCAAGGGGGCATACCCAGATAGTGCCACGAAAGAGAGGTGGGAAGAGCGGCGGGGCCGGTGGTGCTGGATTGAGGAGAAGGACCCGTCGGCATTCTGTGAGGTTCGCCAGGAGCCGACGGTCCGTGGAAGCAATTGGGGCGACGTCGATGCCGACGAAGCGAAGCTCGCGATCGCCACCACCAGGATTCTTCGGCTCACCCAGGCCGGGCTCACCCTCGAAATGATCGGGGCGGACTTCATCCGCCGCTGAATTGCTCCTTTGCATGACAAGGGGAGGCTGACCTGGCTTTTCGTGAATGCCGCTGATATCATGAGGTTCCGCCCTGACCTCGACCACAACCTGACCGTGCTGAGGCACGCCCATCTCTGCCAACGGATCTTCCAGCTCGAGGTTAGTGACAAATGCGAGGTTGAGCGGTCCGGCAAGGTTGCAAGGGCTGCCGTGAAGGCCGGGGGAGTGGTCCCACTGAGCAACAATTCTCGCCGGTCCGAGATCATCGCCATGATGCCGCTCTTCAACGCGCACGGCCTTGACCCAAGCTGGCTCGAGCCGGACGAGCTCAAAGTGTAGGAATTCTTCGACACCTTGCACGAGGGGTACGTCACCGCCGAGCCGCGGCTTATCCAGGACACCTCTCTGGAGGAGCTGGACTATATCGCCGCCAGGGTGGAAGAGGCGAGGCTTGCCGAGGAGGAGGCAAAGCTCGTCGAGGAGGCCGGGACTGCCGGCGGTGTGGAGGACAAGGCCGCGGCGGAAGCGGAAGAAGAAGAGCTTGCCCGGTGGGCAGCAGCTGCTGGGGAGGCCAGCAGCACCGACATCAGGGCTCCCCTCGTCGAGAACGTGGTCGACGAGTCGTCGGAAGAGGAGGCCAAGGGGGAGAAGACCGCAACCTCCGACCCTCCAATCGCCAGAAGAGGGCGAGTCCTGCGGCGGGCCACCTCCGGCGAGCCGGTCCGCCCTGACCGGGACGCGCAGCTGCGGCAGGCTCAGGAGGCGCTTGTGTGCTAGACGAGGGTGGTGGCGATGAAGAAGGCGGCGAAGGCCGTGGCGTCAAAGAAGAAGGCATCCGCTTCTTCATCGTCCAAACGCGTCCGGACGCCATAGCCTCCCCCTTCGCCGGCAAACATTGGCGCGGGGATCGTGTTTGACTTTGGGCCCCTCAGCCCGGTGAGGAAAAGGAAAGCAGTAGAGGAGGAGGAGGACGAGGAAGAGTAAGCTCTACTTTCTCCCTGCACTCTCTCTTTTTTTCTTGTTCCTCTAATGGTGCCGCCCATTCTGAATTATGTTTATCTTGCAGGGACATGGAGACACTGGCCCAGAGGGCGAAGAGGGACATGATTTCGGTGAGCGGCCAGCCCCCGGCAGGCACCTCCAGCACGCCATTGGTGGTGTTGAGCAGCCCGGACAGCAGCCCCCAGCCCAGCCCCCAGCGTGAGTCCATCACCCATCATTCGCCAACGTGCGCCGTGCACGATGCTTTGTTACTGACCATGTCATGGATGTAGGAGGGGAGCAACATCAAGGGGAGCCGCAGAGGGCTTCCCCCAATGTGCCGCCCCCGTCGACCACACCG
This sequence comes from Aegilops speltoides, assembly GCA_021437245.1. Classification (NCBI taxonomy): domain Eukaryota; kingdom Viridiplantae; phylum Streptophyta; class Magnoliopsida; order Poales; family Poaceae; genus Aegilops; species Aegilops speltoides. The sequence continues at coordinate 395,920,472 of CM038142.1, read as the reverse complement.
CCCCGAGGGGCGTCCCTGGCAAGGGCACCAAGTGCCAAGGCCATGCACACGGAGGAGGAGGAGGAGAACACGGGCGCCGGTGGCTTCGCCTCGACGCCAAACCTTGGCAGAGAAGGGACTTCCGCCTCTCGGCCCGGCACAGGTAAGCCACTCTCCCTCCATTTCCACTTGCGTTCTTTCTTTCTTATTTTTACTGGCTTTTGATCTTGGCTCCGCCCCGCCCCCTTCTTGGCGTTTCAAACTTCACCCATAGGACGTCGACAGTGTCATCAAGGACGTCACCAAGGATGCCGCGGCGCAGGCCGAGAAGATCGCTGCCGAGGAGAGCGCCCAGGGTGCTGCTAAGGACTCCGCCAAGGGGCCCACCGAGGAGCCTGGCAAGGGGCCTGCCAGGGAGGCCGACAAGGCCGCTGCCAAGGAGGTGGTGGTTGACGACCTCCCCTCCTCCTCCGCTTCCTCCGGCTCCGGCAGGTACCTGAGGGTGAGCGATGACCTCTTCGTCCACCTCCTAGGTGCGTTGAGCACCAAGGCCCCCCTTGAGGGAGAGGTGTTCGACGAGGAGGTGCTTGCCGCTGCCAGGCTCGAGGTCGTCGATTAGCCGAGAGTTGGTGGCGATGGCTCCCAGGAGGAGCGGCTGCTCCAGGCCATGGGTGCTAGCTTCCGGAAGCTCCGGGCGCTCCATCGCGCTCGTTTGGACAAGGAAAAGTCCAGGATGGCGGTGGTGGAGAAAGCGGAGGAGGACTTTGAAGGGCGCGTCGCCGAGGCGCAGGACTGGTTCCGCCAGGCTCAAGACAAGCCGAAGGCCGCCCAGGGCGAGCTGGCCAAGCGTGACGTGGAGCTCACCATGAAGCTGGCCGACGTCGAGAAGGCCCAAGAGACGGCGAAGAACCTGGCCGCCGAAGCCGAAGCCGTTCGGACCTAGCGCGAGGCTGCACTGAACTCCCAGGAGGAGGATCTTGCCGTGCACGAGGAGAAACTTGCCGCTACGCTCCACGGCAAGGACAAAGAGGTGGACAAGCTCGTCGTGAGGCGGACCCAAGAGCTGGAGCAGAGGCATCAGGAGGCACTCGATGCCCAGTCTCTGGTTCACGCTGGCAAGGTGAAGGAGCTGGAGGAGCAAGCTTTGAAGCTGTCCAAGGAGAAGGACATGCTCAACGGCGCCCTGGTGGAGGCACAGGGTGCGGTCGTCAGCAAGGCCGGAGAACTCTCCGAAGCCAACAACTCCATAAGAGACCTCAAGCTGAAGCTGGGGGATCTCGAGAAGATGCTGTTGGAGGCCAAATCCCGAGAGGGGATCCTGACCAAGGACCTGGAGACCGAGAAGCAGCTGCGGATGAACGAGACCGCCAACCTCAATGACCACGTGGCGGGCGAGAAACATTGGCTCGAACGCCTTGCCGCCGTTGCAAACTCGGCCGCCACGCAGCTGGGCACCATGGGGATGCCGGACATGAGGTACGCCCCGGAGACGAGCCTGAGCCCCAGCGCCAACCTGACCCTATACTTTGAAAGGGTCGTCGGCGCCCTGGAGCGGCTCGACTCCAACCGGGCGGCCTCCCTGGCCGAGGAGTCCCGGATGCCCTGTCGGGGTGTCATGACCAAGGTGCTTGCCAAGATAGCGCACTGGCATCCTGACCTCGACTTCAAAGCTACGCTGAAGAGCTTGCCAGAGGATACTGACATCGCGGCACTCAATGAGCGTATCAAGCCCATCCTCAGCCGCATCAACAAAATCAAGAGGTTGGAGGGCCATCGCCGGGACTAGGCACCCCGTTCCTTATCGACGCTGTAGGTTCATGACCAAGACAATTGCTATCTTTAGTTAGAACCGCGACGGCAACTTATGTAGTATAACTCTGCAGTACTCTTGACATTATGCATATTATTTTCCTGTTCGATTGTACTTTGTATGTCCACCCTATGTTAACTGGGTAGGCTTGACGGCACGTAAACCCAGGGCGACGTCTTGAGGATGGATCCCCATTAGCCTGCCGGGTGCGCTTGCTGCCGGGCAAACCACCTTACCGCCCTCAACGCGGCCACTCGATCTGTCGAGCTTGACTCGACTCAGGGTTGAGAGCATTGCTGACGACGGAAGGCTACCCTGCCACTCTCGATGTGGCCGCTTGAACTGTTGAGTGGACTCGAAACAGAACAAGGGCGTTGCCAATCGCGGGAGGGCCCCTCTGCGTACAAGTTTTCCATACATAGGCAGAATCTCCGAGGACGATAACCTTATACTAAGGAGAAAATTTAAAGTTTCGCGTGACTTAGCTCTCTCGTCACCGCCCTGCCGTCCCTTGCGGTCGCAGGCAGCGCCGCTCTCTTGGCCGCCTTCTCTGCGGGAGTCGTGGCGATGAAGAACAGCTAAGCCAACTACTAGACCAGATTCTCACAATTGCGGCCCCTGCCTGGCGCGCCAAAGATGTCGGTGGGAAACGACAAATATGGGATCACAAGAATCCCTCCTACGGTTTTGGGGCACAGGGTTGTGAAAAGAGCAGGATTAGTAATTGGCACAAGGATCGTTTACCCAGGTTCAGGCCGCGAGAATTCGTAAAACCCTAGTCCTGCTTGGTGGATGTGTTGAGTGTTCTTGAGATCTCGAACTAGCTATGGATGCTGCGTGGTTCCAAAGAGTCGAATCCTTTTCCAGTATGCCCTGGGCCTCCTTTTATAGGCGAAAGGGGCTGCCACAGTGGCACACAAGAGGTGGAAAGGCCTACAGTGCTGCGAGCTTATCGCTCGTATTATAGGACAAGACGCATTTAATGCGTGGCTTAGGTGTCCCTTCATTTTATCGGGGATGGGGGCGAGGCCCGTCCCGTCCGTCGCCGCTCCTCCTCGCTTCGACACGTGCCCTGGCCAGCGATGCATGCTGTGCCATGTAGGCAGGCAAGCAGCAGAGGTGGCGCGTTGGTGGAGTCTCCACGAAGATATGCATGCCGCCACGCAGGTGTGTGCTGAGTTGGCCTGGAAGCTGCATGTTGCCACGCAGGTGCCTACCCAGCTGGTTGGTCTGGCAGCTGCATGTCAACGGTGGTGGGCATTTGGTTGGTGCGGGCCTGGCAGCGGCCCTGCTGTCGCCTTCGACAAGGGTCTTGTCGGGTGGCCCGGCAAGGGTCTTGCCGTGGCACGCCGGGGTCCCCGGCAAGGATCTTGCCGGCGGTCTTGTGGGTCTCTTTGGCAAGAATCTTGATGAGGGTTGTTGCCCTTCAATCCTTATCTGTTCTTGAGTATTCTTTGTCTTCACAAAGATCTGCATGCCACCATGGAGGTGCCTCCCGAGCCCTGGCCCAACGTGGGTGTTGGCGTTGGAGACCACGGGCTCGAGGGTGGCTCGCTCTGCTGGTGTGGGCGAGCTGCCTCGGCAAGGGGCTTGCCGGGGCTGCTGAGGCTGCCCCGGCAAGGGTCTTGCCAGGGAAACCTGCTTTGTCCATCCGATCTTTGTGGCCTTGGTCCTTGGCGTTGCCTTGTTTGTCTCGAGCCTTCAGCTTCTCCCCGGCTTCTCTCCTTTGCCCTGGTATGTGCAGCCATGGCGCGTGGCTCCAATTGCCCGTGCACAAGTAAAGGGGTCAAAAGGAGAGCCCCTACTTTTGTACACCAACAACAGTCTAGTGGTCAAGTAGAATTGAGTAATAGAGAGCTCAAATTAATTTTGCAAAAGGCTGTTAACAGATCTAGAAAGAATTGGTCCAAGAAACTTGATGATGCATTATGGGCTTATAGAACTGCATATAAAAATCCTATGGGTATGTCTCCATATAAAATGGTCTATGGAAAAGCATGTCACTTACCTCTCGAACTTGAACATAAGGCATATTGGGCCATTAAAGAGCTCAATTATGATTTCAAACTTGCCGGTGAGAAGAGGTTATTTGACATTAGCTCACTTGATGAATGGAGAACCCAGGCCTACGAGAATGCCAAGTTGTTTAAAGAAAAAGTTAAAAGATGGCATGACAAGAGGATACAAAAGCGTGAGTTTAACATATGTGATTATGTTTTGCTTTTCAACTCTCGTTTAAGATTTTTTGCAGGAAAACTTCTCTCTAAATGGGAAAGTCCTTACGTTATCGAGGAGGTCTATCGTTCCGGTGCCATAAAAATCAACAACTTCGAAGGCACAAATCCGAAGGTGGTGAACGGTCAAAGAATCCAACATTATATCTCAGGTAATCCTATAGATGTTGAAACTAATGTTATTGAAACCGTGACCCCAGCGGAATACATAAGAGACACATTCCAAAACGTTTCAGACTCCGAAAAGGAATAGATATGTGGTACGGTAAGTAAAATGACTCCAAAACAGTTCTAATAGCAATTTTTCTCCCGTTTGGAATATTTAAGAAAATAGGAAAATAAGAAGTAGTCCGGGAAGGACACGAGGCTTCCACGAGGGTGGAGGGCGCACCCTACCCCTCTGGGCGCGCCCCCTGCCTCGTGGGCACCTCGTGTGCTCTTCGGACTCCGTTTTCTTGCATGATACTTCATTCGATCGGTAAAAATTCATTATATAATCTCCCGAAGGTTTTGACCACCGTATCACGCAAAAAAAACTTCTATCTTTGTTTCGAGCTATTTTTCTGACAGATCTAGAGCACCATGACGTATTGAAGCACTCCCAAGGACAAGTTCTTTGAGAGTGTCATCAACCCCTATCTCGCGAAGGTGCTGCATCACCCTCAAACCATTGAGATGCGTGAGGGGGTGCTGCACATCTGCGATGTAGAGGGACCAAGGAGTACCGAAAGCGTGGAGACAAAGCTCGAAGCGATGGAACAACAAGTTTTCAAGTGCCAAGGGATGGTGGAACAAGGACTCAACACCAACCAGATTATGATCGCGGAGTTCACCAACAACCAAAAGTTGGACGCCAAGAACATTGAGGATACCATCTTCAAGCTTCATGAGAAAATCGAGCACCTCCAAACCCAAATCTATGACCTGCAAATCCAAAAACTGTGAGTATGAATATAGATTCAAGAGGATGAGTTTTGCTGCAGATTTGAGGATCCCGGAGACTCGATCATCCTTCTATGATGGTGAGCCTATGCCTTGGAAGATGGACGACAAGCCTACATCATCAACAACTCCTTCTTCACCACCTCCTAGGACATAATCACATGGGTATGGGCACTCCCCTTGGCAACTACCAAGCTAGGGGGAGTTGCCCCGGTATCGTATCACCATCACACTCCTATCTTTACCATTTTACTTAGTTCGGTCCTTTGGTAATATCTTGATCTAGTAGAATAAAGTTTTGGTATGAATTACTCAGATTTGCTTTGTGATCCCTCTATGTAATCGAGTCCGTGAGCTATATATAATAAAGATTAGTGTTGATTCAAGGGCTTTGCTATCTTGCTATGATCTTAAGTGCATGAAGAAAAAAAGAAATAAAAGAGTTCATATTGATATTATAGATAGTAATGATTTCATATATAGAGAGTATGAGGCTTAAAAGTTGTTGAGAGTTGGCAAACATAGTTTTGGTCATCGTTGCAATTAATAGAAAGTAATAAAGAAAGAGAGGTTTTCACATATAAATATACTATCTTGGACATCTTTTATGATTGTGAGCACTCATTAAAGTATGACATGCTAAAGAGTTGATGTTGGACAAGGAAGACAACATAATGGGTTATGTTTTCTCACATCTCAGTTAAAGTATGTTGTCATGGATCATTCAAACATGTTGAGCTTTCCTTTCCCCCTCATGCTAGCCAAATTCCTTGCACCAAGTAGAGATACTACTTGTGCTTCCAAATATCCTTAAACCCAGTTTTGCCATGAGAGTCCACCATACCTACCTATGGATTGAGTAAGATCCTTCAAGTATGTTGTCATGTTGCATGCAATAAAAAATGCTCTCTAAATATGTATGACTTATTAGTGTGGAGAAAATAAGCTTTATACGATCGTCTGATATGGAAGTAATAAAAGCGACAAACTTCATAATAAAGGTTCATATCACAAGTGGCAATATAAAGTGACGTTCTTTTGCATTAAGATTTCGTGCATCCAACCAAAAAGCACATGCAATCTCTGCTTCCCTATGCGAAGGGCCTATCTTTTACTTTATATCTTTTACATTATGCAAGAGTCAAGGTGATCTTCACCTTTCCCTTTTTCATTTTATCCTTTGGCAAGCACCTCGTGTTGGAAAGATCCTGATATATATATCCAATTGGATGTAAGTTAGCATGAACTATTATTATTGACATTACCCTTGGGGTAAAAGGTTGAGAGGCAAAACTATAAGCCCCTATCTTTCTCTGTGTCCGATTAAGACTCCATAACCATAAGTATTGCGTGAGTGTTAGCAATTGTGAAATACTAAATGATAGTTGAGTATGTGGACTTGCTGAAAAGCGCTTGTGTTGTCTTTCCTATGTTATGATAAATTGCAATTGCGTCAATCACTGAGATTTTAGTTTGTTATTTCTCAATGAAGTTTCTGAATCATACTTGACATTGTGAATAGATTGTTACTTGAGTATAAGAAATCATATGACAAAATATATATGTGTTGTTGTTATAAGAATGATAATGATGCCCTCATGTCCATATTTTTATTTTTTATCGACACCTCTATCTCTAAACATGTGGACATATTTTCGATACCGGCTTCTGCTTGAGGACAAGCAAGGTCTAAGCTTGGGGGAGTTGATACGTCCATTTTGCACCATGCTTTTATATTGATATTTATTGCATTATGGGCTGTTATTACACGTTATGTCACAACACTTATGGCTATTCTCTCTTATTTTGCAAGGTTTACATAAAGTGAGAGAATGCCGGCAGCTGGGATTCTGGGCTGGAAAAGGAGCAAATATTAGAGACCTATTCTGCACAGCTCCAAAAGTCCTGAAACTCCACAAAAGTCATTTGTGGAATTAATGATAAATATTTAGCGAAAGAAATACCAGAGGGGGCCCACACCCTGGCCACGAGGGTGGGGGCGCGCCCTACCCCTTGGGCGCGCCCCCTGCCTCGTGGGCCCCCTGGCAGCCCTCCGGTGCCAATCTTCTGCTATATGAAGTCTTTTACCGTGGAAAAAAAATCATAAGCAAGCTTACGGGACGAAACTCCGCCGCCACGAGGCGGAACCTTGGCGGAACCAATCTAGGGCTCTGGCGGAGCTGTTCTGTCGGGGAAACTTCCCTATGGGAGGGGGAAATCATCACCATCGTCATCATCAATGATCCTCTCATCAGGAGGGGGTTAACCTCCATCAACATCTTCACCAGCACCATCTCCTCTCAAACCCTAGTTCATCTCTTGTATCCAATCTTTGTACCAAAACTTCATATTGGTACCTGTGGGTTGCTAGTAGTGTTGATTACTCCTTGTAGTTGATGCTAGTTGGTTTATTCGGTGGAAGATTATTTGTTCAGATGCTTAATGCATATTAATACCCCTATGATTATGAACATGAATATGCTTTGTGAGTAGTTATGTTTGTTCCTGAGGACATGGGTGAAGTCTTGCTATTAGTAGTAGTCATGTGAATTTGGTATTCATTCGATATTTTGATGAGATGTATGTTGTCTTTCCTCTAGTGGTGTTATGTGAACGTCGACTACATGACACTTCACCATTATTTGGGCCTAGAGGAAGGCATTGGGAAGTAATAAGTAGATGATGGGTTGCTAGAGTGACAGAAGCTTAAACCCTAGTTTATGCGTTGCTTCGTAAGGGGCTGATTTGGATCCACTTGTTTCATGCTATGGTTAGGTCTACCTTAATACTTCTTTTGTAGTTGCGGATGCTTGCAATAGGGGTTAATCATAAGTGGGATGCTTTTCCAAGAAAGGGCAGTACCCAAGCACCGGTCCACCCACATATCAAATTATCAAAGTAACGAACGCGAATCATATGGACGTGATGACAACTAGCTTGACGATAATTCCCATGTGTCCTCGGGAGTGCTTTTCTCATTATAAGAACTTGTCCAGGCTTGTCCTTTGCTACAAAAATGATTGGGCCACCTTGCTGCACCTTATTTACTTTCATTGCTTGTTACCCGTTACAAATTATCTTATCACAAAACTATCTGTTACTTACAATTTCAGTGCTTGCAGAGAATACCTTACTGAAAACTGCTTGTCATTTCCTTCTGCTCCTCGTTGGGTTTGACACTCTTACTTATCGAAAGGATTATGATAGATCCCCTACACTTGTGGGTCATCACCCACCTGTAGCCCCCCCTCAGATGTTATTTGCACAAAAAATTCAGAAATATTCATCAAAAATCGTATTAAATTTTCATGGCATTCTAAGAACTTTTATTTTGGGGGCATTTTTTATTGCACGGGAAAATCAGAAAACAGACAAAACATGCCATTTTATTTTATTTAACTAAAAAAACAGAAAAGAAAAATGGGAAACAGAAGGTTGTGCTTACTAATTTCATCAACTTCATACCTCTCAAAAAATGATCCATTAATAAGGTTGATCAAGTCTTATTAACAACAACATTCGATTACCATGAAACCGAAGAACTTTCATAGAACACTAAGTTACCTAAAAGGGATATGCATGTCCCCAACAATAAGCATTTCATATTTCTTTTTGGCATTAGGTAGAGGTAGTTGAAAACTTCCAATAGTGAGTGTCGGAGATTTTTCAATAACATTAATACCATTCACTTGGAATTGTTTCTTTGGAAAGTGCACCATATGCTCATTACAATTGATATGAAAAGTGCCTTGCTTTTATTGCAATCAATAACAACCCATACAGTACTCAAGAAGGGCCTACAAAGGATAATTGACATGTTGTTGTCATCGGGCATCTCAAGTATAACAAAGTCAGTTAAGGTAGTAACATTTGCAACAACAACGGGCACGTCCTCACCAATACCGATAGGTATGGAAGTTGATTTGTTAACCATTTGCAAAGATATTTCAGTAGGTTTGAAGCTGTGGGATGTCAAAATGCATCGGTAGGGGAGCGTTCCGCCTTAGAGGGAAGCAACCGCGAAAGCGGGGGTCGACGTCTATTCAAATCAAGTCTTTTATGTAAGGAGAAAAGCATAACACTAACACTAGCTCCTAAATCACACAAAGTAGTTTTAACATAATTTCTTTTGATGGTGCAAGGTATAGTCGGTATCCCCGGATTTCCAAGTTTTTTAGGTATTCCATCCTTGAAGGAATAATTCGCAAGCATGGTGGAGATTTCAGCTTCAGGTATCTTTCTTTTATTAGTGATGATGTCTTTCATATATTTTGCATAAGGGGACATCTTTAAAATATCAGTCAAGCGAGTGCGGAAAAAGACTGGCCTAAGCATTTTAGCAAAGCGTTCAAATTCTTCATCATCCTTTTTCTTAGTTGATTTAGGTGGAAAGGGCACGTGTTTTTGAACCCATGGTTCTCTTTCTTTTCCATGTTTTCTAGCAACAAAGTCTCTTTTATCATATCTTTTATTTTTAGATTGTGGGTTATCAAGATCAACAATTGGTTCTACCTCAGCATCATTATTTGGTTCTTTATCATTGTTTGGTTGAGTGCCTTCATGAACATCATCATTATCTTTTTCATTATCACTAGATGAATGTTCATTACCAGATTGAGTTTCAGCAATAGAAATAGAGACATCATTGTTATCAGGAGGTTTTTCTATCTGAGGTTCACTAGAAGCATGCAAAGTCCTATCATTTTTGTTCTTCTTTTTCCTTTTAGAAGGACTAGGTGTATCAAAGTTAATTCTTTGTGAATCTTGTTCAATTGTTTTAGGATGATTTTCAGGATAAAGTGGTTCCTGAGTCATTTTACCTCCTCTAGTTGCTACTCTGACAGGAAATTCATTTATATTATTATTCATTTCATCAAGCAATTCTCTTTGAGATTTAGCAACTTGTTCTAGTTGAGTTTGAACCATAGAGGCATGTTTTCCTACACTTCTAACATCATTGGAGATTCTAAATAACAAGTCCCTCAAGCGAGCAATCATATCAGAAGTGTATTTCAATTGTTTCATAACATTGACATTGAAGTGATCTTGTTTTCTAATGTAATTATCAAACTCATAAAAGGCATTGACTAGGATGTTTGTTATAAGGGATATCACTTTCATCAAATTTCATTAAATAGTTTACCTCTACCACCTTGGGTGGTGGTGTGTCAAGTCCATGTATCTCTTCAATAGGAGGTAAAATTTTAGCATCCTCTGCTTTAATACCTTTTCTTTCATAGATTTCTTAGACTCTTGCATATCTTCAGGACTGAGATATAAGATACCCCTCTTCTTTGGAGTGGGTTAATGCGGTGGTTCAGGAAGAATCCAATCATCATAATTCTTCAATAAGTCCTCAGCTTGTTCAACAGTTTGTTCCCTGAAAACACAACCAGCACAACTATCTAGGAAGTCCCTAGAAGCATCGGTTAGTCCATTATAGAAGATATCAAGTATTTCATTTTTCTTAAGAGGATGATCAGGCAAAGCATTAAGCAATTGGAGAAGCCTCCCCCAAGCTTGTGGGAGACTCTTCTTCAATTTGCACAAAGTTAAATATTTTCTGTAAGGCAGCTTGTTTCTTATGAGCAGGAAAAATATTTTTCAGAGAAGTAATAAATCATATCCTGGGGACTACACACACAACCAGGAGCAAGAGTATTGTACCATATCTTAGCATCACCCTTTAATGAGAACGGAAATAATTTGAGAATATAGTAATAGCAAATCTTCTCATCATGAGCAAATAGGGTGGCTATATCATTCGGCTTGGTAAGGTGTGCCACTACAGTTTTAGTTTCATATCCATGGAAAGGATCAGATTCAACCAAAGTAATTAACTCTGGGTTGACAAAGAATTCATAATCCTTATCATCAACAAATATAGGTGAAGTAGCAAACTTAGGAACATTTTGCATTCCAGCATTCAAAGATTTCTCTTTCAGTTTGCATAATAATTTCTTAAGATCATCTCTATCATTGCAAGCAAAAAGCTCTCTAGTTGTCTCCTCATCCATAACATAACCTTCAGGTACTTTAGGCAATTCATATCTAGGAGATCTAGGTCTAATATGTGTTTTAAGATTTTTAGTTTCAAGTACTTCATCAGTTTTAGTAATTTCATTCTCTCTAACTCTAGGAATTTGTTCATCAAGAAAATCACCTAGTGACACAGCATCATCAAGCAAGGTACTAGCATCATCATGAGTAGCATTCATAGAAGTAGCATCATCAATAACTTGCGACATATCAGGATTAATAGCATGTGGTAGTGTTGCAAGTCTACTCATAACAGAAGGTGAATCAAGTGCAGAGCTAGATGGAAGTTCCTTACCTCCCCTCGTCTTAGAGGGAAAATCTTAGTCTTGGTATCCTTCAGATTCTTCATAGTGATAAATTGATAATAATAACAAGTGACTCAACAAATATAGCTATGCTCCTTGGAAATGGCATCAGAAAAAGGTCTTGATAACCCACAAGTATATGGGATCGCAACAGTTTTCGAGGGTAGAGTATTCAACCCAAATTTATAGATTCGACACAAGGGGAGCCAAAGAATATTTCCAAGTATTAGCAACTGAGTTGTCAATTCAACCACACCTGGTGTCGGTGTCAAAACCGGCGGATCTCGGGTAGGGGGTCCCGAACTGTGCGTCTAGGCGGATGGTAACAGGAGTTGAGGGACACAATGTTTTTACCCAGGTTCAGGCCCTCTCGATGGAGGTAATACCCTACGTCCTGCTTGATTAATATTGATGATATGGGTAGTACAAGAGTAGATCTACCACGAGATCAAGGAGGCTAAACCCTAGAAGCTAGCCTATGGTATGATTGTTGAGATGTAATGTTGTGTCTCACGGACTAAAGCCCTCCGGTTTATATAGACACGGAGAGGCTAGGGTTTACAGAGTCGGTTACAATGGTAGGAGATCTACGTATCCGTATTGCCAAGCTTGCCTTCCACGCCAAGGAAAGTACCTTCCGGACACGAGCCGGAGTCTTCAATCTTCATAGTCTGGGAGTCCGCGGATATTGATAGTCCGGCTGTCCGGACACCCCCTAGTCCAGGACTCCCTCAGTAGCCCCCGAACTAGTCTTCAATGGCGATAAGTCCAGCGTGCTTGTAGTCTTCGGCGTTGCAAGGCGGGTTCTCCCTTCGAATTCCATGTTCCTGCCGAATAGTGTCCGGCTTCACCTCGAATACTGTGCTTCTTGGCTTCTACGCCAAATTATGGCCCTCTTCCACGCGTCGCACGAATGCGAAAAGCCAGGGAGTCTTTTACATTTTACCCCCTGGTTGTGCGGGTCACCTGCCTATTAAAGGGGCAGGGATCCAGATCCAAACCGCACCATCTTCCTCCCGCCAGATACTTCATCGAGCGCCTCGACCTCAAATCTATTCCACCATGGATCGTCAACGCGGCTCTTCCTCACGCGCTCCTAGCCCGTCGCCGGGGGATTGGAGGAGGTGCTCTATTTCGCACAATGAGCTGGTAAAGCTCCAAACGGAGGGATTGCTTCCTCCGGCCTTCATGGTTCCGGTCCGAGCCGGACTGGTTACTTATCAAGGAGGGAGGCAGGCGGAGGACACCCCAAGCCCCAACAGGGGGGAGCGGGTGTGTTTCGTCCCCTATCTAATAAGGGGGCTCGGATTTCCAATACATCCGTTCCTCCGCGGGCTCCTGAAGTTCTATGGACTCCAGCTCCACCACCTCACGCCCGCTTCTGTGTTGCACATCGCGGGCTATGTAGCTCTTTGCGAGCTATTCCTGGGCATCGAGCCCCATTTCGCATTGTGGAAGAGGCTGTTCTGCCTTGTACCCCGTTCTCACCAGGGGTCCATATATCAAGTAGGCGGCGCCGAGATATGGCGCATCGCTGGGACCGGATATCTATCCGGCACCCCCAAGAGGGCGTCCGAAGACTGGCCCTCGGAGTGGTTTTACATTGTAGACGCCTTATTTGCCCGACCCAATCCGGATTGGCCTCCCGAGTTTGATGTCTGCTCCCTTGAAGAAACGCCTCGGTGGCGCCCATGAGCCCTCGTTTGGAGGAAGACAAGAGCGCCCATTACTTGATGGGCGAATAAGATTAATGGCTCATTCCGCTTGACCATGATTGGAGTCATGGCGACGCAGCATCAAGCGGGGGTGCAGCCGCAATCTGAGGCCACCCCATGTGGGATTTCAACGGGAAGGACGATGCCACCCGGCATGGCCGTAAAGGGCCGGATTCGACCGAGGATCTGGTGAAGATCCTGTCCGGTCTGTACAAGGGGGAGAAGGAGGACTTCCTTCGTCCAAACCCTGTGGACGGGTTTTCCATGATCAATCCTAGAGGATGGGTAAGCGAACACCTCAAAAGGGCCTTTACCCGTATCTTTGAAGTTTAAGCTTCTTACATTATGTCTTCGGCGCAAGGTCTACGCCGGACTGTAGGGGACATGCTGAGTCCTGCTCCACAACCCGAGGATCCGGAAGGATCCTCGGTCCGCCTCCAAGAGGATCCGGACATCGGGGTGGAGCTAATCGACGGGGTGTATCACCAGCTAAGCATTGATGATGCTTTGGTCGCCATTACGGCGGACTACCCCGGGCTAAATTCGGCATCCCAGGTGACCAAAACTGAAGTCCGGACACCGTTATCTCATCCTTGGCTATTTTTGACCTTCGCGAATGATGGTATTCTGCAGGAAGCGCCATTACGGCCGGGAGCCGAGCCTGCGGCGGCCGACCTACAGAGGCCGGTCCGAACTAGCAGGAGGAAAAGGAGCGCCGTGCGGGCAGAATCGTCGCCGCAGAGGTATGGCTCGTGTTTGATCCTTTTGAGCAACGTTTCCAAGGAAACTTCTAAGCGCCCATGATCTTTATAGAAGAAAAAGCGCTCGCCGGACTGCGAGCACAGGAATTGCCGACCCCACCAATACCAGCCAGGCTCCAGCGCCTGGACTGGAGGGGGAGGTGAGCGCAAGACGTGAACCAGATCCTACTCCAACGGAGGATACCGACAGACTGTCCGCCACCAAGTCAGAGGTGGAGAGCGCCATGAATCATAGACGCCGCCGGACAGTTTTTCAAGAGGTGTGCTTTTCCCCTGAGGCATTGGATGCCTTCAACGCAGGGGACGCGCATCTCCGAGCTGCTCAAAATGCTTTTACCAGGGCCACGGAGCAGTATGTTAAAGACATATGGGTAAAGATATTTTAATGGTTGTATACACCAGTAGCCCCCGAGACTTAAATTAGTTATGTTAACTGATTTAAGGATCATTTGAAATTTCAGGCTCTTAACGAGAAGAACGCCCAGCTGTCTCGGGAGCTGCAAGATTGCAAGGCCCAACTTGAGGCTGCACTTGCTGCCACAGGAGGAGACGGAAAGGCCCCCCCTGGTAACACATTTGTATGAATTAATTTAAACGCTGTGTGGCATGCGCGCGAGTCTAATAAGGACACTGTAGGTGCCGCCGAACAAGATCCGGACAGGCAAGCGCTACTACATGACTAAAGGTCGGCGAGAATGTGTCAACAGAGTTCAGCAGAAAGGAACAAGCTCCAAGATGCCAACGCCAAGCTCGGAGAAGAGCTGAAAGGCGCCTGAGCCGAGCTGTCCGGCTCCATCAAGGAGAATCAACGGCTTCGTCGCGGCATCTATAGTAAGTGCTTGAGCGAACTCTCTAAGGAAGAAGAGTCCGGCGAGGAAGTGATTTGACATAATATGTCTTGTAGGTATACTCACGGGCCATCCTACGGAGGAGATGCCCGTATCAATGGGTGATCAACTTCCCGAACTGTTGCAGCTGTTCGAACGAGTTCGGCAGGCAATGAGTGGCGCCGTACAGGCTTTATGGCCATCCCTCGCCCCGCCCGAGGGCCTCGGGGAGCTTGCAAAGAAGCTACAGGGAGTGCGGCAGCGCTTCCGTTTGTGGAAGGTTTCGGCTTGCCGTCAAGGTGCGAGGGAGGCTTGGGCCATGGTGAAGACACGGTACAAGAAGGCGGATCCCAACCATATGGCCGAAGTTGGACCGGTGGGGCCCGACGGGAAGGAGATCCCTGTGAGTTTAGTGTACAGCCAGGTAGAACTGGCTGCTAAATTTTCCCAGCGGATCAGAACTAGACCGCTGTTAGACGGGATTGAGGAGGAATACAATCAATAAACTTGACAATGTATGTTATCCTTTAAAATTGACATGTGAAATGCCTTCTAGCGGATTGTAGATCGCTTGTCGTTGCCGACCTTTTTCGCCGACCTCGGGACCCTAGGGTCAGGTGTGTCCGAATACCTTTTGGTTAATAAATAACCGTGGTATGCATGGAGACTAGGCGTAGGGGTCATTAGTGCTTTATCGGACAAGTGCCCAACTAGTTATGTTATATTACATGGTTAGTAAGAAACATCTTCCAGGAGAATAGTTCCGTTAAGGGTTCCTTTATTTGGGGTGGCATGCCCTAAAGTGCATGTCCGGACTGCCACAGGCGAAGAAACATCCGGGGCAGATGGAAAAATAGGTAAAAGTCATCTTTTAAATCACCGACCGAATATTCCCTTAAGAACGCTAGCTTTTGGCTTCACCTACCGAGGTACACATCCGGTGACCCGGCAAGAATAATCGCAGAGGTGCTCCTTTACCACCTAGCCGAACAATCGGGAACGAGGGGGTAAGCAGAGCCAGCAACCCAGCTTGGCCAAAACTTAAGTCATATCGATGCATATAATGGCGAGTAAAAGGTACATGTGGAAGCGTGACACATGTGTTGGGTATAAAACCCGTATAGTTGAGCTTATGTAAAAGAAGCCCCCAGGAATAACGAGTGCGAATGGCACATCGTATGTATGCAAAAAATGCGAAAATAGGCCCTGAGGGGCTTTGTTAATTTGAAAGGATAAAAAAGAGAAAAGGAAGACAGCCGAAATATAAAAGGTTGGACGGGGGAAGGGGACGAACTCTTAGTCCGGCGCTAGGCATAGAATTGTCGGAGTCGGGCTGCGTTCCATGGGTTCGGCTCGAGTCGGTTGTCCGACGCATTTCGTAGACGGTACGCTCCGCCGGTCAGTACTTGATCAATAACGAAGGGGCCTTCCCATCTGGGCTTGAGCTTGTCCTTTTTCTTGTCCGGCAGGCGTAGAACTAGTTCGCCAACGTTATAGGTCTTGGCCCGTACTTCTCTGCTTTGATATCTTCGGGCCTATTGCTGATAGAATGCGGAACGAGCCTTCGCGACGTCGCGTTCTTCTTCCAATGTGTCCAAGTTGTCCTGCCGATCGAGCTCAGCTTCTCTTTCCTCATACATGCGCACTCGAGGTGAGTCATGAATAATGTCGCAGGGAAGAACTGCCTCTGCGCCGTATACCATAAAAATGGTGTGAATCCGGTAGTACGGTTAGGCGTTGTCCGCAGCCCCCAGAGTACGGAGTCGAGCTCCTCGACCCATTGGGTGTCTGATTTAGTGAGTGACCTCACTAGTCTGGGTTTAATGCCGCTCATTATTAGACCGTTTGCTCTTTCCACTTGACCGTTGGTTTGAGGGTGATAGACTGACGCATAGTCAAGCTTAATGCCCATATTTTTGCACCATGACTTGACTTCATCATTTGTGAAGTTAGTGCCGTTATCGGTGATGATTGTGGGGACTCAGAACGGTGTACCACCTCGATATAAAGTCTATCACTGGTCCGGACTCTGCCGTTTTGACCGGTTTGGCCTCTATCCATTTGGTGAACTTATCCACCATGACCAAGTGTACCTTTTCTTATGGGTTCCCCCTTTGAGGGGTCCGACCATGTCAAGCCCCGGACATGAACGGCGGGTAATGGGTATGGTTTTGAGGCGGTGGGTGGCATATGGCTCGATTAGCGAAGAGCTGGCAACCGACGATCGCCGACCAAGTCTCGCAGATTCGCCCGAGCCGTCGGCCAATAAAATCCTCAGACGGAATGCCTTTCCTACGGGGCCGGGCTGCTGCGTGGTGTCCACCTAGTCCGCATGGATTTCAGCCAGAGGTTTCGCCCTTCTTCTTCGGAGATACACCTTTGAAGGACTCGGTAGTACTTTTCTTATAAAGTTCTCCTCATGAACCTTGTAGGCCTTCGATCGCGGACTATGATGGGCCTCATTTTGGTCTTCGGAAGTTCTGCCTAAGTAAGTAGGCCAGAAAGGTTCATCCACGTGGCGATTCTGCCATTATATCGTGGGCGGATTGTGTTATGTCGTCTGCTGAATCGCCATTAGTGCGGCTTTCTCCGGTTTGTCGCTACGGACTCCTCTTCCCATAGTACGGATGGCTTGAAGAGCCGTTCCAGAAGATATTTGAGGGACAACATCACGTTTCGCACCGATGCGTGCGTGATGTTGGCCGCTTGGTTGTTATCTCGGGCTATGTGATGGAATTCGAGTCCTTCAAACCGGTGACATTTTCGGGACAACATTACGATATGCTGCCATTTTCGGATCCTTGGCGTCAAAGTCTCCATTTATTTGGGATATTGCAAGGTTGAATCCTCGCACCTCTAGGCGTTGAATGCCCATGGAGATCGCCATCCGAGACCATGTAACAGGCCTCAGATTCGGCTGCATTGTTGGAGTCCGTGTACATTATTTGAAGTACATATCGGATCAGATCTCCGGTGGGGACGTTAGTACGACGCCAGCCCCCAGTCCGACCAACATTTTGGAGCCGTCGAAGTGCATAGTCCAATTGGAGTATGCGCCGTACTCTTTAGGTAGTTCGGCTTCAGTCCATTCAGCGACGAAGTCAGCCAAAACTTGTGACTTTATGGCTCGCCGAGGTTTGTAAGTTATGTCGAATGGCAAGAGCTCAATGGCCCATTTTGCAATCCTGCCCGTTGCGTCGCGGTTATTTATAATGTCATTGAGTGGTACCTCAGAGGCCACTGTTATCGAACACTCTTGAATGTAGTGCCTGAGCTTCCGAGACGCCATGAACACCGCATATGCTATCTTTTGATAGTGCGGGTAACGGGATTTGCAGGGGGTTAACACAGTGGATACGTAATACACTGGTTTTTGAAGAGGGAATTTATGCCCTTCTGTTGCTCGTTCGACGACGAGGACAGCGCTTACAACTTGATGTGTTGCAGCGATGTATAACAACATTGGTTTGCCCAGGGTGGGCGCAGCCAGGACCGGATTTGTTGCCAATATGGCCTTTATTTCTTCGAGTCCGGCGGTGGCGGCATCCGCCCACTGGTGTTCGTGCGCCTTAGGAGGCGATAAAGGCAACGCCTTTCTCCTAAATGGGAGATAAACGGCTTAGAGCTGCCACGCATCCTGTTAACTTTTGTATTTGCTTGAGGTCTTTTGGAATATCCAACTGCGACAGAGCCCGGATTTTGGCCGGATTTGCTTCAATTCCTCTGCCGGATACAATGAAGCCCAGCAACTTTCCGGCTGGTACACCGAAAACACATTTTTTCGGATTCAGCTTGATGTCATATGCTCTAAGGTTGTCGAATGTGAGCCTCAAATCGTCTACTAAGATTTTGACGTGTTTTGTTTTGACGACTACGTCGTCTACGTATGCCTTGATTGTTTTGCCTATCTGGGTAGCCAGACATGTTTGAATCATGCGCTGATATGTTGCGCCAGCATTTTTAAGTCCGAAGGGCATCGTGTTGAAGCAGAATGGTCTGTATGGAGTAATGAATGCCGTTGCTTGATCTGCTTCCGCCATCTTGATTTGATGATAGCCAGAGTATGCGTCAAGGAAGCACAACGAGTCGTGTCCTGCCGTGGCGTCTATAATTTGATCGATGTGGGGGAGGGGGAAAGGATCCTTTGGGCAAGCCTTATTGAGGTCTTTGAAGTCGACGCAGAGGCGCCAGGATTTGTCCTTCTTGGTACCATCACCAAATTTGCTAGCCATCCGGATGTTTGATATCTCGATGAATCGGCTTCCAATAACTTGGCTAGCTCTTCTCCCATTGCCTGTCTTTTGGGCTCGGAAAATCTTCAAGAGCCTGTTTGGTGGCTTGAATCCTTTAGGATGTTTAGGCTGTGTTCGCCAACTCGCGAGGATTCGGGCATGTCTCTAGGGTGCCAAGCGAAGATGTCCCAATTTTCCCGAAGGAATTCGCGCAGTGCGGCGTCCACTTCGGGGTTCAACTGTGCCCCGATAGAGGCCGTCTTTGTTGGGTCCGTTGGGTGGACCTGAAATTTAACTATCTCATCTGCTGGTTTGAAGGAGGTGGACTTGGATCTTTTATCAAGTATCACGTCGTCCCTGTTTACCGTAGAGCGTAGCGCGGTGAGTTCCTCTGCCGCTAAGGCTTCGGATAGTGCCTCGAGGGCTAGTGCGGCTGTCTTGTTTTCGGCGCGGAGTGCTGTGTCCGGATCACTGACGAGAGTGATTATTCCGCTGGGCCCAGGCATTTTGAGCTTCATGTACCCGTAATGAGGTATTGCTTGAAAAATTGTGAATGCCTCTCGTCCTAATATGGCGTGATAGCCGCTGCTGAACGGGGCTACCTGGAACGTGACTTCTTCGGATCTGTAATTGTCCGGAGAGCCGAACACCACATCGAGTGTGATTTTTCCGGTGCAGCGCTTCCGGCTAGGGATTATTCCTCTGAAGGTTGTGCTGCTTCGCCGTCACGGCTCCAATCGATTTCCATTTTCCGCAGGTTTCCTCATAAATGAGGTTTAGTCATTGCCGCCGTCCATGAGGACTTTCGTCACCGAAAGCCGCCCACTATGGGACTAAGTACCAGTCGGTGGGGCTCGTAGTTCGAGATGTAGGCTCGTCGCGGGCGCTGAAGGTGATAGCTGTGTCGCTCCATGGATTTGCTGTTGCTACTTGGTAGACTTCGGCGAGTTCGCGGATTGTTCGTTTTCGCATATTATTTGATGCAAAAGTCTCGAAGACTGTTGATACCGTGCTGGTATTGTTGGAGTGGTTACCTGGAGCTAGAAGCTCCTCGCCACTTTTGGCCACCTGCCGTAGTATCCAACATGCTCGAAGGCTGTGTGTTGGGACAGCTTCCCCTGTATTATGAAGTTTACAGGGTCCATTGAGCCATCCCTCCAGTACGGTTCCGTTTCCCTTGCTGGGTTTTTGCTTTTTGGTTTTTGCATCTGGGGCCTGATTGTGAGGCGCCCTTTTACCGTGGACTTGGTTTGGGGCCGGATTATCCCAAAATTGATTTTCGGTTTTCCGGAAACTTTCCATCGCGCAGTACTTTCATACTATGGACGCCAGATCGGTGAAACGCGTAATCGATGGCGTTCAGGATTCCCTACCCGAGATCCGCCGGTTTTGACACCGACACCTAGAGATTAATTATGTACAACAAGATGAAAAGTAGCAAAGTAATATGATAATTTTGATAGTAGTAGTAATAGTAACAGTAATGGTAACCGTGATAGCAATGGTTTTGTAGACGTTGTGACAGTAGCAGTAGCAATAGTAACTTAGCAAGAACAATATGTGAAAAACTCGTAGGCATTGGATCGGTGAATTCGTTGGATGATATTCATCATATAACAGTCATAACCTAGGCTAATACGGCACTAGCTTCAGTTCATAAATATAATGTAGGCATGTATTCTGTAAATAGTCATACGTGCTTATCGACAGAACTTGCATGACATCTTTTGTCCTACTCTCCTGTGGCAGCGGGGTCCATAAGGAAACTAAGGGATATTAACGCCTCCTTTAAATAGAGAACAAGAATAAAGCGTTAGCACACAGTGAATACATGAACTCCTCAAACTACGGTCATCACTGGAAAGTATCCCGAATACTATCACTCAGGGGTTTGCGGATCATAACACGTAATAGGTGACCACAACTTGCAAGATCAGATCTATTACATATAATGGTGATAACATAAACAGTTCAGATCTGGAATCATGGCACCCGGGCCCAAAGTGATAAGAATTAAGCATGGCAAAGTCATAGCAACATCAATCTCAAAACATAATGGATACTAGGGATCAAGCCCAAAGAAAACTAAATTGATTACATGATGAATCTCATGCAACTTCCTCACCGACCAGCAAACCTACGAAGGAATTATTCACTCCCAATGGGGAGCACCATGGAATTGGCGATGGAGAAGGGTTGGTGATGACGAAGATCGATGATTCCCCTCTCCGGAGCCCCAAACGGACTCCAGATCTGGCCTGGATGAAGAACATGAGGTGGCGGTGGATCCGTCTCGCAAAACGTGATAATTCTTTCTCCCTGATTTTTTCTCTGAAAATGTGATTTTATAGAGTCGGGGTTAACGTCAGGGGACCACTAGGTGGGCACAACCCACCTGGGCGCGCTAGGAGGGGGGCACCCTGGTGGGTTGTGCTCCCACAAGGGCCCCCCTCCGGTGGTTCTTTGCTCCAGTATTTTCCTTTTATTGTATAAAAATTCCCCCACAAAGTTTCATTCCATTCCTAGAACTTTTCTTCTACACAAAAACAACACCATGGTAGTTCTGCTACGATTTGGGCCTTCTAGTTTTGGGCCTTCTTGTTGAAGTTCTTGAAGATCTTTTGGACCTGCGATTTGTCATCAAGAAAGAACACCCACATAAATCTTGAAAAATCATCAACAATGACCAAACCGAATGATTTACCACAGAGGCTCTGATAACCCACAAGTATAGGGGATCGCAACAGCTTTCGAGGGTAAAGTATTCAACCCAAATTTATTGATTCGACACAAGGGGAGCCAAAGAATATTCTTGAGTATTAGCAGTTGAGTTGTCAATTCAACCACACCTGGATAACTTAGTATCTGCAGCAAAGTATTTAGTAGCAAAAGTGGTATGATAATAAAGGTAACGGTAGCAATAGTAAAGATAAATGTTTTTGGGTTTTTGTAGTAGTTGTAACTGTAGCAACGGAAAAGTAAATAAGCAAAGAACAATATATGAAAAGCTCATAGGCAATGGATCAGTGATGGATAATTATGCCGGATGCGATTCCTCATGCAATAGTTATAACATAGGGTGATACAGAACTAGCTCCAATTCATCAATGTAATGTAGGCATGTATTCTGTAAATAGTCATACGTGCTTAGGGAAAAGAACTTGCATGCCATCTTTTGTCCTACCCTCCCATGGCAGCGGGGTCCTAGCGGAAACTAAGGGATATTAAGGCCTCCTTTTATTAGAGAACCGGAACAAAGCATTAGAACATAGTGAATACATGAACTCCTGAAACTACGGTCATCACCGAGAAGTATCCCGATTATTGTCACTTCGGGGTTGTCGGATCATAACACATAATAGGTGACTATAGACTTGCAAGATAGGATCAAGAACACACATATATTCATGAAAACATAATAGGTTCAGATCTGAAATCATGGCACTCAGGCCCTAGTGACAAGCATTAAGCATAGCAAAGTCATAGCAACATCAATCTCAGAACATATTGGATACTAGGGATCAAACCCTAACAAAACTAACTTGATTAGATGGTAAATCTCATCCAACCCATCACCGTCCAGCAAGCCTATGATGGAATTACTCACGCACGGCGGTGAGCATCATGAAATTGGTGATTGAGGATGGTTGATGATGACGACGGCGACGAATCCCCCTCTCTGGAGCCCCGAACGGACTCCAGATCAGCCCTCCCGAGAGAGATTAGGGCTTGGCGGCGGCTCCGTGTCGTAAAACACGATGAAACTTTCTCCCCGATTTTTTCTCCCCGAACATGAATATATGGAGTTGGAGTTGAGGTCGGTGGAGGTCCAGGGGGCCCACGAGATAGGAGGGCGCGTCCTACAGGGGGGGCGCCCCCCTGTCTCGTGGACAGGCCCTGGGCCCCCTGGTATATTTCTTTCTCCCAGAAATTCTTATTAATTTCAAAAAGTGCCTCCGTGGATTTGCAGGTCATTCTGAGAACTTTTCTTTTCTACACATAAAACAACATCATGGCAGTTCTGCTGAAAACAGCGTCAGTCCGGGTTAGTTTCATTCAAATAATGCAAGTTAGAGTAGAAACAAGGGCAAAAGTGTTTGGAAAAGTAGATACGTTGGAGACGTATCAACTCCCCCAAGCTTAAACCTTTGCTTGTCCTCAAGCAATTCAGTTGATAAACTGGAAGTGATAAAGGAAAACTTTTACAAACTCGGTTTGCTCTTGTTGTTGTAACATGAAAAGGCAGCATTCAAGTTTTAGCAAATATTATGAACTAACCATACTCACAATAACACCTAGGTCTCAAAATTACTCATATCAATAGCATAATCAGCTAGCGAGCCATAATAATAAAACTCGGATGACCAACACTTTCTCAAAATAATCATAACATGATATAACAAAATGGTATCTCGCTAGCCCTTTCTGAGACCGCAAAACATAAATGCAGAGCACCTTTAAAGATCACGGATTGACTAAACATTGTAATTCATGGTAAAAGAGATCCAGTCAAGTCATACCCAATATAAACCAATAGTAATGAATGCAAATGACAGTGTGCTCTCCAGCGGGTGCTTTTTAATAAGAAGGGTGATGACTCAACATAAAAGTAAATAGATAGGCCCTTCGCAGAGGGAAGCAGGGATTTCTAGAGGTGCCAGAGCTCGATTTTAAAATAGAGATTGAATAACATTTTGAGCGGCATACTTTCACTGTCAATGCAACAACTATGAGATGGCCGTATCTTCCATACTAAATGCATTATAGGTAGTTCCCAAATAGAATGGTAAAGGTTTATACTCCCCCAACCACCAACAAGCATCAATCCATGGCTTGCTCGAAACAATGAGTGCCTCCAACTAACAACAGCCCTGGGGGAGTTTTGTTTAATTATTTTGATTTGCTTTGATCTTTTTGAATCATGGGACTGGGCATCCCGGTTACCGGCCCTTTCTCGTAAATGAGGAGTGGAGTCCACTGCTCTTGAGAATAACCCACCTAGCATGGAAGATATAGGTAGCCCTAGTTGTAACAAGAGCTGCTCGAGCATACAAAACAGAATTTCATTTGAAGATTTGGAGTTTGGCACATACAAATTTACTTGGAACGGCAGGTAAATACCGCATATAGGTAGGTATAGTGGACTCATATGGAACAACTTTGGGGTTTAAGGACTTTGGGGTTTAGTACAGGTGAAGGCTAGCAAAATACTGGGAAGCGACCAACTGAGAGAGCGATAACAGTCATAAACATGCATTAAAATTAATTCACACCGAATACAAGCATGAGTAGGATATAATCCACCATGAACATAAATATCATGAAGGCTATGTTGATTTGATTCAACTACATGCATGAACATGTGCCAAGTCGAGTCACTCAATTCATTCAAAGGAGGATACCATCCCATAATATCACATCATAATCATTCTAATAGCATGTTGGCATGCAAGGTAAACCATTATAACTCATAGCTAATCAAGCATGGCACAAGCAACTATAATCTCTAAATGTCATTGCAAATATGTTTACTTCATAATAGCTGAATCAGAAATGATGAACTCATCATATTTCCAAAAACAAGAGAGGCCGAGTTCATACCAGCTTTTCTCCTCCCAATAAGTCCATCATATATCATCATTATTGCCTTTCACTTGCACGACCGAACGATGTGTATAATAATAAGAGTGCACATGCATTGGACTAAGCTGGAATCTGCAAGCATTCAACTCAAAAGAGAAGACAAGTAATATGGGCTCTAAGTTAAATAAACAATCATGCATATGAGAGCCACTAAGCATTTTCAATATGGTCTTCTCGACCCCCAAAAGAAAGAAAAGAAAAGAACAGTATTTACACGGGAAAGCTCCCAACAATTAAAAAGAAGAACTAGAAATCTTTTTGGGTTTTCATTTTAATTTCTACCACAAGCATGGAAATTAAACTAACTAATGTTTTTGGTTTTTCTTAAGGTTTATCAAACACACAAGAAGAAAGCGAGAAAAAGAAATTTAAACTAACATGGATAATACAATGAAAGAGTATGAGCACCGATGACTAGTGTGTGAACATGAATGTAAAGTCGGTGAGAAATACGTACTCCCCCAAGCTTAGGTTTTTGGCCTAAGTTGGTCTAGTACCAAGGATCGCTTGGCTGATATCCATAAGTGAAACTGTGGTTGTACTGAGATGCAGAGGCAACCGCCTCCTGAGCAGCAGCGTGTTGGCGAGCTACCTCCATTCCCCTCTCGTATTCAGCTGCTTCATCCCTGGTGACAACATATCTTCCTTTTGCCTGATAATCAAAAAGGTAGGGAGCAGGAAGAGTAACAGGGACGACGTTGTGTCTGCCATAGATTAGTCGATAATGGAGGAATTGCTCATTCCTCTCAAGAAAATGATGATTGAACATAGCTTCTTTATCCAAATAAACAGCAGGTAAGATCATATCCCCCTCTCGTGGAGCTATATTAAGATAATTAGCCACACGGGTTGCATAAATTCCTCCAAATAAATCCCCCTTTCTACTATTATTCTGCAACCTACGTGCAACTATTTCCCCCAAGTTATAACCTTTGTAACCTAACACAGCACTCTTAAGGACACACCGATCAGGGACACACATGTGACATGCTTCGTCCTTACCATTAATGCATCTACCAATAAAGAGAGCAAAATAATGTATAGCAGGAAAATGAATGCTCCCTATGGTAGCTTGTGCTATGTCCCTAGATTCTCCCACAGTAATACTAGCAAGAAAATCTCTAAATTCAGATTTGCGAGGATCATTAATATTACCCCATCAAGGAGTTTGCAAGCAGTTGTGAAATCCTCTAAATCCATTGTATAAGATGTATCATAAATATCAAACATGACACTAGGAGAATTACGCGCACAGATATATTGGAACCTCCGCACAAAGGAATCAGTCAATTGATAGTATTGAGGACACTTATCTTGTAAGAAGTCCTCCATCTCGGCATTACGCACATACACATAAAATTCCTCCTTGAAGCATGCTTCGACCATAAAATCATCGGATGGCCACTCACAAGCCCGTACATTTGCGTCCCTCGGCAATTCAACATCTTGCTCACGTATAGCAATCCTTGGTCCTTTCTTTGCCGAGGAACCACCTTGGTACATTCTTCTAAGCATAATTCTTTTTCTGAAAATTTCTGAAATTTTAGTAACTTCAAAATAAAAGTGAATAAAACTAAACAAGATTGGTAGCAACTACTCCTACAAGTGCCTAGAGCTTATATCATGCATTGGAATTGCTTGGGACCTCAAAAAATTTAACATGCAAGATCAAGAACAAGGTCACCTATGCAGCAAAAATTTGCAATGAATAAAGCACTAGAACAAAAACCAATTGGACCAATGGAGGAGTCACATACCAAGCAACATTCTCCCAAAGCAGTTTTGTGAAAGGAGCTTTGAGCAAGGAGATCGAAAATCGCAGCAAAACGACTAGAACTCGTGCTTGAGCTGGATGGGGATTTTTTTGGGTAGAAGATGAAGTGTGTGGGTGCTGGCATAAGTGGAGGGGGGCCACCAGGGGCCCACGAGACAGGGGGCGTGCCCAATAGGGGGGGCGCCCTCCACACTCGTGGCCTGGTGCTTGCCCCTTCTGCAGTGATTTCAGTGCCTAAAATCCTCAAATATTCCATAAAAAATCATACTAAATTTGCAGGGCATTTGGAGCACTTTTATTTTCGGACTATTTTTTAATGCACGGATAATTCAGAAAACAGATAGATAATACTATTTTTGCTTTATTTATTCTAAATAACAGAAAGTCAAAAGAGGGTACAGAAGGTTGTGCCTTCTAGTTTCCTCCATCTCATGATCATCAAAATGAATCCACTAACAAGGTTGATCAAGTCTTGTTAACAAACTCATCCCGAATAACACGGAACCGGAGAAATTTCGAATAACACTAAGTTACCTCAACGGGGATATGGAAATCCCCAGCAATAAGAATATCATACTTTTTCTTGATAGTAGGGAGAGGAAATTCAAAACCTCCAAAAATGATAGTTGGAACTTTTTCAATAGAATTGATGCTATGAACTTGAAATTGTTTCCTCGAAAAGTGTGCCGTATGCTCA
Source organism: Aegilops speltoides (assembly GCA_021437245.1). Classification (NCBI taxonomy): domain Eukaryota; kingdom Viridiplantae; phylum Streptophyta; class Magnoliopsida; order Poales; family Poaceae; genus Aegilops; species Aegilops speltoides. Next base: position 395,893,514 of record CM038142.1, on the reverse strand, counting down.
TTACCATTAACATGAAAAGTGACATTGCCTTTGTTGCAATCAATAACAGCCCTTGCAGTATTAAGAAAAGGTCTACCAAGGATAATAGACATACTATCGTCCTCAGGACTATCAACAATAACAAAGTCCGTTAAGATAGTGACATTTGCAACCACCACAGGCACATCCTCACAAATACCGATAGGTATAGCAGTTGATTTATCAGCCATTTGCAAAGATATTTCAGTAGGTGTCAACTTATTCAATTCAAGTCTATGATATAAAGAGAGAGGCATAACACTAACACCGGCTCCAAGATCACATAAAGCAGTTCTAACATAATTTCTTTTAATGGAGCATGGTATAGTTGGTACACCCGGATCTCCAAGTTTCTTTGGTATTCCACCCTTAAAAGTGTAATTAGCAAGCATGGTGAAAATTTCAGCTTCCAGTATCTTTCTTTTATTTGTAATGATATCCTTCATATACTTAGCATAAGGATTTACTTTCAGCATATCAGTTAAGCGCATACGTAAGAAAATAGGTCTAATCATTTCAGCAAAGCGCTCAAAATCCTCATCATCCTTTGACTTGGATGGTTTAGGAGGAAAGGGCATGGGTTTCTGAACCCATGGTTCTCTTTCTTTACCGTGCTTCCTAGCAATAAAATCTCTCTTATCATAACATTGATTCTTTGATTGTGGGTTATCAAGATCAACAGCAGGTTCAGTCTCTACATCATTGTCTTTGCTAGATTGAGCATCAACATGAACATTATCATTAACATTATCACTAGGTTCATGTTCATCATCTAATTGTGTTTCAGCATCAGAAATAGAAATATCATTGGGATTCTCAGGTGTGTCTACAGTAGGTTCACTAGAAGCATGCAAAGTCCTATCGTTATTCTTCTTCTTCTTTTTAGAAGAACTAGGTGCCTCTAAATTATTTCTCTGGGCATCTTACTCGATTCTCTTAGGGTGGCCTTTAGGATACAAAGGTTCCTGAGTCATTCTACCAGTTCTAGTAGCCACTCTAACAGCAAAGTCATTTTTATTATTTAATTCGTCAAGCAAATCATTCTGAAGTTTAAGTACTTGCTCAGCTTGAGTAGCAACCATAGAAGCATATTTGCTAACAAGGTGAAGTTCATCTTTAACTCTAGCCAGATTATCGCTTGCACATCCTATCTCGAAAGCATTATTCTTTAACTCTCTAACAACATAAGCATTAAAACTTTCTTGTCTAGCCATAAAGTCATCAAATTCATCTAAGCTTGGGCTATGAAATTTAGTAGAGGGGATTTCAACTTTATCATATCTATAGAGAGAATTTACCTTTACTACCTATGTCGGGTTATCAGGACAATGTGGTTCTTCAGGCGGTATATTAAGACCATGTATTTCTTCAATAGGAGGTAAATTCTTAACATCTTCAACTTTAATACCTTTTTCTTTCATTGATTTCTTTGCCTCTTGCATATCTTCAAGACTGAGAAATAAAAAACACCTCTCTTCTTCGGAGTGGGTTTAGGAATAGGCTCAGGAGTTGGCTCAATTGGTTCAGGAATTGCTTCAGGAATTGGCCCAGGAAGAGTTCAATTATTTTCATTAGTCAACATATTATTCAATAATATTTTAGCTTCGTCGACTGTTCTTTCCCTGAAAACACAACCAGCACAACTATCCAAGTAGTCCTTGGAAGCATTGGTTAGTCCATTATAAAAGATATCAAGTATTTCATTTTTCTTAAGAGGATGATCAGGCAAAGCATTAAGTAACCGGAGAATCCTCCCCCAAGCTTGTGGGAGACTCTCTTCTTTGATTTGCACAAAATTATATATTTCCCGCAAGGCAGCTTGTTTCTTGTGAGCAGGGAAATATTTAGCAGAGAAGTAATAAATCATATCCTAGGGACTACGCACACAACCAGGAGCAAGAGAATTATACCAAGTCTTAGCATCACCCTTTAATGAGAACGAAAATATCTTAGGGATATAAAAATAGCGAGACTTCTCATCATTAGTAAACAGGGTAGCTATATCATTCAACTTGGTAAGATGTGCCACAATAGTTTCAGATTCAAGGCCATAAAAAGGATCAGATTCAACTAAAGTAATAATCTCAGGATCAACAGAGAATTAATAATCCTTATCAAGAATACGATAGGTGAAGTAGCAAAAGCAGGATCGGGTTTCATTCTAGCATTAAGAACTGCTGCTTCCATTTAGCTAATAATTTCTTAAGATCATATCTATCATTGCAAGCAAAGATTTCCCTAGCAGCTTCTTCATTCATAACATAACCCTTAGGAACAACAGGCAATACATAATCATTGGGAGAACCTTCATCATCACTATCATCAGTAATAGGATCTTCGGTAATTTCATTCCCCCTAACTCTAGCAAGTTGTTCATCAAGAAATTCACCTAATGGCAAAGTCGTATCACGCACAGAAGTAGTTTCATCATGCATAGCAGAAGTGGCATCATCAATAACATGCGACATATCAGAATTCATAGCAGTAGCAGGTTTAGGTGTCGCAAGCCTACTAATAACGGAAGGAGAATCTAGTGTAGAGTTAGATGGCAGTTCCTTACCTCCCCTCGTAGTTGAGGGAAAAATAGTAGTTCGATCGTCTTTCAAGTTCTTCATAGTGATCAACAGATATAAATCCCAATTGACTCAGAGAATAGAGCTATGCTTCCCCGGCAACGGCGCCAGAAATTAGTCTTGATAACCCACAAGTATAGGGGATCGCAACAGCTTTCGAGGGTAAAGTATTCAACCCAGATTTATTGATCCGACACAAGGGGAGCCAAATAATATTCTTGAGTATTAGCATTTGAGTTGTCAATTCAACCACACCTGGATAACTTAGTATCTACAGCAAAGTATTTAGTAGCAAAAGTGGTATGATAATAAAGCTAACGGTGGCAATAGTAAAGATAAATGTTTTTGGGTTTTTGTAGTAGTTGTAACAGTAGCAACGGAAAAGTAAATAAGTGAATAACAATATATGAAAAGCTCGTAGGCAATGGATCAATGACGGATAATTATGCCGGATGCGATTCCTCATGCAATAGTTATAACATAGGGTGACATAGAACTAGCTCCAATTCATCAATGTAATGTAGGCATGTATTCCGTAAATAGTCATACGTGCTTATGGAAAAGAACTTGCATGACATCTTTTGTCCTACCCTCCCATGGCAGCGGGGTCCTAGCGGAAACTAGGGGATATTAAGGCCTCCTTTTAATAGAGAACCGGAACAAAGCATTAGCACATAGTGAATACATGAACTCCTCAAACTACGATCATCACCGAGAAGTATCCCGATTATTGTCACTTCGGGATTGTCGGATCATAACACATAATAGGTGACTATAGACTTGCAAGATAGGATCAAGAACACACATATATTCATGAAAACATAATAGGTTCAGATCTGAAATCATGGCACTCAGGCCCTAGTGACAAGCATTAAGCATAGCAAAGTCATAGCAACATCAATCTTAGAACATAGTGGATACTAGGGATCAAACCCTAACAAAACTAACTTGATTACATGGTAAATCTCATCCAGCCCATCACCGTCCAGCAAGCCTATGATGGAATTACTCACGCACGGCGGTGAGCATCATGAAATTGGTGATGGAGGATGGTTGATGATGACGACGGTGACGAATCCCCCTTTCCGGAGCCCCGATCGGACTCCAGATCAGCCCTCCCGAGAGAGATTAGGGCTTGGCGGCGGCTCCGTGTCGTAAAATGTGATGAAACTTTCTCCCCGATTTTTTCTCCCCGAACATGAATATATGGAGTTGGAGTTAAGGTCGGTGGAGGTCCAGGGGGCCCACGAGATAGGAGGGCGCGTCCTACAGGGGGGGCGCCCCCTGTCTCGTGGACAGGCCCTGGGCCCCCTGGTATATTTCTTTTGCCCAGAAGATCTTATTAATTCCAAAAAGTGCCTCCGTGGATTTTCAGGTCATTCCGAGAACTTTTCTTTTCTACACATAAAACAACATCATGGCAGTTCTGCTAAAAACAGCGTCAGTCCGGGTTAGTTTCATTCAAATCATGCAAGTTAGAGTACAAAACAAGGGCAAAAGTGTTTGGAAAAGTAGATACGTTGGAGACGTATCAGGCTCTTATATGCATTAGGACCGAAAAGATCCATGTGAAGTAGCTCAAGTGGTCTTCTCGTGGTCATGATGTTCTTCACGGGACGACTTCCTCCAACCTGTTTTCCTGCTTGACAAGTGTTGCAAAGTCTATCCTTGTCAAATATAACATCTTTAACACCAAGGATATGATCACCTTTAATAAGCTTATCAAGATTTTGCAGGCCAACATGACCTAATCGTCTATGCCATAACCATCCTTTGGAAGATCTAGAAATTAAACAAGTGCGAGGTTTGGCTTTCTTAGTGAAGTCAACAATGTATTGATCACCTCTACGAATATCGATAAAAACCATTTTATGATTATCTCTTCTAAACACTTGGCAATCTACTTCGGTAAATCGACCATTGAAACCAAAGTCGGATAGTCTAGATACGGAAAGGAGATTGTAACCAGGAGATTCAACGAGCATGACTTTTTGAATGGAGCTAACATTGGATATGGCCACCTTACCAAGGCCAAGTACCTTACCCTTGGAGTTGTCTTCAAAAGTGACATACTTGCATGGACCATCGTTCTTAGCAAGCTCGCGGAACATATCTTTATCTCCGGTCATGTGATCGGTACATCCACTATCAAGAATCCACTCTTTTCCTATGGCCATATAGTCGCGAAGATTAGCCATGAGACCAAATTGTCTCATTGACTCCTCAAGGTCAAGGTCACTATATTCATCTTCATCATAATATCCATGCCCAATATCATTAGGTAATTGATCATCACCTAGAGCAAGTGATTCATTAGATATACGCTCATGACAATATTCGAGTTTATGAATTCTAATTGTCTTCGAGATGATGTTAGTAATAACTCCAACGTCACCCTTTGGACGCATAAGATCACGGAGCTCAAATAGACATTCATCAAACCCCGGATCACTAGGACTCATCTTATGGAAAGCAATAGACTTATGAAGAATTTGATCTAGATTCATCAAGGAATAATTCAGAAAACATTCCTCAAGGTATTTCCATATAGTGTATGCACATTCAAGAGTAGGCAAATACACAAGCAAGTTTCTAGGCAATCCTCTAATGATAAGATCGATAGTTCTAAGATTGCGACCCATGTCAAGAGACTCATAGGGGGTAGGATGCAAAGGATCAATGGAGGGGCGCATAAGGACTAGTAATGTACTTGGTCAAGTTATATTCATTGAAAATCGCAAGCATTTCATTTTTCCAAGAACCATAAAACTCCCCTTCGAGAATTTGAACTCTATGTCTAATACTCCCGAACGTAGACTCGTCCATCTTCCTCCAATGGCGATTAAACCAAAAAAATGGAGACCAATGCTCTGATACCAATTGAAAGGATCGAGAAGAGGGCTATAGAGGGGGGTGATTAGACCCTTAAAAAGTAAAAGTGGCAGCTTTTTGTTTCTTCAAGTTAAGGTGGAGTTTTAGCACAAGTTTAAGCATTCACAATACATTTCAAACAAGCATGACAAGAGTATATAGGCAGCGGAAAAGTAAAGCATGCAAGTTGCAAGAAAGTAAAGGGATGGGATTGGAGTTTCCAAACACAATGGAGACACGAAGATTTTTGGCGTGGTTCCAATAGGTGGTGCTATTGTATGTCCATGTTGATGGAGACTTCAACCCACGAAGGGTAACGGCTGCGCGAGTCCATGGAGGGCTCCACCCACGAAGAAGCAACCTTGTCTATCCCACCATGGCCATCGCCACGAAGGACTTGCCTCACTCGGGTAGATCTTCCCGAAGTAGGCGATCAACTTTCCCTTACAAACTTCTTGGTTCAACTCCACAACATGTCGAAGGCTCCCAAGAGACACCTAACCAATCTAGGAGACACCACTCTCAAGGTAATAGATGGTGTGTTGACGATGAACTCCTTACTCTTGTGCTTCAAATGATAGTCTCCCCAACACTCACCTCTCTCTCTCTCAGATTTTGCTATGGTGGAAAGATGATTTGAGTGGAAAGCAACTTGGGGAAGGCTAGAAATCAAGATACTTGTGGCAGGATTGGAATATCTTGATCTCAACACATGAGTAGGTGGTTCTCTCTCAAAAAATGAGTAGTGGAAGTGTAGGCACGTTCAGATGGCTCTCTCTCAAATGGAGATGGGGGTGGAGGGGTATATATAGCCTCTGCACAAAATCCAACCGTTACACACATTTGACCCAACTCGGTCAGACCGAATAGAAGAACTCGATGAGACATATTAGTTCAAAATGTGAATGTTAGGAATCTCGGTGGGACCGACTAGAACAACTCGGTGTGACCGATGTGCTAGGGCTTAGGGCAAACATCAACTCAGTGGCGCCGATTGCATCAACTCGGTAAGACCGAAGTGAAGCAATAACCAACAGAGCAAATGTCAAGCCAAATCGGTGAGACCAATTGCATTAACTCGGTTGGACCGAAAGAATGCAACAAGTCACAGCATGCTGGCAAGGCCATCTCGGTGAGACCGAGATCTGTATCGGTGTGACCGAACTGTTTAGGGTTTCTGGCTGTGGCTATGTCAAATGAACTCGATGGCGCCGGATAGAAAGAATCGATGGTGGGGCCAAGTTTGACTTTAGGTTTTGGACATATTTGGAATGAGAAAGTGGTTAAGGGTTTTGGAGCAATATCACTAAGCATTTTGAGCAAGCAAGCCATTGAGCAACACCTCATCCCCTTTTAATAGTATTGGCTTTCCTATGACTCAATGTGATCTTGGATCACTAAAACAAAGATGAAGAGTCTTGAGCTTTTGCCAATATGTGTCCTTAGCATTTTGAAGGGGTTCCACATCCTCTTGTCCTTTCCACGCCATTGTTGAACTTGTCTAAAATACACTAGATGAAAGCATTAGTCCAACAAGAGATATGTTGACATTAATTACCAAAATCACCCAGGGAGCACTTGTGCTTTCATGCATCATCAATCATGTTATGCGGCAAGTTGTAGCCTCTCGGCGCTGACATGCCTATCTTGACCCGCGGCGTTGAAGCACCATGCGCCTAGGGTCTGCTCAACCCTGGCGATGACGCGCAGCACGACGTCGTCCATCGCGTTGCTGGGGAGCGCCTCAGCCTCGACGGTACGTGGCGCCTTCTTGTTTTCCTTGTCGAGCAGGTTCATGGCAAAGGCGGCGCTTCGGTGGGTTGGCATGATAGGAAAAGGTGGATGTTCTACAGGCTCCGTTTGTTGCCTTGGTGTGTTGCGCGCCGCCTAGGTTTTATGCGTAGTATCACTAGGTGGCGGCGAGAAACCGGTGAGGAAATGGCGGGAATCGGTGGCGTGTTCATAAAACACTATCAATTAATGGAAACTTAGCATAGAAGGAACATCGAGCTAGCACGACGCGTGCGGGCACATTGCTCGCCCAAGGCTATGATCCATATACTTGTGTGCCCAACAAAGCACACTATTCGCAGTAAAGAATATTGTTCCATTTATCCTAGTAGAGAAGTGATGACAAGCGTCACAAGGAGAAGTAGATGATGGTCAGATGATTGTTTATCCTAGTTAATTATGCATGTAATAATTTACTTTGGTGTGTGGAAATTTCTTGTGTGTACTAGCCACCTATGTAATTGGATGTTTAATTTGGTTGTGCAATCATGTCCTTATTAGTATATATGTTGTTATTCTGTAAGCAATCACATCGCACACGAAATATACTAGGGAAACCATTTCGGTTGTCTTGGCTCAATGCAAATAGTTCATTCGAGTGAACTGTATGCCGTATATCGCACACACCTTTATTCGGCTGACCATTTCTGTTGCGTTCCCTAATCGCAAACAGTTCTTCCGAGCGAACTCTATGCTGTATATCGCACACACCTTGGTGTGGCTACCCATTTCTGTTGTTCTGCCTCATCGCAAACAGTTCTTATGGATTAACCGTATGCCACGCATCGCCGACAGCTATAATATGAACCGTGTTTGATGTATCCATAATTGCAAACATTTTGCAAATTTTTTGACATTTTTTTACATCACCGTTTGTGATAAATGCATCGCACACAGTTTCATCGAAGGGTCTCTGGTTGTAGTGTCGCGTTAGCAACATCCTGCAGTAGTATTTATACTAATCACTTTTTTTGTATTTATGCAAACAAGGATGCTCAACTTGATTTCAATGGGAACTGTACAAAGTGTTTTGATGGTTCGTGCCCTCCATTATACGTCATCATGCACAATACATTGAATGTTCTCAAATCATTCATTCCCACCGTCAGCCACAAAATTAGCTACAAGAAAGGAGGCACCAATATGTTCAAGGAGTTGCAACATATAAAGGCGAAATCCTACAAGCTACGTGCGAAGTTGGTTGATTTTAGTGGAACTGCACAAAAAGAATACCTGGTTTATTTAGCATGAGGTGACATTTCAATGTGCAAACTGATGGCCAACCCTGCCCATTCCACAATCATAGGCATTTGATAATTTGGAATCAGAAAACCTTGTCAAAGTTTGCTCACTGATGTAGGCAAAAAGACACTCATTTGATATTTTGGAATGGGACAACCTTGTCAAATTTTGCTCATTGATGTTAGCAAGAAGACATGCATTTGATATTTTGTAATGGGATGCCCTTTGTCGTCCGCAGCATCGATCGAATTTATTTATTTGTGTCTTTAATTAGTTGTGAAGTAAATACTGGCTCTGACGTGTGAATCATTGAGATGAATAATCATCGATTGTTTTGAATGTTGTCTATAAATTGCCAGGTGGGTGAGTTTGATTGCAATGTACAAGCACGCTAAAAAGCTGCTCAAACTTTTTGTACGTGTGAAACTACAGCAAATGAGGTGATCACCGTGCGTCTTGAGAATAATGCTAGTACGTATTGTTTTGCATGTTCATCTAATGCCACTAGTACAAGAATTTGAACTAATCGAACTAAATTCGTTCATACACGGCCAGATTTCATATAAACAAGCCGGATTTCATTACATTCTAGACATTCTTCAAGTAAAAAGGGGTGCGCTGGAGGTATAATTAATTAACCTAATCTATGATCTCCGGCGCCCATTCCCGTGTCCTGCTGAGCCCCAAGAACAGAAGCTTCTGTTGGGGAACGTAGTAATTCAAAAATATTCCTACGATCACGCAAGATCTATCTAGGAGATGCATAGCAATGAGATGGGAGAGTGTTTCCACGTACGCTCGTAGACCGAAAGCGGAAGCATTTAGTAACGCGGTTGATGTAGTCGAACGTCTTCACGATCCAACCGATCCAAGTACCAAATGTACGACACCTCCATGTTCTGCACACGTTCAGCATGATGACGTCCCTCGAGCTCTTGATCCAGTTGAGGATGAGGGATATTTTCGTCAGCATGACGGTGTTGCGACGGTGATGATGAAGTTACCGGCGGAAGGCTTCACCTAAGCACTACGCTGATATGATTGAGGTGTTAAACTATGGAGGGTGGCACCACACACGGATAAGACAATTGATCTTGTGTATTCTAGGGTGCCCCCGGCCTCCGTATATAAAGGAGGAGAGGGGGAGGCCGGGCGACCCCTATAGGGCGCGCCAAGATAGAGGAGTCCTACTAGGACTCCAAGTCCTAGTAAGATTCCACTTAGTGGAAGGGGAAGAAGGAAGGTGAGGGAGAGGGAGTAGGAAAGGGGGGCGCCGCCCCCCTTCCCCTAGTCCAATTCGGACTGCCAAGGGGGGGCAGCCAGCCCCTTGTGGCCCTCCTCTCTCTCCACAAAGGCCCACGAAGGCCCATTAGTTCCCCCCGGGGCTTCCGATAACCCTCTAGCACTTCAATAGTTACCCGGTACCTCTCAGAACTCATCCGGTGTCCGAATAACACCGTCCAATATATCATTCTTTATGTCTCGACCATTTAGAGACTCCTCGTCTTGTCCGTGATCTCATCCGGGACTCCGAACAAACTTCGATCATCAAATCACATAACTCATAATACAAATCATCATCGAACGTTAAGCGTGCGGACCCTACGGGTTCGAGAACTATGTAGACATGACCGAGACACCTCTCCGATCAATAACCAATACGGAACCTGGATGCTCATATTGGATCCTACATATTCTACAAAGATCTTTATCGTTCAAACCGCATAACAACATACATTGTTCCCTTTGTCATCGGTATGTTACTTGCCCGAGATTCGATCGTCGGTATCCTCATACCTAGTTCAATCTTGTTACCGGAAAGTCTCTTTACTTGTTCCATAATGCATCATCCCGCAACTAACTCATTAGTCACATTGCTTGCAAGGCTTATAGTGATGTGCATTACCGAGAGGGCCCAGAGATACCTCTCTGATAAATGGAGTGACAAATCATAATCTTGATCTATGCCAACTCAACAAATACCTTCGGAGACACCTGTAGAGCATCTTTATAATCACCTAGTTTCGTTGTGACGTTTGATAGCACACAAGGTGTTCCTCCGGTATTCGGGAGTTGCATAATATCATAGTCAGAGGAACATGTAGAAGTCATGAAGAAAGCAATAGCAATAAAATTAAACGATCATTATGCTAAGCTAACGGATGGGTCTTGTCCATCACATCATTCTCTAATGATGTGATCCCATTCATCAAATGACAACACATGTCTATGGCTAGGGAACTTAACCATCTTTGATTAACGAGCTAGTCTAGTAGAGGCATACTAGGGACACTCTGTTTGTCTATGTATTCACACATGTACTAAGTTTCCGGTTAATACAATTCTAGCATGAATAATAAACATTTATCACGATATAAGGAAATATAAATAACAACTTTATTATTGCCTCTAGGGCATATTTCCTTCAGTCTCCAACTTGCACTAGAGTCAATAATCTAGATTACATAGTAATGATTCTAACACTCATGGAGTCTTGGTGCTAATCAGGTTTTGCTCGTGGAAGAGGCTTAGTCAACGGGTCTGCAACATTCAGATCCATATGTATTTTGCAAACTTCTATGTCTCCCTCCTTGACTAGATCGCGGATGGAATTTAAGCATCTCCTGATGCGCTTGGTTCTATTGTGAATTCTGGATTCCTTCACCAAGGCAATTGCTCCAGTATTGTCACAAACTATTTTCATTGGACCCGATGCACTAGGTATTACACCTAGATCGGATCGGAACTCCTTCATCCAGACTCCTTCATTTGCTGCTTCTGAAGCAGCTATGTACTCCGCTTCACACGTAGATCCCACCAAGACACTCTGCTTGGAACTGCACCAACTGACAGCTCCACCATTCAATATAAATACGTATCCGGTTTGCGACTTAGAGTCATTCGGATCAGTGTCAAAGCTTGCATCGACGTAACCATTTACAACGAGCTCTTTGTCACCTCCATAAATGAGAAACATATCCTTAGTCCTTTTTAGGTATTTCAGGATGTTCTTGACCGTTGTCCAGTGATCCACTCCTGGATTACTTTGGTACCTCCCTACTATACTTATAGCAAGGCACACATCAGGTCTGGTACACAGCATTGCATACATGATAGAACCTATGGCTGAGGCATAGGGAATGACTTTCATTTTCTCTCTATCTTCTGTAGTAGTCCGGCATTGAGTCTCACTCAACTTCTTGTAACACAGGCAAGAACCCTTTCTTTGACTAATCCATTTTGAACTTCTTCAAATTTTGTCAAGGTATGTGCTTTGTGAAAGTCCAATTAAGCATCTTGATCTATCCCTATAGATCTTGATGCCCAATATATAAGCAGCTTCACCGAGGTCTTTCATTGAAAAATTCTTATTCAAGTATCCTTTTATGCTATCCAGAAATTCTGTATCATTTCCAATCAACAATATGTCATCCACATATAATATTAGAAATGCTACAGAGCTCCCACTCACTTTCTTGTAAAAACAGGCTTCTCCAAAAGCCTGTATAAAACCATATGCTTTGATCACACTATCAAAGCGTATATTCCAACTCCGAGAGGCTTGCACCAGGCCATAAATGAATCGTTGGAACTTGCATACTTTGTTAGCACCTTTAGGATCGACAAAACTTTCTGTTTGCATCATATACAACCTTCTTTAAGATATCCATCAAGGAAAGCAGTTTTGACATCCATTTGCTAGATTTCATAATCATAAAATGCGGCAATTGCTAACATGATTCGGACAGACTTAAGCATCGCTACGGGTGAGAAGGTCTCATCATAGTCAACTCCTTGAACTTGTCAAAAACCTTTCGCAACAAGTCGAGCTTTGTAGACAGTAACATTACCGTCAACGTTAGTCTTCTTCTTGAAGATCCATTTATTCTCTATGGCTTGCCAATCATCGGGCAAGTTAACCAAAGTCCATACTTTGTTCTCGTACATGGATCCCATCTCAGATTTCATGGCCTCAAGCCATTTTGCGGAATCTGGGCTCATCATCGCTTCCTCATAGTTCGTAGGTTCGTCATGGTCTAGCAACATGACGTCCCGAACAGGATTACCATACCACTCTGGTGTGGAACATACTCTTGTTAACCTACAAGGTTCAGTAGTAACTTTATCTAAAGTTTCACAATCATCATCATTAACTTCCTCACTAATTGGTGTAGGAATCACTGGAACTGATTTCTATGATGAACTACTTTCCAATTCGAGAGAAGGTACAATTTACCCATCAAGTTCTACTTTCCTCCCACTCACTTCTTTCGAGAGAAACTCCTTCTCTAGAAAGGATCCATTCTTAGCAACGAATATTTTGCCTTCGGATCTGTGATAGAAGGTGTACCCAACAGTCTCCTTTGGGTATCCTATGAATACACATTTCTCCGATTTGGGTTCGAGCTTATCAGGTTGAAGCTTTTTCACATAAGCATCGCAACCCCAAACTTTAAGAAACGACAGCTTAGGTTTCTTGCCAAACCATAGTTCATATGGTGTCGTCTCAACGGATTTAGATGGTGCCCAATTTAACATGAATGCAGCCGTCTCTAAAGCATAACCCCAAAATGATAGCGGTAACTCAGTAAGAGACATCATAGATCGCACCATATCTAATAAAGTACGGTTACGACATTCGGACACACCATTACACCGTGGTGTTCCAGGTGGCGTGAGTTGCGAAACTATTCCACATTGTTCCAAATGAAGACCAAACTCATAACTCAAATATTCTCCTCCACGATCAGATCGTAGAAACTTTATTTTCTTGTTACTATGATTTTCCACTTCACTCTGAAATTCTTTGAACTTTTCAAATGTTTTAGACTTATGTTTCATTAAGTAGATATACCCATATCTGCTCAAATCATCTGTGAAGGTCAGAAAATAACGATACCCACCACGAGCCTCGACACTCATTGGACCGCATACATCAGTATGTATTATTTCGAATTAGTCAGTTGTTCGTTCCATTGTTCCGGAGAACGGAGTTTTAGTCATCTTGCCCATAAGGCATGGTTCGCAAGTAATAAGTGATTCATAATCAACTGATTCCAAAAGCCCATCAGCATGGAGTTTCTTCATGTGCTTTACACCAATATGACCTAAACGGCAGTGCCACAAATAAGTTGCACTATCATTATTAACTTTGCATCTTTTGGCTTCAATATTATGAATATGTGTATCACTACAATCAAGATTCAACAGAAATAGACCACTCATCAAGGGTGCATGACCATAAAACATATTACTCATATAAATAGAATAACCATTATTCTCTGATTTAAATGAATAACCATCTTGCATCAAACAAGATCCATATATAATGTTCATGCTCAACACTGACACCAAATAACAATTATTCAGGTCTAATACTAATCCCGACAGTAGATGTAGAGGTAGCGTGCCGACGGCGATCACATCGACTTTGGAACCATTTCCCACACGCATCGTCACCTCGTCCTTAGCCAATCTTCATTTAATCTGTAGCCCCTGATTCAAGTTGCAAATATGAGCAACATAACCAGTATCAAATACCCAGGCGCTACTATGAGCATTAGTAAGGTACACATTAATAACATGTATATGAAATATACCTTTCACTTTGCCATCCTTCTTATCTGCCAAATACTTGGGGCAGTTCTGCTTCCAGTGACCAGTCCCTTTGCAATAGAAGCACTCAGTTTCAGGCTTAGGTCTAGAGTTGGGCTTCTTCTAGGGAGTAGAAACTTGCTTGCTATTCTTCTTGAAGTTCCCCTTCTTCCCTTCGCCCTTTTTTTGAAACTAGTGGTCTTGTTAACCATCAACACTTGATGCTCCTTCTTGATTTCTACCTCCGCAGCCTTTAGCATCGCGAAGAGCTCGGGAATTGTCCTTTCCATCCCTTGCATATTATAGTTCAGCACGAGGCCTTTATAGCTTGGTGGCAGTGATTGAAGAACTCTGTCAATGACACTATCATCAGGAAGATTAACTCCCAGCTGAGTCAAGTGGTTATGGTACCCAGACATTCTGAGTATATGTTAACTGACAGAACTATTCTCCTCCATTTTGCAGCTATAGAACTTGTTGGAGACTTCATATCTCTCAACTCGGGCATTTGCTTGAAATATTAAATTTAACTCCTGGAACATCTCATATGCTCCATGACGTTCAAAACGTCTTTGAAGTCCCGATTCTAAGCCGTAGAGCATGGCACACTGAACAATCAAGTAGTCATCAACACGTGAATGCCATGCATTCATAATGTCTGTAGTTGCTGGCGCAGGTGGTACACCTAGCGATGCTTCTAGGACGTAATTATTCTGTGCAGCACTGAGGATAATCCTCAAGTTATGGACCCAGTCCGTGTAGTTGCTACCATCATCTTTCAACTTAGCTTTCTCTAGGAACACATTAAATTTCAAGGGAACGATAGCACGGGGACATGAAAAAACTATCAGGTACTAAGTTCATGATAAATTAAAGTTCAATTAATCATATTACTTAAGAACTCCCTCTTAGATAGACATTCCACTAGTCATCTAAATGATCACGCGATCCATATCAACTAAACCATGTTCGATCATCACGTGAGATGGAGTAGTTTTCAATGGTAAACATCTCTATGTTGATCATATCTACTATATGATTCACGTTCGACCTTTCAGTCTCAGTGTTCCGACGCCATATCTGCATATGACAGGCTCGTCAAGTTTAACCCGAGTATTTTGCGTGTGCAAAACTGGCTTGCACCCATTGTATGTGAACGTAGAGCTTATCACACCCAACCATCATGTGGTGTCTCGGCACGACGAACTGTAGCAACGGTGCATACTTAGGGAGAATACTTATTCCTTGAAAAGATCATCTTATAATGCTACCGTCGTACTAAGCAAAATTAGATGCAAAAAAGATAAACATCACATGCAATCAAAATATGTGACATGATATGGCCATCATCATATTGTACCTTTGATCTCCATTTCCAAAGCACCTTCATGATCTCCATCGTCACTGGCTTGACACCTTGATCTCCATCATAGCATCGTTGTCGTCACGCCAACTATTGCTTCTACGACTATCACTACCGCTTAGTGATAAAGTAAAGCAATTACATGGCGATTGCATTTCATACAATAAAGCGACAACCATAAGGCTCCTGCCAGTTGCCGATAATGGTTACAAAACATGATCATCTCATACAACAATTTATATCTAATCACATCTTGACCATATCACATCACAACATGCCCTGCAAAAACAAGTTAGACATCATCTACATTGTTGTTGCAAGTTTTACGTGGCTGCTACGGGCTTCTAGCAAGAATCATTCATACCTACGCATCAAAACGACAATGTTTTTTTGTCAAGTGTGATGTTTTAACCTTCAACAAGGACCAGTTGTAGTCAAACTCAATTCAACTAAAGTTGGAGAAACAGGCACCCGCTAGCCACCTGTGTGCGAAGCACGTTGGTAGAACCAGTCTCATGAACGCGGTCATGTAATGTCGGTCTGGGCCGCTTCATCCAACAATACCGCCGAATCAAAGTAACACGTCAGTGGTAAGCAGTATGACTATTATCGCGCACAACTCATTGTGTTCTACTCATGCATATATCATCTACGCTTAGACCTGGCTCGGATGCCACTATTAGGAACGTAGTAATTCAAAAAAAATCCTACGATCACGCAAGATCTATCTAGGAGATGCATAGCAATGAGATGGGAGAGTGTGTCCACATACCCTCGTAGACCGAAAGCGGAAGCATTTAGTAACGCGGTTGATGTAGTCGAACGTCTTCATGATCCAACCGATCCAAGTACCGAATGTATGGCACCTTTGTGTTCTGCACACGTTCAGCACGATGACGTCCCTCGAGCTCCTAATCCAGTTGAGCACGAGGGAGAGTTTCGTCGGCACGACGGCATGGCAACGGTGATGATTAAGTTACCGGTCCAGGGCTTCGCCTAAGCCTACGATGATATGACCGAGGTGTTAAACTGTGGAGGGGGGTACCGCACACGGCTAAGACAATTGATCTTGTGTATTCTAGGGTGCCCCTTCCTCTGTATATAAAGGAGGAGAGGGGGAGGCCGGCTGGCCCCTATAGGGCATGCCAAGAGAGAGGAGTCCTCCTAGGACTCCAAGTCCTAGTAGGATTCCACTTGGTGGAAGGGGAAGAAGGAAGGAGAGGGAGAGGGAGTAGGAAAGGGGGGTGCCGCCCCCTTCCCCTAGTCCAAATCGGACAGCCAAGGGGGCGGGCGGCCAGCCCCTTGCGCCCTCCTCTCTCTCCACTAAGGCCCATGAAGGCCCATTAGTTCCCCCGAGGGTTCCGATAACCCTCCGGCACTCCAATAGTTACCCGGTACCTCTCAGAACTCATCTAGTGTCCGAATAACATCGTCCAATATATCATTCTTTATGTATCGACCATTTCGAGACTCCTCGTCTTGTCCTTGACCTCATCCGGGACTCCGAACAAACTTCGGTCATCAAATCACATAACTCATAATACAAATTGTCATCGAATGTTAAGCGTGCGGACCCTACAGGTTCGAGAACTATGTAAACATGACCGAGACACCTATCCGATCAATAGCCAATAGCGGAACCGGGGTGCTCATATTGGCTCCTACATACTCTACAAAGATCTTTATTGGTCAAACCGCATAACAACATACGTTGTTCCCTTTGTCATCGGTATGTTACTTGCTCGAGATTCGATCATCGGTATCCTCATACCTAGTTCAATCTCGTTACTGGCAAGTCTCTTTACTTGTTCTGTAATGCATCATCCCACAACTAACTCATTAGTCACATTGCTTGCAAAGCTCATACTGATGTGCATTACCGAGAGGGCCCAGAGATACATCTCTGATAAACGGAGTGACAAATCTTAATCTCGATCTATCCCAACTCAACAAACACCTTCGGCGACACCCATAGAGCATCTTTATAATCACCAAGTTACATTGTGACGTTTGATAGCACACAAGGTGTCGTGGATTTGTCACGACAGATGTCCTAGCGTAAGGACTTAGTCGTGGAGCCATCGCTACGGGTTTACTTGCAGGGGTTAAAGCGGACACAAAGACAAGGGTTTTATACTAGTTCGGCCGCTTCGATGAAGGTAAAAGCCTACGTCTAGTTTGTGATGGAATTGATGTAGTCTCGATGGCTAGGGAGCAAACAAGCTTCGCCTAGGCTCGAGTTGTGGTTGTCTGTCCTTGAACCGTCGCCGGGTCGTCCCCTTATATACACGAGTGACGCCCGTCGGTTCATAGAGTCCCAACCGGTTCATACTCGTATCCCGGTTGGTATCTCTCTATTCCTAACTTACAATACAAGTTATACATCAGGTCGGTTTACGGCTACAAGTTCTAAACCGACTATAGGCCTTGGGCCTTTCTCCGCTTATACCACTAATGGAGTTAACCCGGCCCAAGCTGGCCGGTTTACACCTAGTGGTAATATCCCCAACACAAGGTGTTCTCCGGTATTCGGGAGTTGCATGATCTCATAGTCAGAGGAACATGTATAAGTCATGAAGAAAGCAATAGCAATAAAACTAAACGATCGTTATGCTAAGCTAACGGATGGATCTTGTACATCACATCATTCTCTAATGATGTGACCCCGTTCATCAAATGACAACACATGTCTATGGCTAGGAAACTTAACCATCTTTGATTAACGAGCTAGTCAAGTAGAGGCATACTAGGGACACTCTGTTTGTCTATGTATTCACACATGTACTAAGGTTCCAGTTAATACAATTCTAGCATGAATAATAAACATTTATCATGATATAAGGAAATATAAATAACAACTTTATTATTGCCTCTAGGGCATATTTCCTTTAGCTTCTTCTCCAGCTCCGCCTTCGGAGCCACAGGAAGTAAAGTTGTCCAACTCCACACATCACCGCCAAGCAGCTAATCGGCCATCGGTGTTTAACCGCCAAGCTTGGCTTCAACCGGACAGTAGGAGCGGTGGCCTTACTTGGACCCAAGTGGCCTACCGTCTTCTACTCTTCCTCATTTTATGTGTGGCGCGGCCTCGTTGGCGGCAGGGTGGGGCCTCGACGGAGCCGGCGATGTCCTCTGCCTCGTTGCCGGCAGGGCGGTGCCTCGATGGAGTGGGGGAACTCCTTCCCCTCGTTTCCGACAGGGCGGGGCCTCAACAAAGCTGGCGATGTCCTTTATCTCGTTGTTGGCGGGGCGGGGCCTCGGCGGAACAGGGCCTCGCCATAGCCGGCGAAGTCCTCCGCCTTAGTGCCAGTGGGATGGGGCCTCAGCGGAGCCTACGATGTCCTCTACCTCATTGTTGGTGGGGTGGGGCCTCGGCAGAGCAGGGCCTCACTGTAGCCGGCAAAATCCTCCGCCTTGATGTCGGCGGAGTGGGGCCTCGACGGAGCCGGCATTGTCCTCCGCCTCGTAGTCGGTCTGGCCAAACAGCGCCTCGCTCGCTTCATCACCCTCTTTATAGGCAGCCGAAACCTCCGCCACCCACATGTGGTACTGCCATCAAGCGAGGCGGCTCTCGCGGGAGGAGCGATACAAATCGAGGAGCACCTCCACTCTGCCCGCTCCACGGTGATCTCCTCCTTCGCCTCCAGGTGCTCCCGGAGGACATGGTGGTTGTAGGCGATGGCCTGCGCCTCCCAGAATTGCTCCTCATGCTTCTGCCTCACCATGTCCATGTATTAGGCACGGGCCTCACCGATGGTCATGGTGCAATGCACCAGTTAGGTTGGCGCCGAGGAGGGGGTTGGCGTCGGATCATCGACGACCTCATTCTCCATTGGGACATCGTTGTCCTCCGGCTGCCTGTCTGCCAGCCAGCCGGCGGCAATGGCTGCCATCTCCTTCTTCCGGTCCATCGTCCGCCTGTCCCGAAGAGTGCTGGAGCGCGAGGAAGCCATGGTGGGAGTGGTGTGGAGAGGAGAAAGGGAATGTAGGCGGATGACTGTGGCTATGGCCGGCGTAGCAGTTTATATACCAATGGTGGGCAGGAGAGGGACGGACGAGTGGCACCGGAGTAGCCGCCTCGGCAACTGCGTATCATTAATGTGGGCGGCGGACGGACAGACGGACGACACTTGTGTGTTTTGAACATGAAGCGATCTCTGCACGGAAAATGGCAGGCGGTGCCTTTTTTGGCGGCAGCGCCGCGGGCAAGGAGGGGGTGCAGGTGGGCGAGGCGGTAAGACTCGTGCTTGGCAACGGTCTGGTCTAGCAGCCGAACATGCTAGCTCACTGGCAAGCTCGCCGAGCTCAGGGACGACAACCAGATGATGGACGTGGCTTCGACAAGGAGTTGACGCCACCGCCCAAGCCGGTTCATGTCGTGTTCACCATAGAGCAGGTGTGGCCGCACTTCGAGTCCCTAATGGTGGAAGAGCTACCAGCGCCACTGTAATCAACATTCCGGAATGTGTAGGAGGATATGTGCTACAACCTCTGTCTCCTCAAAAAGCACCGGCTCACGGAGGGACAGATCGTCGACGAACAAGAGAACGACAATGCCATCGCGGACATGTGGTTCTATGATCCTAGCTTCCTGAATGAGCAGCGGGCGTTATATCAAAACATGAGAAATCAGGAGATGACTTTACGTGGAGTGGATGACAGTACGGACCCACCAGGGCCATAGTCGTACGTACGCAAGTGCCTCCTTATTAGAACTATAAAAAAACTGCTCCTCCTGGTTTCGTAACATGACGGTCCCACACCATTGTCCACCTATATAGTCAATAAATGAGAGAATTGCACAAGGAGCGGCCGACAGCTAGGACCCGACAGCTCGAGCAATACTTGTTTTTTTAGGTGTGAGCAAAGTTTTTCTTGAGCGATGTTTTTATTGTTGTTCAGACGAGCAGGGTATCAACTGGGCGGGCTGTGGACCGTCTAGCCTAGGCTATTATTTTATGTCCACTAAATATCCAGCCCAAATATTATTTTTTCAAGGTGAAAATGGCTAGCCCAGCTATATTTTTTTTTTGAGGAATACCCAACCTATGTCAACTTGTTATTCTCCGCCCCGCTCGGCTGCAAATCTTTCCTAGGAGGGATGCATTAGGCTTAACAAGAAAATGGGCTTTAAGAAATAATAAATAGGATGTAATTATAAAAACTGGGCTGTAAATATAAAAAACCGCACCAAACATGTAATTAGTTTCAAAAATATTGTTTTTGGATTTTGAAAATTTTAATTTCATTACTTATTGCACGCACAATATTTTTTGGATTTTTACCTAATACAAATTTATTTTGAAATTATATTTAATCTGATTGAAATTTTGGGATAAAAATATTCCGGATCCCATCAAAATGTGGGAAATTTTGTTGAATTCTGTTTGAAGTGGTTGGTTGAAATGATTAATTGTTGTCCTGGCTAGAAAATAGAATGTGATTTTAACAAACTGTAAATGGGTTGTAGTAAATTTTATTAGAATTAAAAAATGGGTTGTACATTATTACAAATCGCAAATGGGCTATATGTTCTCTGCTACATATGTGATGCTCACTTGTGGGCCTACTAAGTTGACGCGTACGCAAGGCTTTGTCAACTTATAGTCAACACACGATTCTAGAAGCAGTGGTCGTTGGATGTCCATCCAACGGTTGTCGTGCTTCTTTAATCTTGGATATTCTTGTTTCAGCCGCATAGACCACCGCCGGAGGTACCGCCTACTACCGCCTACTGTGCTGCCATGCTCACCAGCCCACCCTACTCCCATCGCCGCCCAGGCCATTCCTCTACTCATGAACACCTCCTGTTATTCTCCGGTGACAGCAGCCTCGCACCGCAGCCGAACCAGTGAACCCTCATACTCCCCTTTGCATGGGCATCCACTTTTGTGTCTTCACCGGCTCCAGGACTTTCCCTTCCTAGGCCTCGCCATCGTTCACCGCATTGGTTCTCTCAGTGCGGTGTCGTCAACTTTGTCAACAAACGACAACCGTCAGAAGAGGCATGTACTGGAGTGGCTGACAGTAGGGACCCACATGGACAATGGCCACATGTAGCAAGTGCCTCCTTATTATGTGAAAACAAATGATTTCTACCCGTGACAGGTTTGACCCACTAGCTACATCTTCGCACGCAAGGAAGTGCTTCCTTTATTACACGGAAAAAAGTTTCCTCTCCCTGACAGCTGGAACCCACCAGCTTTATTATGATCCATTTCGTGAAAACATATATTGTACCAAAGATGCTAAATTATTTTCTTTTTATTCTAATTAAAAGAACCAGAAAACATCTTCACACGCAAGGAAATGCCACCTTATTACAGGCAAAAAAATGATTCCCCCCTTCTATGTGGCACCCCGGCTCAGAGCGACTGGTTTACCTTGCATTGCCAGCCCAGAAACCTTGTCTTCTGGCAACACACAACAACATGGTACAGAAAACAACCGCCTTATTCATGCTAGCGGAGCATAGTTTATATTACAACAGTTAGCAAGGCCAAGCGGCACACACGGTTCGGCTGAACAATATGTACATTATTTAGTGAACATAAAGGGGCCTCGATCATGACAACTACTCGGCAGCGGAACAACGTCGTAGCGGGGCTCCATAGCACAAGGACACCGATGTGGACACGGTCTAGACTCGGACAACACTCCTTTCCAACGGGACTTTCCTGAAATCTGGCATGATACGCCAGGTCAGTACATTGAATGTACTTGCAAGCTCACAATAAGCATAAACATAATGACAGACAATATCATGATATTTAACCATTTAAGCAATAATGCAACCATATCTCCAACATGCTATGACTATGCTCAACTGGTACTCATTCCCTAGACTTGCTTACCAGATGTGATCAATAAACATGATAATTCCAAAAACAAACTCATGATCCTTACGGCGATCACAACCCGACCAACTCGTGGCCCATGATCCTTACGGCGATCACAACCCGACCAACTCGTGGCCCATGATCCTTACGGTGATCACAACCTGACCAACTCGTGGCCCGACTTAACACGATGGCCTCCCTGCCATCCTCAGTACAACTTAGTGTGTATATTTTATTGAATGTTGACCCATGGTGTACCCTACTTTCGAGCGTGTCCGTAACCGTGAACTCAGCTATCGATAGATTAAAAACACTCTGCAGAGGTTAGTACACTATACCCACACTACGGAACCCATGGCCTCACACTCCCATCTGGTGGACCAACAGTGTTCCGACAAAACCATTTCATCGTCATGACACTCTCCCGGCCATTCCGACTCAGACCCCAACGGGCTAGTCCTGGGTGGCCCCGTGTCTACCTCCAGACACCTCGACCACCGTCGTGGCCACGATCCACTCTGGGACCCGGTACCAAAACTTAACTTGACAACGGGCTCACAAGGTTATGCTTACCTACCAGGCCAGGGTACAGCACGCCAATAACCTTCCCTAAATGGAGGCACCGACCAGAGGCACGACAATGAAAC
Organism: Aegilops speltoides; assembly: GCA_021437245.1. Lineage (NCBI taxonomy): Eukaryota > Viridiplantae > Streptophyta > Magnoliopsida > Poales > Poaceae > Aegilops > Aegilops speltoides. The sequence continues at coordinate 395,870,575 of CM038142.1, read as the reverse complement.
GCATTAAGGCCGTCCCATACCGGCAAATGTGGTTGTACTGGGAAAGACTCGTTTCAGCAGCACCATGACCTGGTCAACAACATATTCAAGTTGAGTTATTAATCAGGTTCAACTTAATGTAAAAATAACCGATGTCATAATGCCATACTATGCATCACTTAACATATGCATCACATAACCATGCAAATAACTGCATCAACCACGCTCCTACGGAGCCATCATCAACTCATGCTACCATTCTGGTTAAAATCACACCTTACTTATACTAGAATCATTTCTAGCATTCTCATCATTTTTCATCATGTAAAATAATAATTAAACTAATCATCAAACTCTAGGACCATATCATTTATTCACTACTTGCAACTAAGTTCTCCTTATCTTGCCAACAAAATTCACCTCAAACATTCTGAAGTTCAGGTATTTTAACATAACAAGCATCTAACAGAATATATTTCTTATATAACTAATTTAAATTCATCAATATTCATAAGTTCAAGTATGAAATCATAAATATTGAAGTGGCACCATGAAAATGTTACTGTAGCTTGCCTTAGTACTGATGAGGTTCACAAAGCTCCTGGTGATCCTCAAGACAAGCTGGCTCTGCTGAAAATATTCAAAATCACAAAAAGAAAATATCAAGAAACCTTCTGAAAATTGCTAGAAAATCTAGACAGCAAGGAAAATCCCATCTTTTGGGTGCTGTTAGATTTTTGGACACAGAACACGATGCAAAAAGAATCAATGCATTTGGACTTGTAGATAAAAAGTTATGGCCATTTGAAGTCTCCTGGAGTTTAAATGTATTTGAAATAATAAAACAGAGGGGGTGACGTCGAAAGCGTAAACTCCCTGGGCGCCACCACTCATACCGCTTCACGCGCGTAATGAGCGGCTGACTAGCGGGCCTCGCTAGTCAGGCCGGAGGGAGGGGAGAGGGAAACAGAGGGGGCGGCGCTTCGCCGGAGCTCACACCGGCGGTGAGGCTTCTTGGAGGCAAACGAGAGGGAGGGATCGATGGAGAAGACGATTGCGCACCTGCCTGTACCCATAGCGTAGCTAACGGTGGCCGGACGGCGTCGGATTTGACCTCTCCAGCGGCAACAGAGGGCAGAGGTTGCTGGAGTTGAAGAAGACGATGGCTTGGGGCGGCTCTAGGGGCTCCAGCTAGGTGTGCTGGCTTCACGGAGGAGAGGCGGAGGCCCTGGTAGGGTCGCCTTGGCTTGGGAGGGGCCGGAGTTGTGTGAACGATCCAGAGGGGATCGCCGGCAAGCTCGGCTCCGGGATGGCAGCCCGCGGCCTGCCCGGGCAGGCTGCGGCTTCTAATGGCTCTAGGAGGGAGTGGGAGAGGCTGAGGTGCTCCAAGAGGCTGCGAAGGGGCTGCTTTTATAGGCGGGGCGGCGAGGAGGGCTCGGGCTTCGCCGGAGGACACCTGTCCCCGGCGCCCGGTGACGAACAGTGCCAGAGAGCGATGGAGAAGGCGACGGAGGTCACGCAGGCACTGTACGCGGGTGCGGACGAGCACAAGAGCGAGGGGGAAAGAGATGAACACAATGCGCACGCACTGTGTCGTTGGCTGAACCGTGCCCGTTCTTACTGCGGCGAGCTCCGGCGTCGGCGAGCGGCAGGGGGAGTTGTGGAGGTGGAGCCGAGGCTGGTGGCGAGGGGTGGCACGCACTAGCCGGCTGGGCAGCGAGCACGCGCTCAATAGAAGTGCTGGCGACGCGCAGAGCACGCGTATTGCATGCCAGCACGCTCGGACGAATGCGGTCACCGCGTGCACCATGACATCAGGCCACCCTACGCACTAACAAAGATGTCTGGTGTGTGGTCCTTAGTAAACTGAGATGTTACCACGGTTTGGTTTGGTTCCAGGTGCAGTAGAAGTAAAATGGTGTTGTTGACAAGTTACTGGACATTAACTTTGGGGAGTTACTGTGGTCAAACCACTGGGATTCAAGGGCTGAGCTTTGGGGTTTTACTATCTCTTACTAAGGTAAGTAAGCTCAGGGAAAACCAGCTACCATGGAGCTAGTAAAAAGGTAGTTGCTGTATAAACTACCATTTCAGCCCATAAGTGACTTTATTTTTTGTAGCCAAAATATTTCAAAGAGTGGCGAAATATTTTTGCTCAGAAAGGTGCCCTAGGGTTCAAAGAACAATTGGGATTTTTCTCAGGATTTTTGGGGCAAGAAAAATTAGGGTTTCTTTGGAGTTCAATGAGTTAGCTAGGGTTTTGGAGGCCAAAATGAATATTTTTCATTTAAGAAAAATATTCCAAGCAATATTGTTGGGTTGGCCAGGGGTGGGATGATGTTGCGCATTGCAATCTCGGTGGGACCGATTTACTCATCTCGGTTTGACCAAAACATTACGAAGGGAAACAGAGAGATTACAATCCCATCTCGGTGAGACCGAGATCCCTATCGGTGAGACCGAAAAGACTAGGGTTTGGTGGCAATGGCTATGACAACAGAACTCGGTGGCGCCGGATAGACAGTTTTGATGGGGCCGAGTTTGACTTTTGGTTTGGGACATATGTGGATGTGAGAAAGTAGTTGAGGGCTTCGGAGCATATCACTAAGCATTTTGAGCAAGAAACTCATTAAGCAACACCTCATCCCTCCTTGTTAGTATTGGCTTTTCCTATAGACTCAATGTGATCTTGGATCACTAAAATGGAAAATGTAGAGTCTTGTGCTTTGAGCTTGAGCCAATCCTTTTGTCCTTAGCATTTTGAGGGGTCCACTTTTCTCATTCATGCCATGCCAATCATTGAGCTTTCCTGAAATATTTATCTTGAAATAGCATTAGCTCAATGAGCTATATGTTGTTAGGAATTACCAAAACCACCCAGGGATAGTCGCACTTTCAGCATCTGACTCATCTATTGTTTAAAAATTTGGCAAAAAACGCGGGAAAGGGTCATAACACGAACACACTTGCATGTGGACCAAATATATGTATGAAAAGGGTGGTTTGATGTTCAAATACCGAATGCACAGCTTTGATGTGGCGCCTGTCTCACAGATCGCATGTTATTATTGCTAGTCCCCCTCACACACACACACACACACACACACATTTCATGTTGGCGGGAGGGGAATCCTAGCTATGAACGCATGCCCCCAAATAGCTAGGTCTGACATCTCACCCTACCGTAACACAAAACCAAAGGAGTACATCATGGTCAATCCCCCCACCCCCACTTTTGCTTTCGGTCAAATGTCGATCGTGTGCGGGCCCACAAATGTGTGCTTGTGGCACGAGATGGGTCAGACCACATATGAACCACACCTGCAGGTGACCCAATGTGTGTGTGCGTGTGTGTGTGCGCGCGCGCATGTGTGAAAACGGTGTGGTGTGATATTTAAATACCCAATTCATAAATTTGATGTGGCACATGTGCGTCGCAAATTAACTGGACATCCCTGACCCCACAGAGGTTCAGCAAGTGGGAAGTAGTGCCCCTCCCAACACACACACTTTGAGTCGATGGGAGGGGCATCTCACTAAGATGTATTGTAACACTGACCAAGAATAATCACCACCTTGGTCGTATAACCTCTCTCGCTGTTCGGTCAAAGTGATGGACATCCACACGCGGCCCACAAATAGGCTAGCTTGTCGCTGATAACCACACGAGGGAGTGCCTGAAGATAACCACTGCATGCATGTGGCCCAAACATATGTATGGAAGTGTTATGTGGTGTTTGAATACCCAATGCACAACTTTGATGTGGCACTGTCGTGGGAACGAACACCTATGGGACCGGAGCCCCTTTCGGTTCGGCGGGGGGCGGAGATCGCACGAAGAGCAGATCGAGGCGAGGCACACAAGCGATTTACCCAGCTTCGGAGCTCTCCGGAGAGATAATACTCCTACTGCTGCTCTGTGGTTGTATTGTGTTCTTGCTCGGGAGCGCTGAATGCTCTGATACCTCTAGCTGCTACGAGACCGGCGTGAGCATATTCTGGTTTTGAACCCCCCTCCACGCGCATGGGCCTCCTTTTATATGCGCAAGGGTCACCGACAAGTGGCAGCGTGGCGAGGCAAAAATGGAAAAGGAGTTGCGGTTGGTACAACTACGAGCAGTGTATCCTACCTAACCACGACAGCGAGGGACAAGGGCATTGAATGCCCGTCTGTGTCGCCAAACAAAGGCGAAAAGGGACCGTCGGGCGCCACGCTTCGCCACGATGGCAATCTTGTCGGCGCCGCTTGCCACCTCGCACCGCTGGCTGCGCAGCCTCTTGCCACGCGCACCTGGAAAGGCCTCAGGGCGACACGTTGGTGGATGTCTTTGGTAGCAGTCTGAGTGGTAACTGCCATGCAAGCGCCTTGCCGTGGTCGTTGTCTTGTCGCGTCCGGAAGCTTGTCGCTCACCGGGCCTTGCCGGGACGCGTGGCGCGTTGCGGAAAGTTCCTTGAAATGCCTTGGTTGGCCTTCCCGGCAAGCTCCTCTTGCCAGGGTCTTGTCTCCTTTGGCTTAAACACTTTGTTCTTGAATGGCTCCAAAGGAACCACGGAGGACCTTGGCGGTCACCCGGCAAGCCCTGCCGCTGGTCTTCTTGTTGCCCGTGCACAAGTTCGGGATACTAGGGTACCCCTACTCTAGTACACCGACAGGAGCCCCCGGGCCTGGGCCACACACGGTACCGAGCGCTGTTGGGCCAGGCCCAAAACAGGGCACGGGCACGCGCGGCCTGGATTACGCCGTATCTTACTCCGTATCCATCGCGCCCTCCCCTAATGGCACACGTTGAATGCGGCGTCGTGGGAGAGATCGTGGGTGGCTTCTTTATTCGGAAAAGCGGAACGTCCGTCCCTCTTTATAAGCAGGGGAAACAGGGGCAGTTCCCCCATCTCGCCAGTTGCTGTCCCAATCTCAAAAATCTCCGCCGCTCCCCCCTTCTTCCAAAGCCGAAAGAGAGCAGCGCTCCGCCCCCCATCGCCACCGTCGCCACCAACGCCGTCGATCTCCCCCACCACCTCCGCCATGGCTCCGAAAGCCGGGAAGACCGTGAAGTCGGCCGAGGCGCTGCGGCTTGAGGCGCTGCGAAAGGAGCGGGCAATCTTCCTCCCTGAGCTCGCCGCGAAGGAGCTGAGGGTGTGGTACTACCTCTTCTGGTCGACGGAGACGCGAGCGCATCCGCGCACGAAGGTACTCTCCGCCGCCGCTTCGGAACGGGCTCCGAATGGATATCCCTTTTTCGCACTGTTCTTCTACTGCGGGCTCTGCCCGCCCTTCTTTGAATTCTTCTGCGATATCATGAACACCTACGGGTTCCACCTCCTTGATTTCACCCCCAATGTTGTTCTGACCATGGCAGTTTTCGCGCATCTCTGCGAAAACTTTGTCGGAGTCCACCCAAACGTAGCTCTTTTCCGCCACTTCTTTATGCCCCGGGTCAAGAGAGGAGAGCCTTTATCCGGCGGAATCGCCTGGATCTCGAGAGCCGGCAAGAAGGAAGCTTATCTGGAGGGGGAGCTCCGCAGCAAATGGGAGGAGTGGAGAGCGGAGTTGTGCTGGATTGTCGAGGAGAACCCGCAGCCATTCACCGCCCAGCGCCAAGCCCCAGTAGTGTGCGGCAATGATTGGAGCAGTATGGCCCCGGAAGACGATACGCTGAAGATGGCTCTCACCCGGATCCTGCGCCTCAGGCTTGCCGGGCTCACCGTAGGCGCAGATTTTCTTCGCCGCCGCATCGCCCCCTGCAAGAGAGGAGGAGACCCGCCTGGGAGTTCGGGGGTCCGGCAGACATCATGAGGCTGCGCCCGGGCCTCAACTTCAACTTCACCGTCACAGGCGGGACGCGATGCTCAAGGCTGTTCAAGCCGACCCTCGGCATCCCGAATGGTTCAGGTTGCGCGAAGTGTCGTTCAGCTGTGCAACAATTCCTCGCTTGACCGCATCCGTGCAATGATGCCGTTGTGCGATTCGCATGGAATTGTTCCAACTTGGCAGAGCCCATGAGCGATGTCGTGCAGCAGTTCTTGATGGCTTGGTGGAGGTGGTGGTCGCTCGATGAGCGAAAAAGCCTCACCGCGACACCACCGACGCGGAGATGCGCGATCGCCACTAGAGGCGGAAGAGGCGGCGGCAGCGCCGCCGTGGCGAGTTGGATTCACCGTGGAGGAGGAGAGGCAGCAGAGGCGGCAAGCCTTGCGGTCGAGATGAGCTTGCGGAGAGCTTGCGGCGAGGAGAGCTTGCCGAGCTCGGCCGAGTCGGCGAGCCCGCCGAGGGTGCGGCGGCCCGCCATCTTCAAGCAGCTTGCCGCAAGCGAGCTCCCAGCGCAGCCCCAGCTCCACCAGAAGGCGTCTCCGCAAGGCGGGGGCGTGGCGAGGCGGCGAGCAGGTCAGCGGCCGTCGCTGCTGCGGCGCGCTCCACCGCGACAAGCACTTTGTTGCGCGGAGCACCTCACGCCGCTGCGGCAGACCGGAGCGGGTCCTCCGGACCGCCGCTTGATCCTGCCGCTGCCCCGCCAAGCGGTCAAGGAACCTACTCCTCCGCCTCGTCGTGCGGAGGTGGGCGGACTTCGACCTCTGCTCTCGGCTCCGGCGAGGAAGAAGAAGAGTAAGATTCTTTGTTGTACTTGTAGTTCTTCAATTTTGCTGTTTTTGTCTTGTATCTGATTTGCTTTACTCTGAACTCATTCCTTTTCGGGACCACGGCCAGAGCGCGGCGAGAGCCAAGGCTCGGTGATTGTCATCGAGGCAGCCCACATGACAGCAGAGGGCGCGCCGAGACCACCTTGCTGCACCTGCAACTACTCCCGAAGCAGCCCCAGCGCAGCCCCAGTAATAAGTATATGGTTTACTTCCATTGTTTGGCAAGCATGGGTGCTCTTTCTTCTTGACATCGATTCTTGGTTTGTGTAGGAGCAGAGCAGCCTCACGAGAACAGCCGGAAGCCGCCCGAGATGCTATCTGCCCGACTACACCGCCAAGGAGGACTCCCGGCAAGGGAGCGTTCTCCGGCAAGGGACGGTACCAGCGACCCCCCGGTGGTGGAGCCCATGACTGCAGAGCCCAGCACAGGTAATCCTCTTGCTCGAAAACATCCCTTGGGTTCTTCTTCTGATCTTCTTTTTGGGTATTTGGTTGACTTTTTCTCTCTTTTCCCGGCCGTCAGATCCATCTTCCACGGAGCCGATGGAGATCGAGGGCACCGGCGAGGAGAACGCGCGTGGCGACACCAACGACGCCGCTGCCACCGAAGAAGGAGCTGGTGCTGATGAGCCCGCCGGCGAAGAGGCCGCCAAGGCTGCCGCCCAGAGTGGCGAGGTCCGGCGATCGACCAGCGGCCCGAGGCCGCAGGAGCGCAAGGCGCTCCGCCGACCGCCGATCCCTCCGCCGCTGGTGCAGCGTCAGGCTCCGAAGAGCCCTAGCCCGGCGCCTATTTGAAGGCCGGCGATGGTGTCTTCATCAAGATCCCCTGGGCGTCAAGCTCCAGGGCGCCGGTCGAAGGAGAAACTTTCGATGGAGAGGTGCTCGCCTCCGCTGGCCGACGCTGGTTGACGCATAGCAAGCAGCGATGGCGAGTCGAGGAGGAGGAGCAGCTGCTGCGGAAGCTGGTGTCACTCTACCGCGCCCGACAAGCCAAGCTGGAATCCCGAGAAGCGCTTGTCGCGAGGGCGGGAGTGGATATCGAAGCATGCGGAGGAGCTCGGTCGCAGCGAAGCCCTCCGGTCCATTGCGAGGAGCGGGCGCAACTTCATGGCGGAAAGCCTTCCTCCTCGAGAAGGCCGGTGAAGCAGCAATGACTTGCCGCCGAGGAGCTGTTTGTGCGGGAAGGCGAGTTGGCGCAGCGGAAGGTCAATCTGGACAGCCATGAGGAGGAGCTTGCCACGCGAGAGCAGACATTTGGCGGGGCTCTCAAGGAGGCAAAGGATGCTGCCGCAGCTGCTGAGGCCGCCAAGAAGGAGCTGGAGGCGAAGGTGGCGCAGCTAGAGGCCGATCTCAAGGCGAGGGATGAAGAGCTTGCGGTGCTCAAGCGTAAGCGCGAGAAGGACGCCCACGCCCATGGCGAGCTGCAGGGCCGTCTCGTCGAGAAGGGCAAGGAGCTGAGTGCCGCCAAGGACTCTAAAGCCGATCTTGAGTTGAAGCTGGCTACTTTGACCAAGACACTTTGGGCGGCGCCGAGGGAGCAGGAGGTGGCCTTGAAGAAGGAGATCAAGGCCAACGAGGAGCTGGCTGGCGGCGCTGCCGCCACCAGAACACCTTCAGGAGATTGTGGAGCACGGACGGAGGGTCTCGTGGATGTTGCCGCAGACATCGACAGGGAGCTGGCGCAGCTAGGGATGGAGGATTTCGGGTATTCCTCCGATGAGAACCTCCAGCCCAGCGCCAAGCTCACCTTGTTCTACAAAGGCATAGCGACGGCCCTCCAGCGACTCCGGGAAAGGATCCCAAAGCAGCTGGCCGACGAGTCGCGCACGATCTGCGCGAGAGTTCTGCAAAAGGTGTTGGTGAAGGTGGCCTTCCGCAACCCAGGCCTCAACCTCACCAACGTCCTCAAGAAGCTGCCTCCGGATGCTGATCTGGACGCGCTCAAGGCCCTTGTCGCACCCATTGTGGACAAGGTGAACGAGGTCAAGAGGGTTGATGGCGACCGCGTAGATTAGGCCACCCGTTTCCTCCTTTCCTTGTCGCTGCTAGCCATGTTACGGGAACAATCTATTAGGGCTGTGACAAGCTATCTTGTAATATAACTTTATTTTGGGTATCGATTGCTATGTTATTCCCTTTACTTGATTCCTTCCTTTGTATGTTTTTGCCCTACGCTTTTAGGGAACTTGCCGGCGCAGGCACCTTAGCCGCGAGCGCTGAGTGCGGGACGTTAGCAGCCTGCTGGCGGTGCCGCAACCGACAAGAAACCTTGTCAGAGCTAGTCGCAGCTCACTTAAGTTGTTGAGCGGACTCGAAACAAAGTAAGGGCGCAACTAGCTACAAGTTGGTTCCTCCGCGCACAGGTTTTCCATACAAAGCACGGTCGTTCAAGGAAGATAACTTAAAAAATTTAAAAAACTGATTGCTCAAACTTTGGCAACTTAGCTTTTCCGTCGTTTGTTTCCCGGTAAGGCAAAACTTTCTTGAACGACGCCTGGTCCACACCATTATCTCCTCCTCCCCCCCCCCCGGCAAACTTGTGGGCGAGGGAACCTTCCTTTCTTTGAGAAAGAGAAAGAAGAGAAAATAAAGATATGGAGCCTTACGGCTCGTTATTGCTTACCGGGGGTAGGTGCTGCACAAAATGTCAGATAACACATGCAAAAAATAGAAGCATGAAATTGACAAGATGTGCGGAGCACATGAACTTTATTTATGCACAGGGTCTGTGCCCAGCTTTGTACAAAGGATTACATGCAACAGCGGCAAGACTTGTACAAAAGGTGGTTCTTGAACAGGTTCCGCAACCGCGCTCTCTGAGTAAAACTTACGAAGATGCTCAATGTTCGAGGAGTTGCTCACCGGAAAGCCATCTTTGGTCTCAAAGGCGGACAACGCCTTGAGCCTAGTGACTCGTTTCACCCGGTAAGGGCCTTCCCCAGCGTCAACTTGTTGGAATTCTTGGTGGACTGAATGCGCGAAGAACAAGGTCGCCTTCCTCGAGACTTCTGGCATTAACTTTGTGGCTATGGTAGCGGCGCAAAGCTTGCTGGTATCGAGCAGCTCGTCTGACAACTGAAGATGGTCTTCCTCAAGGAGCAAGACGTCATCTTGTCGCAGCTGCTCTTGCTCAACTCATCATAAGCGAGCACTCGAGGCGACCGTATACGAGTTCCGTGGGAAGAAGCGCCTCCGCTCCATAGACTAGAGCGAAGGTGTCGGCGGCGGCTCGATTTAGCGTCGTCTGATCGACCAAAGAACCACCGGCAGCTCTTCAATCCAGTTCTTTCCGCACTTGTGCAGCAGTCGAAAGTCGGTCTTGAGCCCACGCAGCACTTCAGCATTGCCCTCTCCGCTTGACCGTTGCTTCTCGGATGAGCAGCGAAGCGAAAGCGAACCTTGGCGCCAAGATCTTGGGCGTCTTGCATGAAGGTGCGGCTCGTGAATTGTGTGCGTTGTCGGTGATGATCTGTTAGGGATTCGAAGCGGCAAACAATCGACTGAAGAACTTGCTGCTTGACCGTTGTCACCTTCCTCCTCGCTTCCACTTCCGGCCACTTTGTGAACTTGTCGATTACAGCGTACAAGTACTCAAAGCCCCGACAACTTCGAGGGAAAGGGGCGGGATGTTGAGCCCAGCACCAAAATGGCGAGGATAAAGGGATCGTCTTGAGAGCTTGAGCTGGTTGGTGTATCTGCTTGGAATGGAACTGGCATGCTTCACACTTGGTTACTTGTGCGATTGCATCACGGAGGGCTGTCGGCCAAAAGAAACCTTGCGGAATGCTTTGCTGGCAAGTGCTCTTGCGCCAATGTGGTGACCACATATGCCTCCATGTATCTCTGCCAATAGCTTTTGTCCGTCCTCCTGGTGAATACACTTCAATTTCACACCGTTGAATCTTCTTCTGTACAGTGTGTCATCGACAAACTGGTACATACTTGATTGCCGGGCTACTCTTTCCGCTTCTTCTTGCTCTTGGGAAGCTCTCTGTCTCGAAGAAGCGGACAATCTGCTGTGCCCATCTTTGGAGCTTGCGGCTCGACAACAAGGACTAAAGGCACATATGCTGCTGCGAGAACATCCGCTTCTCTGGCGAGAACACGTGGCTCGGCGGAGCTTGATGTTCCCGGCAAGCTTGCGAGCAAAACTTGTCGGGAGCGCTCGCTTCGACGGAACAAACCCTAGGGCTTGCCGGAGCAGATCGCTCCTCGGCACCCTTGGTGTTGATCTTGGGGACCTTCTTGGCGGCGGCCGGGAGCTCTGCGGGAAAATAGTCACCGAACTCAACTTCCTCTTCTTGCTCTGTCCGATTGATGGCGTTCTGACGGTTGAGTCGGTTTGAGCACAAAGATCCTGGTTCCATTGAGTAACTTAAGTGCGGCGCACTTTCTGAGCCATCTGCAATGTCGTTCTGAGCTCTCGGAACATGCTCCATCTGTAGGCCGTCAAAGTGCTCTTCTAACTTTCTCACTTCGTCAACGTAGGCTTCCATCAACGGACTCTGATAATTCTTGTTCACTTGGTGGACGACAAGCTGCGAGTCACCCCTGACAATGAGCTTCTTGATCCCAAGGTCTGCTGCGATCCTGAGACCGGCAAGCAAACCTTCATACTCTGCGGTATTGTTTGTTGCTTGCTCCTTGGGAAAGTGCATTTGGACTACGTACTTGAGGTGCTCTCCGGTGGGTGCGACAAGTAGCACGCCCGCACCGGCGCCTTGCAGCGAGAAGGCACCATCAAAGTACATCAGCCACTCTTTGCTTGCTTCCTTGACGGGGATGCTCGTTTCTGGAATTTTTTCATCTGGTGTTGGCGTCCACTCCGCTATGAATTCTGCCAATGCCCTGCTTTGGATAGTTGAAGTGCTCTCAAACTTGAGGCCAAAGCTTGCAGTTCCGATGCCCACTCGACAATCCTGCTGTTGCTACGGATTCTGCGGTATCCTCTTCAGCCGAAAGCAGTGACAAGCTGTGATCTCATGTGCTTGGAAGTAATGGCGCAACTTTCTCGAGGCCATAAGAAGGCGAAAAGCAATTCGCACACCGAGTACCTTGACCTAGCCCCTGCGAAGGGAACTGACAAAGTAAACTGGGCGCTGCACCATTTTCTTCTGCACCTCCTCGTGTTCCAGCGCAGATCCATCCTTGTCGGGACCAAAGCTTGCCGGCGAAGCCCCCTGCTTGTCGCTGGATGCACCCGCCATGGTTGCTGGCTCATCATCCGCCTCCCTCTCCGCTACTAACGCAGCACTAACCACTTGACTGGTTGCCGCTATATATAGCAGCAACTTCTCTTGTGGCTTAGGTGCAACAAGTATTGAGTGGAGGGCAGTATCTCTTCAAGTCTGCAGCGCAGCCTCCGCTTCCGGAGTCCATTTCATTGGACCTGCCTTTTTCAATATTTTGAAAAACGGCAGGGCGCGCTCAACAGACTTAGAGATAAACCTGCTGAGAGCAGCCACGCAACTGGCAAGCCTTCGTACATCCTTGACGCGCTTTGGTGCTTCAATCTGCTCAATGGCCTTGATCTTGTCGGGATTGGCTTCAATTCCCCGCTGAGACACGAAGAACCCGAGAAGCTTGCCGGAGGGGACTCCAAACACACACTTCTCGGGGTTCAGCTTGAGGTTGATCTTGAGCAGATTTGCAAAGGTTTCGTCCAAATCTTGAATCAGAGTTGCCTTGTCCTTGCTCTTGACCACTATGTCATCCATGTAGGCTTCCACATTTTTGTGCATTTGTGGCTCAAAAGCGTGATGGACTACCCTTGCAAATGTTGAACCAGCATTCTTCAATCCGAAGGCATTAAATGCGAAGCGAAGACGTGCCACATGGAGTGATGAATGCGGTCTTCTCATCCTCTTCGCCATGAAGATCGATGATATCCTGAATATGCGTCAAGAAATGAAAGCAAATCACATCCGGCCGTGGAGTCAACAATCTGGTCAATGCGCGGCAAGGGAAATGGGTCTTTGGGACAAGCTTTATTAACATCGGTAAAGTCGATACAAAGCCTCCATTTCCGTTTGCCTTGTGCTGCGACTACGAGATTGGCCAACCACGAGGATGGAGCACTCCTCGACAAGGCCTGCTGCTTCCAACTTCTTGATTTCTTTCGCAATGAATTCTTGGCGCTCCTTTGCTTGTTTCGACTTTACGCTTGCGGGCGCGCGATGAGGACAGGCGGCAAGATGGTGCTCGATTACTCACAGGAACACGGGGATGTCGACGGTTGCCACGCAAACACGTCGACGTTCGCCCGCAGGAAAGCAATGAGCGCGCTTTCCTATTTAGGGTCGAGAGTGGCACTGATGGTGAAGGTACCACCAGTGCCGTCCTCCTTGGCGGACACCTTTTTGGTCTCTGGTGGAGCTGCCATTACCTTCCTACACTTGCCGGTGGAGCTCAATGGTGCGTCCTCGACGGTAGCGCAGCACTCCGAAGAGGTGCGCTTGCCGGAGTGGGCATCAGAACTCTTGCCGGACTTGGTCTTCTTCTTCCCTCCGGGAGCTTCAGCGGCAAGTGACTTGTGTTCAGCTGCGGCTGCTGCTTCTCGGTAGATCTTGTCGGCACAGATAAGAGCATCCTTCTTGTCGCCAGGGACAGAGATGACACTTATCAGGCCTGGCATCTTGATCGTTGTATGCATAGTGAGAGGCTGCCATGAATTTGGCGGCGCCGGCGGCCGAGTATTCCATTGTAAGGCAATGAAAAGTCGACAACGTCAAAAGTGACCCTCTCGATCCTGAAGTTCAACTTCGCTGCCAAATGTCACCGCAGCGTGATCTTTCCTTGACTTGCTCCTTCCCGCATTGATTCCTTCAAATGTGCGGTCTCTTGAGCTCGCATTGTCGAGGATCTGGAGTTTCTGCGATCTGCGGAGGAGATCAGGTTCAAGCCGGCCCGCCGTCAACTAGCATCTTAGTGACCTTGAGGTTGCGGATAGTTGGTGAAACCAACATCGGCAAGCACCGACCGCAGATTATGCGATCGGGTGGTCCTCAATATCGAAGATGATAGGCGTCTTGGACCATTCGAGGCTTGCGTGACTCGACGGGTGGTTCTGCCGCATTGACTTCCCGCACCCACTGCTTGAGCTGGCGGTGCGAAGTATGTAGAGAAGCACCGCCGTCAACGCACAGGACCTCTGTGGCTTTCTGAAACTCCTGCTCATCGGCCTCGTCATCATCCATATCTTCGTCTTTGTCTTCATCTTCATCCTTGTCGCGGCCGCGGGGAGGCTTGTCTCCTTGCCGCTGCTTAGCCTTGCCGTGGCGCCCTCCCCGGCCGGGACGCTTCTTGCCGGATACTCCAGTACCTTCTTGGGCCTTCTCCTTGTCGCGTCACTCGTACTCAGCCTTCTGCTGCTCGACAAGCTGCTCGACCTTCTTGCAGCTCTGGAGATCATGGCCCTTGGTGCGGTGGATCTTGCAGTACTACTTGCCGGAGCCGTCCTGCTTGTCGGCGGCCGCCACAGCTTCGGCTTCCTTGGCGCCACCTCCGTTGCCGGACTGCTCAACGACTAGCACATCTTTGCCTTTCTTCTTCCTATTGTTCCGCCGCGGTTTTTCCTTGCCGAGGCGGCATCCTCATTGTCGCCGATCCTCCTGCTCTGTATTCTCTCGGAGTCTCCTCCCTTCCTCAAAGACGTGCACACTTGTCGGCGGGCGTATAGCTCATCGCGTCTCGATCTTGCAGCGCCATCTCCTCCCGCATCATGCGGTTACGCACGTTCTGATGGAACGCGCTGATGACCGCGGCAGGGTGGACATCTGGGATGTTGCGTTGTACTTGGCTGAATCTCCGAATATACTTGCGCAGGGGCTCTCCTTCCTTCTGGGCGAGCAGATGAAGGTCGCTCTCTTGGCCATGAGGCTTGTGGCCGCCTGTAAAGGCGCCGACAAACTGATGGCACAGATCCGCCCATGAGGATATGGAGTTGTCCGGCAAGTGCATGAGCCAGGATTTGACATTGGGCTTGAGCACGGAGGAAGTAGTTGGAAAGGATCTTGTCGTCGCGCCCGCAGCTTGCACCGCGATGGTGTAGATCTTGAGGAACTCCGACGGATGCAACCTGCCGTCGTGCTTCTCGCATGCGTCGGCTTGAAATTCTTTGTCTTTGGGCCTTTGGACTTGCCGCAGCTCACGAGTGAACGCAGGCAACCTACGCGTCTGGCAAGTCGCTGGTTCCCTGGCGCATGCATGTCGACAGCGGGCCCAGCGCGCTGGTCCGATTGACGCCGCGCTTCTCTTTGACGCTTGATGCGAGTACGAGCGTCTTCTTGCTGTCGTTCGTGAAGAACTTGGCGCTGGTCGCGACAAGCTCGTGGATCTGACAACGCGGTGGAGTCGGTGTCGAGGTTGACACGACGAGTCGGCGATCTTGGCCTTCGGAGCGGAGAGTGTACGGTGGTCGCACCCCCACCGGTTTTGTCGCCATCGGCTCGCGCCTGGCAATCTTGCCGCGGCTGCGATGCATTCGGCTGCCGTGGAGTGTCGCCGTTGGTGAAGCCGATGAGACTCTGAATGGTGGCCCTCAATTTGTCGATCTTGTCCGCCGTTGGAGGGTAATCCAGGAGCAGTTGAGCTCGTGCCAAAGCTTCTTCCGAAGTTTTGGGTGGCGGTGGCGAACGGTGCGAGGAGCGGGATACGCTCGGACTTCTAACTATGTTAGAAGGAGCAGGATCCCGTCCAGGCGACCGTGTCTTGCTCGTGCCAGCATGTTGGCCCGCATGCTGGTCTTGAGCATCCCGAGACCCACCAGCTCGATCTCGGTCCAACGAACGTATGGTACCGTGAGTACCATGACGCTGTTGGCCCCGCACCTCCTGAGATGGGCGCGGTGCATGTACGGACGCCGAGGTTTGCGCAGCCTTGTCCTTGGACCTGGCAGCAGTGTGAGCTCCCTCGTCGACGCCCGTTCTTCCGCCGGCGTCTACCCCACCACCCGTTTGCTCCGGTGGCGGTGGGATCGACGTGGACGGAGCCGCCACCTCTGAAGCCTTCTTCTTCGGTGGCATGTCGATGAAGATGATGAAGATCTAGCTCGTGTGAACGCCGGATCAGGTTCACACAACCTCGACGCCCCCTACCTGGCGCGCCATAGATGTCGTGGGAACGAACACCTATGGGATCGGAGCCCCTTTCGGTTCGGCGGGGGGCGGAGATCGCACGAAGAGCAGATCGAGGCGAGGCACACGAGCGATTTACCCAGCTTCGGAGCTCTCCGGAGAGATAATACTCCTACTGCTGCTTTGTGGCTGTATTGTGTTCTTGCTCGGGAGCGCTGAATGCTACAGTACACTCTAGCTGCTAACGAGACCGAGTGTGAGCATATTCTGGTTTCGAACCCCCCCTCTACGTTGCGCATGGGCCTCCTTTTATATGCGCAAGGGGTCACCGACAGGTGGCAACGTAGGCGAGGGCAAAAATGGAAAAGGAGTTGCGGTTGGTACAACTACATGAACAGTGTATCCTACCTAACCCTGACGGCAGGGGACAAGGGCATTGAATGCCCGTCTGTGTCGCCCAAACAGTGCAGAAAAGGGACCGTCAGGGGCGCCACCGCTCGCCACGATGGCAATCTTGTCAGCGCCGCTTGCCACCTCGACCGCCGGGCTGCGACCTCTTGCCATGCGCTTTGGAAAGGCCTCGAGGCGACACGTTGGTGGATGTCACGGGCGCAGTCTGAGTGGTAGCTGCGCTGCAAGCGCCTTTCATGATCGTTGTCTTGTCGCGTCCGGAAGCTTGTTGCTCACCGGGCCTTGCCGGGACGTGTGGCGCGTCGCGGAAAGTTCCTTGAAATGCCTTGGTTGGCCTTCCCGGCAAGCTCCTCTTGCCAGGGTCTTGTCTCCTTTGGCTTAAACACTTTGTTCTTGAATGGCTCCAAAGGAACCACGGAGGACCTTGGCGGTCACCCGGCAAGCCCTGCCGCGGGGTGCTGCGACTGCCCGTGCACAAGTTCGGGATACTAGGGTACCCCTACTCTAGTACACCGACAGGCACCATGCTTTTGGAACCGGAAAGTCCCCACACGGAACGAGGGTTCACGACGCGTATAATATATATATAGGGATACATGTGTACGCATGTGCTCAAACTTAGGTCTGGAATCTCACCGTGATCGATGTACGACTATACGGTAGTGCGAACCAAGAGAAGAAGAATCCACCCTGGTAGCCTCTCTTGTTATCGATCAAAGTGATGGACGTCCACGCGGGCCCATGAATATATAGGCCGTCGCTGATAACCAAGCGAGGGAGAGTGTTCAAAGACAACCACTGCATGGATGTGCCCCAAACATATGTATGGATGCGCGGGATGCATGCATATGTTTGAATACCCAAAGCACATCATTTTGATGTGGTGCATGTGTTGAACATCGCACAATCCCCACACAAAGTGAGGTTCATGATGCGTCGCGTGCTCCCTCCCCCCACTTCGATCCGGTGGGAGGGATTCATGCATACACATGCGCTCAAAGTATGTTATGTGATCTCAGAGCATGACGTGTACCTATAAGACGAACCAAAACTTAATCCCCTCCTATTTATAACTCAAATTAACCTCTATCAGTGTCAGTCAAAGTGATTAACCAAGTAGGCACACAGATGGCGAAGCATCTCGCCGATAACCCCGTGACTGTGTGCTAGAGGACAATCGCCATCACTTGCATGTGGGCCAAACATATGTATGGAGATGTGTGGCTGTGATGTTTGAATACCTAATATGCACAACTTTGATGTGGCACCTGCCTCGGCAACCTTTAAGTCCCCACATGAAGAGAGGTTCATGAGGTGTAGTATACGCGGATACGTCTCCAACGTATCTATAATTTTTTATTGTTCCATGCTGTTATATTATCATTCTTGGATGTTTTACATTTTTGGGGACTAACCTATTGACATAGTGCCCAGTGTCAGTTGATGTTTTTTGCTTGTGTTTTTACTTCGTAGAATATCAGTACCAAACAGAGTACAAAAGTAGCAAAACTTTTTGGTGATTTTTTGGACTAGAAGACAACTTGGGAGTCAAGGAAGCACCCGGGGGAGGCCCGTGGGGACCACAAGATACCAGGGCGCACAAGAGGCCCCTGGCGCGCCCTGATGGGTTGTGGGGCCCACGGGGGTCTCCTCCACCGCCTCTTTGCTCTATAAATCCTCAGAAATTCCAGAAACCCTAGGGGAGCAGTCGAAACACAGTTCCAGCCGCCGCAAGTCCCAGAACCACGAGATCCAATCTACACCATCACAGAGAGGTTCATCACCCTCATTGGTGCCTCTCCGATGACGCATGAGTAGTCCACCATTGACCTACGGGTTCGTAGATAGTAGCTGGATGGATTCCTCTCTCTCTTTTGATTGTCAATACAATGGTCTCTTGGAGATCTATTTGATGTAATGACTTTTTGCTGTGTGTTGTTGGGATCCGATGTAAATCGAGTTTATGATCAGGTTCTATCCATGAATATTATTTGAGTCTTCTTTTGATCTCTTATATGCATGATTACTTATAGCCTCGTATTTCTTCTTCGAATCTTTGGTTTAGTTAGGCCAACTAGATCATTTTTTCTTTCCATGGGAAGTGGTGCTTTGTGATGGGTTCGATCTTACGGTGTCCTCACCCAGTGACAGAAGTGGTAGTGAGGCATGTATGTATCGTTGCTATTAAGGATAACAAGATGGGGTGTATTCCTACATGAATAGATCATGTCTACATCATGTCACTGTTCTTATTGCATTACTCCGTTTCTTCATGAACTTAATACACTAGATGCATGCTGGACAGCGGTCGATGTGTGGAGTAATAGTAGTAGATGCAGAATCGTTTTGGTCTACTAATCTTGGATGTGATGCTTATATAACGATCATTGCCTTGGACATCGTCATGATTATTTGATCTTCTATCAATTGCCCAATAGTAATTTGTTTACCCACTATATGCTATTTTCTCGAGAGAAGCCACTAGTGAAATCTACGGCCCCGGGTCTATCTTTTATCATATTGCTTTCCGATCTATCTTTTGCCGCATTTGTTTTCAGATATATTATTCCAAAAACCCAAAAATACTTTGCTACACTTTTTATTTGCATCTTTTATTTCGTGTTTTATTTAGATCTATTTATCCAAACTCATACTATCTAATCTATCTTTTTACCGAGGAGGGATTGACAACCCCTCTTACACGTTGGGTTGCAAGGTTTTGTTCTTTGTGTGTAGGTACCGTTTACATAGTGTTGCTTGGTTCTGCTACTGGTTCGATAACCTTGGTTACATAACTGAGGGAAATACCTACCGTAGTTGTACTGCATCATCCCTTCCTCTTTGGGAAAATACCGATGCGGATACAAGCAATCATACGCTGGTCCCCTTTCCCTATTCGATGCGTCATATATACTCCTATGGTAACACAACCCAAAAATAATCCTCATTGTTCGTTAAATTTACCTCTCTCGTTGGGTCAAATTAGATGGACAACGACCTCGCGGACCCATGGAGGGAAGCGTCTGTCGGGGCTCTGAGACTGGGGGTATCTAGGCCCGTCTGCCTACGGCCCACCGCGTGGCATTGTCAAAAGGCCCAGTGCGGCCCATCGTCAAGACTCTGTGAGCAAGGCCCTCATGAGGCCCGGGCCTCGCGATGCAAGCAGCAGCAAGCTTCATCAGGCACCCCAAGGGCTTCATAAGGAGCGGCCTTCCATGGCTCCTCACGGGGCGGACACTTCTAGGCTCGCCACCCCGCCTCGCGATGCACGTGGGTGACGCGAGCCACGACGAGCGGTGCCAGAAGGCGCGGACTGAGCATCTTCAACTTCTCCAACAAGGAGTACAAGCCAAAGGATGAGCATATGACGGCGTACCTTGAGGTGGTACGTAAAATCGAAAAGCGTTTTCTGGGCTTGGAATTGCAGCATGTCCCGCGCGGCACGAACAAGGAAGCCAACGACTCGCCAGACGAGCATCCCTTTGCGAGCCTCAAAACCCTGGTGTTTTCGAAGAAAGGCTCTTCCAGCCATCAGCTGTACCCCTCACAGTTGGCACGACGCTGCTCCTGGAGGAACTGCCACCTGCACCAACCACGGGCGCCCCGGCATGTGGCCCGACCCACGAGCCCGCCTGCTTCTGGCATTGGAGCCTCAGGCAGGCAGCTGGGTGGAGGATCTCAAGGCCTACCTGCTCCACGGCACCCTGCCAGAAAAGGACGTGGAAGCAGAGCATGTGGCTCGGCAGGCCACCGCTTACTGCTTGCGGGACGGCGAGCTATACCGTAGGCGCCCCAACGACGTTTCACTGAGATGCATTTCGGAGGATCAAGGGCGCGAACTATTGGCCGATATCCACGGGGGAGACTACGGGCATCACTCCTCTCGCGCACTCTCGTGGGCAAGGTATTCCGCAGTGGGTTCTACTGGCCTACGACGCTCCACGACGCCACTGAGCTAGTCCGATCCTGTGAGGCCTGCCAATTTCATGCCAAGCAGATTCATCAGCCGACGCAGGGGCTCCAGACAATTCCACTCTCATGGCCCTTCGCGGTCTGGGGGCTGGACATACTGGGCCCGTTTCCTCGGGCGGCCGGAGGCTACCGCTAACTCTATGTCGTCATCGACAAATTCACCAAGTGGGCGGAGGTGGAGCCCGTGCGCACCATCCCTGCAGGCTCGACCGCCAAGTTCATTAAGGGCCTCGTGAGCCGATTCGGTGTTCTCAACCGTATCATCACCGACAACGGCTCCCAGTTTATAAGCAATCTCTTCAGGTCATATTGTGCTAACCTTGGAACACATATTTGTACTGTAAATTTGTTGGACAAAGTTTGATATTGTCAATCAAGCAGAGACTCTCTCTTACTCAAATTAATTAATGGTTCATATTTACCTCGGTGAAAGGTCTCTAAGAAGCAACGAGTAAGACTCGAATAATTAACTACAAATGGTGGTGCTCAGTTAATCTAGAAGACAACAATACTAAAATAGTATCAGTTTTAATGTTTAATAGAAGACCAACTTGATCGTTTGATTGGTAAAGTGTTTGTATTGACTAGATTGCATAATTTAGATTTTTGTAGGTGTCCTTTTGTTACCATCCAACAGTTCTTATTGTGATCCAAGGGAATTTATATCTACGAACCAACCAGACTTGCTGTGTATGGTTCATGTTTCCCAACGTACTATCCACTTTTTAAACCTGCTTTATCAGAGATACATTTACTTTATATGCTCTGGGACTTATCTCTCCACTACTTAATCAGTTGTATGTTCCTATGTCCCTCTATTCTTATATTCAGCTGTTCTCTGGTTTTAGCTCTGCTCCAAGCTTACCCTCCAAACAAATGGTACATATGAATCAAGGACAAGGAGAAATAGGCTATGCTCGCAACTTCACTACCCAGGTATATCTTCTCCTCGATTATTTCACTAGCAATAAACAATAACAAACCAAATAGCCACTTATCTTTGAAAATATTCAACATTCTATCAATCCATTTTCATTTAAATCTTTTACAAATTCTAGGAAAATGTTTCGATTAGTCATTAAACTTTTAAAAAGTATACAACAATTTAACCGCCTGTACCTCCTACTCAAAACACATACACCACTCTTTTTCCGCCCGTTCATAGTGATAAGACGAAGGAGGCACCATCGAAGGACATGACTATGACTTTCTGAACCCTATACTACATGGTCCAGACACTAATAATCTTTTTTTTTAAATGCAGACACAAAGAGTGTGTGTCTTTTAATATAAAGACCGTTTCAAATTGTTTTTCATTTCAAAAAATGTTTAGATTTTAAAATATGTTCATTGTTTTTATATTCAATATTTAAAAATGTACCAAATGTCTAAAAATGGTTGCATTTAAAAATATTCTCAATTTTTTTAAGAATGACAATTGTTTAAAAAAAATATGTGCTAAAAATCCCCTTTAGAATAAAGTATTTGTGTTTTCTCAGTAGTAAAAAAAAAATCAAAATTGTCATGGAATAAGAACGGGCTCTGTTACAGACTAATGGGCCTGGGCGGACTAAAGTTCTTGAACGGGCTCTGTTATACAGACTAATCGGAAAGAGCACCCCTCAAAAGAAAAATCGGAAAGAGTTGCTATTAAAAAGAAAATCGGAAAGAGATTGCCCGGACCGCAAGCCTAGGTTTGGGCATATGCCGGACAAAAATAGGGTTTAATAACCTGCCAAGCCAAGGGCCGCCGCCCCCTAGCTAAGCGTTGCCGCTGAACCGAGAAGCATGCCGCTGAGCGTTGCCGCCGAACCCGAAAAAGCATGTTGGAGTGCCGTCTTCTGCTCTCTGCAGGTATTACACATGTATCCGCCCTTTTGACTTTGAATCTGCTAGCTAGACGAAATAGTTTACCCAACATCGATCTGGTTGATGGAAGCATGATTGATTACTGTTATATCACTTGCTTTTTCATTATTTACAGTAACCGATCCTCTCCTGAAACAGGCCTGCATCTCTGAGCCCATTAGGTTTATTCATTACGGGACTCTCGATGTTGTTCGACGGCTTTTTTTTAGTAGAGGTGTAAGGGAAAGGGCAAGGGGAACGGGAACGGGAGAAGAAACTATCAATCCTGCTGATGAGCAAACGGGAGACAAAAATTCTCCTGCTGCAGACGATGATTACAGCGAGCAGCTTGCTGAATACGGGCACAATAGTGATCGCTACGATGGCAGTAACTGTGGCGACTACTATGACACAGATGGCGACTGGTCTGAGATCGGTGGATATGAAGAGTACTACAGAAAGGATATTCCACCGAGTCTCAAAATTGGCTATGACGGAGACAGCATTAATCTATCGATGGCTTACAGCTTATCTCGGGACTTGGTGGAGCTGTTATCTGTGCGTCCCCGATTTCCCTTCGCGGGCACCTTCGTTGCTTTCAACGATCGTTCCCATTACTACTGCAACTCGGAGAATGGACCACTTCATCGTAATGTTGATTCACAGGTATATGTAATGCACCCTCTGTTTCATAGTAGAGCGCTTCTTATGGCTTATTCTATTCAAAGATATTTCATATTGTTTTTGTAGGATTTAGATCCTTAGAATGTTTCCTCGTGGGATTAAAACTTTAAGATAATTTCCCTTATGATTCATTTGCAATCTATTTTGGAGTTATAGATATAGACCGGCACAATCCAATTCAACATTTTGTTCATTCAGGTTTGATTGTGTCAATAGTTTCTATAGCTGGAATTTGGTTTATCGTTGGATGAACTGCATTCCTAATATTGCTACCAAGAAAATAAATAGTAGCTACAGCTAGTCGATATGAGTAGCCAGCCATCGCATTGTAAAAATAGGGTAGGTTCGATCTGTGGTTATTTAGGGCCTCCTAAAAGGATCAATGAATTCATCGATTTGTCATAAAGAAACAAAATGGTTGTTCATTAATGGAATTCCTTGTCAGCATTCCGTGAAATACTTGTTTTGGCCGAAGACTTCGAAACACATCATAAGCTAAACCCGTACTAACAAATAACCAACCCGCAATTAACAAGGAAGGTATTACATTCAAACCTTCCATTAGAATCCCTTTGTTTCTTCTACGTTGTCAAACACTCTTGCATCTGAATTTTTAGGGCCAATTTCATTCAAAGGAATTCGTGTGGAATTTTCTCTATGTTGGTTGTTTGATTTGTAGGATTCCAATCCATATGAAATTTACTTCAAAAATTTCCATATGGTTTTCGTGTGCATGATCAAACATCCATACAACTTTGTAGTACTCCATTTGTTCCTTTATGTTAGGCGTAAATTTTTTTTACTATATTCTACAATGTAAGGGGTATTTGTAACCCCATATAATTCCGGTTTTACTCCTCCACCATCATGTACATGGCAACCTCATGATAAAACCAAGCCAACCTCCCAATCGGTTGGTTGAACAAAAAAAACTCCCAATTTTTATTTTGGTTTGTATGCAATCCTTCTTATTTGGGGATGCCTTGCGTGGCCCCATGGTTTTCGAGTTGAACTACTAAAAGTTGGCCCTGCTTGTCATATTTTTTTCTGTTTGCTTGGACAATCCCACCATGAAACCTAGATCACCCTAGAATTCCACCCGACCCAAACCTATCCTGGCTTACGCGCCCCCCTCCCTTCGCTGCCGCCGCCCCCACAATCCCGCCGACCGGCGCCGCCGCAAGCTGGTCTGCTCCTCCCCTGGTTGCTGCTGCTGCTGCTAATCTGCTCCTCCCCTAATGTTGCGATTCCTCACTTGGTTGCCGCTGACTATTATTAAGTATATACATATATTATGGTAATTTTTTTGTACAGTCAAGACTCGTCAAGAGTCGCTACCCAGAACGACTTGTTGACTCAAAAACATTGCGTGACCCATGCAAATAGAGTAGGAGATCATGTATGCGGGCGACTTTGCTATTGCGGGCCACCGAATCGACTTGCTTCCATCTGAAGCGGATTCCAGCTTGTGTTTCCGGTCTTTTAATCTTTCCATCGAAGGGATTAGCAAGGTGTACTAAAGCCCCAATCGCTCCTTAATTATGTCTGTTGGTCATTATGTCAAAAATACTACACCTTAGATAAAGGAACGTAGTGAGTATAAGATGGCATGCCATTCTATTCATGTGTTTTTTCTATTCATGGATTTTATAATTCTTGCAAATAGAAGAGGCCCTTAGTTCTGTAACCCTAATGTAATTCTAACCTGTTTTTCAAGTTCCTGGGCTCTAGAATCCTGTGAATAGAATAAGCTCTAGCTTTTATGTTTTTTTCTCTCCACATTACAACGCGTCTTATAAAATAGAGACACGTCGAGCCTATGCATGCAACAACTTCTATGACCAATGGCCCTATGAGTTGATGCATTCAAGACTAAACAACCTATCTTTAACCTCTTGAAATGAAGGCAGTATATCTTTATTTTTTGTTTTTTGCATCTTTTGAATCATTTTATTCCATTGCCATATGCGCAGGGTAATTTGATTCTCAGGGCAGAAGGGGCGGCGCTTGAGGACTATGTCCGCATTAAAGTTGAAATCCCAGAGGATGATAACCGGATTGACACTGCAAACTACGTCTTCTATGTGGACCCGTACTTATGTAACAATGTCATTGTCCACACAATGCCAACAAGATATGGCCGTGATATAGACGTGTTTTTCGTGCCGATGTATCGTGCTATATAGGCCAGATTGTGTGTCAACCTTGATCTCGCATCTGGCAGTGGCTGTAGCCATGCATATGGCGAAATCACAGCGCACCACGAGTTCTACGGCGACTTCAATGTCCTGCTTTTCCAGTGTGGAGAAGATGATATGGCAGAGGTTGTCGATGGCACACTTCCATTGTTGCGGACTTGGGCAGCTGTTCCGATATACTTAGAGCCGCTCTTGATAATCAAGCTGAACCTTAGCGTTTTTACTAATTCTGACCATGTAAATGACGGTCATGCCATCTCCTTCCAAGGTGATCTTACCTTCTTACCATGACCAGTATGAAAAGGCAATCTGCAATGCTGACCATGGTAAAGTTGAAGTGCAGATTGGGTACCGTTAGTTGCCCAGCAGGGGGATGCTAATCCGTTGTAAACTAACCTTTTATATGTATGATATTGCTGTATGGATCAGCTGGATTTATGTTATGTCATGTATCTCTCTGAATGGCTGGCCGGTTATCATGTCCTTTTTGGCGTTCTGGTACATTATGTTGCCGCTGGATGTGGACCCGTGATATTTTTTCTGAGGTGTTGTGTCTGCTTCATGCTTTTGCTCGTAATACGTCGACGCGTGAAAATTGTTTTACAGTTCTGAGACGTGTCGTGTCTATCGCTGCCTCTCCTCTCACGTTTATGTGCCCCAATTGTACATAGTGTACGTTAAAAATCTACCAGGACCTTTATAAAACAGGTTTTTGTCTTTCCCAATTTGTTTTGCATGATTTTTTAGTGAACATATTATTTGTTCCACCGACAAAAAAAGATAACATAGTATTTCTTCAATTTTGACATGGAACATGACAAATTAACCATGGCAAATTTACTGTACAAACCATGTCAAATTAATTTTAAATACCATGACAAAATTTCCAAAACTTGAAATGTTTTTAGAGAACTAAATTTACCATGTGTCTATGGCAAATTCTTACATTTGCCATCTGTTCAAAGAAATAATCCCCAACTTTGCCATGTGTCCATTACAAATTCCCAAAAGCTGCCATGTGCTTTTAGAGGAAAAAATTATAAATTTGGCCACGCGCCCATGAAAAATTCCTGAATTTTCCATATTTTTAAAGATCATAGTAAATTCATTTTAATATACTATATCAGATTTATTGACATGGCAACTTTTCGCCTTTACACAAGCACACACTTTTTTTGCAACGTGAGAATTAGCCGTGTGAACACTATGAATTTTTTATAAATTTGACATGATTTTTACAAAAAAAATCCAATTTTTTTTCTTAATCTGCCATGTTAAAACTCACTTTTTTTTATTTTTACCATCATTTAGATAAACATTTTTCTGTTAAAAATTTTCATCGAAACATTCCCGTTTCGTTTATATATAGTAATAATGCTCGTGCGTTACAACGGGAGAAAAGAAGTCACATTACTCATCATTGGAGCTAAAGCTGGTGGATGAGCGATCGGCGATGGAAAAGGTGAAAAAAAACATCCCTAACAAAAAATATAGACATATAAAATAGCACAGAGTTTTATGAGAGAACTATAAAACTAACTTATAATACCATATGAAATGACCCTTGTAGAACGCATACAACCGTAATCCACATCCATTTTATGATGATATGTTAAAAAACTTTAATTGTGCTATTACTGGCTCATGTTTCAATTGGTAAATAAGAAACTTAATGGCGTTGCATGTTGTTTGAGGATGAAAACTATTCTGCCCCCATGGAAGAATTGTTTCAATTCTTTAAAGAGAGAACCATACAACAAAAACCTGCCAAGCTCAAGGGGTCAACATACTCTTAATCAATTCATACACTCAGAAGTATAAATTCATGCCATATGCATTCAGCTTGTAGAAGTGAATTCATACACTCGGAAGTATAAATTCATGCCATTTTGTAATCTATTCTATCTTTCTCATCTTTATAAAGTCACGAAAGCTAGAAGTGATTTTTTTCAAAAGGAACACTCCAATCTGGTGTAAGGATGCATGCAATTATGTTAATTATTAAGCAAAGGAAATTTCGACAATGAATCTGCTCAATTTCGGAATGAACATCCTACTGCTCCTTTTGACCTTGTTTGTTCCTTCCAAATAGCCTATTCTCATAGCATTCTCTTTCTATAGCAGCAGCAAGATCCTATATACATCTAATCCAATCAAACACATACATCGAAAAACAATAATCCAACTACACATCCCAAATCACAAGAAGCATAACTTTGTTGGGGATAGGTCATGTGCAACCTTGGCCCTTCAAAGATTTTGCTAGTGTTTCTTGAGTTTTTTCTAAAAGAAAAATATTTAGTTTGTCATTAGTCCTGCTCGAGCCCCGGCAGATGGACTCTCGCGTGGTTGGCAAAGAGGAGGAGTCGGGGTTTCGGGAGGAGAGAACACCCATCTGACCAATGGACTTGGTGTAGTAGTGCACATCGTTAGTATTCCCTCCGTTCCTAAATACTTGTCTTTCTAGAGATTTCAACAAGTGACTACATACGGCGCAAAATGAGTGAATCTACACTTTAAAATATGTCTACATACATCCGTATGTTGAGTCCGTTTGAAATGCCTAGAAAGACAAGTATTTGGGAACGGAGGGAGTATATGATAAATAGATACGATCGCAAGTCATATTTTTTATCCTAGCATGGGTCAGACCGTAACTTGCTGAGCTGTACCAATAGTGTTAACTACAACATGAGCAGTATTGCGACGGATCTGCTAGGTAAAAAGGGATTCCTCCATACCAGTTCCAAACGCAGCTAGCATCATCTCACGGACATGACAACCATACTAGTTCTCATGCCCTCGCCTCGGCCGACAGTTGGCTAGAACCAATGGCTGCCATGGTGTCGTGCTTAAATTATGTAGGATGCGACTTGTCTCAGGAACATATATGAAAGGTTAATTAGCGTCACTATCCTTCCTCCTCATTTCTATGCGACGTCGCCTTTGAATCCTCTATGTGAATCCATCTTGTTGATTTTAACAGGCTGTGCATAATTAGCCTCTCTTTATGTCCTCCTTTCTCTGTCATTATCCCCAAGACGGGGAACTCAAAGACGTATATAAATTGGGTAGATTGTATGTAAGGGAGCGAGGTGGGACTACTAAATATGTGAATCAATCTTCATTTTTACACACAATATGAGCTAGTTGAGTTGGCCGTGACATTGTATAGTGGGCGATAGGTTTTGAGTTCATTATGCTCACAAGCAAGTTTTATTTTACCTCAAACGGGGTAGGTTGGCCAGCAAGTATTCGGGATAGGTGGGCCATTCTGTTACCCTGGCTCGCACAAACATGAAAGAACCTTGGCTCTACGAATTAGTACCACCTCGTGTATGGATGAAAAATCGGGTGAATGAATGAAAAATACAGGGGAAAACACCTTTCTTTATTAATAGATATAGATTAGCGCTGAAAGAACATGCGGTGCCCCCATGTTTGGTTTTGGCAATTGATGACAATCTCTATGGACTAATGATTGCCTTGAGTTATATTTGAAGGGTTTGTCCATAGGCTTTTCTTGGAGTCCATTTGTTGGTCTCAAGGAGAGTTTGTGATGACCACGGTGCTATTAAGGAATTATCCAAAGATCGGTCATGTGAGTGTTGAGCTTATTGCAAGCATGTCTTGAAGAAGAAGATTGTGTGATCATTCATGTCTACCTTCAAGACATCATCCAAATGAAGAGAGTTGGAAAGATTCAAGGTTGATCAAGACTAAGTCAAGAGTGAATCAAGTTGATCAACTCACAAAGCGTAGAAGATGTACCGAGAGGGATCAAGTGATCCCATGGTATGGTAAGCATTGTCCATTACGCTTTGTGTGCTAACCCATGGTCTTCGTGAGAGTTCTTTGTGGGGTTAGGTTGCGGTGTGCAAGTTCAAGTGATGCATCACTAAGAGATCAAGTGCTTGAAGCTTGCCGTCCATTGTGGTGACAATGGACTTGTGAAGATGAGCGGAAGAGGGGCTCACCCATAATTGAGTATGGGGGAGCAATCAACTAGTCTTCATCGAGCCAACGCAATCAAGAAAGGTGGTCCATCTTGAGGAGGAGTAGATCATCATCAACTAGCTCAAGTGGACTTTGTGCAAGGCAAAGGTTTGCCCTTGATAGGTTTTCTATTTTACCGGTCTCATGGTAGTTGTGGGAGACCGGGTTATAGGATCGATTGTCGTACTATCAAGGGGGGCTCTCGATGAGTTGCTTGATCATATCGTTCATAGAGAGCTCAAACCATTGCATCCTTGCATCATATTTATTGGTTCTTGTTTGGTTCTTCTCCTTGTGAGTTTTGGAGCTTATGGTCATTTTTATGACAAGCTCGAGTTCATCGAAAACGGAGTTTGCATGCATCTTCTATGATGTTTTCGATGTTGGAGGTTCTGCCGGTTCTTCTCTGTTGGAGGTTCCTCTCCTCTCTTGTTAGGCATACCTCCCCTGTCTCTGTTTTGATGCTACTCGTTGTCTTGTATCCAACAAGCTTGAGTTTGCTCAATTCGGAGCTCATTTGCAGAAGTTATGGCAGTTCTGGTTTTATTGTTTCCCTCTGTTGTCTTCTCGCAAAATGAAGGACTCCTAGTGTTGCTTGATCTGGGGCATGCGGTAGTCTTGCTCTCCGAGCGGTAGTACCGCAGAGCCCCTTATGTAGTACCGCTCTGTGGGAGCGGTAGTACCGTGGCCTCAGTCCAAGCGCAGCTACTCGTGCGGTAGTAGGGGCGGATGTAATTTTTTACATCCGCGCCCTACGCTGTAATATTGCGCCATGAGCTTGGTAGTACCGTGGGCTCGCCAGCTTAGCAGCATGGCGGAAGTAAGGCGGATGTAATTTTTACATCCGCGCCCTCTGTGTAATACCGCTCTTCGTGTGTGGTAGTACTGCGTCGGAGTTTTGCGCAGTCCTCCTCGCAGAAGTAGGTACGGAAGTAATTTTTACGTCCGTGCTTTCTCTGCGCCTAGTGTTACTCGCCATACGATAGTACCGTAGAGGGCGGTAGTACCGCTCCGGCGGTTCTACGCTCGTTGCGCTCTCGCTGTGAGCCTTCATCGGCGAGCTGCACATGCGGTAGTACCGCAACTGCAGTGTAGTACCGCAGCCAACAGCGGTAGTACCGCAGCTCCTCATGGTAGTACCGCGTCGTGCGGGCTGAGTGAGGGGATAACGGTTGGTTTTTCTCCCCACCTATAAAAGGGGGTCTTCTTCCCCATTGAGACTTATCCTTTGAGCTCGTGTTCTTCCCCATTGTTGACCTTCTTCGAGCTTGCTAACTCTCAATCCCTCCATGGATTCTTGCTAGTTTTTGAGGGAAAAGAGAGAGGAGATCTAGATCCACGTTTCCACCAATCACTTTCTCCTCTAAATGAGGGGAACCCCTTGGATCTAGATCTTGGAGTTCTTCGTGTTCTTCTTCCGTTCTTCCTCTCATTTTCCTCCCTAGCATTAGTTGCTTTGGTGGGATTTGTGAGAGAAGGACTTGGGCACTCCGTGTGCCCTTGCCATTGCATTTGGTGCATCGGTTTGAGTTCTTCACGTGATACGTGGAAGTTACAAGTTGAGAAGCTTATTACTCTTGGGTGCTTGGTGCCCTTGAGCTTGTTCCTCTTGGGTGCTTGGGCGCCCTAGACGGTTGGTGGTGTTTGGAGATCAATCATTGTGGTGTAAAGCTCCGGGCAAGCGTCGGGGTCTCTAATTAGGTTGTGGAGATCGCCCCGAGCAATTTGATCGGTACCGTGACCGCCCCAAGGGTTGCCAAAGTGTCTGGGTTCGGTGACCGCCCCAAGGGTCGCCATTTATGCGGGTTCGGTGACCGCCTCAAGGGTCCCTTAGTGGAATCACGGCATCTTGCATTGTGCGAGGGCTTGAGGAGATTACGGTGGCCCTAGTGGCTTCTTGGGGAGCATTGTGCCTCCACACCGCTTCAAACGGAGATTAGCATCCGCAAGGGTGTGAACTTCGGGATACATCGTCGTCTCCGGGTGCCTCGGTTATCTCTTACCCAAGCCCTTTACTTATGCACTTTACTTTGTGATAGCCATATTGTTCTTTGTCATATATATCTTGCTATCACTTAGTTGTTTATCTTGCTTAGCATAAGTTGTTGGCGCACATAGGTGAGCCTAGTTGTTGTAGGTTTTGTGCTTGACAAATTAACCGTTAGGTTTATTCCGCATTTGTTCAAGCCTCTACCGTAATTATTTTAAAAGGCCTATTCACCCCCCCCCCTCTATAGGCGACATCCTCGATTTTTCAAGCGCATTGGTATATTAATTTTTTTAAGTTAACATGGCACATTTATTGAATATACCATGGTAAATTATTGTATCAGAGGATGACGATTTTATAGAATATAGCATTACAAATTTCTTAAACTACAACATGTCAGTTTGTGAATTTATGTTTTATGCCATTTATGTATCAACTTTTTTTCTAATGGCAAATATGTTTTCTTGCAAGAAGCAGTTAAATAGGCCTAGCCCTTTTTTCTTGTATGTTCTCTCGACTAGCATGGGGGCTCAAGATGGTGCCCGCTAAAGTGAACATTCGACAAAGAGAGATTGGTTCGCTCGATCGAGAGCGACTATTTCTTGCTTATAGCGGGACCTAACGTACGCTCGCGTCAAGGATGCACTGATGAGCCGGCCTAGTATTTCCAGTTGTGACTAATGGTCCAGCCCAACTTCCAGGTTCTAGTTCTGTTTATATTTTTGAATATATATTAAACACATACATTCCAAAACTTAATTTACCGCAAAAAAATTAAAATCAAGAATTTAAGGAAAATGTTAATGCAGTGAAAATATTTTGTTAGCATAACTTTAAAAACTATTGATAGCCTTAAAAAATGTTTGTGACATTTAAAAAATATTCACGTGTTTCAAAAACATGTACAATGATTTTTTAAAGCGTTTATAAAATGTAAAGAAATGTTCCTATAATTCATGAAATTGAAACGTGTATAAAAAATATTTCACATGTATAAGGAAAATATACAATGTGTACGAAAAATTTAGACATCAAAACATATATTTGAAAAGAAAATTAATATTGTATATAAAAAGTTGAACCTGGATAAAAAGTGTTTTAGATATATATCAAAAGTGTATAATGTGTATGAAAACAATACACATTAAAACAAATATTTTCAAAAATTGTTAATCATGTAACTAAATATACATTAAGCGTGTATAAAAAATATTTTGGATGTATAAGAAAAATGTACGATGTGTGTACGAAGAAAAGTAGGCATCAAAACATATATATGTAAAAATGTTAATCTTGTATATGAAAAATATTAAAATTGTATAAAAATGTTTTAGATATATAATAAAATGTAGAATATGTATGAAAACAATAAACATGAAAACATTTTTAATGTTAATCAATTATTTAAAAAATGTTAAACATATATTTCAAAAATGTTGTTGACGAATACAAAAAATGTACAATGTGTAAAAAGAATCTAAAAACCCAAAGAAACAAACATAGAAAACCGAAGAGAAAAGGTAAAAAGGAAACTAGAGAAAAACAAGTGCAAAAAAGGAAAAAGAAACAAAGAAATAAAAATCCAAAGAAAATCGAGAAAGAAAAAACCACAAAGTAAAACGAAGAAAACAGATGATAACCGAGAAAGAAACAAAGAAAGCCAAAAAAATTAAAAAATCCGAGGGGAACTAGTAAAAAAAGTGAAAACGAGAAGGAAACAAAGAAAAAAAACTGAGAAAAATACGGGGAAAAAAAGGAATGGAAAACAGAAAA
The DNA here is from genome assembly GCA_021437245.1 of Aegilops speltoides. NCBI lineage: Eukaryota > Viridiplantae > Streptophyta > Magnoliopsida > Poales > Poaceae > Aegilops > Aegilops speltoides. The sequence goes on along the minus strand of CM038142.1, from coordinate 395,838,014 downwards.
ACCCATAGAAAAGCAACGAAATACCCCAGCTAACGAGCATCTTCATCCGAAAACCGAACGAGTCGCCAGCGTACAGAAAAATGGATAGACCGGGCCAATACCTACGCAAGGGACTGAAAGCTTCGCCGAGGGGAGCATGCATCTTGTTATAAGCGAAATATAGCCCCCGCGCGCTCTGTGGTCCATAATCCTACAAGTACTCCCTCCATTACATAATGTAGTGCGTATAGTTTTCTTGAAAAGTAAACCTTTTGAAAATTTTGATTAAATTTATAGACAAAACTATTCACATACACATTACCAAATATATGAAAGATGAACCAAATACATGAAAGATGAAACTACGTCTTAAGATGAATCTAATGGTATGTGTTTGACATTTTAGATGCAAAAATTTTTCTTCACAAACTTGGTGAAAAATTCTGAGGTTTGAATTTTCAAAAATCCATATGCACTAAATTATGATATAGCGTGGCGCTGGATAAGCTTTGAAGAAGACTAAACCTCGAGTGGTTGACAGCGCAGTAAACAACCCGTCAAAAAAGAAAAGAAAAATGGCAGTGTTTGACGTACACGGATATGTGTCGGCTGATTGTCTCACCAACCTCAGTACACAGCAGCTTGTTCGTTGCTCCGTGCCGCCAGTTCGGGTGAGCTTGTCCCGACAAGCGGCGGCGCGACTCGCCGCCCTGCCCCCTGCGTCCCTCTCACGGCCGGCCTCCAAATACTACTCCTACATCTCCACGGCCGGCCCCCTGCAGTAGATCCCGCACGCAAGCCAGCGAGATCGGCGCGTCGCTTAACTCCGCGCAACTAGTAGAGCAGCGCAGATGGTGGAGATCCCGGTGGTCGACCTGCGGCTCGCCGGCGCGCAGCCGGAAGAGTCGGCGCGGCTGCGGGACGCGTGCGAGCGCCTGGGCTGCTTCCGCGTGTCCGGCCACGGCGTGCCCGCGGCGCTCCAGGCGGAGATGAAGGCCGCCGTGCGCGCGCTCTTCGACCTCCCCGACGAAGCCAAGCGCCGCAACGCCGACATCATCGCCGGCAGCGGCTACGTCGCGCCCAGCCCCGCCAACCCGCTCTACGAGGCCTTCGGCCTCCTGGACGCCGCGGACCCCGCCGACGTCGACGCCTTCTGCGCGCGCCTCGACGCGCCGCCCCGCGCCAGGTCGGACCAAATCGACCGCACCTCTCTTGGCACCAAATCAATTTCGGACCCTCCAATTTTGACCTCGGTTCGCGCTAATCTGTCGCAGGGAGACCGTCAAGAGCTACGCCGAGGCGATGCACGAGCTGATCGTGGACGTCGCCGGCAAGGTGGCCGCGAGCCTGGGGCTGGAGGGCCACCCGTTCCAAGACTGGCCGTGCCAGTTCCGCATCAACAGGTACAACTACACGCAGGACACCGTGGGCTCCTCGGGCGTGCAGATCCACACGGACTCCGGCTTCCTCACCGTGCTCCAGGAGGACGACTGCGTCGGCGGCCTCGAGGTGCTGGACCCCGCCACCGCCGAGTTCGTCCGCGTCGACCCCGTCCGCGGCTCCTTCCTCGTCAACATCGGCGACGTCGGCACGGTAGCATCGAGCATCGATTTGTTTCAGCTGGAAATTCTTGGGAGTATTCGTTTCCGTCCGGTGCGCTGAGCATCTGAGCAGCACCCCGTCTTTTGTTTCAGGCGTGGAGCAACGGGAGGCTGCACACCGTGAAGCACCGGGTGCAGTGCGTGGCGGCGGTGCCGCGCATCTCGATCGCCATGTTCCTGCTCGCGCCCAAGGACGACAGGGTGTGCGCGCCGGAGGCGTTCGTCGACGCGCAGCACCCGCGCCGCTTCAAGGCGTTCAACTACGATGACTACAGGAAGCTCCGGCTGTCCACCGGCGAGCGTGCCGGCGAGGCGCTCGCTCGAATGGTGGCGTGACGTAGCTATCTTGGCGGGGCCGAGCCTCTGTCTAGGCTCGAGAGTGCAAACTCTGAGCTGTTCAGAGAGAGCTAAGCTTCAGCCGATTATTGGCGGTTGAACCAAGTGAGGCTGTGAATTGTCGTTGTTTTCATCAATCAATAAAATCCTGTACGAATTGTAAAAGTGCAAACCATGGTCTCCCCTTCCCTGCAACTCACAACGGCGATCCTTTTTTTTTTTAACCTTTTTCAGCCAATTATTATTCTTAAAGCAAATCTAGCATAATTGTTTTCTCAAAAAAAAATCTAGCATAATTATCATATGGGCAGCCCTCCATATTTTTGAAGGTCGTACGCAAACAAATACCAAGTAACCGTTATTTGCAATCATATGAAGTTTTGTGGTCACCATCGCATTCGGTTATCTATCCTCAAATCGTTTCAGGCCAAGCACGCTTAACTTTGAGATTTCTTTCGGATGAGCTCCCGGAAAAGAAGGTGTAGTTTGTTGATATGAGTGGCCTATCATTCCTTTTAAGCCGGGATGTCACATCCGCCATCAAATCCATCAACACATAATGTGAATCCTATGTCATTTATGAGCCGCTAAACAAAATATGCAAGAAAAGTTTGGGAGAGATTTACCTCCAGGCAAGCTGCCGAACACCTTGAGGGCGCACGGTCGAAGGGATGGCATGGCCGAACTACTGCGAGAAGCCCCTGCGGGGAAGCGTGGAAGTCCGACGACGTCTCAGCGGTGGCGATTGGGGCCAAATCACCGAGGTTCGAGCGACCGAGTGGCACCAAACAAAGGCGGTCTAGGGATGTGGGCGGCGACGGGAGGGAGCACACGTTCCGAAGTGTCTGTGGCGCCAATTTTTAGGTGGATGGAGGGTGCACTATATTGTCTCACCCAATCTTCAAATATGGAGGCTCTCGAGCTGGATTTGGAGCACCCACCAAAAATTATGGCAATAGAGGATGGGATAAAACTCTGTAGATGGGCCTTTATGAGAGAACTTGGCATAATGACAGTTATTATGATGATCAGGACGATATGAAGACTTTGCTAGAGTTGCTCTAATCTCACATCCCTCGATGGAGGGAGGTGGCGGCAGTAGAACAAGGCTATGAACGGGGATATAGGTGGCGGCCAGATTGGGAATGGACGGGGACACATGCGTGGGGCTAGTATGCTCGCTAGAGCTGAAGGCATGACTGGATATATCGACGCATGTGGTAACAACGAGAGGTGGCGGCCAACGCCAAAATGCCAAAATATGTATTGGTAATTAAGTTTTATGATGCTAGAGTGGTTCCCGGAGAAGGGGAGCTTTTTATCGGTTTAGTCAAAATAGAATCCACGCAACACACTTTATACGAACCAACACCGCCACTCGGAAGGGCGATGTACACCGGCCACCGCAACCAAAAAATATCATCGAATCGGATGCCCAACAAGGGACAGTTGCCTCTAGGCACTGCCGACTAAAGCATCATCGGGACGAGGGAGAAGCAAGATCATCTTATTCCGAGGCGGCAGCGACCCCACCACTGATGCGACGCCTCTAAGAAAGACAAGGCCTTACCTAAGTACTATTCAGAGCGAAATTGCCTCGGTCCACCACTGATGCGGTAGACGGAGGATCCAGGCAAGCTGAAGACAAAGGAGGAAGAGAAGTGCGACTCAAATAGTGTGGCAAAGTAGAATGCATTCTTTTCTTTTTCGACATGTACTAAAATGTATTCTTTTCAATAGGAAAGTATTGGTCTGATTTTGGTTTCGGTAGGAGTTTCAGCTGCAGGGCAAAATGTTTCCGTTGTAAGAAAAAAAATTGTTCATATTCCAATAAGAAAAACAAAATTCAGTGATTCTTTTTCCTCTCTCCCTGATGCGCACCTCATCCAAAACTACCGCACTTCCGCCGCCGCACGGCGATGCTCTCCTCGTCGCTCGCCTTCTCACCCCACCGCCTAAACCCCTCCCCCGCCGCTGTTCGCCGGAGCACATCTTCCACCATCACGATGCGGGACCGGGGCAAGAACCGGAAGCCGATGCAGCGGGGGCGCTACCTCAGCACCGAGGCCATCCAGGCCGTCCAGTCCCTCAAGCGCGCCACCCTCTCTGGAGCCCCCGCCGGCGGCGCCGTCGCGGCGGACCCCAAGCTGCGGCGGCTGCTGAAGGCCGACATGGTCGCCGTCTTCCGCGAGCTCGCTGCGCAGGGCGAGGCCCACCTGGCACTCAAGGTATAGCTTAATTTGTGTGTGCACTACTGGGGGCAGACTGTATTGAGTTGGGATTCATAGGATTTTAATTCTGAGCACAAAAATTACTGATAATTCAGCTAAATATTTTCACATTTGTTGATTAACCCTGTTGTGTACTCACAGTTGCTGATAATGAGCCTTCCTGGACATTAGGGTGGATAGGTTGTATTTCTAGCCTGCTCCACCGATTTATCACTCAGGAAACCTAGTCTATTCATGAACTGTCTGTTCAGATCACCTGCCGTCGTTTCGAAATAGTGTGTACTCTGGCTACGTATGAATCACAGCTCTCCAAATTGTTCCTGCTTTGTTCTAAACCAATGTTATTTCATTATATGGCTGCATTAGGTGTGCCATAGATGACATTTCCTAAGCATGCCAGCAGGGATAAATCTGTGAAGTGATGAATGTGGGTATAGTTCCTTATCATCTTGCAACAAGAATCTTAAATAGCAAGTTTGTTTTAGTCTACATTAAGAATGATGTACGTGCCAAATTTGCATGAGTAGTAAATTTTGCTCGAGCAACCGCCAACTAGCAGGAGGTGGTGGTCATCCTTTTAGACGGAACATGCCGAAGCCCCCTACAAAACACGCGAACTACTGATATTGCGGCCCACACAAGGTGCTTCTGCTGTGAGCCTGCTGGTCATGAATAGTGATAATCCATTGGCAGTAAACGGGGATGCCGAGATTTAGTCTGTTGTTGTTGTTGCCCTTTAACCATTATGAGTTTCGTAAATGCTTCCTTTTGGAGTATTTGCATGGCAATTTACTTTGTATTCATCAGTACAGTTTCTACCATAGTATTATTACCTGCATTTGGATTAATAGATGATGCTGGCAAGCAGATACTTCTTGACTGGAACTGAGAAATGCACACTAAGATGCCTCTTGTTTTGTCACCTATGTCAGGTCTTCGAGGAGATTCGAAAGGAGCACTGGTACAAACCAAGGTTGTTCTGGTATGTTGATCTTATTACAGTGCTTGCTAGCAAAGGATTGAGGTCCGAGGTTGGCAAAGCCTGTTCGTATCTGAAGAGGGAACAATTGGAACCTGACACGGATGGTTTCAATCTGCTTCTGAAGACACTCTTAGATGCTGAGTTCACACAATTAACAATGGACTGCTTCCGTCTTATGAAACTATGGGAGAGTGAACCTGACAGGATAACATATATCACACTGGTCAAGGGTCTTGAATCCCTAGGAGAGATGGATCTATCTGCTAAGATGAGGTTGGAAGCAGAAAGTGACTATGGAGACCTCTGGGACTTCTTTGACGAAGAGGAGACGATTGAGACTTGAGCAGTTCGTTCTTAACAGGATGTTGTATGGCCATGTCGGAAGGGAATCAATTATAAAGTTTATTATGCAGTGTTAGAACAGAAGAATGGAAGTCTATATTCTTGGACCCAGCAGAATTTTTGTGCAACAAATAGTGATTAGTTATTACCAATATCTACCTGAGATTTATGAATATTAAAGAAGGGCTACCTGCAGGCTGCAGCTTCATCAGTTCATGTTTCTCTCTAGGAGTATAACTTTGTGATAACTAGTTAGTTTCTCCTTTGAGAAGTTCTCTGTGTATAATCAACCACGCTGTTGCTTCTGGATGTACAGTCACACTGATGTTTACAATCAAACTACTGATATCTTTTCATGATTTCATTTCAGTATGAATGGCCATGTACTTGCTTGTGAAAATGTAGGCACCATCTGCCTTACAGAAAGATAGGATGTCTCACAGCTATCTGGTAAACTTAACAGTTCATCTGTTCTTGCCAATTGCAGTAATCAATATCAGTACAAGATGACCATAGAAGGACAAACAGATCAAAATGTCATCATATGCAAAGAACAAGCGGCAACATTCCTGGGAACTCTCACCTGTACAAGTTTCTTCACTTTCAGAGAGTAGTGCAGTTGTAAAAATTAATCCATGCAAGGCAAATCAAAAGCTTCGTGAACGTTTGCTGGCTGCAACGGAGACGCCTCCAGAGCCAGAAGCCCAGAACCGAACCTTCCTCAGATCAATATCATTCCTGCATTTGTGTTTCGGGCGATCAACGAGACCTCTGCTATAGCGAGCCCGGGGCGTGAGCGGCTAGTTGTTCAGATCAATGTCGAAAACAATCCTGGGCGCATCCGAGCGTGAGCTAGATCCAGCGCCCTTCCTCGCCTGGTTCTCCTCCTCGCTCGAGCGTGCAGGCGGCGGCGGCGTGACCACCGGCTTCGTGAACACCTTGTAGACCACCAGGTCCATGTTGGCACTGGGGCCGGTCGTCTCGCCGCGGAAGGCGGCCGCGCCCTTGTGGAGCGCGTACTCCTTCATCAGCCACCGCGTCTGCTCCCACGTCACCTTGCCGCCGCCGTCGTCCGCCCGCGCCGCGCGGAACGCGAACCTGCGGTGGCGGGCGTACACCTCCCCGCGGAACTCGTACCCCTTCGCGTCGCCGTACTGCATCCACCACCCGCCGGGCGCCCGCCGCATGCTGCTGGCGGGCTTCGCCGCGAAGAAGTAGCCCCACGCCTCCCCGTCCTGCTTCCTGTGGCTGGGCGGGAAGGGGAGCGCGTCCGGGCTCGCCGCGAAGATGTCCACGCCCTCCGCGACGAAGCCCGGGGCGGCGCGGTCGGCGATCTTGCCAGTGGTCGCCTTGGGGCCGAGGTACTCGACGATGATCTGGCGGCCGCTGGGTACCTTGTAGCTGTAGTTGTACTCCCCGCCGACGCGCGTCCACGACATGGCATTGTCGCTGAGGTTGCCGGCGTCCTCGTTTACGCCGGAGTGCGCAGGCGTCGCGGGGATCACCGGCTTCGCGATGACCTTAGGTGGTCGGTCCGAGCGCGGCGGAAGGGGGCTTCCTCCTGGCCGGAGCGTCTCGCCACGGCAGGCACACGGCAGTAGCGGTGGAGCGCCCCCTCGGGCCTTGACGAACGCCGCCCGGGTTGGCTGGGCTTGGCGCGACGGAACGCTGCCTCCTACCCTCCGGGCCACCAAGCCGGAGCGGGCAGGCGGCGGCACGGGAACCGCCGGCTTCGTGAAGACCATGCGGACCACGGAATCCATGTTAGCGTTGGGGTGCTCGGGCAGCTTGCTGCGGAAGACGGCCGCATCCTTGTCGAGGCGGTACTCCTTCATCAGCCACCGCGTCGGCGTCCACACCACCCGAGCCCGCTCCGCCCGCGTGACGTAGAACGCGTACCTGCTCCGGTAGCCGAGCGCCTCCCCTTTGAGGTCGTACCGCTTCTCGGCGCCGTGCCGCACCCAGCACCCGCCCGGCGCAGGCTGGGCGCTGTCGGCGGTCGGGGCCGCGGCGGCGAAGTAGCCCCACACCTCCCCGTGCGGCCCCCTGTGGCTCGCCTGGAAGGGGAGCGCGCTGGGGTTCGCGGCGAAGACGTCCACGCCCGCCGTGACGACGCAGCCGCCGGGGATGACGACGGCGTCGGGGAGCTCGCCGCGGAGCGCGTTGCGGCCGAGGTACAGCGTGATGAGCTGGCGGCCGCTGGGCCTGAACACCGTTCCTGGCCGCAGCGCCAGCCCGGCGGGTTGCGGCGTCGCCATGGAGATGGAGAGTTGCGAACTTGCGAAGCGAAGGAGCCCGAGGAGGTGCGCGGTCGGGTTGTTGGGCTTCGGAGAGAAGAGGAGTTCCAGTCATGGGAGGTTTCGGGTTAGGGGCTGTATATATAGTGGCACGATCGTGGATGGCAAGCAGTGGTGTTCTCCAAGCCAAGTCCAATTGCAAATCCAAGATTGTCCTTCGAAGTGAATAATAAGCTTCTACGTAAAAATCATGGGAGTACAGTTGATTCTGGCCTCATGGGACTTTCTGTAGCAGCAGTGGTAGATTTCTACACAATGTGCAGTCGTGGACAGCATGCATTTTCCTCCAACAAAAAGACAGTAGGATGGTAAGTCGCAGATGCATGGATGATGGATCCAAGTGTGGAGATCATATTGAGCAAGTTATCTGTGCTGCAAAATCGTTTGTCTGCCTCGTTTCGAACACACAGTAAACGTTCCTCCGTCATAATCTGCTGCTATTAATAGTAGTAATGCTCGGCAAATGAAGTGCTACAAGATCTACCAGTCATTGCTAAGCTCTGGACTGAATTGACTAGCACAAATTTAGTCTTCTGGATAAGTAGTCTTCTGGATAAGTAGCATTGAAGTTTACTAGTGCTTCAGTTTTGTCCAATTTATAGAATGGAAAACGACTCTAAATTTGTATGTGCATTGAACAAAATAAGGGAGTACCAATTTTAATATCTATACAAGTTTCCGCACTATGATTAGGTGATTACTACTACCAACCCTCGAAAATAATAATCTCTAATCAAGTATATAAGCAAATAAAAATCATAGGGTTACCTGAAGGTCGAAGGATATACCTCCTGAAATACTGGCAGTTTTCTGAATTTTTGTATATTCATTATGCAAGGTGAATGTGCTACATACGGCACGGACATAATTTCAGATTTACGGAGTAAGTCAGAAAGACACTAATAATTTTTTGTTTCCATTACGCGGCAAATGCAATTACTACAAAATCTGCTTGACTGGCTAAGCTGTAGGAGACTGGAGAGCAATGGCTAGCAATATTTTGGACTTCAAGGTCTTGACTCTTGAGTCTTAACAAATCAAAGTGCTGCCAAAAATTAACTCGTGCAACCCTGAAGCAATTATTGTAAGCTTGATAACATTCCAGCCAGTAGCATTTATGGAGAAGTTTCCCTTACCCTTAGCCTCTCAGACTAGCCACAATGGTGAGTAACATACACTAGTAACATACACATATCCCTAGACTATGTTACCACCTTCATAGTGGGTAGTAACATAAGTGTGGTAACATGCAAAGCTTCATTTATTAGGTTATAGACTCATATTGCATTGGGACATGTGATGTTACAGTAACTAGCTAAGTTACTATAACTACCTCTCTCCTCATTAACTCACTGCCACATAAGCAAATTTGCTGAGTTGGACTCGATGTTACTGCTGAAGTTACTCCCACTGTGGCTAGTCTCAGTTGAGTCCAATTCATATATCTACAAAGAAACGGAGACCAATTAATTCTCAACCTCACCGAATTTCTGCAGCATGATTTGGTGCTTACAAATTTTCTAGTATGAACAATAAATGTGCAGAGAAAACTGTAAGTTCTCTAAAAGGTATAACACCTCTGAACTGTTCTGATAGATGTTGTAAGGAAGATGGATCACAATTTTTTCGACAAAGGATGAATTTTATTGACTCAAATGAAGGATCAACCAAATACAAAAACAATGAGCACAATCACAACCTCTACATAGCTAGGACACACACGGCCACACCAACACACACACACAAACATAGCAAAGTCATACAAGACCAAAGCTATGTTAAGCGACAGAAGAAAACTCCGAAACGATGAAAACAGTGATCGACGAACTACAACAACCAATCTGCCTCAACTAGATCGAGCGCACAATCAAGAACTGAAAACACAAGAGACACAACAACGCTGAAGAAATCAACATGCAGCTGTGGCGTAATGCTACTCCTGCAGGAGGAGCACCGCCCCTTTGTCGCCCTAGTTCCCCAGCGTTAACCGCCGCATGAGCTCATCGAGTCGCGGGTACACGATGTAGCTCTCGGAGCCCTCGTCCTCGCTGGAGCTGCTGTCGACGGGCGGCGGCGGCGGCCGAGGGATCAGCGGCTTCCTGTAGACCTTGTGGACCACGAAGACGACGTCCGCCGGCACGGGGCCCGGGTGCGCGGCGCGGAAAGCGGCCGCGTTCCTGTTGAGCCGGTACTCCTTCATCCGCCAGCGCGTCGGCGATATTACCTCCCCGTCCCTCCACGAGTAGCGGTACGCGAACCTGCGCCGGAACGCCACTGCCTCCCGGCCGCCCTCGCCGCCGTAGTACGCCTTCTCCTGGCCGTACTGCACCCAGCACCCGGGCGTCGGGCACGTCTCGCCGGCGGGCTTTGCCGCGAAGAAGAAACCCCATACCTCGCCGTAATCCCTCCTGTGGTTTTCCGGGAAGGAGAGAGCGCGTGGGCGCAAGGACAAGACGTCCACGCCCTCCTGGATGACGCCGGGGAGGAAGAAGCCGCCGAGCCCCGCCCTGGGCATGAGGTAGTGGCCGACGAGCTCACGGCCGGTGGGTTTGAACACGTAGCCAGCTTCTACCAGATTAGCCATCGCCGACCGATGCCGAAGTTGTAGCCTAGCTAGGAGGGGTAGGTTCTGTGGGCGAGGCGAAATGTTGGATGGATTAGAGAGATCGATTATGCCATGGGAGAACTCAGATCCGGGGGGCCTGCTGCTCCTCCTCCTTTTGTAGATGGGACGGCATCATGGCAGTTAGCAGGGAAGGTTCCAGAAGCCATGTACAGATGGCACACCAGATAGGGGATGTCAAATTCGGTCGCGTGTGCTCAATTCAAACAAAATTTGATGGCCCATTTGATCAAGAGTGTCCAATCTGTAAATAGGGTCAGACTGAATTAATGGCCTTTTTCGGTCTCGTCCCGGCTTTGTTTCACAACCGTGCTTGGCCCAAAACAAATGGCACCGGATTAGAGTCCACAAAAATTTTCTAATATGAGAGCAGGGTGATCTAGGCTTCGAAACACCTTAGCATTTCTTGAGTCCCAAAATTTCCGGAGAATTGAGAGAGGCACGCCTCAGGCTAAATGGAGTTCGTAAGGTTGCTTTTGACATAGCACCACTCCCCCTCCCGAAGCAAGTAGGCGGCAAAAGAGTAAGTTGTTGTCAAATCCGCATGGCTTTCGGACAGTTGATGAAGAGGTGATTTGTGTTTTCGGAAGGAACAAAGTACCTTAAAAGGGTGGCGGCTTATGAGAGTTGACTGTCAAACATATGTGCGTTGATTTAATTTGTCGTCGAACAATAACCAAGCAACAAATATTGACTATATCTAGAGTACGACAGCGCTAGATGAGCTCGGCATGATGACATTCCACATTTTCATCCCATATGAGACCATACATGCTAATTTTAAAGAGATAAAAAAAACAGCGGAACCATTCACCATCGATATGCATGCATCTATCTGAACATTCCCTAAGTCCTAATTTAGATAATTGAGAGAGGCACCTCTAAATAAATGAAATTTTTGAGCTTGCTTTTGGCGTAGCAACAACCCATAAGCCCCTGAAGCAAGTAGGCATGGGTTGTTGCCAAATCCACATGGGTTTCGGACAGTTGATGAAGAGGTTATGTGTCTTTGGTAGGAATGGGGTACCTCGTATGGGCGGCGGGTCGGGAGAGGTCATCGAACATATTTGCCTTGGTTTAATCTTTCCTCAAACAATAACCAAGCAACAAATATTGACCATATTGAGCATGGCAGTGCTAGATAAGCTCGGTATGATCACACTTCACATTTTTTATTCCATGTGAGATCATACATGCTAATTTTAAAGGGACAAACATATAGCGACACAATCATTGACGTCGGCACTCTAAACGTAATTTTTTAAGCTTCAAAATGATATATCTCTCAAACGATTTTTTGTGCATATCCATGGTCCGCTTTGTTTCGACGAGATCATTGAAACTAGACCCTATGTTGTTGAACATCGATGTTTATATCTTTCACATGTGTCATAATTTGTTTTCCTATGAAGTTGGCTTAGTAGCTAAGTTACTAGGCGGCAAACATAGAACGACAACTTTATGGATGTTTAAAAAAACACCTCTATCTCTATATCTATACTTTTATATCTATATCTATATCTATATATGTCTCTTCCTATCTAAAAAAAGGGAAATGTTTTCTGTTCCGCTCCACACTCTTCCATCCTCCCTCGCACCACCATATTGTTTCGGTACCACGAGAAAGACCAGAGAAAATTCGTCGTGTGAAAGCCCCACGCATGCACCTCTGGGTAAATGAAGTTTTTGAGGTTTCTTTTGGTGTGGCAATAACCCATAAGTCTCGGAAGCAAGTAGGCCTGAGTCGTTGCCAAATCCGCATGGCAATCGGACAGTTAATGAAGATGTGATTTGTGTCTTCGGAAAGAGCGGAGTACCTCCGACAGGCGGCATCTTAAGGTGCTTGTCGAACATATTTTTCTTGGCTTAATATTTCCTTGAATAGTAACCAAGCAAAAAATATTGCCATATTTAGAGCATGACAATGCTAGATGAGCTCTACATGATCACCCTGCACATGTTTATCCCTCTGAGACTATACATGCTAATTTTAAAGGTAAAAATATAGTGGAACGTTACACAAAGGCATCAATGACGCCAGCGCTCTTAATGTTATTTTGAAACTTCAAAATGATATATCTCTCGAACCATTATTCGGATTTACAATCTATCTCCATGGCCTGCTGTTTAGACAAGATCATCAAAACTAGACCCATAAGTTGTTAAGCTTTGATGTTTTTTCTTTCGTCCAAAAGTGTCACCAAATTTTTCTATGAAGTTGCCTTAGTACCAAAGTTACAAGGTGGAAACTTTGATACTAATACAACAAGAAGTCATTAAACATGGGTTGACACCTTTATGGATGGCTTTCCTTCTTCAAAATATACGGATCTCCTAAATCACTAAGCTCCATGGGGCAAAATCTCCCAGGAGTGATCGAGGCGGCCAATTTCGCTAGTGGTCTTGATTTTGACCGGGCAGGCGCGTTGAGTGGGACCCTTTGGTCGGGCGTGTGGGGGTGTGGGCCTAAGCATTGTGGCCATTGGGAGGGGTTTGTTTCGGTACGTGTCTCACGGTTGCCTTCCTCTTCCACGCTCTGCTTGCATCAAGTATGAGAGATGACACGGTCTACAGACCCTAGCGCCTCCGAAACCTCTCATCCACGCGTCGCACACTGCCGCTCGCTGTGCATCGCCTTCTTGTTCCTGTCGGGGCGCCGCTAGCTCCCAGGCCAACACCTGCCTGTTTTTCATCAGCGTTGGCTGTCCCCGTTGGGTGCTGGACTTAAGCTCTAGCGGCGCATAATCTGGTCAGTACCCTCGGTGGGGTGGTGAACGTGGTTGTATGTACCAGACCGGAGGTCACACATGGGTTTTACCCTGATTCAGGCCTCTAGTGAGGAGTAATACCCTATGTCATGCTTTGAGTTCTTATTCATGGTGGGTGACCTTGGACGAGGGATTACAGTGGCGGAGATGAGATTGCTACCGAGAGTCTAGTCTATGAGAGTACATCAGAATGAGAGCCTTGTAGCCCTCTCCTTATATGCACGGTGAGGGCTATAGTTTTACAAGAGGGAGATCCAATCATGGTTGCCGCCATGCTGTCTTGAAGGGCAAGATGATACTTGGAATCATACCCATTCCTCCGGGCACCTTCCTATTTTCTAGCTATGTGGTCGGCCTCCTGGGCCCCTTGGCAGGTCTGCTGTCGTGCTCCCTGTGGAGAAGGCACCCTTGGTGCATCACACCTTTAGTAGCCCCCGAGCTTGTGTGGGGTTGGAGCTCTTTAGTCTTTGAGAACCCATGCAAACTCCTCGTCTTTGTGTTGGATGTCAGGACCTCTTTCTGGGAGCTCGACCTTGAAGACGTCTGCGGGCCTGTTCACCGCGAGGACTCCGGGAATGCTTTCCATTGTGGGCTCGACTGCGGCATGGAGCTCGTTGAAGGCCGAGGCCCCGTGTTCTGAGCTATGATGTCAAGTCTCCGGTTGATTGAATCATCACAGCCAGGCCTGTGTTGTCTTGTCAAAATAGGCTCATAGATGATAATGGCTGAATTCGCACGCCCACATCTCGCGGAATGGGAAACCGCAGAGGATGTGGGGCGTTTGTCACACCGTGAGGCCCGACTATTCAGTTTTGTTGCGGCGGCCATAAAGTAGGGAAGAAAAGGTAATTTCTCCTTCCCCTCCTTTCATCTTCATCCTCACGCATTCGCCTCCTTGCATCCTCTGCTATTACCACAGATTCATAGCTCACACGAACTTCGGCCTTAATCCTCTGTGTCCATCAAGATAGCCAAATCCAAGGATGGCCAGGGACGGACCCATGTAATACGCTGCTTAGGCGACCGTGGCCAGTAAGCGAAAATGGAAGAGGGCCGCCGATGGCCGCGACCCGCAAGCTAAAGTAGCCTCCTGCGGCGAATGAAACCACAAGGAAGTGGTTTTCGTCATCCTTCCGCGCTGAGGAGCTCGACCAATTGGTGGTGAGGAAGTGTACCCCAGCAGATCTGGTCCACAGGATGCCCGAGAAGGAAGCCCCACCAACGTCAGCCGCCGAAGAGCACGTGCTTCATCAGGAGTTCTTTGGAGAGAAGTGCGGTGATTGATATGGTTATTGTTGTTGCCAACACATGAAGTGATTAAGTTGAAGTCGCCGCCAAGTAGCCACGGACCAGCACACAATACCCTGCATCCCAGAGGTCTGCCAGGAACTGCAACTTGTTGTCGTTACCTTGAGGGCCATAAACCATAGTCAACCACGAGTACATGTTCACTAGAGACGAGAGCTGTAATGTGGTGCAAGACAATGATGGGACCGAAGATGGACACTGCTAAGCGCTGCCAGGCGAGAATAATGCCTTCCCAGGTGCCGATCGTGGGGAGGAAGACGAAGTCCTGAAAGCTTGGGCCAACGTCTTGATCACCGTGGGCAGCACGGCAAGGTTCAGTTTGATCTCTTTGAGACAAATCACAATAGGAGAGGCAACATAAATAATAGGACGAACGGTAGCATGTTTGGTAGGGCAATTAAAACCGTGAACGTTCCAACAAATCGCACGAAGATTGCACTCCATAAAGACCAAGGATGGGTCCAATGGGGGATGGGGGAGGGGGCACGACACTAATCTACGATAGTCCGAACACTAGCAGTGGTGTGGTGCAGCCTGGAAAGCACGGTGTTAGGTATGTCCCACCCGGAAAGTAAATGGATGAACCTACTTTGGAAAACTCATTCTAAATGCCAAAAAACTCCGAAAAAGTTTCATGCATACATCTTCACATTCTATGTGCGCAGAAAGTTTCGTAGAAAAACAACTTTTCTTTGGCTGTGTAAAAAAGACAAGAAAATGAATCGTGGAACGCTATTTAGAAGCACTGAAGTTTGTCTTTTTCACAGAGGCAAAATAAAAAGAGATGTTTTCACAAAACTTTGTGCTGCATACACATGTGTGCGAAGATGTATGTGTTTGTTTCGATTTTTTTTTGACATTTTAAAACACGTTTAAAACACATTTTTGAGAAGCGGGTTCATATGCCCATGAGTTCAAGACTTTACCACTCTATCTCACCCATAGTAATCTGCAAACGTCTGGACAACGTCCTCCGCAAGGGGATGTTCAAACATCTTGGAGTACTTGGCCAGACTCTTAACAGTAAGCAGTTTGTCTTCTTGAAGAATGACTGTCGTAGAACTAGTATCGGTAAAAGTAATGCACCGGCTGCGTCTAGGCGTGGAAGGGGTAGCTAGCAACGGCAAGGGTGCAAATTTGCACGCCACGCGCAAACACATGCAAAGCGGGGTCCACCATCGAAGACGCATGGGGGCCATGCAGCAATGTTTGGCTGGAAAAGATGCAGCCAAGACGTTGCTGGGGCCAGACAGTGTTTAGCTGGAAGAAACAGCTAAAACGTTGCTTGTGAGGTACAGTAGTAGCAAATATTGTTTCTACACTACAGTTGTGGAATCATTTTTCAAAATATATATCAACTGAAGTGAGGATAGCAGGGTCACAGATATACATGAATATGACGGCTTATGCAAGTATGGTTATTGTACTACTAGTCTATAGTTCAAACAAAAATAACATCTACTACTAGTGTCTCAGTTCAGTCCAATTTGCAGAAAGGCAAACGATTCTAAATTTGTATGTGCACTGAATAAAATAAGGAATTTTCACATATTTACAATTTCGGCACTATGATTAGGTGATTACAACTTTTCTGTAACCAACCCTAATTTTCTCTCTCTAAACAACTACTCCTGAAGGTTGAAGGATATACCTCCTGAACTATCCTGCCAGTTTTTTAAAATATTGTAATTACATAACTCAACCTTATTTCCCGAACTAGATGACCGTAACAAAGCTAAGAACAACCAAACATGGGAGGAGACGACCAAGACAAACGTCCACATAAAATCTAAATCATAATATGAAACGACCATGACCTGTGACAGCCCATTGCCAAGCATCGGTTTTAAACTGATTGATGACTCTTCACAAAGGCAAGTATGTGTTGTTGAAAAACCCTCTTGTTCCTCTCTCACCATATGCTCCAGATGATTAGAGACACCAAGGAATATAAGCCTTTCTCTTTGTGCTATGAGTTCTCGACCTGGCTTCCTGCCACCATCATGGGAAGGGAAGCCGAGGGAACGATCTCGCTCAGATTTGCCCATTGCAGCACCGCTCCAAATGGTCGAAATGAGCTGCCTCCTGTGTAGAGGTACAGAAACAAGAAGTATCATTATGTGCTAAATCCCTCTTGGCAGGACGGTCTGCCATCCAAACACGACAATGAGCCAAAGAAAAAGTTTGCATCTCAACGGTGCCCAGAATTGCCTTATGGTGCAATCCGTACTGCAATTGATTGCCGCAGTGAAATAAGCACTATATACTAACTTTGCCTAAAAAACTCCTTTTGGGTGGATCCGGGGGGACCTGCTCCTCCTTTTGTAGATGGGTCGACATCATGAGTTGGCAGAGTAGATTCCAGAAGCCAAGTACAGATGGCACACTAGATAGGGGATGTCAAATTCGGCCACGTGTGCTCAATTCTAACAAAATTTGATGGTCCATTTGATCAAGAGCGTCCAATCTGAAAACAGAGTCAGACTGAATGGCCTTTTTCTATCACGTCCTGGCTTTGTTTCACAACCGCGCTTGGCCCAAAACAATGGCATTGGATTAGAGTCAAGAAATTTTCCTAATATAAGAGAGGCAGGGTGAACTAGGCTTCAGAACACCTTAGCATTTCTTGAGTCCCAAAATTTCCATAGAATTGAGAGAGGCACGCCTCTGGCTAAATGGAGTTTTTAAGGTTGCTTTTCCGAAGCAAGTAGGCGGCAGAAGAGTAAGTTGTTTGCAAATCCGCATGGCTTTCGGACAGTTGAGAGGTGATTTGTGTTTTCGGAAGGAACAAAGTACCTTACACGGGCGGCGGCTTACGAGAGGTGATTGTCAAACATATTTGCGTTGATTTAATCTGTCCTTGAACAACAACCAAACAACAAATATTGCCTATATTTGGAGCACGACAGCATTAGATGAGCTCGGCATGATCACACTCCACATTTTTATCCCATATGAGACCATACATACTAATTTTAAAGAGACAAAAAAATATAGTGGAATGATTCGCCATCAATATGCATTTATCTATTCGACAAAGTGATGATTTCGGTGCTCTGAATGTTACTTCTACTGGTAAGGGAGGGAGGGTGAGCTAGGCTTCGGAACGCCACAACATTCCCTAAGTCCCAAATTCAGATAATTGAGAGAAGCACCTCAGAGGAAATGAAGTTTTTGAGCTAACTTGTGGCGTAGCAACAATGCATAAGCCCCGGAAGCAAGTAGGCGTGTTGCCAAATCCGCATGGGATTCGGACGGTTGATGAAGAGTTTAGGTGTCGTTCCTTAGGTGTCTTTCGAAGGAACGGCGTACCTTGTATGGGCGACGGGTAGGGAGAGGTGCTTGTCGAACATATTTGCCTTGGTTTAATCTTTCCTCAAACAATAACCAAGCAACAAATATTGACCATAATGAGCATGGCAGTGCTAGATGAGCTTGACATGATTACACTCCACATTTTCTATTTCATGTGAGACCATATATGCTAATTTTTAAAGGGGCAAACATATAGCGACAAAATCAATGATGTCGGTGCTCTACATGTTATTTTTTAAGCTTCAAAATGATATATCTCTCAAACCATTTTTCGGGCATCTCCATGGTACGCTTTGTTTCGATGAGATCATTGAAACTAAACCCTATATTGAGCTTCGACGTTTTTATCTTTCACAGGTGTCATAATTTTTTTCTATGAAGCTGGCTTAGTAGGAAAGTTACTAGGTGGCAAACATGGAACGGCAGCTTTATGGATGTTTTAGAAAAAACATCTCCATCTCTATATCTATAGTCTATATCTATCTCTTCCTATCTAAAAAGGAAATGTTTTCCATTCCGCTCCACACTTCTTCCATCCTCCCTCGCAACTCTGTTTTTTTTTCTTTCTGTACCACAAGAATGACCGGAGAAAAGCCGTCGTGCGAAAGTCCCAGGCACGCACCTTTGGCTAAATGAAGTTTGTGAGGTTGTTTTTGGCGTGGCAATAACCCATAAGCCTCGGAAGCAAGTAGGCGTGAGTTGCCGCAAATTCACATGGCTTTTGGACAATTAATGAAGAGGTGATTTTTGTCTTCGGAAGGAGCGGAGTACCTCTCATAGGCGGCGGCTTGAGGTGGTTGTTGAACATATTTGTCCTGGTTTAATCTTTCCTCAAATAGTAACCTAGAAAAAAAATATTGACCATATTTGGAGCATGACAACCCTAGATGAGCTCAACATGATTACACTCCACATTTTTATCCATGTGAGACCATACATGCTAATTTTAAAAGGGTAAAAAATATAGTGGAAGTTTCGCCCATGCATCTAAGGGTGATAAAAGCAATGACATCGGCGCCCTAAATGTTATTTGAAACTTCGAAATGATATCTCTCTCAAAGAATTATTCGGATTTACGATCTATCTCCATGGCCAGCTGTTTGGCTGAGATCATCAAAACTAGACCCTATGTTGTTAAGCTTTGACATTTTTCCTTTCTTCCAAAAGGGTGTCGCCAAATTTTTCTATGGAGCTGCCTTAGTACAAAGGGAAAAATATCTGGTGCTGCGGGAACACCTAATATGATGAACATATTTGCAAAAAAGCCCTCCAGGACTCCAAAAAATGCACACAAGTACAACAGCTCCTCAGATGTCGTCGGATTTGAGATCCGACATCCCGGAAGCCCGTATCACGGGTGCACCTGTGAGCCCGTATCACATGATTCTCTCCCTTAGTACCAAAGTTACCAGGTAGCAACTTTGATAGCAATACAACAACAAGTTCATTAAACATGGGGTGACAACTTTATGGATGATTTTCTTTTTTCAAAATATACACATCCCCTAAATCACTAAGCTCCATGGGGTACAATCTTCCAGGAGCGATCGAAGCAGTCAATTTCGCCGGTGGCCTCAGTTTTCACCGGGGCAGGTTGAGTGGATCCTTTTGGTCGGCATGTGGGAGTGTGGGCCTAGGCGTTGTTGTTGGGGAACGTAGTAATTTCAAAAAATTTCCTACGCACACGCAAGATCATGGTGATGATATAGCAACGAGAGGGGAGAGTGTATGTCCACGTACCCTCGTAGACCGTAAGCGGAAGCGTTAGCACAACGCGGTTGATGTAGTCATACGTCTTCACGATCGACCGATCCAAGCACCGAACGTACGGAGCCTCCGAGTTCAGCACACGTTCAGCTCGATGACGTCCCTCGAACTCCGATCCAGCCGAGTGTCGAGGGAGAGTTCCTCAGCACGACAGCGTGGTGACGATCTTGATGTTCTACCGGCGCAGGGCTTCGCCTAAGCTTCGCGACGATATGACTGAGGTGGAATATGGTGGAAGGGGGCACCGCACACGGCTAAGGAACGATCCGTAGATCAATTTGTGTGTCTACGGGGTGCCCCCTGCCCTCGTATATAAAGGAGGGAGGGGGGAGGCCGGCCGGCCCCTTTGGGGGATTCACTAAGACAGAAATAAAGCATTGGGTCGAACTCTTCTTTGGTGTTAAGGTGGTAGCTGTGAATAGCCATCGACTACCTGGAAAAGGTAAAAGAATAGGACCTATTCTGGGCGCGCGCCAAGGGAGGAGGAATCCTCCTCCTGGTAGGAGTAGGATTCCTCCTTTCCTACTCCTACTAGGAGGGGGAAGGAAGGGGAGAGAGGGGAAGGAAAGGCGCCCCTCCTAGTCCATTCGGACCGGAGGGAGAGGGGCGCTGCCCACCCCGGCCGCCTCTCTCTTCCCACCTAGGCCCATGTGGCCCATTAACTCTCCCGGGGTTCCGTAACCCCGGCACTCCGGTTTTCTCCGAAAACTCCGGAACCTTTCCGGTGTCGAATATAGTTGTCCAATATATCAATCTTTATGTCTCGACCATTCCGAGACTCCTCGTCATGTCCGTGATCACATCCGGACTTGAACAAACGGTACATCAAAACTAATAAACTCATAATAAAACTGTCATCGAAGCGTTAAGCGTGCGGACCCTACGGGTTCGAGAACTATGTAGACATGACCTAAAACCATTCTCGGTCAATAACCAATAGCGGGACCTGGATTCCCATATTGGTTCCTACATATTCTCGAAGATCTTTATCGGTCAAACCGCATAACATCATACTTTGTTCCTTTGTCATCGGTATGTTACTTGCCGAGATTCGATCGTCGGTATCCAATACCTAGTTCAATCTCGTCTACGGCAAGTCTCTTTACTCGTTCCGTGTCGTCATCTCATAACTAACTCATTAGTTACAATGCTTGCAAGGCTTAGGTGATGAGTATTACCGAGAGGGCCAGAGATACCTCTCCGACGATCGGAGTGACAAATCCTAATCTCGAAATCGCCAACTCAACATGTACCTTCGGAGACACCTGTAGTACTCCTTTATAACCACACGATTACGTTGTGACGTTTGGTAGTACCAAAGTGTTCCTCCGTAAGCGGAGTTGCATAATCTCATAGTTACAGGAACATGTATAAGTCATGAAGAAAGCAATAGCAACATACTAAGCGATCAAGTGCTAAGCTAACGGAATGGGTCAAGTCAATCACATCATTCTCCTAATGATGTGATCCGTTAATCAAATGACAACTCTTTTGTCCATGGCTAGGAAACATAACCATCTCGATAAGCGAGCTAGTCAAGTAGAGGCATACTAGTGACACTATGTTTGTCTATGTATTCACACATGTATTATGTTTCCGGTTAATACAATTCTAGCATGAATAATAAACATTTATCATGAAATAAGGAAATAAATAATAACTTTATTATTGCCTCTAGGGCATATTTCCTTGATCTCCCACTTGCACTAGAGTCAATAATCTAGTTCACATCGCCATGTGATTTAACACCAATATTCATATCGTATATGATTAACACCCATAGTTCACATCATCATGTGACCAACATCCAAAGGGTTTACTAGAGTCAATAATCTAGTTCACATCGCTATGTGATTAACGCCCAAAGAGTACTAAGGTGTGATCATGTTTTGCTCGTGAGAGAAGCTTAGTCAGCAGGTCTGTCACATTCAGAGCCGTATGTATTTTGCAAATATTTTATGTCCACAATGCTCTTGCGGAGCTACTCTAGCTAATTGCTCCCACTTTCAATATGTATCCAGGTTGAGACTTAGAGTCATACGGATCGGTGTAAAAGTTTGCTTGATGTAACTTTTACAACAAACTCTTTTATCACCTCCATAACAGAAATATCTCCTTAGTCCTTACTAAGAATATTCTTGACCAATGTCGATGATCTACTCCTAGATCACTATTGTACTCCTTGCCAAATTGAGCAAGGTATACAATAGGTGCAGTACATAGCATAGCATACTTTATAGAACCTATGGTGAGGCATAGGGAATGACTTTTCATTCTCTTTCTATTTTACGATGTGGTCGGGATTTGAGTCTTACTCAATTTCATACCTTTGCAACACATGCAAAAACTCTTTCTTTGACTGTTCCATTTTGAACTATTTCAAAATCTTGCCAAGGTATGTACTCATTGAAAATCTTATCAAGCGTCTTGATCTATCTCAATAGATCTTGATGCTCAATATGTAAGTAGCTTTTCTTGAGGTCTTTTCTTTTAAAGAACTCCTTTAAAACACTCCTTTATGCTTTGCGAAAAATTCTACATCATTTCTGATCAACAATATGTCACTCACATATACTAATCAGGAAGGCTGTAGTGCTCCCACTCACTTTATTGTAAATAGAGGCTTCATCGTAAGTCCATATAAAACTATATGCTTTGATCAACTTATCAAAGCGTATATTCCAACTCCGAGAAGCTTGCACCAGTCCATAGATGGATCGCTGGAGCTTGCACATTTTGTTAGCACCTTTAGGATTGACAAAACCTTCTGGTTGCATCATATACAATTCTTCTTTAATAAATCCATTAAGGAATGCAGTTTTGACATCCATTTGCCAGATTTCATAAAATGTGGCAATTGCTAACATGATTCAGACAGACTTAAGCATTGATACGAGTGAGAAAATCTCATCGTATTCAACACCTTGAACTTGTTGGAAACCTTTCGCAACAAGTCGAGCTTGGTAGATAGTAACACTACTATCAGTGTTCGTCTTCCTCTTGAAGATCCATTCATTTAACATGGCTTGCTGATCATCGAGCAAGTCAATCAAAGTCCATACTTTGTTCTCATACATGGATCATATCTCAGATTTTATGGCCTCAAGCCATTTTGCGGAATCTGGGCTCATCATCGCTTCCTCATAGTTCGTAGGTTCATCATGGTCTAGTAACATGACTTCCAGAACATGATTACTACACCATTCTGGTGCGGACTGTACTCTGCTAGACCTACGAGGTTCTGTAGTAACTTGATCTGAAGTTTCATGATCATCATCATTAGCTTCCTCACTAATTGGTGTAGGAATCACTGGAACTGATTTCAGTGATGAACTATTTTCCAATTAGGGAGAAAATCTGATTACCTCATCAAGTTCTACTTTCCTCCCACTCACTTCTTTCGAGAGAAACTTCTTCTCTAGAAAGGATCCATCTTAGCAACGAATAACTTGCCTTCGGATCTGTGATAGAAGGTGTACCCAATAGTTTCCTTTGGGTATTCTATGAAGACACACTTCTCGATTTGGGTTCGAGCTTATCGAGTTGAAACTTTTTCACATAAGCATCGCAGCCCCAAAATTTAAGAAACGACAACTTGGGTTTCTTGCTAAACCACAGTTCATATGTTGTCGTCTCAATGGATTTAGATGGTGCCCTTTTAATGTGAATGCAGCTGTCTCTAATGCATAACCCCAAAACAATATTAAATAAATCAGTAAGAGACATCATAGATCGCACCATATCCAATAAAGTCTTGATTCTGACGTTCGGACACACCATAACGTTGTGGTGTTCCAGGTGGCGTGAGTTGTGAAACTATTCCACATTGTTTTAATTGAAGACCAAACTCGTAACTCAAATATTCGTCTCCACGATCAGATCGCAGAAACTTTATTTTCTTGTTACGATGATTTTTCCACTTCACTCTGAAATTCTTTGAACTTTTGAACTATTTCAGACTTATGTTTCATCAAGTAGATATACCCATATCTGCTCAAATCATCTTGTGAAGGTCAGAAAATAACGATACTTGCCACGAGCCTTCATACTCATTGGTGCGCATACATCGGTATGTATTATTTCCAATAAGTCGAGAGCTTCGTTCCATTGTTCGAAGAACGAGTTTTAGTCATCTTGCCCAAAAGGCACGGTTCGCAAGCATCAAATGATTCATAACCAAGTGATTACGAAAATCCATCTTTATGGAGTTTCTTCATCGCTTTACACCGATATGACCCAAGCGGCGATTGCCACAAATAAGTTGCACTATCATTATTAACTTTGCATCTTTTGGCTTCAATATTATGAATGTGTGTATCACATGATCGAGATCCAACAAACCATTTTCATTGGGTGTATGACCATAGAAGGTTTTATTCATGAAAAGCAGAACAACAATTATTCTCTAACTTACATGAATAACCGTATTGCAATAAACATGATCAAATCATATTCATGCTCAACGCAAACACCAAATAACACTTATTTAGGTTTAACACTAATCCCGAAAGTATAGGGAGTGTGCGATGATGATCATATCAATCTTGGAACTATTTCCAACACACATCGTCACTTCACCCTTTAACTAGTCTCTGTTTATTACGCAACTCCGTTTGAGTTACTAATCTTAGCAACCGAACTAGTATCAAATCTTGAGGGTTGCTATAAACACTAGTAAAGTACACATCAATAACATGTATATCAAATATACTTATGTTCACTTTGCCATCCTTCTTATCCGCCAATCACTTGGGGTAGTACCTCTTCGAGTGACCAGTCTCTTTGCAGTAGAAGCACTTAGTCTCAGGCTTAGGACCAGACTTGGGTTTCTTCACTTGAGCAGCAACTTGCTTGCCGTTCTTCTTGAAGTTCCCCTTCTTTTCCCTTTGCCCTTTTCTTGAAACTAGTGATCTTGTTAACCATCAACACTTGATGCTCTTTTCTTGATTTCTACCTTCGCCGATCTCAACATCGCGAAGAGCTCAGAAATAACTTTCGTTATCCCTTGCATATTATAGTTCATCACGAAGTTCTAGTAACTTCGATGATGGTGACTAGAGAATTCATCAATCACTATCTTATCGGAAGATTAACTCCCACTTGATTCAAGTGATTGAAGTACCAGACAATCGAGCACATGCTCACTAGTTGAGCGATTCTCCTCCATCTTTTAGCTATAGAACTTGTTGGAGACTTCATATCTCTCAACTCGGGTATTTGCTTGAAATATTAACTTCAATTCCTGGAACATCTCATATGGTCCATGACGTTCAAAACGTCTTTGAAGTCCCGATTCTAAGCCGTTAAGCATGGTGCACTAAACTATCAAGTAGTCATCATATTGAGCTAGCCAAACGTTCATAACGTCTGCATCTGCTCCTGCAATAGGTCTGTCACCTAGCGGTGCATTAAGGACATAATTTTTCTGTGCAGCAATGAGGATAAACCTCAGATCGCGGATCAAATCCGCATTATTTCTACTAACATTTTTCAACACAATTTTCTCTAGGAACATATCAAAATAAACATATGAAAGCAACAACGCAAGCTATTGATCTTACAACATACTTTGCAAAATACTACTAGGACTAAGTTCATGATAAATTTAAGTTCAATTAATCATATTACTTAAGAACTCCCACTTAGACAGACATCTCTCTAGTCATCTAAGTGATCACGTGATCCAAATCAACTAAACCATAACCGATCATCACGTGAGATGGAGTAGTTTTCAATGGTGAACATCATTATGTTGATCATATCTACTATATGATTCACGCTCGACCTTCGGTCTCCGTGTTTGAGGCCATATCTGCATATGCTAGGCTCGTCAAGTTTAACTGAGTATTCGCGTGTGCAAAACTGGCTTGCACCCGTTGTAGATGGACGAGAGCTTATCACACCCGATCATCACGTGGTGTCTGGGCACGACGAACTTTGGCAACGGTGCATACCCAGGGAGAACACTTCTTGATAATTAGTGAGAGATCATCTTAAAATGCAACCGTCAATCAAAGCAAGAATAAGATGTATAATAGATAAACATCATATGCAATCAAAATATGTGACATGATATGGCCATGATCATCTTGCGCCTTTGATCTCCATCTCCAAAGTCTTGTCATGATCTCTATCGTCACCGCACGACACCATGATCTTCATCATCTTGATCTATATCAATGTGTCATCACATGGTTGTCTCACCAACTATTGCTCTTGCAACTATTGCTATCGTATAGCGATAAAGTAAAGCAATTATTTGGCACTTGCATCTTATGCAACAAAGAGACATCCATAGGGCTTCGCCGATTGCCGATAACTTCAACAAAACATGATCATCTCATACAACAACTTATATCTTATCACGTCTTGACAATATCACATCACAACATGCCCTGCAAAAACAAGTTAGACGTCCTCTACTTTGTTGTTGCAAATTTTACGTGGCTACTACGGGCTTAGCAAGAACTGTTCTCACCTACGCATCAAAACCACAATGATAGTTTGTCAAATAGACTCCGTTTTAACCTTCGCAAGGACCGGGCGTAGCCACACTCGGTTCAACTAAAGTTGGAGAAACTGATACCCGCCAGCCACCTGTGTGCAAAGCACGTCGGTAGAACCAGTCTCGCGTAAGCGTCTGGCGTAATGTCGGTCCGGCCGCTTCATCCAACAATACCGCTGAACCAAAGTATGACATGCTGGTAGGAAGTATGACATATATCGTCCACAACTCACTTGTGTTCTACTCGTGCATATAACATCAACGCATAAAACCTAGGCTCGGATGCCTTTGTTGGGGAGCGTGGTAATTTCAAAAATTTCCTACGCACACGCAAGATCATGGTGATGATATAGCAACGAGAGGGAGAGTGTATGTCCACGCCCTTGTAGACCGTGAAGCGGAAGCGTTAACTGTACGCGGTTGATGTAGTCGTACGTCTTCACGATCGACCGATCCAAGCACCGAACGTACGGAGCCTCCGAGTTCAGCACACGTTCAGCTCGATGACGTCCCTCGAACTCCGATCCAACCGAGTGTCGAGGGAGAGTTCCGTCAGCATGACGGTGTGGTGACGATCTTGATGTTCTACGGTAGCAGGCTTCGCCTAAGCAGCGACGATATCACCGAGGTGGAATATGGTGGAAGGGGGCACCGCACACGGCTAAGGAACGATCCGTAGATCAACTTGTGTGTCTATGGGGTGCTCCCTGCCCCCGTATATAAAGGAGGGAGGGGGGAGGCCGGCCGGCCCCTTTGGGCACGCCAAGGGAGGAGAAATCCTCCTCCTAGTAGGAGTAGGATTCCTCCTTTCCTACTCCTACTAGGAGGGGGAAGGAAGGGGAGAGAGGGGGAAGGAAAGGGGGGCGCCGCCCCCCCTCCTAGTCCAATTCGGACCAGAGGGAGAGGGGGCGCGCGGCCCACCCTGGCCGTCCCTCTCTCTTCCCACCTAGGCCCATGTGGCCCATTAACTCTCCCGGGGGGTTCCGGTAACCCCCCGACACTCCGGTTTTCTCCGAAAACTCCCGGAACCTTTCCGGTGTCCGAATATAGTCGTCCAATATATCAATCTTTATGTCTCGACCATTCCGAGACTCCTCGTCATGTCCGTGATCACATCCGGGACTCCGAACAAACTTCGGTACATCAAAACTAATAAACTCATAATAAAACTGTCATTGAAACGTTAAGCGTGCGGACCCTACGGGTTCGAGAACTATGTAGACATGACCTAAAACCATTCTCGGTCAATAACCAATAGCGGGACCTGGATGCCCATATTGGTTCCTACATATTCTACGAAGATCTTTATCGGTCAAACCGCATAACATCATACTTTGTTCCCTTTGTCATCGGTATGTTACTTGCCCGAGATTCGGTCGTCGTTATACAATACCTAGTTCAATCTCGTTACCGGCAAGTCTCTTTACTCATTCCGTAATACGTCATCTCATAACTAACTCATTAGTTAAAATGCTTGCAAGACTTAGGTGATGAGTATTACCGAGAGGGCCCAGAGATACCTCTCCGACGATCGGAGTGACAAATCCTAATCTCGAAATACGCCAACTCAACATGTACCTTCGGAGACACCTGTAGTACTCCTTTATAATCACCCAGTTATGTTGTGACGTTTGGTAGTACCCAAAGTGTTCCTCCGGTAAACGGGAGTTGCATAATCTCATAGTTACCAGGAACATGTATAAGTCATGAAGAAAGCAATAGCAACATACTAAACGATCAAGTGCTAAGCTAACGGAATGGGTCAAGTCAATCACATCATTCTCCTAATGATATGATCCCGTTAATCAAATGACAACTCTTTTGTCCATGGCTAGGAAACATAACCATCTCTGATAAACGAGCTAGTCAAGTAGAGGCATACTAGTGACACTATGTTTGTCTATGTATTCACACATGTATTATGTTTCCGGTTAATACAATTCTAGCATGAATAATAAACATTTATCATGAAATAAGGAAATAAATAATAACTTTATTATTGCCTCTAGGGCATATTTCCTTCAGTTGTGGCTATTGGGAGGTGTTTGTTTGGGTATGTGTCGAACGGTTGCCTCCTCCCTCTTGCACACTCTGCTTGCCTCAATCGTGAGAGACGACTGAAAGAACTATGGTTGGAGGCGTATGCATACCGCAGGGACGCATGCGTGTTATATAGGCAAAACAAGTACATGATGCGGCTAGGTTGTTGTAGACTTGATCCATACTCCAAGACTATACAAGAGAGGATCTATCTATCCTAACAACCTGCCTAGATACAACACACCACGCACACGTTACATATTGTCACGTTACAATGTATCAAGCCTGTAATTTAACATCCTCCCTCAATCTAAACACGTCAAGGTTGAGATTGTTTTTGAAGGCTTGAAGTTGTCGAGCTTGAAGGGGCTTCGTGAAGCCATCAGCAACTTGATCTCCTGTTGAAATGAACCTAATGTCCAAAAGTTTCCTTGCAACTCTTTCACGAACAAAGTGGAAGTCAATTTCAATATGCTTTGTTCTTGCATGAAACACAGGATTCGCAGAGAGATAAGTTGCACCCAAATTATCACACCATAAGCAGGAGACACGTGGCCTTGCAATTCCCAATTCATCAAGCAAGGTTTCTACCCACATTACCTCAGCTGTTGCGTTTGCTAGTGACTTGTATTCTCGCTTGATCTTTGGACGGAAGCGTAGCTTGCTTATTTGCATTCCAAGATACAAGATTAGAACCAAAGAAGACAGCAAATCCACCAGTGGATCTTCTGTCATCAGGACATCCTGCCCAATCTGCATCAGAGAAGGCACTCACTGTTGTTGATGGTGACCTACATATTTTAAGGCCAGTTCCAGCACTTCCTTGAATATATCTAAGTATCCTTTTGACAGCTGTCCAATGCAGAGATGTAGGAGAATGCAAAAATTGACAAACCTTATTAACAGAAAAAGCTATATCAGGTCTTGTCAATGTTAAGTACTGTAGTGCCCCAACTATACTTCTATATTTTGTTCCTTCCTCTGGACTTAACAATTCTCCTTCATGTAATGACAATTGTTCAGTAGTAGACAGAGGTGTACTGGAAGGTTTACAATCCTTCATCCTACACGCTTAAGTATCTCTGTTGCATACTTTTCTTGGGTTAGCAGAATGCCATCATGTATCTTTTTTACTTCTATGCCTAGGAAATAGTGCAATTCGCCCAAGTCCTTTAAGGCAAACTCATTTTTCAAATTCTTAAGCAAAGCCAAGATAGCCTCTTGAGAGGAGCTGGCAACAATTATGTCATCTACATACAGCCGCCACCTCCCATGCAGATCGATGTGATTTCCTCCGATGGCAAGACGACGGCAAAAGCCCCAAACCTTGAATTCCAGACCTGGTACGCACAAGATCAACAAGTCTTTTCCTATATCCTCACGACTCTCCCTCGCGAGATAGCTATCCAGGTCGCCTCATGTCACACCTCTGCTGAGCTCTGGAACATGGTGGAAGGGATGCTTGCGTCCCACACTCGTTCCCAGACCACCAATGTTCGGATCGCCCTTGCAAACTTGCAGAAGGGTAACTCCTCCATCATCGACTATGTCGGGAAGAGCAAGTCTCTCTGCGATGAGTTGATTGCTGCAAGGAAGATGGTGGACGACGACGACATCGTCTCCCACATCCTGGCCAGGCTTGATGAAGACTACGACCCGGTGGTGTCGGCCATGTGTTCCCGGGTGGAGCCGGTGACCTTGACTGAGGGAGTCCTGGACTAGGGGGTGTCCGGACAGCCGGACTATCAATATCCGCCGGACTCCCAGACTACGAAGATAGAAGATTGAAGACTCTGGCTTGTGTCCGGAAGGTACTTTCCTTGCCGTGGAAGGCAAGCTTGGCAATACGGATATGTAGATCTCCTACCATTGTAACCGACTCTGTGTAACCCTAGCCTCTCCGATGTCTATATAAACCGGAGGGCCTTAGTCCGTAGGACGAACATACATCTCAACAATCATACCATAGGCTAGCTTCTAGGGTTTAGCCTCCTTGATCTCGTGGTAGATCTACTCTTGTACTACCCATATCATCAATATTAATGAAGCAGGACGTAGGGTTTTATCTCCATCGAGAGGGCCCGAACCTGGGTAAAAACATAGTGTCCCTCGTCTCTTGTTACCATCCGCCTAGGCGCACAGTTCGGGACCCCCTACCCGAGATCCGCCGGTTTTGACACCGACATTGGTGCTTTCATTGAGAGTTCCTCTGTGTTGTCCCCGATAGGCTCGATGGCATCTTCAACCATCAACGCTGTCCAGGGCGAGACTTTTCTCCCCGGACAGATCTTCGTATTCGGCGGCTTTGCACTGCGGGCCAATTCTCTTGGCCATCTGGAGCAGATCGAAAGCTACGCCCCTGGCCGTCAGGTTAGATTCGGAAGCTTGAACTTCACGGCCGATGAACGCGGAGACCAGATCTTCGACGGACTCGGGCCACAGCCAAGCGCGCCACACTGTGACGATGGGCATGATCTAGCTCTGCCACGGACGGTGCTTTGGTGGGCCCTTTTCGGATCCGCTCCGGCCACTAGCCGGAGCCGATTGCCCATGTCGAGGGCGGTGGATAGATGCCATACAGGGGCTTCAACATCCACGGCGATGGAGCGAATACCAATCTTGTCCCTGCGAAATTATGAGCCCGAGGCGCCGGACTCCTCGCGGACTCCGAGCCTCCGCGCCTACCAATTAAACCGGATTGGGCGCGGTTATGGAATTCACCGCCGCGGACATCTTCGGCTTTTCGCCTTTTGGCGATATCCTGAATTCCATGAAGCATCTCTCGCTATCAGAGAATCTGGCGGACTATGGCGGGGCGGTTGGGGTTCGGACGATGGATAAATTGAGCCCACCCACCGCCCACTTTGTAGCCTTTGTCGAGGATCTAACCGACATGCTAGACTACGACTCCGGCGACATCGGCGCTATGGACGGCGATGCGAGAGGCGACCAAGAGCCAGCGCCTCTGTGGCAATCGGAAAGCCACCTCGTCATATAGCGTTTACATGGTGGACACCCCAAAAGAAGGGGATGGCGAAGATGTAGCGGAGGCAGACTCTCTAAAGAAGCAGCCCAAACGCCGGCGTCAGCGGCGCCGCTCTAAATCCCGCCACAACAAGAATATAGATTCCGGCACAGGAGACAACAATACCCCACAGAGTGCCAAAGGCAACCCCCTCCAGCAAGACTCAGCGCAGGAGGATGCAGAAGCAAGCCCTCGCGAAAGGGCGGCAGAAGAAAAGGTTGAGGATCATAACTATATACCTCCCTCCGAAGACGAAGCAAGCCTCAATGACGACGAACTCGCCGCGCCCGAGGAGCCCGTCGAACAAGAGCTTTTCAAGCGCAGGCTCATCGCTACAGCAAGAAGCCTGAAGAAGGAAAAACGGAATCTCAAAACAGCGGAAGACGCGCTCCGAATAAGATGGAGCAAAGTACTCAAAACCGCAGATAAATACGGCAATGGTCACCAATCGAAGAGCTACCCGAAGCGTAAGCTGCTTCCAGAATTCGACGAGGAGGCCATAGAGCCCCCACCTTCCAATGGCCCAGCCAGGTCCATTTACGGACCCAAAAAGAAAGCCCCAAGAAGCAAAGCAACACGTCAAGTGTCCGACGATAGCGGCATATACAAGTCTGGGCGCCAGACACCCACTATGCTTCACCGACGAGGTCTTTGGATCGCAATTTCCCGCAGGTTTAAACCCATAAACATAGAAGCCTACGATGGAACAACAGACCACAGATGCGGATAGAAGACTCTATATTGCATATACATATGGCGGAGGAGGCGACCTCCACGCCATAAAATAACTACCCTCAAGCTCAAAGGGCCAGCCCGTCATTGGCTCAAAAGCCTCCTAGAAAACTTGTTGGAAGTTGGGAAGAGCTCGAGGCGTTTAGAGCAAATTTTCAAGGGACTTATGTCCGCCTCCGGATCTGAGATGACCTAAGTCACATAACTCAACAGCCGGAGAGTCGTAGCGGAAGTGCAGAACAGGTTCCTTACCAAAAAGAACCAAATAGTCGACTGTCCGGACGCCGAAGCCTTAGCAGCTTTCAAGCACAATGTCCGAGACGAATGGCTCGCCAGACACCTCGGTCAAGAGAAACCGAGGACAATGACCGCATTAACAAGCCTCATGACCCGCTTCTGCGCAGGGGAGGATAGCTGGCTGGCAAGAAGCAGCACCAGCGACCCAAGTACATCCGAGATAAGAGATGGAAATGGAAAATCACGGCACAGAAAAGAACAGCGCCGGAATAAAGAAAAAAGCCCAAAGAGCACGGCAGTCAACGTCGGATTTAAAAGCTCACGGCCAAATAATAAAGCTCAGCCCTCAAGGATGACAAGGTGAACTATCTAACCTACACAAAATTACGGGTCGGGTATGTCAAATCCACAGTACCCGGAAGGCCCATAAATCACACCCACGAGGACTGTTGGGTTTTCAAACAGTCCGTCGATTAAGCGCGCCGAACACAAGGGGCTCGGCGCGTCAGCGAAGAAGATAAACCCGCCCGGCGAGGCACCGGAAAACAAAAACTTTCCCACAAGGGATCAAAGCAGTAAACTCACTTCATGTGAGGACACGGAAAAACAGTGCGGCACTTTCTAAAAAGAGCCTCGCACGGTCCAAACCAGCAGACCGTAGTGATTGGATATCAAAACCAATCACTTTCGACCACCTGGACTACTCCAGAAGCGTCCGAAGCGCGGGACGAACTCCCCTGATATTGAATCCGATAATAGATGGATTGCAATTCACAAACGTCCTAATGGACGGAGGCAGTGACTTAAACCTGCTATATTCAAACACAATCCGTCGGATGGGGATAGACCCTACCAAAATTAGACACAGCCGCACTTCCTTCAAAGGAGTGACGCCAGGCCCTTACGCCAAGTGCACAGGCTCGATATTACTAGAGTCGGGTTTGGATCGCCGAACAACTTTCGACGCGAAAAATTAATTTTTCATATCGTCCCATTTAAAAGTGAATATCAAGCACTGTTGGGACGAAAGGCTTTTGTCCGCTTTAATGCCATACCGCATTATGCATCTCTTACACTTAAGATGCCCGGTCCACATGGCGCCATTTCAGTGCGAGGGTCACTTAAAGACCCGGACTCGGATAGGCGAATCGGACTCGGCGGGCTAGGGCTCCCTAGCCGCATACCTTTTCACTGTGGGCTGCGCGCAGACAACCGATCGCGATTTCATATAAACCTTGCTTTAATTATTTATATTTCTTCTTTCGCATATTTTTCGCACGAACTGTTTCTAAAACTAAACGTTCCTCTCTTTCTACAGATGAACAACGTGCGTACCGTCGAGGATAACGGCGAGCGGAGACACGGCGCAGACGTGCGATGAGGGACCCGTTACAGCGATTCTTTTGATTAAGACCCTGCGTAGACCTTTTTATTACTGTCTCTTGTTGTTACTCTCCCTTGGCTCCTTCCTATAGCCAAAGCGGAGCCTGACGCTTTGGCATCGGCCGCGTCAGCAAACCATGCCCGTACCTGGACACAAGGGGCTTAGGGCATAATTCTGCCCATTATCATAAAGTCCGAACACCTTCGGGAGTGTTCGGCGTCTCGAGTTAGGCATTATATGCATCAGCTCTGAATCATGTCTTTGGTCAAATGTTGGGTTTGCCCGGCTCCTGTGTTTTGCTGCCTTACGTTCCGTATCACCCGGCTAACGCGGCACCGGAGAACTCTGCAATTGTGCCCCGGTTAATTTGGGCGAGCACCTCGATGAAAGCGAAAAATGACTGTCATGATATAGCGAGAGTCTGGTCAGCCACTTGATCGACCATCGGAATGTTTAGAATTCCCCGCTTTGACAAAGGACCGTTTCCCGGTCAGGCACATACGCACCCCGAATACGGAGATGTGCGGTGTCATTAGGGGCTATATCGTAGCCCCACCCTCGAGCTCCATTGGCTAAGTGAAAGAGATAAAGCATCATAGTCCAGATTGCCTCGTTCGCTACGCTACCACCTCCTTAAAACAGGACCGAGACGTCGGATTAAGTGTGAAAACGCGCTATTTTGCGAACACCCCAGCACCTTGTGCGAGGGGCTGAAGTCAAGAGCTGCATCTTCGGGTTATACACAAGTATCGTGGCGGCCACGGGAGAAATTTTACTACTTGGAGGCACAAGTATAAAAAGCATTCGTACTATAATCATTGATCTACGTTGGCGCATTCAATTGAGCGTTACACTTTTGAAACCTGCGACTCTATCACACGAGCGCCACGCATAACTTCCCAGTAATGCTCGGCAGAAGCCGGTTTCCATCCGAACCACAGGCAGCAACAGCGGTGGCGTCCATCTCCGGACATTGTGCCTTCACGGGCGGGGCCATCCGCGCCCTCGATGCAGGCCGACCGCTTCATCTCCTTGATATGCGGCACCGCCCCAAGGAACTGCTGCGATGGGCGAAGTAGCTCGTCGCCTTGACCTCTCGGCGGACATGGGCCACGATGTCAGTCATGGCCAGTCCGGACAGTCTATTTAGTTCGGCCCATTCGGCCAACCTGTACGTCAGCGGAAGAGGGCGATCCGGACTGTGGAATTGAGACCAATATAACTCTTCCGTCTCGTGATCCCCCTGGCTCCGGAAGTGCTTAGCGGCATCAGCCGCTTTTCGCAGCTAAGTCCATATACGGATCCTCCGAACTCCACACCGCTCAAATTGGCGTGCTTGGCATCCATAAACCGGCGCGATAAGAAAAGGCTTGCCAGCCACGATTTCTCCGTCTTGGCACAGCTCCTCCTTCATAGCCCGTGATCGCAGAGCGGGCATCTTTAACCGGCGGTGGCCTTCTTGAGTCTTCCCGCGATAAGCGCTCCTTTTCAAGAGCCTCATTGCGGTCGGTAGCATCCTTTAATTTCTTGGCCAATTCGGCCACCTCCGCCCTGCTTAGGCAGTGCGCAGCCTTTTCGGCCTTCAACTCTTCGGCCGCCCTCGCGGCAGCCGCGTCACTCCTTCGGGCTTGCTCTTTAGCTAGAGCAAGTTCGGCCCGAAGGCTCTCCACAGCAGCAGCACTATCTGTATTAACAGCATATAACTTATCAGAGGCGGGCTTGGACCCACTCAATAAAGCGGCTGCGGAGAATTTATTTACCTTGCGACTCGTCAAGTCGCTGGTTGACAAGTGCGATGTCAGCATCTGCCACGTCAAGTTGTCGACTTAATTCGGCAAACTCACTAGTCCGGCTGGCCCCCGGACTATCCGCCACCTGTATCAGAACGGCGGTATTCATTACCTGAGATGTTGAGATTTTGATCCTCGGCACGCTGTCGTTTTTGACAACCTACCGAGTCTCAGGGGCTACTATCTATCTGAGGCGCATTTTTATGCAAAACTGTTAGAAGACAAAGGGTGCATCATTTTCGCATACCTCAAATCCGCCAGACAAGCTCATGGCGGCATTCATAATCCGCTTTCAGCGGACGAAATCCTTCGACCACCATACGCGTAACGCGCGGTGATCTTCTGAAATGGGCGCCCTCTCAAGCAAACTCTTGATTCTCCGGCGGACTCGGTGGGTGCGAACTCTCTGGCCCCTCCGGACTCGGGGCGCCCTCCGTGGCGACACCGGGCTCGCTTTGCCTCATCTGGCGGCGGCTGCAGACGGAGGCGTGTCGCTCTCCATCATCTCCGGAAGGAGGTCCCCGAGGATGAACTCATCTGAGACGGCTGCAGATCCGAACTGCGATACAAATATTTCGGTTACCTACAGAAGCATAAACGAAGGTACTTCCTTATTGAACTTCCTCTTTCATACTCACGGCTCGTTGGAGGGCTGGTCCTTCGGCGATGATTGCGCGTCCGGATTCTCTCCGGACGCCGGACCCCCCGGTGAGGATTTCTTCCCACGCTTGGGGGCTTTGACCTCCGGATCTTCGGAGGTGGTCCTCTTCTCCCCCAGAAGGGAGGGATCCTCGGTTCCCTCCTCTTCAGTCGCCCCTTTGGGCGAAGTATTAGCTCCTTTATTTCCCCCGTCGCCCCCCTCTGTGGGCGCAACCTCCAACATTCTGACCAGCACGGGCTCCATTGCGGTCTCTGGGAGGGGGGCCGGACACCTTATCAGCCTTGATCGCGCCACCCATTCTGTAAAGAACAAAGGGTCGAGGCGATCTTTTGAAAGGCATACAAATAGAATGTCCGGCTCTGAGCTATTTACCCGAGTATCAGGCGATCGCGGCTTAGGCTGCGTCCTCGGCGAATCCGTACACGCCACTGCGGTCCGAAGAACAGCTTGTACATCTCCGTGGGTGTTGCACCCATAAAATCTTTGGAGAATACGAGGTCCCTCGGATTGAACTCCCATAGACGGAGAGGACGGCGTTTGCGAGGTAGGAGGTGCACGATTAGCATGACTGCATCACCTTGACCAGGTCGATCTCCCTTGTTTGGAGGTCTCGAATCCGGCCTGCAGTGCGGGCACGTCCTTGGGCGGCCCCAATTGAGCCCTTGGTTGACCCACGACATCGGTTGGCGTGGAGGTCCCGGCGGAAGGAGGGCGGCGGCTTTTTGCTTGCGCCTTGGAGCGTGATGTAAAACCACTCCTGCTGCCACAATCCCAGTTCCTCTTGGAAGGAACCTTCGAGCCACGGGGCATCGACCTTCTTGCTTATGGTTGCCCCGCTGCACTCCGCTTGACGCCCCCCGATCATCTTCGGCTCCACCTTGAATGTTTTCAGCCACAGGCCGAAGTGGGGAATGACGCGGAGGAAGGCTTCGCAGACAATAATGAATGCGGAGATATGGAGGATGGACTCCGGAGCCAAATCATGGAAGTCCAGCCCATAGTAGAACAGGAGCCCTCTCACGAAGAGATCCGTCGGGAAGCCTAATCCCCGACGGAGGTGAGATGCGAAAATGACGCATTCGCCGGGCTCGGGGGCTGGCACGGCCTGCCCTGGGGTAGGCAACCTGTGCGAAACCGAGGGCGGTACTTGGCCTCCCGCAACTTCAATATGTCCTCCTCTGTGACGGAGGAGGGCATCCACCAGCCCTGGAGGTCGGAGCCGGACATTGTTTAGGATCCGAAGCGCTCGAATCCGAAGCTCTGGGTGTTGGAACTAGGAGCGGAGGAAAGATTCGATGCGAGATTGAAGAACAAGGACAAGCCTTGGTCCTCTTATAAAGGGGGAAGAAATACCAAGGGCCGTCTCCGTGACCGTTTGAGATTCCCCTTCGATAGAGGAGGCGTGGCGGCACGGAGCGGTTGGGTTACCCACGCACGTATTGATGAGGATCCCGGAATAAAGGGAACACGATCTCGCTTCGACGGGGCGTGCAAAGAAACCGCCGCTAAGCGTCTTTGGCGGAATAATAAAAACGATTCAAGCGAGGGCTTGGCTGCGGTGTGATGTCACGCCGCATAATACGTCAGCAGATTGAGCTAAGTGTATATTTTATTCTCTCTACGTTGGAATGTGGAATTTATTTTGCAGGGCCGGACACTATCCTGGTGTTCATTATCTTCTCCGAATTATTCAAGGGAAGAACCCGCCTTGCAATGCCAAACATTATGCACGCCGGACTTATCGTCATTGAAGACTGGTTCGAGGGCTCTTGAGGAGTCTGGACTAGGGGTGTCCGGACAGCGGACTATCAATATCCGCGGACTCCCGGACTACGAAGATAGAAGATTGAAGACTCGGCTCGTGTCCGGAAGGTACTTTCCTTGGCGTGGAAGGCAAGCTTGGCAATACGGATATGTAGATCTCCTACCATTGTAACCGACTCTGTGTAACCCTAGCCTCTCCGGTGTCTATATAAACCGGAGGGCCTTAGTCCGTAGGACGAACATACATCTCAACAATCATACCATAGGCTAGCTTCTAGGGTTTGTCCTCCTTGATCTCGTGGTAGATCTACTCTTGTACTACCCATATCATCAATATTAATCAAGCAGGACGTAGGGTTTTACCTCCATCGAGAGGGCCCGAACCTGGGTAAAAACATTGTGTCCCTCGTCTCTTGTTACCATCCGCCTAGACGCACAGTTCGGGACCCCCTACCCGAGATCCGCCGGTTTTGACACCGATAACCGTCGTCTTGCCATCGGAGGAAATCACATCGATCTGCATGGGAGGTGGCGGCTGCTCGACGTCAAGGTACTTGGCCATCTGTGCTCCACGGATGGCCGAGAGCACCGTCGCCCGCCACAGGGCTTGGTTGCCCTTCGTCAGCTTCTCGGTGGCGGCGTGCGCGAATGGCGATGACGGGAAGGAGCTTGAAGACAACATGGCTTTGGATGCGTTCGAGGATGGCTCTGATTACCATGAAAGAACTATGGTTGGAAGCGTATGCATACCGCAAGGACGCGTGCGTGTTATATAGGCAAAACAAGTACATGATGCGGCTAGGTTGTTGTAGACTTGATCCATACTCCAAGACTATACAAGAGAGGATCTATCTATCCTAACAACCTGCCTAGATACAACACACCACGCACACGTTACATATTGTCATGTTATAACGTATCAAGCCTGTAATTTAACAACGACACGATCTGCAGACCCTAGCGCCATCGGACCTCCCGTCTGCGTGCTGCACACCTTCCCCAGCAGCAGCCGCTCACCGTGCATCGCATTCTTGTTCCTTTCGGCGCGCCGCCAGCTCCCAGGCCAACACCAGTCTGTTCTTCGTCGTTGTTGGCTCTCCCCGTCTGGGTACTGGAGTTGACCAACTTTGATGATGCATAATCTGGTCAGTACCATTGGTAGGGTGGTGAACGTGGCTGGATGTACCAGATCAGAGGTAGCATAGGGGTTTTACCCTGATTCGGGCCTCCATTGAGGAGTAACACCCTACGTCATGCTTTGAGTTATTATTCATGGTAGGTGTACCTGGGGTGAGGGATTATAGTGAGGGAGATGAGATTGTTACCGAGAGTCTAGTCTACGGGAATATATGGGAATGAGAGCCCTGTAGCCCTCTCCTTATATGCAAGTTGAGGGCTATATATAGTTTCAAAAGAGGGAGATCCAATCACGGCTACTACCATGCTGGCTTGGGGGATAAGATGATCCTCAAACGCCTACCCATTCCTTCAGGCACCTTGCTATTGCTAGTTGCGTGGCTCGCCTCCTAGGTCCCTTGGCAGGTCTGCTGCCAGGCTCCCTGCGAAGAAGCCACCCTCGATGCATCGCACCATCGGTAGCCCTGGAGCTTGTCTGGGGTTAGATTTCTTCGGTCTTCGAGAACCCAGGGGAACTCCTCGTCTGGATGTCAGAATTTCTTCCCGGGAGCTCGACCTTGAAGACATATGCGAGTTTGCTCACTGCGAGGGCTCCGGGAATGCCTTCCGTTGCGGGCTCGGCTATAACGCGGAGCTCCTTGGAGGCTGAGGCTACGCGGTCTAAGCTCTGACTTCAGGTCTCTAGTGGTTGAATCATCACAGCCAGACCCCACCCGGTCTTGCCAAAATAGGCTCGTGGACCCTTGAGGGCACCCATTCGTCGCGTGATGTCATGATGATAATGCCTGAATTTGCACGCCCACGACTCACGAAAAGGGAAACCATGGAGGACGTGGGGCATGTGCCATGCCATGAGGCCCGCCCATTCAGTTTTATAGCGGCGACTATAAAGAGGGAGCAATAAGGTAATTTCTCCTTCATCTTCATCCTCATGCATTCGCCTACTTGCATCCTCTGCCATTACCACACATCTACAACTCACACAACCTTCTGCCTTAATCATCCGCATCCGTCAAGATGGCCAAATCCAAGGGTGGCCAGGGACGGACTTGCACAATACTCTGCTCTGGCGACCAGCTGCAAAGCAAAAACAAAAGAGGGTCGCCGACGATCGCGGGCCGAAGCAGTCAGACGATAAACAAAACCATGGGGAAGTGATTCACGTCGGCTGTCCGTGCCGAGGAGCTCGACCAGCTGGTGATGGAGAAGTTTATGTGGGCAAATCTGGTTCGCAAGTTGCCCGGGAAGGAAGCCCCACCATCGCCAGTCGGCTAAGATCATGTGCTCCATCATGAGCCGGCTAGAGGTGCGAAGGTTGAGACAGTTATTGTTCTTGTTAGCACATGAAGTGATTAAGTTGATGTCACCGCCAAGCAGCCACATAACAGCACACAACACCCTGACATCCTGAGGGTCTGCCAGGAACTGCAACTTGTCGTCTTCTCCTTGAGGGCCATAAACCCCAGTCAACCATGAGTGCGCCTTCCAGTCGACGATAGAGACAAGAGCCGTAATGTGGTGGAAGCCAATGGTGGGATTGGAGATAGACACCGCCGAGCGCTGCCAGGCGAGAAGAATGCCTTCCCGGGTGCCAATCGTGGGGAGGAAGAAGTCCTAGCTCGGGCCCAACGTCTCGATCCCCGTGAGCAGCACAATAAGGTCCAGTCTGGTCTCCTTGAGACAAATCACAGTAGGAGAGGTAGCAAATATAACAAAACGAACAACAACGTGTTTTGCAAGACAATTAAGACCACGAACGTTCCAGAAAATCGCACAAAGACCAAGGATGGGTCCAATGGGGGATGGGGGAGGGGGCACAACACTAAGCTGGGACGGTCCGGACGCTGGCAGGGTGAGGTGCAGCCCGGAAAGCTCGGTGCTAGGCATGTCCCACCCAAAAAGTACATGTATTAACCCACTTTGGAAACCTCATTACTAAATGCCAAAAAAAATTTAAAAAAGTTTCACGCATACATCTACACATTCTATGTGCGCACAGAAAGTTTCACGGGAAAACTACTTTTTCTTTGGCTTACGCAAAAAAGGAAGCTGGCAGGGGTTGGGTGCAGCCTGGAAAGTATGGTGTTAGGCATGCCCCACCCTGAAACTAAATGGATTAACCCATTTTGGAAAACTCATTACTACATGCCAAAAAATTCTGAAAAACGTTCACGCATACATGTTCACATTTTATGTGCGCGCAGAAAGTTTCACGGGAAAACAACTTTTCTTGGGCATGTGCAAAGACAAAAATGCATCATGGAAAGCTATTCAACAACACTGAAATTTCTCTTTTTCGCAGAGGCAAAATAAAAAGAGATTTTTCCACAAAAAATTGTGTCGTGTACACATGCACGCAAAGATGTATGTATTTAATTTGTTTTGAAATTTTTGACATTTTAAAACGCGTTTAAAATGCTTTTTTGAAAAGCGGGTTCATACGCCGACGGGTTCAGGATGTTCCCAATCTATCTCCCCTGTAGTAATCGCGAACGCCTGGACGACGTCCTCCGCAAGGGGCTGTTCAAACAGTTTGGAGTACTTGGCCAGACTCTCAGCAGTAAGCGGCTTGTCTTCTTATAGAATGGGAAGGTGGCGTAGGAGAACACACTTGGCCTTGGTATCGGCAAAGGCACTGCACCGGGTGCGTCTTGGCGTGGACGAGGGTAGCTAGCAGCGGCATCGGTGCCAGTTGCACACCATGCGCAAACGCATGCAAAAGCGGGGTCCGCCCCCAAAACCGCACGGGGTTGTGCAACATGCACAACAGAGCGAGACAGTGTTTCATTGGAAAAGACGCAGCCAAAACGCTGCTGGCCAGACAGTGTATGGCTGGAAGGCAGCCAAAACGTTGCTTGGAACGTAGCAAATATTGTTCATACACAATATTCATTTGCGAAAGTTTTCAAGAAATATATCATTTGATGTCAGGATGGCAAGTCACATATCCATGAATATTACGGTTTCTACAAGTATGGTTATTATACTCAACAAGTTATTTGAAATGCAAACTCGTTTGTCGGCCTCGGCCATGGCCCCATGATCTGCTGCTATTGGAAGGGGAAACTAGCTACTGGGCAAATGCAAGTGCTACAAGATCTACTTGACAAGGTTAAGCTTTGTAGTTTTTTTTTTGAAACGAGCTAAGCTCTGGAGTGAAATGACTAGCACAAACTTAGCCCCCTGGATCATGAACATAGGCTTATAAACTGAAACTGGCATATCCTTGCAATGATTACCCAAAATTCCAGTCAGTAGCATTTACAGAAGGGCAAATGATTTTAAATTTGTATGTGCACTGAACAAAATAAGGGAGTACCAATTTTCACATCTATATACATGTTTCGGCACTATGATTAGGCGATTACAACTTTTCTGTAACCAACCCTGTTTTTTTCTCTAAACAACTACTCGTGAAGGTTGAATGATATAAACTGATCGATCACTCTTCGCAATGGCAAGTATGTGTTGTTGAAAGCCCTCTTGTTCCCCGCAAAAAAAAAACCCTCTTGTTCGCCTCTCTAGCCATATGCTCTAGATTAGAGACACCAAGGAACTTAAAGCCTTACTCTGTGCCATGAGTTCTAGACTTGGCCACCTACCAGGCTACGACCATCATGGATTGGAAGGGAAGCCGAGGGAATGATTTCACTCAGATTTGCCCATTGCAGCACCGAGAGCTCTAAATGGTCGAAATGAGCCACTTCCTATGTAGAGACTTCATCTTCCTAAAAACAACAAGTATCATTATGTACGTGCTAAATCCCTCTTGGCAAACACGATGACGAGCCAAAGAAAAAGTTTGCATTTCAACGGCGCCCAGGATTGTCTTATGGTGCAATCCGTACTTCAATTGATAGCCGCAGTGAAATAAGCACTATATACTAACCTTGCCGAAAAAACTCCTTTTGAAACCCAACTCCAGGTCCACTTATATTCAACGCCATGGATCGTCGGGGTTTAATAAAATAATTTCCAGAAGGTAACCACCTGCTGGAAAGGGTGAATGTTGATCTCACCATTGACATCTTTGATCCAAGCTTCATTAGAAGTCGCTTCAGCAACAGTCCCGCGCGACCTGAATACCGGATATACTAATTATTTGTTGGTTTAAAATCTGTTAGGTAAGTCACAGATGCATGAACATTACAGCTTATATATACTAATATGGTGCTTATGTCCAGCAAAGTCATCCGAAGCTTAGCTTCCAATTATTCAGATGTGAAGGCATCTTTAGCTTGATTGCTGTGACTGAAACTGAAAACCGTTACTCCTAAATACTAGTAAAACTGAAACTGTAGTGGTATTCAAACTGATATCTCTCTCTCCAACCATTTTGAAACTGAAACTGGTGTAGTAACCATTACTCCTAAATATACTACTCCAATTCCAAATATTCGAAAACAAAGCGGACCATAAAGATAGATCATAAAATCTAAACTTATACATATGGGAAGACATGCATCAGACCAAGACTCACGTCCACATAAAACATAAATCATAAAATGAAACGGTGATCAAACCTCCGAACTGTTCTGGCAGATGCTGCGAGGGAGGCTGACTACATTGTACTTCGAACGAAACGGACCAACCAATCTACCTCAACTAGATCGAGCGCACAATCCACAACTGAAATGAAACGAAGTAGAGACGCAACAACTCTAAAGAAATCAACATGCAGTTGCATAATTCTAGCGCTTCCTCTTCAACACCATGGAGCGCTCGGAGCCCTCCTCCTCCTCGCTGGAGCTGCTGTCGGCAGGCGGGGGGAGCACCGGCTTCCGGTAGACCTTGTTGACCACGAAGACGACGTCTGCCGCCTGGGGGTCCGGGTGCGCGCGGCGGAAGGCGGCCGCGTCCCTGTTGAGCCGGTACTCCTTCATCAGCCAGCGCGTCGGTGAGCATACCGCCCCGCCCTTCCACATGTAGCGGTACGCGAACCTGCGCCGGAACGCCACTGCCTCCCGGCCGCCCTCGCCGCCGTAGTACGGCTTCTCCGTGCCGTACTGCACCCAGCACCCGCCCGCGCCCGGCGTCGGGCACCTCTCGCCGGCGGGCTTTGCCGCGAAGAAGAAGCCCCATACCTCGCCGTAATCCCTTATGTGGTTTTGCCGGAAGGGGAGCTCAGGCGGGGGCAAGGACAAGACGTCCACGCCCTCCTCGATGAAGCCGGGGAAGAAGTCGCCGCCGAGCCCCGCCCTGGGGACGAGGTAGTGGTCGATGAGCTCACGGCCGGTGGGTTGGAACACGTAGCCGGCTGTCAGATTAGGGTTCGCCATCGCCGACCGATGCCGAAGTTGTAGCCTAGGAGAGGTAGATGCTGTGGGCGACTCAAAATGTTCAGTGGATCTGAGAGAGAGAGAGAGAGAGAGTTCGATTATGCCCTGGGATAACTCAGATTGGGAGGACCTGCTCCTGCTTTTGTAGATGTGTTGGCATTAATGACAGGAAGGTTCCAGAAGCAAAGTACAGATGGCACAGTAGATAGAGGGTGTCTAATTCGGTGGGTGATAACATGTGCTCAATTAGAACAAAATTTGATGGGCCAATTAATCAGGATTGTGCAATCGGATTTGTTGCACAATCGTACTTGGCCCAAACAAATGGCAACATATTAGAGTCCACAAATATTCCTATTATAAAAGAGGGATGGTGATCTAGGCTTCAAAACACCTCACCATGTTTTAGTCCCGAAATTTCAAGAGAAACGAGTCTCAAAATGTATAGAGAATTGAGGGAGGCACCTGTGGTTAAGTGAAGTTTTTTTAGGTCGATGACGACGTAGCAACGACCCCCGCCCACCTCCCCACGCCTTGCGCGCGGAAGCATGTTGGCGGTAGAACAGTGAGTTATTGGCAAATCCGCATGGCTTTCGGACAATTGATGAAAATTTGGTCGCTTGTGCCCAATTCAAACAAAATTTGATGGCCCATTTGATCAAGAGTGTCCAATCTGAAAACAGGGTCAGATTGAATTAATGGCCTTTTTCGGTCTCATGGCTTTGTTTCACAACCGTGCTTGGCCCAAAACAAATGGCACCGGATTAGA
The DNA here is from genome assembly GCA_021437245.1 of Aegilops speltoides. Lineage (NCBI taxonomy): Eukaryota > Viridiplantae > Streptophyta > Magnoliopsida > Poales > Poaceae > Aegilops > Aegilops speltoides. Next base: position 395,793,142 of record CM038142.1, on the reverse strand, counting down.
GTCCACAAAATTTTTCTAATATGAGAGCAGGGTGATCTAGGCTTCGAAACACCTTAGCATTTCTTGAGTCCCAAAATTTCTGGTGAATTGAGAGAGGCACGCCTCAGGCTAAATGGAGTTCGTAAGGTTGCTTTTGACATAGCACCCCTCCCCCTCCCGAAGAAAGTAGGCGGCAGAAGAGTAAGTTGTTGCCAAATCCGCATGGCTTTCGGACAGTTGATGAAGAGGTGATTTGTGTTTTCGGAAGGAACAAAGTACCTTAAAAGGGTGGCGGCTTATGAGAGTTGACTGTCAAACATATGTGCGTTGCTTTAATTTGTCGTCGAACAATAACCAAGCAACAAATATTGACTATATCCAGAGCACGACAGCGCTAGATGAGCTCGGCATGATGACATTCCACATTTTCATCCCATATGAGACCATGCATGCTAATTTTAAAGAGATAAAAAAAACAGCGGAACGATTCACCATTGATATGCATGCATCTATCTGACAAAGCAATGATGTCGGCGCTCTAAATTTTATTTCTACTAGTAAAAGAGGGAGGGTGATCTAGGCTTGGGAACGCCGCAACATTCCCTAAGTCCTAGTTTAGATAATTGAGAGAGACACCTCTAATTAAATGAAATTTTTGAGCTTGCTTTTGGCGTAGCAACAACCCATAAGCCTCGGAAGCAAGTAGGCGTTGGTTGTTGCCAAATCCGCATGGGTTTCGGATAGTTGATGAAGAGGTTATGTGTCTTTGGTAGGAACGGGGTACCTCGTATAGGCGGCGGGTCGGGAGAGGTGCATGTCAGACATATTTGCCTTGGTTTACATTTCCTCAAACAATAACCAAGAAACAAATATTGACCATATTGAGCATGGTAATGCTAGATAAGCTTGGTATGGTCACACTTCACATTTTTTATTCCATGTGAGATCATACATGCTAATTTTAAAGGGACATACATATAGCGACAAAATCATTGACGTCGGCGCTCTAAATGTAATTTTTAAGCTTCAAAATTATATATCTCTCAAACGATTTTTTGTGCATATCCATGGCCCCCTTTGTTTCGACGAGATCATTGGACCCTATGTTGTTGAACATCGACGTTTATATCTTTGACATGTGTCATAATTTGTTTTCCTATGAAGTTGGCTTAGTAGCAAAGTTACTAGGCGACAAACATAGAACGACAACTTTATGGATGTTTAAACAAACATCTCTATCTCTATATCTATATTTTTATATCTATATCTATATATGAGAAAAAGGGTTTCCCCCGCTTTGTATTCCAAAGCAACCAACCGAAACATCCAAAGATAGGTGTTGGGGCGGAAGCAGCACAATCACACCCAAAAGAAACGAAAGAGAAACAACAAGAGAAAAGAATGCCGACAACGGCGGATCGACGGAAACGAAGAAGCTTCACGACCACTGCGCCCACCGAAGATCTCCCACCAAGATCCAAGGCTCCGAAGCACCGGTACCGATCAGCACCTCCAAGAAGGACCGCGACGAAGACGACGCTGCTGCCAAGGGTTTCCCCCGGTACACGACGAGGCGAGAGGAAGGGTCGCCCTCGACGCCCTCCAGGAAGGTTCGGCGGCACCCACCGGCATCGCCGCGTCGGTGTCGGACAGGCCGACAGGGGTTTCCCCCGATCCCAACCTTCACCTCGGGTGCTCCATAGCCTGCCACCAAACCGACCACCATCTTGCGCCACCATGGTCAATAAGCCTCCACGCCGTCTCACCACGGCACCACGAGGTGAGGTCTGCACAACAAGGGATAGGAGCCGGGACAAGGGGCCACAGCACCGTCGGCACACGGGAGGGCACAACCTCCACCATCAACGACCGTAGCCGACCGGACACACCAGCAGGAGCCTACCAGGCCCGTGTGCCCACAGGCCCGTCCGAGAACTCCATTCCCGGAAAGCTCCTGCCATTGCGCTGCAGCAGCACGCCATCGGCATCGCCGCCCCATCCGAGCCGCTCCTCCTCCTCACCACACGAGCAGCGCAAGCCACGCCAGGACCGCCCGCTAGGACCCAGATGGGGCGGGGCGCGCCGCCGCCACCCGACGCCACCACGCCGCCTGCTGCCAAGGGCGGCACCGCCATCGCGCCTACCGCCCGGCGATCGCTGCCGGTCGCTGGCCGCCGCCAGCCGAGCATCACCGCCGCCGTCACCAGCCCGGGAGGAGATGAGCAGCGCTCTGAGAGAGGCCCGCCGCCGCGGCAGACCCGGCCAGCGCTGGGCACCCGCCCGCGGCGGGGAGAGCTCAGGGGTGGCGGCGAGGAAAAGGAGGGCGCCACACCGGCCACCTCCCGGGAGGCGGCGCAGGCACGGACGGGATGGGGAGGGGAAGAGGGGGGGGAGGGCAGGCCTGTGAGCAGCGGTCGGGCGGCGGGGAGGGGCTAGGCGCGCCGGCGCGGCGGCGGAACCCTAGCGGGAGGGAGAGGACGGGAGCGGGAGGGAGTCTGGCATGGTGGTTTAGTCGTCTATATCTATATATGTCTCTTCCTATCTAAAAAAAGGGAAAGGTTTTCCGTTCCGCTCCACACTTCTTCCATCCTCCCTCGCACCACCGTATTGTTTCGATACCACGAGAAAGACCAGAGAAAATTTGTCGTGTGAAAGCCCCACTCATGCACCTCTGGGTAAATGAAGTTTTTGAGGTTGCTTTTGGTGTGGCAATAACCCATAAGTCTCAGAAGCAAGTAGGCCTGAGTCGTTGCCAAATCCGCATGGCAATCGGACAGTTAATGAAGATGTAATTTGTGTCTTGGGAAGGAGCGGAGTACCTCCGACAGGCGGCAGCTTGAGGTGCTTGTCGAACATATTTTTCTTGGCTTAATCTTTCTTCGAATAGTAACCAAGCAATAAAATATTGCCATATTTGGAGCATGACAATGCTAGATGAGCTCTACATGATCACACTGCACATTTTTATCCCTGTGAGACCATACATGCTAATTATAAAGGTAAAAATATAGTGGAACGTTACACACAGGCATCAATGATGTCAGCGCTCTTAATGTTATTTTGAAACTTCAAAATGATATATCTCTCGAACCATTATTCGGATTTACAATCTATCTCCATGGCCTGCTGTTTAGACAAGATCATCAAAACTAGACCCATATGTTGTTCAGCTTTGATGTTTTTTTCTTTCGTCCAAAAGTGTCACCAAATTTTTCTATGAAGTTGTCTTAGTACCAAAGTTACAAGGTGGAAACTTTGATACTAATACAACAACAAGTTCATTAAACATGGGTTGACACCTTTATGGATGGCTTTCCTTCTTCAAAATATACGGATCTCCTAAATCACTAAGCTCCATGGGGCAAAATCTCCCAGGAGCGATCGTGGCGGCCAATTTTGCTAATGGTCTTGATTTTGACCGGGCAGGCGCGTTGAGTGGGCCCCTTTGGTCGGGCGTGTGGGGGTGTGGGCCTAAGCGTTGTGGCCACTGGGAGGGGTTTGTTTGGGTACGTGCTGCACGGTTGCCTCCCTGTTCCACGCTCTGCTTGCATCAATTATGAGAGATGACACGGTCTACAGACCCTAGCGCCTCTGAAACCTCCCATCCACGCGTCGCACACTGCCGCTCGCTGTGCATCGCCTTCTTGTTCCTGTCGGGGCACTGCTAGCTCCCAAGCCAACACCTGCCTATTTTTCGTCGTCGTTGGCTGTCCCTGTTGGGTGCTGGACTTGATAAGCTCTAGCGGTGCATAATCTGGTCAGTACCCTCGGTGGCGTGGTGAACATGGTCGTATGTACCAGACCGGAGGTCGCACATGGGTTTTACCCTGATTCAGGCTTCTAGTGAGATCCCTGAAGAACCTGCCCTCCAACGCAACCATGTAGCGACGGACGTGCTCATCCTCCTCGCTAACACGGTGACGTACCACCTCAACGGGGTCCTCATGCCTCCGCACCGTCACTGGCCCACACGACCGCCACCAAAGAAGGTTCGGGTCAACGACAGGCTAGCTCTTCACCAAGCTGCGCCCCCGGAAGGTAGCACATCCCAGTACCAGCCCGGCGGAGCCCAGTCCCGGACATGGCCCCTTTGATCAAGCAGGCCTCCTCCATCGAGTCGACGACGAGGATGCGGTATAGGCATCATCGACGTCGATGCGGGAATAATTGCTTTAACTAAAAAAAATAACAACAAATATGACATGGTCAAAATAACACCTAATACACCTAAATTCTATTAACTAAACCTAATTAAAAACCTACATTTTGAACATGGTTCGATCATAACTAGGGTTCATACTACATTATTCTAATATTAAACACCTAAAATACCTAAATTAAATTAACAACATGGGGTGGCTGGTCTCACCTCAAGGTCGGAGGGGGTCGGTGACGGGGACGACGGCGGGGATGATGCAGGGGCTCCTTGATTTCTGCAAAAACAAAATATAAACCAAAACATTATCATCATCATCTTAGGACTTAGTGAAACCCTATGTCTAAAACATCCTAGTTCTAGCCCTACCATTTACTAAAAATACCTTGTTCTAACCCTAAAAATTGAAAAGACCTATACATTTACTAAAAATACCATAGTTCTAGCCCTAACATCTGTCCATCCATCCATCTATCTATACATCATCATAAACCCTAGAAAAATGCCATGGTTTTTTAACTACTGTCTACTTCTTGAATCATAGAAAAATGCCCTAATTTCACATAACTTAGAAAAAATTGTATTCTATTCAAAATACCTACATTTACTTATTTTTTTCAATTTTATTCAAAAAACCTACATTTACTAAAAAAAATATCATCTTGCATAATACATTTCTGTACCTAAAAATTTCTATTACTAAAAAATTATATACCTAAATTTTTATACAAAGAGAGGTCGAAGGAGGAGGAGGATGGAGGAGTGATGGCTTCTGGTGGCTGGGGGAGGGGGCAGAGAGGTGGGCTGTGGGAGGAGGGAGGAGGGAGCATGGCGGTTGGAGGAGGGAGGAGGGAGGAGGTCTGTGGCGGGAGAAGGGAGGAGAGAGGAAGGCCGCCGGAGGGAGGAGAGAGGATGGCGGCGAGAGGAGGAGGGAGGGAGGGAGGCAGATACCTTGGGGGCGACGGCGGACGACGGCGGGCGACGGCGGCGATGGCACGTGGCGAAGAGTGAGCGAGTGAGAGTGTGAGGGGGAGAGTGATGACGCGCGCGGGAGGGTGTGGATAAGGTGCCCGTAGCAGTAGCGATGGTTTAGGATAAACGCTACTACTATGATCAATAGCAGTAGCGTGGTTTAAAAGAAGGCGCTACTGCTACAACTAGCTTGGGGGCGAGGTCGTGGCAACTATAGTAGTAGCGCAGCTTACTACCGACGCGCTACTGCTATTTTTATTTCAGCGGCACGTTCTGTCGGCACGCACTACTGCTAAATAGCAGTAGCGCCTTATTTTAAAGCGCGCTGCTGGTAAGATTCTGTGTATAAGGTTTTCCCTAGTAGTGTTCATTCTCATGCATTCGCCTCCTTGCATCCTCTGCTATTACCACAGATCAATAACTCGCACAACCTTCGGCCTTAATTCTCTACGTCCGTCAAGATAGCCAAATCCAAGGATGGCCAGTGACGGACCCACGCAATACGCCGCTTAGGCGACCATGGTCGCGAAGCGAAAATGGAAGAGGGTCGCCGATGGCTGTGACCTGCAAGCTAAAGTAGCCTCGTGCGACGAATGAAACCACAAGGAAGTGGTTCTCGTCATCCGCCCACGCCGAGGAGCTCGACCAACTGGTGGTGAAGAAGTGTACCTCGGCAGATCTGGTTCGCAGGATGCCCGATAAGGAAGCCCCACCAGCGTCGGCCGCCAAAGAGCACGTGCTTTATCATGAGTTCTTCGGAGGGAAGTGCAGTGATTGATATGGTTGCCAACACATGAAGTGATTAAGTTGAAGTCGCCGCCAAGCAGCCACGAACCAGCACACAACACCCTGCATCCTAGAGGTCTGCCAGGAACTGCAACTTGTCGCCGTTGCCTTGAGGGCCATAAACCATAGTCAACCACGAGTATAGGTTCACCGGAGACGAGAGCTGTAATGTGGTGCAAGACAATGGTGGGACTGGAGATGGACACTGCTGAGCGCTGTCGGGTGAGAATAATGCCTTCCCGGGTGCCGATCGTGGGGAGGAAGAAGAAGTCCTGAAAGCTTGGGCCAACATCTTGATCACAGTGGGCAGCACGACAAGGTTCAGTTTGATCTCTTTGAGACAAATAACAACAGGAGAGGCAACATAAATAATAGGACGAACGCTAGCGTGTTTGGTAGGGCAATTAAAACCGCGATTGTTCCAACAAATCGCACGAAGATTGCACTCCATAAAGACCAAGGATGGGTCCAATGGGGAATGGGGAAGGGGGCACAACACTAATCTACGATAGTCCGAACACTGGCAGTGGTGTGGTGTAGCCTGGAAAGCACGGTGTTAGGTATGTCCAACCCAGAAAGTAAATGGATGACCTACTTTGGAAAACTCATTCTAAATGCGAAAAAACTCTGAAAAAGTTTCACGCATAAATCTTCACATTCTATGTGCACGCATACAGTTTTGTGGAAAAACAACTTTTTCTTTGGCATGTGCAAAAAAGACAAAAAATGCATCATGGAACGTTTTTAGAAGCACTGAAGTTTGTCTTTTTCACAGAGGCAAAATAAAAAGTGATTTTTTCACAAAACTTTGTGCTGCATACACATGTGTGCGAAGATGTATGTGTTTGTTTCGATTTTTTTGACATTTTAAAACGCGTTTAAAACACATTTTTGAGAAACGGGTTCATATGCCCATGAGTTCAAGACTTTACCACTCTATCTCACCCATAGTAATTTGCAAACGTCTGGACAACGTCCTCTGCAAGGGGATGTTCAAACATCTTGGAGTACTTGGCCAGACTCTTAACAGTAAGCAGCTTGTCTTCTTGAAGAATGACTGTCGTAGAACACGCTTGGCCTTAGTATCGGTAAAAGTAATGCACCGGCTGCGTCTAGGCGTGGAAGGGATAGCTAGCAACGGCAAGGGTGCAAATTTGCACGCCACGCGCAAACACATGCAAAGTGAGGTCCACCACCGAAGCCACGTGGGGGCCATGCAGCAATGTTTGGCTGGAAAAGATGCAGCCAAAACGTTGCTGGGGCCGGACAGTGTTTAGCTGGAAGAAACAGCTAAAACGTTGCTTGTGAGGTAGTAGCAAATGTTGTTCCTACACTACAGTTGTGGAATCATTTTCCAAAAAATATAACAACTCAACTGAAGTGAGGATGACAGGGTCACAGATATACATGAATATGACGGCTTATGCAAGTATGGTTATTGTACTCAGCATGTTATTTCAAATGCCAAATCATTGGTCGGCCTCGGCCATGGAGCCATGGTCTGCTGCTATTGGAAACGGAAACTAACTACTCGGCACATGCAAGTGCTACAAGACCTACCTGACCAGGCTAAGCTCTGGAGTGAAATGACCAGCACAAATTTAGTCCCCTGGATCATGAACATATATGGCCTTATAAACTGAAACTGCACATCCTTGCAATGATTGCCCAACACTCCAGTCAATAGCATTGACATCTGGGGGCCAAAAAAAGAAAAATAGCATTGACATCTACTACTAGTCTATAGTTCAAACAAAAATAACATCTACTACTAGCGTCTCAGTTCAGTCCAATTTACAGAGAGAGGCAAACGATTCTAAATTTGTATGTGCACTGAATAAAATAAGGGAGTACCAATTTTCACATATTTACAAGTTTCGGCACTATGATTAGGTGATTGCAACTTTTCTGTAGCCAACCCTAATTTTCACTCTCTAAACAACTACTCCTGAAGGTTGAAGGATATACCTCCTGAATCATCCTGGCAGTTTTTTAAAATGTTGTAATTACATGACTCAACCTTATTTCCCGAACAAGATGACCGAAACAAAGCTAAGAACAACCCAAACATGGGAGGAGACGACCAAGACAAACATCCACATAAAATCTAAATCATAATATGAAACGACCATGACCTGTGTCAGCCCATTGCCAAGCATCGGTTTTAAACTGATTGATGACTCTTCACAAAGGCAAGTATGTGTTGTTGAAAAACCCTCTTGTTCCTCTCTCACCATATGCTCCAGATGATTAGAGACACCTAGGAATTTAAAGCCTTTCTCTTTGTGCCATGAGTTCTCGACCTGGTCTCCTGCCACCATCATGGATTGGAAGGGAAGCCAAGGGAACGATCTCACTCAGATTTGCCCATTTGCCGCCGCGCCTTGGGCTGCCGCCGCCGCGCCTCCAACGGGCTCTGCCCGTGGTCGCCGTTGCACCATGGGGCTTCGCCCTTGGTCGCCGCGCCCGCAGCCTGGGTGGCGGGGTGGTCGCCGGGCCGCCGCCGTGGGGCTCCTGCTCAGGTCCCCGCGCCACCGCGTGCCATCGGGATCCGCTTGGAGCGTCGCCAGCCATGGGGCTCCGGCTCGGGTCGCCGTGCCACTGCCGCCATCAGGAGCCTCCTGGGGCGCCGCCGGCCATGGGGCTCCGCTCAGGTGTGCACGCCGCCCCAGACCATGCCTCGCCCGCGGCCGCCGCCATCCCCTGGCCCGGGTGTCGCGGACGAGGTCGGCCTCGTTGCAACCGTCGCCACCAGGAGCTCCGGCTTGGAGGGAGGTTCGCCGGCTTGGGAGGGGGAGGGGGTCGCCGGCTCGGGAGAGGAGAGGTCTGGCACAGGAGACAGAGAAAAAAGAAAGAGAAGAGGAAGAAGAAACTTACATGTGGGCCCCACATGTAAGTTAACGGTCAAACTGAGGTCAAACTAACGGTTTGTTTAGCTGTGGGCCCAACCTGTCATAATCGTGATCAATTGATAAAGACTCAATGATTTGGGTTTTTTGAAATAGCCGACCGCCCATTTGGTAGTTATCTGAGAAAAATTAAAAACCGGTATTTTTTGAAACCCTAGCATGTAAAGTAGTAGTTTATGCTATTTACTCTCTGGATCATGAATATTCCAGTCAGTACGTAGCATTGAAATTTACTAGTGCTTCAGTTCAGTCCAATTTATAGAAGGGAAAACGACTCTAAATTTGTAGGTGCATTGAACAAAATAAGGGAGTACCAATTGTCACATCTATACAAATTTCCGCACTGTGATCCTATCCACATAGGGCATCGGTGGCCTCGCGATCACTTTATGAACACTACACTACAAAGTCAATGTTTTCTCATCTTCCATATGATAGGTGTGATTATGGAAATTGATAGATTGTTTCTCGCCTGCATGAAGCAGGAATTGCTAGTAATCGCCGGTCAGCCATACGGCGGTGAATTCGTTCTCGGGCCGTAGGTGATTACAACTTTTCTGTGACCAACCCTATGAAATTATAATCTCTAAACAAGTATAAGCAAATAAAATCATAGGGTTACCTGAAGGTCGAATGATATACCTCCTGAAGTATACTGGCAGTTTTCTGAAATTTTGTTCTGGCAGTATATTAATTATGCAAGGTGAATGTGCTACATAAGGACATAATTTCATATATAAGTCAGAAAGGCACTAATTATTTATTGATTTAAACCATTACTCCTTGGCAAATGCAATTGCTACAAAATCTGCTTGACTTGGCTAAGCTCTAGGAGACTGGAGAGCAATGGCTAGCAATATTTTGGACTTGAAGGTCTTGACTCTTGAGTCGAACACATCAAAGTGCTGCCAAAAATAACACGTGCAACCCTGAAGCAATTATTGTAACCTTGATAACATTCCAGCCAGTAGCATTTATGGAGAAGTTTCCCTTACCCTTACCCTCACAGTTCTGTCCAATTCATATATCTACAAAGAAACGGAGACCAATTAGTTCTCAACCTCACCGAATTTCTGTAGCATGATTTGGTGCTCACAAATTTTCTAGTATGAACAATAAATGTGCAGAAAAAACTGTAAGTTCTCTAAAAGGTACATAAAACCTCTGAACTGTTCTGATAGATGTTGTAAGGGGGATGGATCACAATTTTTTGAACAAAGGGTGAATTTTATTGACTCAAATGAAGCATCAACCAAATACAAACACAATGAGCACAATCACAACCTCTACATAGCTAGGATACACACGGCCACACCAACACACACACAAACATAGCAAAGTCATACAAGACCAAAGCTATGTTAAGCGACAGAAGAAAACACCAAAACGATGAAAACAGTGATCCACGAACTACAACAACCATTCTGCCTCAACTAGATCGAGCGCACAATCAAGACCTGAAAACACAAGAGACACAACAACGCTGAAGAAATCAACATGCAGCTGTGGCGTAATGCTACTCCTGCAGGAGGAGGAGCACCGCCCCTTGGTCGCCCTAGTTCCCCAGCGTTAACCGCCGCATGAGCTCATCGAGTCGCGGGTACACGATGTAGCTCTCGGAGCCCTCGTCCTCGCTGGAGCTGCTGTCGACGGGCGGCGGCGGCGGCCGAGGGATCAGCGGCTTCCTGTAGACCTTTTGGACCACGAAGACGACGTCCGCCGGCAGGGGGCCCGGGTGCGCGCGGCGGAAGGCGGCCGCGTTCCTGTTGAGCCGGTACTCCTTCATCCGCCAGCGCGTCGGCGATATTACCTCCCCGTCCCTCCACGAGTAGCGGTACGCGAACCTGCGCCGAAACGCCACTGCCTCCCGGCCGCCCTCGCCGCCGTAGTACGCCTTCTCCTGGCCGTACTGCACCCAGCACCCGGGCGTCGGGCACGTCTCGCCGGCGGGCTTTGCCGCGAAGAAGAAACCCCATACCTCGCCGTAATCCCTCCTGTGGTTTTCCGGGAAGGAGAGCGCGCGTGGGCGCAAGGACAAGACGTCCACGCCCTCCTGGATGACGCCGGGGAGGAAGAAGCCGCCGAGCCCCGCCCTGGGCATGAGGTAGTGGCCGACGAGCTCACGGCCGGTGGGTTTGAACACGTAGCCAGCTTCTACCAGATTAGCCATCGCCGACCGATGCCGAAGTTGTAGCCTAGCTAGGAGGCGTAGGTTCTGTGGGCGACGGGAAATGTTGGGTGGATCAGAGAGTTCGATTATGCCATGGGAGAACTCAGATCCGGGGGGCCTGCTCCTCCTTTTGTAGTAGATGGGATGGCATCATGGCAGTTGGCAGTGGCAGGGAAGGTTCCAGAAGCAAGTACAGATGGCACACCAGATAGGGGATGTCAAATTCGGTCGCGTGTGCTCAATTCAAACAAAATTTGATGGCCCATTTGATCAAGAGTGTCCAATCTGAAAACAGGTCAGACCGAGTGGCCTTTTTCGGTCTTGTCCCGCCGGTTTGTTTCACAACCGTGCTTGGCCCAAAACAAATGGCATCGGATTAGAGTCCACAACTTTTTTCTAATAGTATAAGAGAGAGGCAGGGTAATCTAGGCTTCGGAACACCTTAGCATTACTTGAGTCCCAAAATTTCCGGAGAATTGGGAGAGGCACGCCTCAGGCTAAATAGAGTTCATAAGGTTGCTTTTGACATAGCACCCCTCCCCCTCCCGAAGCAAGTAGGCGGCAGAAGAGTAAGTTGTTGTCAAATCCGCATGGCTTTCGGACAGTTGATGAAGAGCTGATTTGTGTTTTCGGAAGGAATAAAGTACCTTAAAAGGGTGGCGGCTTATGAGAGTTGACTGTCAAACATATGTGCGTTGATTTAATTTGTCGTCGAACAATAACCAAGCAACAAATATTGACTATATTTAGAGCACGACAGCGCTAGATGAGCTAGGCATGATGACATTCCACATTTTCATCCCATATGAGACCATACATGCTAATTAAAGAGATAAAAAAACAGCGGAACAATTCACCATCGATATGCATGCATCTATCTGACAAAGCAATGATGTCGGCGCTCTAAATGTTACTTCTACTAGTGAAAGAGGGAGGGTGATCTAGGCTTCGAAACGCCGCAACATTCTGTAGGTCCTAATTTAGATAATTGAGAGAGGCACCTCTAATTAAATGAAATTTTTGAGCTTGCTTTTGGTGTAGCAACAACCCATAAGCCCCGGAAGCAAGTAGGCGTGGGTTGTTGCCAAATCCGCATGGGTTTCGGACAGTTGATGAAGAGGTTATGTGTCTTTGGTAGGAACGGGGTACCTCGTATGGGCGGCGGGTCGGGAGAGGTGCACGTCGAACATATTTGCCTTGGTTTAATCTTTCCTCAAACAATAACCAAGCAACAAATATTGACCATATTGAGCATGGCAGTGCTAGATAAGCTCGGTATGATCACACTTCACATTTTTTATTCCATGGAGATCATACATGCTAATTTTAAAGGGACAAACATATAGCGATAAAATCATTGACGTCGGCGCTCTAAATGTAATTTTTTAAGCTTCAAAATGATATATCTCTCAAACGTTTTGTGCATATCCATGGTCCGCTTTTTTCGACGAGATCATTGAAACTAGACCCTATGTTGTTGAACATCGACGTTTATATCTTTCACATGTGTCATAATTTGTTTTCCTATGAAGTTGGCTTAGTAGCAAAGTTACTAGGCGGCAAACATATAACGACAACTTTATGGATGTTTAAAAAAACATCTCTATCTCTATATCTATACTTCTATAACTATATCTATATATGTCTCTTCCTATCTAAAAAAGGGAAATGTTTTCCGTTCCGCTCCACACTTCTTCCATCCTCCCTCGCACCACCGTATTGTTTCGGTACCACGAGAAAGACCAGAGAAAATTCGTAGTGTGAAAGCCCCACGCATGCACCTCTGGGTAAATGAAGTTTTTTAGGTTGCTTTTGGTGTGGCAATAACCCATAAGTCTCAAAAGCAAGTAGGCCCGAGTCGTTGCCAAATCCGCATGGCAATCGGACAGTTAATGAAGATGTGATTTGTGTCTTGGGAAGGAGCGGAGTACCTCCGACAGGCGGCGGCTTGAGGTGCTTGTCGAACATATTTTTCTTGGCTTAATCTTTCCTCGAATAGTAACCAAGCAAAAAATATTGCCATATTTGAAGCATGGCATTGCTAGATGAGCTCTACATGATCACATTTTTATCCCTGTGAGACCATACATGCTAATTTTAAAGGTAAAAAATATAGTGGAACGTTACACACAGGCATCAATGACGCCAGCACTATTAATGTTATTTTGAAACTTCAAAATGATATCTCTCTCAAACCATTATTCGGATTTACAATCTATCTCCATCGCCTGCTGTTTAGACAAGATCATCAAAACTAGACCCATATGTTGTTAAGCTTTGATGTTTTTTCTTTCGTCCAAAAGTGTCACCAAATTTTTCTATAAAGTTGCCTTAGTACCAAAGTTACAAGGTGGAAACTTTGATACTAATACAACAACAAGTTCATTAAACATGGGTTGACACCTTTATGGATGGCTGTCCTTCTTCAAAATATACGGATCTCCTAAATCACTAAGCTCCATGTGGCAAAATCTCCTAGGAGCGATCGAGGCGACCGATTTCGCTAGCGGTCTTGATTTTGACCGGGCAGGCGCGTTGAGTGGGCCCCTTTGGTCGGGCGTGTGGGGGTGTGGGCCTAAGCGTTGTGGCCATTGGGAGGGGTTTGTTTGGGTGCGTATCGCACGGTTGCCTCGCTCTTCCACGCTCTGCTTGCATCAATTATGAGAGATGACACGGTCTACAGACCCTAGTGCCTTCGAAACCTCCCATCCACGCGTCGCACACTGCCGCTCACTGTGTATCACCTTCTTGTTCCTGTCGGGGCGCCGCTAGCTCCCAGGCCAACACCTGCCTGTTTTTCGTCGTCGTTGGCTGTCCCCGTTGGGTGCTAGACTTGATAAGCTCTGACGGTGCATAATCTAGTCAGTATCCTCGGTGGGGCGGTGAACGTGGTCGTATGTACCAGACCGGAGGTCGTCCATGGGTTTTACCCTGATTCAGGCCTCTAGTGAGGAGTAATACCCTATGTCATGCTTTGAGTTCTTATTCATGGTGGGTGTACCTTGGACGAGGGATTACAGTGGTGGAGATGAGATTGCTACCAAGAGTCTAGTTTATGAGAGTATATTAGAATGAGAGCCTTGTAACCCTCTCCTTATATGCACAGTGAGGGCTATAGTTTTACAAGAGGGAGATCCAATCATGGTTGCCACCATGCTGGCTTGGGGGGCAAGATGATCCTTGGAAGCCTACCCATTCTTCCGGCACCTTCCTATTGCTAGCTATGTGGTCGGCCTCCTGGGCCCCTTGGCAGGTCTACTGTCGGGCTGCCTGTGGAGAAGGCACCCTCGGTGCATCACACCTTTAGTAGCCCCCGAGCTTGTGTGGGGTTGGAGCTCTTTGGTCTTTGAGAACCCAGGCGAACTCCTCGTCTTTGTGTTGGATGTCAGGACCTCTTTCTGGGAGCTCGACCTTGAAGACGTCTTGCGGGCCTGTTCACCGCGAGGACTCCGGAATGCTTTCCATTGCGGGCTCGACTGCGGCATGGAGCTCGCTGAAGGCCGAGGCCCCGTGTTCTGAGCTATGATGTCAAGTCTCCGGTTGATTGAATCATCACAGCCAGGCCTGTGTTGTCTTGTCAAAACAGGCTCATAGATGATAATGACTGAATTTGCACGCCCACATCTCACGGAATGGGAAACCGCAGAGGATGTGGGGCGCTTGTCACACCGCGAGGCCCGACTTTTCAGTTTTATTGCGGCAACCATTAAGCACGGAAGAAAAGGTAATTTCTCCTTCCCCTCCTTTCATCTTCATCCTCACGCATTCGCCTCCTTGCATCCTCTGCTATTACCGCCGATCCATAGCTTGCACAACCTTCGGCCTTAATCCTCTGCATCCATCAATATAGCCAAATCCAAGGATGGCCAGGGACGGACCCACGCAATACGCCGCTTAGGCGACCGTGGCCGCGAAGCGAAAATGAAAGAGGGCTGCCGATGGCCGCGACCCGCAAGCTAAAGTAGCCTCGTGCGGCGAATGAAACCACGAGGAAGTGGTTTTCGTCATCTGTCTGCGCTGAGGAGCTCGACCAACTGGTGGTGAAGAAGTGTACCCCAGCAGATCGGGTCCACAGGATGCCCAAGAAGGAAGCCCCACCAACGTCGGCCGCCGAAGAGCACGTGCTTTATCAGGAGTTCTTCAGAGAGAAGTGCGGTGATTGATATGGTTATTGTTGTTGCCAACACATGAAGTGATTAAGTTGAAGTCGCCGCCAAGCAGCCACGGACCAGCACGCAACACCCTGCATCCCAGAGGTCTGCCAGGAATTGCAACTTGTCGTCGTTGCCTTGAGGGCCATAAACTATAGTCAACCACGAGTACAGGTTCACCAGAGACGAGAGCTGTAATGTGGTGCAAGACAATGGTGGGACTGGAGATGGACACTGCTGAGCGCTGCCAGGCGAGAATAATGCCTTCCCAGGTGCCGGTCATGGGGAGGAAGAAGAAGTCCTGAAAGCTTGGGCCAACGTCTTGATCACCGTGGGCAGCACGCCAAGGTTCAGTTTGATCTCTTTGAGACAAATCAGGAAGCAATATAAGTAATAGGACGAACGGTAGCGTGTTTGGTTGGGCAATTAAAACCGTAAACGTTCCAACAAATCGCATGAAGATTGCACTCCATAAAGACCAAGGATGGGTCCAATGGGGGATGGGGAGGGGGCACAACACTAATCTACGATAGTCCGAACACTGGCAGTGGTGTGGTGCAGCCTGGAAAGCACGGTGTTAGGTATGTCCCACCCGGAAAGTAAATGGATGAACCTACTTTGGAAAACTCATTCTAAATGCCAAAAGACTTTGAAAAAGTTTCACGCATACATCTTCACATTCTATGTGGGCAGAAAGTTTCATAGAAAAACAACTTTTGTTTGGCTGTGCGAAAAAGACAAAAAGATGCATCGTGGAACGCTATTTAGAAGCACTGAAGTTTGTCTTTTTCACAGAGGCAAAATAAAAAGAAATTTTTTCACAAAACTTGTGCTGCATACACATGTGTGCGAAGATGTATGTGTTTGTTTCGATTTTTCTGACATTTTAAAACGCGTTTAAAACACATTTTTTGAGAAACGGGTTCATATGCCCATGAGTTCAAGACTTTACCACTATATGCCCGTGAGTTCAAGACTTTACCACTCTATCTCGCCCATAGTAATTTGCAAACGTCTGGACAACGTCCTCTGCAAGGGGATGTTCAAACATCTTGGAGTACTTGGCCAGACTCTTAACAGTAAGCAGCTTGTCTTCTTGAAGAATGACTGTCGTAGAACACGCTTGGCCTTAGTATCAGTAAAAGTAATGCACCGGCTGCGTCTAGGCGTGGAAGGGGTAGCTAGCAATGGCAAGGGTGCAAATTTGCACGCCACGTGCAAACGCATGCAAAGCGGGTCCATCACCGAAGTCGCATGGGGCCATGCAGCCAGTGGCGGAGCCAGGATTCGAGTATAGGGGGGGCCGAGTATGTATATTGATCTAATTTCGTTCGTAATTACTCATCGTTTCTACTAAAATTGTTGATCATTGGGGGGCAGGCCTGTCGTCCCCTGCTCCGCCCCTGCATGCAGCAATGTTTGGCTGGAAAAGATGCAGCCAAAAAAAACCCAGCTAAAACGTTGCTTGTGAGGTAGTAGCAAATATTGTTCCTACACTACAGTTGTGGAATCATTTTCCAAAAAATATATCAACTGAAGTGAGGATGGCAAGTCACAGATATACTCATATACATGAATATGACGGCTTATGCAAGTATGGTTATTGTACACAACATGTTATTTCAAATGCCAAATCGTTGGTCGGCCTCGGCCATGGTCTGCTGCTATTGGAAGTTAAAACTAACTACTCGGCACATGCAAGTGCTACAAGACCTACCTGACAAGGCTAAGCTCTGGAGTGAAATGACCAGCACAAATTTAGTCCCCTGGATCATGAACATATATAGCCTTATAAACTGAAACTGCACATCCTTGCCCAACACTCTAGTCAATAGCATTGACATCTGGGGGTCAAAAGTTAAATAGCATTGACATCTACTACTAGTCTATAGTTCAAACAAAAATAACATCTACTACTAGTGTCTCAGTTCAGTCCAATTTACAGAAAGGCAAACGATTCTAAATTTGTATGTGCACTGAATAAAATAAGGGAGTACCAATTTTCACATATTTGCAAGTTTCAGCACTATGATTAGGTGACTCCAACTTTTCTGTAACCAACCCTAATTTTCTCTCTCTAAATAACTACTCCTGAAGGTTGAAGGATATACCTCCTGAACTATCTTGGCAGTTTTTTAAAATGTTGTAATTACACGACTCGGCCTTATTCCCCGAACTAGATGACCGAAACAAAGCTACGAACAACCCAAACATGGGAAGAGACGACCAAGACTCACGTCCACATAAAATCTAAATCATAATATGAAACAACCAAGACCTGCGTTGGCCCATTGCCAAGAATCGGTTTTAAACTGATTGATGACTCTTCACAAAGGCAAGTATGTGTTGTTGAAAACTCTCTTGTTCCTCTCTCACCATACGCTCCAGATGATTAGAGACACCTAGGAATTTAAAGCCTTTCTCTTTGTGCCATGAGTTCTCGACCTGGCCTCTTGCCACCATCATGGGAAGGGAAGCCGAGGGAACGATCTCACTCAGATTTGCCCATTGCAGCACCGAGCTCCAAATGATCGAAATGAGCCGCCTCCTGTGTAGAGGTACAGAAACAAGAAGTATCATTATGTGCTAAATCCCTCTTGGCAGGACGGTCTGCCGTCCAAACACGACAATGAGCCAAAGAAAAAGTTTGCATCTCAACGGTGCCCAGAATTGCCTTATGGTGCAATCCGTACTGCAATTGATTGCCGCAGTGAAATAAACACTGCATACTAACTTTGCCGAAAAACTCCTTTTGGGTGGATCCAGGGGGACCTGCTCCTCCTTTTGTAGATGGGACGACATCATGAGTTGGCAGAGAAGGTTCCAGAAGCCAAGTACAGATGGCACACTAGATAGGGGATGTCAAATTCGGTCACGTGTGCTCAATTCGAACAAAATTTGACGGTCCATTTGATCAAGAGCGTCCAATCTGAAAACAGGGTCAGAATGGCCTTTTTCGATCACGTCCGGCAGGCGTTTAACACCATCATTGAAAGCTTGGATCTTAGAGAGATCGAGCTTTCGGGTAGAAAATTCACTTGGGTTAATACTTTGCAAAACCCGACTTATGAGAAGCTAGATCGAGTCCTAGCGAGCGTCGATTGGGAACAAAAATTCCCCTTGGTTACAGTCCGAGCGTTATCTCGCGGTATCTCTGACCACACCCCTCTGCTGGTTGATTCTGGGGAGGCAACACATGTGGGTAACAAAAATACTTTCTCTTTCAAACTTGCGTGGTTTGAAAGAGAAGTATTCCTGGATCTGATAGCCAGAGAATGGGCGATAGATGCAGGAGAAAGGTCTCCTATTGAGAGATGGCAGAATAAGATTAGAAACTTGAAAAGTTTCTTGCGAGGATGGGCTAAGCATCTTAGTGGGATCTATAAGCTTGAAAAGGAAAGGCTCCTTACACTTATCCAGTCCTTAGATGTGAAAGCTGAGTCCACAATTCTGCAATCCTCGGAGTTTCATGCCAAAGTTGATGCGGAGATGAGATTGAAAGAGCTGTTGAGGGAAGAGGAGTTGAAGTGGGCATTGCGAGCTAAGGTTCGTAAAGTTGTCCAAGGGGACACTAACTCTCAATTCTTTCATATGATCGCCAGTGGCAAGCATAGAAAGAAAAGAATCTTTCAGCTTGAGCGGGACGAGGGGACGATCATAGGGCAAGAGAACTTAAAACTTTACATAACCAATTATTACAAGCAGCTTTTTGGGCCTCCAGAGGATAATTTGTGTCCTTGGATGAGTCAAGGATTGAGGATGTACCTCAGCTGGCTGCTGATGAGAATGATGTATTAACTGCACCATTCTCGGAGAAAGAGGTGTTTGAAGCAATTTCACATATGAAGAACAATAAAGCTCCGAGGCCGGATGGATTTCCGGCGGAGTTTTATAAGAGATGTTGGCACATTATTAAAGGGGATTTGTTACCGATGTTCCATGATCTGTTCTCCGGACAGCTTCAGTTGTTTCATTTGAATTTTGGAACAATAACTTTGCTCCCAAAGAAAACAGAGGCTATGAGAATTGAACAGTTCAGGCCTATCTGTCTCCTTAATGTTAGTTTCAAATTTTTTTCCAAGGTTGGGACTAAGAGACTCACACAGATTGCACACTCTGTGGTGCAGCCGACCCAAACTGCTTTCATGCCGGACAGAAACATCCTAGAAGGGGTTGTGGTCCTTCATGAAACGCTCCATGAAATCCATACGAAAAAACTAGACGGGGTTGTTTTCAAAGTGGATTTCGAAAAGGCGTGCGATAAAGTTAAATGGCCGTTTCTACAACAGGCTTTGCGCATGAAAGGTTTCGAACCGGCTTGGAGGAACCAGGTTGAATCCTTAACGCAAAAAGGGAGTGTTGGAATCAAAGTGAATGATGACATAGGTCAGACACATAAAGGCCTGAGACAAGGAGATCCGATGTCACCTATTCTGTTCAACATTGTAGTTGACATGTTCACCATTCTAATAGGTAGGGCAAAGGATCTTTGGTCAAGTAGGTAGCACGGTACCTCATCTAGTTGATGGAGGGTGTCTATCCTGATGCGCTGATGATACTATCATATTCATGGAGCATGACTTGGGAAAAGCGAGAAACATGAAGCTGGTGTTATGCTTATTCGAACAATTGACCGGGTTAAAGATTAACTTTCACAAGAGTGAATTGTCCTGGCTTGGGAGATCCAAAGAGGAACAAAAGGCTTATAAGCAATTGTTCGGGTGTGAACTTGGGAATTTACATTTTACATATTTGGGTATACCAATCCACCATCGTAAGCTAACAAATAGAGAATGAAAGTGTATTGAGGATCGAGTCGAGAAGAAACTGAGTTGCTGGAAGGGCAAGCTGATGTCATATGGGGGCCGGCTAATTCTTATTAATTCGGTTCTCATGAGCATGCCTATGTTTCTTTTGTCGTTTTTTGAGATACCAGTTGGAGTTCGGAAAAGGCTGGATTTCTATCGATCCCGCTTTTTCTGGCAGAGTGATGACTTAAAAAGGAAGTATCGACTCACTAAATGGGCTATTATTTGTCGACCAAAAGACCAAGGGGGTCTAGGTATCGAAAATCTTGAGGTGAAAAACATATGTCTTCTCAGCAACTAGCTGTATAAGTTATCTGTAGAGTCGGAGGCGACGTGGGCGCAGATTCTGCGTAACAAGTACCTTCAGTCCAAAACTTTGTCACATGTGACAGTGAGGCCGACGGACTCACCTTTTTGGAAAGGGCTGATGAGAGTTAAATAAGTCTTTTTCAACAAAACAAAGTTTCTAGTCGGAAACGGTACTTCCACGAGATTCTGGGAGGATACGTGGCTAGGGGAAACCCATCTCGCGCTTCAGTATCCCTTCCTTTATAGAATCATGCAACGAAGAGACGCTTTCGTTGCTATTGTGCTTCGGTCCACTCCCCTTAATATCCAATTTAGGAGAACACTTGCCGGAGCACGTTGGGAAGCCTGGATCCATTTGGTGAGAAGACTGATGGATGTGCAACTTTCTCAACGGCCGGATACGTTGAGTTGGAAGCTAACCAGGAATGGAGAGTTCACGGTTAAATCTATGTATTTAGATGTGATCAACTCTAGCTCTATTCATAGTTCCAAACATGTTTGAAATGTCAAAGTACCTTTGAGGGTTAAAGTGTTTATGTGGTTTGTACACAAACAAGTCATTTTAACTAAGGACAATTTGACAAAGCGCAACTGGACCAGTTCTACGAGATGTAGTTTTTGTGATCGCGATGAGACCATCAAACACCTCTTTCTTGATTGTCCGATGGCAAAGGTTTTATGACGACTATTCACATTGCTTTTAACATTACTCCTCCGAATAATATCAACATGTTATTTGGGATGTGGCTTGACGGGATAGAGCCCCAAACAGCGAGACACATCCGTGTTGCCAAATCCGCATGGGATTCGGACGGTTGATGAAGAGTTTAGGTGTCGTTCCTTAGGTGTCTTTCGAAGGAATGACGTACCTTGTATGGGCGACGGGTTGGGAGAGGTGCTTGTTGAACATATTTGCCTTGGTTTAATCTTTCCTCAAACAATAACCAAGCAACAAATATTGACCATATTGAGCATGGCAGTGCTAGATGAGCTCGACATGATTACACTCCACATTTCTATTTCATGTGAGACCATACATGCTAATTTTAAAGGGGCAAACATATAGCGACAAAATCAATGACGTCGGTGCTCTACATGTTATTTTTTAAGCTTCAAAATGATATATCTCTCAAACCATTTTTCGGGCATCTCCATGGTACGCTTTGTTTCGATGAGATCATTGAAACTAGATCCTATATTGAGCTTCAACGTTTTTATCTTTCACAGGTGTCATACTTTTTTTCTATGAAGTTGGCTTAGTAGGAAAGTTACTAGGTGGCAAACATGGAACGACAACTTTATGGATGTTTTAGAAAAAAACATCTCCATCTCTATATCTATAGCTCTATATCTATCTCTTCCTATCTAAAAAAGAAAGGTCTTCCATTCCGCTCCACACTTCTTCCATCCTCCCTCGCAACTCTGTTTTTTTTCTTTCTGTACCACAAGAATGACCGGAGAAAAACCGCCATGTGAAAGTTCCATGCACGCACCTCTGGCTAAATGAAGTTTTTGAGGTTCTTTTTGGCGTGGCAATAACCCATAAGCCTCGTAAGCAAGTAGGCGTGATTTGCTGCAAATCCACATGGCTTTTGGACAATTAATGAAGAGGTGATTTTTTGTCTTCGGAAGGAGCGGAGTACCTCTGATAGGCGGCGCTTGAGGTGCTTGTTAAACATATTTGTCCTGGTTTAATCTTTCCTTGAATAGTAACCTAGAAAAAAAACATTGACCATATTTGGAGCAGGACAACCCTAGATGAGCTCAACATGATCACACTCCACATTTTTATCCATGTGAGACCATACATGCTAATTTTAAAGGGGTAAAAAGTATAGTGGAAATTTCGCCCATGCATCTAAGGGTGATAAAAGCAATGACACCGGCACCCTAAATGTTATTTGAAACTTCGAAATGATATCTCTCTCAAAGAATTATTCGGATTTACGATCTATCTCCATGGCTAGTTGTTTGGCCGAGATCATCAAAACTAGACCCTATGTTGTTAAGCTTTGACATTTTTCCTTTCTTCCAAAAGGGTGTCGCCATATTTTTCTATGAAGTTGCCTTAGTACAAAGGGAAAAATATCTGGTGCTCCGGGAACACCTAAGATGATGAACATTTTTCCAAAAAAGCCCTCCAGGACTACAAAAAATGCACACAAGTACAACAGCTCCTCAAATGCCGTTGGATTTGAGATCCGATATCCCGGAAGCCCGTATCACGGGTGCACCTGTGAGCCCGTATCACATGATTCTCTCCCTTAGTACCAAAGTTACCAGGTGGCAACTTTGATAGCAATACAACAACAAGTTCATTAAACATGGGGTGACGACTTTATGGATGGTTTTCTTTCTTCAAAATATACACATCCCCTAAATCACTAAACTCCATGGGGTACAATCTTCCAGGTGCGATTGAAGCGGTCAATTTCACTGGTGGCCTCAGTTTTCACCGGGGCAGGTTGATTGGGCCCCTTTGGTCGGCGTGTGGGCCTAGGCATTGTGGCTATTGGTAGGCGTTTGTTTGGGTATGTGTCACACGGTTGCCTGCCTCTTGCACACTCTGCTTGCCTCAATCGTTAGAGACGACACGGTCTGCAGACCCTAGCGCCATCGGACCTGCCGTCCGCATGCCGCACACCTTCCCCAGCAGCAGCCGCTCACCGTGTATCGCATTCTTGTTCCTTTTGGTGTGCCGCCAACTCCCAGTCCAACACCAGTCTGTTCTTCGTCATTGTTGGCTCTCCCCGTCTGGGTACTGGAGTTGACCAACTTTGACGATGCATAATCTGGGCAGTACGATTGGTAGGGTGGTGAACGTGGCTGGATGTACCAGATCGGAGGTAGCATAGGGGTTTTACCCCGATTCAGGCCTCCTTTGAGGAGTAACACCCTACGTCATGCTTTGAGTTATTATCCATGGTAGGTGTACCTGGGGCGAGGGATTATAGTGAGGGAGATGAGATTGTTATCGAGAGTCTAGTCTACGGGAACACATGGGAATGAGAGCCATGTAGCCCTCTCCTTATATGCGAGTTGCACTACAAAAAAAAGACACATCCGTGACATTTGGGTCGAACGAATTTTTTTCTGTCATACATATGACACTTCTATGACGATAATTGTGACAGAACCCGGTATCATCATAGATGTGGTGGGCTCCTACTTCTATGATAAAAAATCATGACAGAAAATGGGCTTTTCGTCCTGGGCGGGCGGAGACGCAGCTGCATGACATTCTTTGGGCCGTCCATGACGGAAAAACCGTGGTAGAAGCGAGGGGAGGAAAATTTGAGGAGTTCCGGTTACGGTGGGAGGTCGGGGCCGAGCAATGCGCGCTTTCTCTCGTACGTCTGCTGCGTGTGCGAAGTCGTTGGCTCTAATCGAACACGAGAGCGTCGTCTCTAATGGCGGCGACAGACCTGCAGCTCGCATTCATCGAACCCGGCGATAGATCGATGGCTATTAATCGAACTCGATCGGCGATTCGCCGCTCTGCTCCTAATGAAGCCGATCGATGCTGCCTCTGGGATGAACAATGGCGTTATGGGGGGATTGGGATGAGCGATGGCGGTGGCGTTGCCTCTGGATGAGCAGGACCCGTGGTGTGGAGGGCTGGATGAGCGATGAGCGGTGGAGGGTGGCCGTGGAGGGTGGTTGAGCGGGACCCGTGGTGTGGAGGGCGGATGAACATTAGATGGTGGAGGAGTGCCCGTGGATGGGTGGTTGAGCGATGAGCGGTGGAGTAGCGCGCGGTGGAGGCTGGATGAGCAGAGCCCGTGGAGGTGGAGGAGGTCGGACGGTGGAGATGAGCGGTATCCGTGGAGTCCCATTTTGCGGTACGCCACACCCCTCCCGATGAACAGGACCCCCGTTGCGACCGTAGGAGGTCCGCTTCGTCCGTTTTGCGGTACGCCACACCCCTCCTGATCAACATGACCCCCGTTTTGACCGTAGGAGGTCTGCATTTAAATCCGTTTTGCGGTATGCCACACCCCTCCTGATCAACAGGACCCCGTTTCGACCGTAGGAGGTCTGTTTCCTCCGTTTTGCGGTACGCCACACCCCTCCCGATCAACAGGACCCCGTTTTGAACGTGGCCGGTCGAACACAAGGCCGTTTACTCCATTCTGCGGTACGCCAGGCCTCGTTTCCATCGCCTGTACCGTCCAAGCCGGTTGGCTCCCACGCGTTCCGTTGCCTCCCGATGAACACCACGCATTCCGTTGCCTTCCCATGAACATGACGCATTCCGTTGCCTCCCCATGAACAC
Organism: Aegilops speltoides; assembly: GCA_021437245.1. NCBI lineage: Eukaryota > Viridiplantae > Streptophyta > Magnoliopsida > Poales > Poaceae > Aegilops > Aegilops speltoides. The sequence goes on along the minus strand of CM038142.1, from coordinate 395,768,626 downwards.
GACGCATTTCGTTGCCTCCCCATGAACACGAGCCCTCGCCGTACGTATGCGCGAGTAGGCGTTCGAGACCCCGCCCGTATGTACACATACGTGGCCATATTTTTTTCTTGCACCATGACCGCTGTACGTACGTGTACATGCTACGTGCGCGCCTCTACTATGACACGTGCGCGCCTCTACATCGACCAGTATGTACGTACACGTTCGCGACCAGGATGACAACGCTTCGTATGCTTCGACGGTGGGTCGGTATCGAGCACTTCCTTGCCGGCGAAGATGTAGCTGGTGGGTCCCAGCGGTGGGGCGAATCATTTTGTTTTTTGCGGACGCACTTCCTTGCGTGTGAAGGTGTAGCTCTTTGGGTCCCAGCGATCGAGGGTGAATCGTTTTTTTTGCCCGGACGCACTTCCTTGCGTGCGAAGGTGTAGCTGGTGGGTCCCAGCAGTCGGGAGGCGAATCGTTTTTTTTCGGACGCACTTCCTTGCGTGCGAAGATGTAGCTAGTGGGTCCCAGCAGTCAGGGGGTGAATCGTTTTTTTTCGGACGCACTTCCTTGCGTGCGAAGATGTAGCTCGTGGGTCCCAGCAGTCAGGGGGCGAATCATTTTTTTGCAAAATACGGTGGCCCATCCGGTGGGTCCCCGCTGTTAGGTGGAGGAATAATTATTTTGCGCGTAATAAGGAGGCACTTCCTTGCAGCTGCCGTGGACCCAGCTGTCAGCCTCTCCACGTATAGTCCACGTCCGATGGAAGTCGTTCCTTGACCACGTTGACCACGCGCGCCGAGAGCACCACGGCGGTGGACGACGGTGAGGCCTAGGAAGGGGACGACGCAGAGCCGGGGAAGACGCGGCAGTGGATGCACACGCGGAGAGGAGTCGAGGTTCTTGGTTGGTGTCTGCCGCCGCCATGAGAATAACAGGGTGTGGGTGAGTGGAGGGATGGCACGGCGGCGGTGGGAGTAGTAGAGGCGGTGAGGCCTCCGGCGGCCTGATCGGCCACGGGAGGCAGGAGCAGGCGGCACGACCGACGCTGCTTTGGGCGGCTGGAGCAAGAAGACCAGAGGTTGAAGAAGCACGACGGTCGTTGGATGGACATCGTACGATCACTGCAGCTAGAATCGTTTATATTGACTAAGTTGACAAAGTCCTTGGTACGTCAACTTAGTAGGCCTGGTCGACTTCGAAGCAGTGCGCCCGGATGTCGGGGAGGAATCATTTTTTGGGCGGGTGAAGCTAGAATATCCGAGATTGAAGAAGAAGCACGACATCCATTGGATGGACATCCAACGGCCACTGCTACTAGAACCATGTGTTGACTATAAGTTGACAAAGCCTTGCATACGCGTCAACTCTGTTTTTTTAGGAGACGCATCAACTTAGTAAGGCCAGAAGTGTGTGGCAGAGAACTTATAGCCCATTTGAGATTTGTTAAAATGTGTAGCCCATTTTTGAATTCTAATGGAATTTACTACAACCCATTTACAGTTTGTTAAAAGTACAGCCCATTTCAACCAACCGTTCAAAACAGAATTCAATAAAATTTCCCACATTTTGATGGGATGCGAATATTTTTATCCCGAAATTTCTAGTCAGATTAAACACAATTTCAATATAAATTTATATTACGTAAAAATCCAACAAAACATTGCGCTCGCAACAATTAATGAAATTAAAATTTTCAATATCCAAAAATAATATTTTATAAAGTAATCACTTTTTGGTGCATTTTTTTATAGTTACTACCCAGTTTTTATAATTACATCCCATTTATTATTTCTTAAAGCCCATTTTCTTGTTAAGCCTAATGCATCTCTCCTAGGAAAGATTTGCAGCCCAGCGGGCGGATAATAACAACTTGACCTTGCCTGGGTATTCCTAAAAAAAAGTATAGCTGGGCTAGCCATTTTCAGCTTGAAAATAATTAATATCGGGGCTGGATATCTGGCCTGGGCTAGACGGGCCACAGCCCGCCCAGTTAATACCTGCAGCGATGTTTTCGTTGTTGTTCAGAGGAAAAAAATTAATATCTAGGGTAAACATCGAAAAACTCTGCAATGCTCATACCTCAAAAACACAAATACTGCTCGAGCTGCTTGGTCCAAGTTGTCGGCCGCTTCTTGTGCAATTCTCTCATTTATTGACTACTCCCTCCTTTCCGGTTTATAATGCTCAATTCAAAAATCTCACCAATCAAGGTAGATGGCGAGTGGTGGAATACTTTTTGTAGTTTTGCAAAAGCACCTAATTAATGCTCTTGTTATCCTCAAAAAATTATGTTTATCAATGCATTAATTGCAATGCATGCATGCATAAAGTACATGCATTGGTCAATTTTCTCTTAATACTTGCATGCAATGATTTAATGCACCTTGGAATCTGAACATGTGATGGAAAACAACCAAATTGAGCCTTATAAAATGGAAAAACTAAAATTTTGAGATAAGCCCTATAAACCGGAATGGAGGGAGTACATAGGTTGACAATGGTGTGGGACCGTGATGTCAGGAAACCAGGAGGAAGCAAAATAAATTATAGTTATATATATATATATATATAATAAGGAGGCATTTGCGTACGTGAGGCTATGGACCTGGTGGGTCCCCATTGTCATCCAATCCAAGTAAAGTCATCTCCTCGCCCTTGCCGCTTGCCGGCTTGATCGGCGGCCGGCCGCCCGCTTCCGGTGCGGCGATTGCTCCGCCTTCAAGCGACACAAGTGTCGTCCGTCCGTCCATCAGCCGCACACATTAAAGATACGCGGTTGCCGAGGCGGCTACTCCGACGCCACACGTCCGTCCCTCCGCCCGCCCACCATTGCTATATAAACTGCTGCGCCGGCCATAGCCACAGTCATCCGCATCTGTTCCCTTTCTCCTGTCCACACCACTACTGCCCATCATGGCTTCCTCGCGCTCCAGCGCTCTTCAGGACGGGCGGACGATGGCCAGAAGGAGATGACAGCCATTGCCGCCGATCGGTTGGCCGGCAGGCAGCCGGAGGACGAGGACGTCCCAATGGAGAACATGGTAGTCGACGATCCGGCGCCAAACCGCTCCTCCGCGCCATCCTCGCCGGTGCATTGCACCATGACCATCGGCGAGGCCCGTGCCCAATATATGGACAGGGTGAGGCAAATGCGTGAGGAGCAGTTCCGGGAGGCGCAGGCCGACGCCGCCTACAACCACCATCTCCTCCAGAAGCACCTGCAAGCGGAGGAGCAGATCGCTGCGGAGCGGGCGGAGCAGGAGGCGCTGCTCGACTCGTACTGCTCTGCCCGCAAGGGCCACCTCGAGCGCTGGCGATACCGCATGCGGGTGGCGGAGGCTGCGGCCGCCAACAAAGAGGCTAGCAAAGAGGGCGATGAAGCGGGCGAGGCGCTGTTTGGCGAGACCGAGGACGAGGCAGAGGACAATGCCGGCTCCGATGAGTCCCCGCTCCACTGGCGTTGACGAGGCCCTGCTCCGCCGAGGCCCCATGACGCCAACAACGAGGCAGAGGATGTTGGGGAACGTAGTAATTTCAAAAAATTTCCTACGCACACGCAAGATCATGGTGATGTATAGCAACGAGAGGGGAGAGTGTTGTCTACGTACCCTCGTAGACCCGGCGAAGCGATCTGGCGTAGAGGAAGTAGTCGTCGTTCTCCTCGCGATCCGACCGATCCGGCGCCGTTACTCGGCGCCCCGAGTTCTTGACACACGTACAGCTCGATGGCGTCCCTCGTACTCCGATCCAGCCGAGTGTCGAGGAGAGTTCGTCAAGACGACGGCGTGGTGGCGATCTTGATGTTCTACGGGCGCAGGCTTCGCCTAAGCTTGCGACGATATGACCGAGGTGGAATATGGTGGAGGGGCACCGCACACGGCTAAGGAGCGATCCGTAGATCAAACTTGTGTGTTCTAGGGTGCCCCCTGCCCCGTATATAAAGGAGGAGGGAGGTGCGGCCGGCCCAGAGAGGCGGCGGGAGGAGTCCTACTCCCAGGGAGTAGGACTCCCCCTTCCTAGTTGGAGTAGGATTGGGGAGGGGAAGAGGAAGGGGCGCCCCCTCCTTGTCCTATTCGGACTAGGGGGGGGCGCGAGGCCTGCCCTGGCCGGCCCCTCCTCTTCTCCCTCGAGGCCCACTAAGGCCCATTTAGTTCCGGGGTTCGGTAACCTCCGGTACTCAGTAAATTCGATTTCACCGGAACCATTCCGGACTCCAAATATAGGCTTCAATATATCAATCTTTATGTCTCGACCATTTGAGACTCCTCGTCATGTCCGTGATCACATCCGGGACTCGAACTTCTTGATAAATCAAAATACATAAACTCATAATAAGCATCATGAAACCTTAAGCGTGCGGACCCTACGGTTCGAGAACAATGTAGACATGACCGAGACCGTCTCGGTCAATAACCAACAGCGGGACCTGGATGCCCATATTGGTTCCTACATATTCTCTGAAGATCTTTATCGGTCGACCGCATAACAACATCGTTGTTCCTTTGTCATCGGTATGTTACTTGCGAGATTGATCGTCGGTATCAATACCTAGTTCAATCTCGTTACCGGCAAGTCTCTTTACTCGTTCCGTAATACATCATCTCACAGCTAACTCATTAGTTGTATTGCTTGCAAGGCTTGATGATGTGTATTACCGAGAGGGCCCGAGATACCTCTCCGACAATCGGAGTGACAAAACCTAATCTCGAAATCGCCAACCCAACATCGCCTTTGGAGACACTGTAGTACTCCTTTATAATCACCCGATTACGTTGTGACGTTTGGTAGCACCAAAGTGTTCCTCCGTAAGCAGGAGTTGCATAATCTCATAGTTACGAGGAACATGTATAAGTCATGGATAAAAGCGGTAGCAACATACTAAGCGATCGAGTGCTAAGCTAATGGAATGGGTCATGTCAATCAGATCATTCTACTAATGATGTGACCTTGTTAATCAAATAACAACTCTTTGTTCATGGTTAGGAAACATAACCATCTTTGATTAACAAGCTAGTCTAATAGAGGCATACTAGTGACATATTGTTTGTTTATGCATTCACACATGTATCATGTTTCCGGTTAATACAATTCTAGCATGAATGATAAACATTTATCATGAAATAAAGAAATAAATAATAACTTTATTATTGCCTCTAGGGCATATTTCCTTGATCTCCCACTTGCACTAGAGTCAATAATCTAGATTACATAGTAATGATTCTAACACCCATGGAGTCTTGGTGCTGATCATGTTTTGCTCGTGGAAGAGGCTTAGTCAGCGGGTGCGCAATATTCAGATCTGTATGTATCTTGCAAATCTCTATGTCTCCCACGGACTAAGTCCGGATGGAATTGAAGCGTCTCTTGATTGTTTGGTCCTCTTGTGAAATCTGGATTCCTTCGCTAAGGCAATTGCTCGAGATTGTAATGAAGATTTTCATTGGACCCGATGCACTAGGTATGACACCTAGATCAGATATGAACTCCTTCATCCAGACTCCTTCATTAGCTGCTTCGAAGCTGCTATGTACTCCGCTTCACATGTAGATCCCTTCTGACGCTTTGTTTAGAACTGCACCAACCGACAGCTCCTCCGTTTAGTGTAAATCGTATCCGGTCTGCGATTTAGAATCGTCCGGATCGGTGTCAAAACTTGCATCAACGTAACCGTTTACGATGAGCTCTTTGTCACCTCCATATCTGAGAAACATATCCTTAGTCCTTTTCGGTATTTTAGGATGTTCTTGACCGCTGTCGATGATCCACTCTGGATTACTTTGGTACCTCCCTGCTAGGCTTATAGCAAGGCACACATCAGTGCGGTACACAGCATTGCATACATGATAGAGCCTATGGCTGAAGCATAGGGAACATCTTTCATTTTCTCTCTATCTTCTGCAGTGGTCGGGCATTGAGTCTTACTCAACTTCACACCTTGTAACACAGGCAAGAACCCTTTCTTTGCTTGATCCACTTTGAACTTCTTCAAAATTTTGTCAAGGTATGTGCTTTGTGAAAGTTCAATTAAGCGTCTTGATCTATCTCTATAGATCTTAATGCCCAATATGTAAGCAGCTTCACCTAGGTCTTTCATTGAAAAACTCTTATTCAAGTATCCCTTTATGCTATCCAGAAATTCTATATCATTTCCGATCAGCAATATGTCATCTACATATAATATCGTAAACGCTTCTGAGCTCCCACTCACTTTCTTGTAAATCGAGGCTTCTCCAAAAGTCTGCATATAAACCCAAATGCTTTGATCACACTATCAAAGCGTTTATTCCAACTCGAGATGCTTGCACCAGTCCATAAATGGATCGCTGGAGCTTGCATACTTTGTTAGCTTTCTTTGGATCGATAAAACCTTCTGGTTGCATCATATACAACTCTTCTTCCAGAAATCCATTCAGGAATGCAGTCTTTACATCCATTTGCCAAATTTCATAATCATAAAATCGGCAATTGCTAACATGATTCGGACGGACTTAAGCATCGCTTCTGGTGAGAAGGTCTCATCGTAGTCAATCCCTTGAACTTGTCGAAAACCGCTGCGACAAGTCGAGCTTTGTAAACGATAACATTACCGTCGGCGTCGGTCTTCTTCTTGAAGATCCACTTGTTTTCTATTGCTTGCCTACCCTCGGGCAAGTCAACCAAAGTCCATACTTTGTTTTCATACATGGATCCCATCTCAGATTTCATGGCCTCAAGCCATTTTGCGAATCTGGGCTCACCATCGCTTCTTCATAGTTCGTAGGTTCATCATGATCTAGTAGCATGATTTCGAGCAGGATTACCGTACCACTGCAGTGCGGATCTTACTCTGGTTGATCTACGAGGTTCTGTAGCAACTTGATCTGAAGTTTCATGATCAACATCATTAACTTCCTCACTACTTGGTGTAGGTGTCTCAGAAACCGGTTTCTGCGACAAACTACTTCCAAGTAAGGGAGTGTCACATCCCTAGCTTCTAGTATTGCACTAGGCTAGCTTCATGTGTGCATCATATTTAAATTTTGCTTAATTTTGAAATGGGATTGACAAACCCTAGCACCAAAATTGAATCAAATAGGGTCAACCATAAAATCTTTTCAATAAACCCAAAATGTCCCTAAGAAAAGTTCATGATTTTTGGTTAAGGTGGAAACCTCTCCAAAAATGGTGAATATATTCTTAGATCATTTATGGATTTTTGAATTAACTCATAAAGTATTTGAATTTGGGCATTTGAATGCTATAAATAATTTAAATGCTCAAATAATTCTGAAACTAAATGTGGGCTGTTGCATATATTTCAGAAGGTGCCCACAATTATTTTCAGGATTTTTAGAAGTGCTCTGGTATTTTTAATAAAGCCCAAATAACTACAGAAAAATAGAAAACAAACAGAGAAAAGTAAAATAGGCGAAACTTACAGAGCTTACGGCGCCCGACATCGCCCAGCTCTGTCTTTGCCCCTGCTGCCCAGCCCACGGCCTCCTCCTTGTCGTCTTCCTCCTTCGCCAGAGGAGGAGAGGCGTGTGGCCGCCGCCAAAGACGCTGCTGCCACCTCCTGCTTACCCGCTCGCCGCTGGAGGCACCCAAGGGCGCCACGCACTCCCCCTCGCCTCCCTCGACCGCTTGTTCATCCCCATCCCCTCCTCTGCCGCCCTCTCTCCCCTGCGACCGAGCACTGTCGACGCCGCCGCTCGTCGTTGCCGTAGCCACCATCCACCTCTCATCTCGCCGACGCGTCCACGAGCTTCGCTTAGACTCCCTCGACGTCCTCGACGAGCCAAGAAATAGGGGAGACACCGTATCGTCGTCACCGCCGTCGTCTTCATCGTCGGCCGCCCGAGATCGCCATCGCCGTTTAAATGCCGCCGTCTCGCCTCCCGTGCTCGCCGCCTACCTCGTCCGACCAGCTGTGAGCTCTCGCTGTTCCCCTTACTTTCGCGTTCGTTTGCCTCGCCTAGACCGTAGTCGCGGAGCCGTGAGCTCCTCGCCGCCGGCGATGATGCGATCACCGCCACGGTCACTGCAGCCCGTGTCCAAGCACACCAACGTGCTCGAGAACCTCTCCAGCGCACCGTAGCCACCACAGATCCTCCTCCACGAACACCCTAGCGGTGAACTCGAGCACGTCCGAACTCCGGCCGCCCGCGCGAAATCATTGCCGCCGTCGACTTAGGCCACGAAGCGGCATTGCGTGCACCACTCGGCAGACGAGCCTCCCGTCGCGTAGAGCCCCTCCGCCACCCATTTGGTAGCGGAGGGCAAAACCCGAAACCCTCCGCCTTTTTAAATCGTCGCGGCGTTGAGCCGCCGCCTGTTTGAGCCATTTGACCGGGTTTGACCTTCCCCATGTCAGCGACATGCGGGACCAGCCGCCTAATTAATCTAGGTTAGTTTAAGTTAAAACGCTAACTAACTTGATTAGTTAGGTTAGTCAGCGACACGGAGGACCCACTGGTCAGTTTGACCTGGGCTGCCCGTTGACTCGCTTACGTCATCTTGACATAGTCTTGTGTGATGAAATTCTTTTCTGGATTTATTTTTATATAGGAAATTCCAGAAAATAACCAAAACTTCTAAAATTCATATAAAATCAACCGTAGCTCCAAATCAAATAAATTATATATGAAAAATTATCAGAAAAATTCAAGGAATCCATCTGTACCATTTTCATGCATGTTTGAACAATGTTTGTCCTCTGTTTTGGACAAAACAAATAAAGGGCATTTGAATAATCATATATGGAGTTTGAATTTGGATCATGTATTCAAACCAACTTCATTTAAATCATAGCTAGATGCATTAGCTCAAATCACAGCATATTGCCATGTCATGATCATGCATCATATTGTGCATTTGCATTGATTGTGTTTCTTTCTCGATTCTTGGTAATTGCCCCTCTCGATAGGCGCATTCCGACGATGAGTTCGTTGACACCGACGAAGAGATATATTATCTTGAAGTGCGGCAAGCAAAACCCACTTGTTCATTCGATACAATCCCACTCTCGCTCCTGCTCTCTTTTCTGCATTAGGACAACAACGTTTCAACTGTTACATGCTGCGGTAGTTGAACCCCTTTATCCTCTGCATGACTGTCATTCCACGGTATATAGATGAAACCCACTAGCATGAGTAGGAGTTGTTTGAGCCTGATGTGCCTACTCATTCATGCTTGTTTGTCATGCCTGCTATTGCTTAGAGTTGTGTCAGGTCGATTCATCGGGAATGAATCGGAGGTGTGTAAACATGTCCTCTTGTTGAGAGCTAAGTGTGTGAACACGATTTGGTAAAGGTAGCGGTGAGAGGCCATGTAGGAGTACATGGTGGGTTGTCTCATTGCAGCCGTCCTCGAGAACTGAGTTACGTGTTTGTGATCCATGAGCAGTTACTACCACACATTGGGCTCAGGCGCTCCAAGCCCTCTCGGCTTCTTAATCACCCTTGTTCTCTGTCCGGGAGTTGCAACTAGTTTACGGTGTTTGTAGGTAGTGTTAGTAGTCTACCAAGTGGCACCCGTGCAGGTGGGCTTGGGACGGACTAGGCACCGTGGCATGGTGTACCAGCGTAGATCCACCCGTCGAGGTGGGCTTGGGAACCCTGCTCACATCGTTTGGGGCCGTGGCGACACCCGGCGGATCTCCTTGCGGATGGAACCCGAATAGGCGATAAACACGGACGAGAGACTTGAGTGTTTAGGTAGGCCGTGGCCGACTCCTCGCCCGGCTTCGCTTGAAGGTTGCCGTGGTACATGGCGTGTCTGAGGCGATAAGTGGCGAGCGTGCGTGAAGAAGTACACCCTGCGGGGTTATCATTATCTATTGAATAGCGGATTCCTCGGATATGGAAACTTGGACCCTTATGCAGTTCATAGACAAGTGAAAGTGGATACTCTAAAATGCGCAAGATAAGCATGAGTGCTATGGATGGCGTTCTCGTGGGAGGCGGGAGCGGATCCATAGTGGTGTATTGATATGGTGAATATGTGGACTCGTGTGCGCCACCTCAAAAGAGTTACTTGCGATCGTAGTTCGGGATAGCCACCGAGTCAAAGCTGGCTTGCTGCAGTTAAACTCCACCACCCCTTTGTTGATAATGATGCATATGTAGTTAGTTACGATGTAAGTCTTCTTTGGGTACATTTGTACTCACGTTTGCCTATTTTATGTTTTTGCGAGAGACTTGGTCTCGCTAGTAGTTCCACGTGGACTTGACATTTAGCTTGTTACCTCAGCTACGATCTTGTGCCCTCGGCGAGATCTAGTAGATAGTCGAGGCTTCTAAGCCTTTTTCATTTGTAGATGTACGTACTCGGACATGTTAAGCTTCGCTTGTGCTTTGATTTGTATGCTTCAATGTTGGGTCATGAGACCCTGTTTGTAATATCTCGCTCCTCGGGCCTAATGAATACATACTTGAGTCGTAGAGTCATGTTGTGATGCCATGTTGTATTTGCACATATCGAGCATATTGTGTGTATGTTATTGAAATGCTTGGTATGTGTGTGATCGACTATCTAGTTGTTTATCCTTAGTAGCCTCTCTTACCGGAAATGTCTCCTAGTGTTTCCTTCGAGCCATGGTAGCTTACTCTTGCTTGAACACTTAGGCTGGCGGCATATGTCCTTCTTCGTTCTGTATGCATCCTTCGGAAATGTCACGCGATGAATACCGAGTCTGTTAGCCCGCTACAGCCCGGTTTATCGAGTCTGCTAGCCCAGTGCTACAGCACTGGATTCACTCGCCGATGACCGACACGTTCGATCTTTGGGTCATGGATGCTGTCCTGTAAGTCTGTGCCACTTTGGATTTACGACTAGCCATGTCGCCGGGCTCCTTATCATATGGATGCTAGCGACACTATCATATCGTGTGCCAAAAGGCATAAGCGGTCCCGGGCAAAGGTAAGGCGACACACGTGGGGATACCGTGCGTGAGGCCGCAAAGTGATATGAGGTGTTCTGAGCTAGATCGATGTGACATTGAGTCGAGGTCTGACAGTTTTGGTATCGAGCTTGTTGCTGTAGGATTACCAAGCCAAACTGGTCGAAGTTGAGTCTAGAAATGCTTTAGTTATATGTAGGGGAATTGATTGTGGGATGGAACGTAAGGCTCTTTTTACTCCTTATACCTCATGGCCCTCTGATCTGAGTCATCCTCTTCTCTTCCTGCGGGGTTAAGGAACTAGGCCTTCTCATCTATCTATTAGGCTGACGTGTTACAAATCCATAGACTTATAGAATTGATAGTTTCAAGCCTCAATTCAGTTTCTACTATTTATAGTATGTTCTCAGTTGATCCAGAACCTTGATATGATGTTGTTAAGTGACTATGCAAATCCTGTGCCACCATTTTTGTAGCATGTCTAAATTCTTTTGAGCATTTACAGCCGTTATGCTGTCCGAGTCATCCCAGGTTTCAAAACAATCTGATGCACTTGCAAATCCTTTCCCTCTGGTTTTGATGTTCCTTTGGGCCAGATTAATCACACTAAATGCTGAGTTGAGGTACTCTATTGCCTCGACATATATGTTGGAGTTAGTATTATGACCCTAGGTGTTTTATGGAGTCACCTAGTAATCCAGCCATGCTTTGTGTTCCCAGTGTGATGATTCTGGCCGTCATTCTTGAAAGCATCCCGTGATGCCATTTAGTAGTAGGTATTCTATTCCTGGGTTTTTGAACCCGAGATTCACCCTACTTACCTCGTGTTGATAGTGTTTGCTAGTTCCTTTAGGATATTAGTAACCTTTGCATTAGTCCTCGATGTTTGTGGTATTTCCTTCTTCCAAATACTATGAACCGCTTACGGCAGATGTTTGTTGGATCAAAAGATCACAACCGGAGTGCTCTCGATGGGTTCTCCATTCATAATTGTGATTCTGCCAGTTCTACCTTTCAGCATGGGTTATCCGGAAGAAATATGTTGAACTTGTTTGACATTCTAATCCATGCATCCACAACTCAGAAAATTATATGTTCCTTGAGTTGTCCCCCTTTAGTTGTATTCCGACCTTAGCCTATCAGTTGATAGTCAAGAGTATGTGTGCATTCGTGTTTATCGGCGCCTTTTACTCTTGTGGTCCGTCAAGCCATTCTCTTCTGGAATGACTAGGAGAAACAAACTCCAGTACCTCATCCATATCCAGGATTGGGTCAAAGCAGTTGTATTCCGCAGATCGAAATGCAATCAAGCTTTTAGTCTGTTCTACCCTGAAGTATTACCTTCCTTATGTCAGGATTGTCATGAGAATTGCACCACCTCTTATGAATTCTTGACACAGTGATACTTCTCGCCATCATTTTTATTTCTCGGTTTCCGTGTTGTTGCAACCGAATCTTGACAGTGAACTATGATGTGTGAAATCAATACTCCAGCAACTTTGTTGTTGGGTAGCTAATGGACAACAATTTCATTCTTAGCGTGTTGGTTATTGAATCATCATCCTAAGATTGATCGTGCTACCTAGTCCATATTTCTGGTGCACTCTTGATCAATGAGTTAGGATTATCCAATTCCTTGCTTATTTCACCATATCGTCTTGCCACGAAAAGCAAGATTGTTCTCGAGCTTAGTAACATATCGGTGGTTCGTGATTCTCGAATGTCTTCTCGGAGGTATCACCGAGGATGTTACGACCGCTATGTTGAGCTCGTGATCAAGTTGGTTTTCGAAACCACCCCTTCTCCAAGAAACTGTGTTGGATACCCCTGAGCTAGTTGGTTGAGCTAGACAACAACTTGGAGAGTTGGAAGATAAAAGCTTGTCCGACTTAGTTCATTCCAAAGGGATATCCCGGTGCGTGCGTGTTGAAGAAAGATGGTATCTTCAACGATTGACCCTCGTGTTCAGTTAATGGACCTATCATCTTAACCAATCTTTGATTGGAGTATGGGCTAACCTCAAATCAAATCAGAACCAACGATGTTCGCAATGTTGTGTTACTCGTGGTTGATTCCTCGAGCATACACCATTATATCCTTTGGTCTGACCAATGCTATCACCTTGTTCACCTAATTGTGGAATTCCACCTATATGGAAACCTGGGTGAATTGTTGTTGGGCCATCGACAACATCCTTGTCTTCTCCATAATTTTGTTGAACATTAAGCTAGTGTTGGAAACTTTTGAAAGCATTTCTTCATGCTAGCTCATGAAGCATATGTTCGGATGTAAGAAGTGACTTCCTCCAGTTCATGTGCATTTGATGCAAGTTGCCGCCGTGGATTCGAGAAAGTCGATGTTGCTTCCTTTGGAATCATCCCAAATCAGTCATGCAGATGTGCGAAGTATTCCGTGGTCTGGAGACTTGCAACCTTCATTCTATATGCATTCCTAGCACACCAAGCCACTGATTGATTTGTTCTAGGAAAAGAAGTTAATTGCTAATCCATGGTAATGTACAAAGACTTCGATATCCTCGATGATGGTTCCCCACCTGAACTCGGTAGTGTTTTATTGTAAGACTACCATGTGGTCATGCTTGTCTAGGACAGTGTGTTCACATTTATGTAGCAAAACCAGCTCATGTTTTGGAGCTTGCTATCGTAGTTCATTCCCCGAGAATCACGCAACGCCATCTTGTCGATTTGTGTTGCAAACTTTCATTCTTCTTTCTAGACTCGATGAGTGCGGAATAGTCGACACCAACCAGATCTGAATCTCGGCAGATATGATGGTTGGAACATTCCCAATAGTTGCATTTGCTCCCGACTTGCCTTTGCCATTGTGCCAATTTCCCATGGGCTGCCTTCTCGCGAGTTGCTATCCAAGATCATCTTCAAAATTGGACCTACCATGGGTCCCATCCATTTCCGATGATAAGCAAAATCATCCATGACATTGTCTTCAACAAGGTAATCTACATCATCCATTCTGGTCTGAGTATGTCATTCTTTCGGACTCCTTCAAATGATCGATTGTGTTTTGCCTTAGGCTGGTGTAAAGAGTTTCAATGATATCTGAATCAAAGGTAATTCTTTTTGCCACTTAAGGGATGATTCTAGGAGTCACCTCTCCCAAGGTGCCCCATTACGGGATCATAGTAATTGTTTCTTCGCTACTTTGAAACCCTCATCAAATTGTTTCTTCCATCCCTCCTGGTGCATGACTTGCCTCTCAGCTCCAGAGATGTTTCTACGTCTCATTCCGTGAGTTGATCTTGTAATCATTGAGATGATCCTAAGTTGCTAGAACCTCAAGAAGATCGATCCTTCCAGAGTCTTTCTTTCCCTCTCGTTATCATGTTGGCTGGAGTTCTCAGAGCAAGACGACAAAACAAAGATGGTGATTGAATCAACGTTCATTTAAAGGGCAATTGGATCATGAAGATCGTGTTAGCTTTGTGCCCCCCCTATCTTCTTACCTCACGTCTTGAATCTCGGGGCGAGATTCTTGTTTAGTGGGGGCGAGTTGTCACATCCCTAGCTTCTAGTATTGCACTAGGCTAGCTTCATGTGTGCATCATATTTAAATTTTGCTTAATTTTGAAATGGGGATTGACAAACCCTAGCACCAAAATTGAATCAAATAGGGTCAACCATAAAATCTTTTCAATAAACCCAAAATGTCCCTAAGAAAAGTTCATGATTTCTGGTTAAGGTGGAAACCTCTCCAAAAATGGTGAATATATTCTTAGATCATTTATGGATTTTTGAATTAACTCATAAAGTATTTGAATTTGGGCATTTGAATGCTATAAATAATTTAAATGCTCAAATAATTCTGAAACTAAATGTGGGTTGTTGCATATATTTCAGAAGGTGCCCACAATTATTTTCAGGATTTTAGAAGTGCTCTGGTATTTTAATAAAGCCCAAATAACTCTGAAAAATAGAAAAGCGTAAGAGAAAAGTAAAATAGGCGAAACTTACAGAGCTTACAGGCGCCAAAGAATCGCCCAGCTCTGTCTTTGGCCCACTGCTGCCCAGCCCACCGGCCTCCTCCTTGTCGTCTTCCTCCTTCGCCAGAGGAGGGCGAGGCGTGTGCCGCCGCCCGACCCTGACTGCAGCCTGCCACCTCCTGCTTACCCGCTTCATGTTGGAGGCACCAAAGGCGCCACGCCTCCCCTCGCCTCCCTCGACCGCTTGTTCATCCCCATCCCTCCTCTGCCGCCCTCTCTCCCTGCGACCGAAACCTTTGTCGTCGCCGCCGCTCGTCGTTGCCGTAGCCACCGTCCACCTCTCATCTCGCCGACAGCGTCCACGAGCTTCGCTTAGACTCCCTCGGCGTCCTCGGCGAGCAAAAAGCAGGGAGACACCGTATCGTCGTCACCGCCGTCGTCTTCATCGTCGGCCGCCCGAGATCGCCATCGCCGTTTCGTCGCCGTCTCTGCCTCCCCGTGCTCGCCGCCTACCTCGTCCGACCCGCTGTGAGCTCCTACGTTGTTCCCCCTTACTTTCCCGTTCGTTTGCCTCGCCTAGACCGTAGTCCGCCGGAGCCGTGAGCTCCTCGCCGCCGGCGATGATGCAGTCACCGCCACGGTCACTGCAGCCCGTGTCCAAGCACACCAACGTGCTCAGAACCTCTCCGCGCACCCGTAGCCACCACAGATCCTCCTCCACGAACACCCTAGCGGTGAACTCGAACACGTCCGAACTCCGGCCGCCCGCGCAATCATTGCCGCCGTCGACAGGCCACCGGGCATTGCGTGCACCACTCGGCAGACGAGCCTCCCGTCGCGTAGAGCCCCTCCGCCGCCCATTTGGTAGCCGGAGGGCAAAACCAAACCCCTCCGCCCGCTTTGTCGTGCGCGGCGTTGAGCCGCCGACCTGTTTGAGCCATTTGACGGGGTTTGACCTTCCCTGTGTCAGCGACATGCGGGACCAGCCGCCTAATTAATCTAGGTTAGTTTAAGTTAAGCGCTAACTAACTCGATTAGTTAGGTTAGTCACTGACACGGAGGACCCACTGGTCAGTTTGACCTGGGCTGCCCGTTGACTCGCTTACGTCATGCTGACGTAGTGCTGACGCAGTAAATTCTTTTCTGGATTTATTTTTATATAGGAAATTCCAGAAAATAACCAAAACTTCTAAAATTCATATAAAATCAACCGTAGCTCCAAATCAAATAAATTATATATGAAAAATTATCAGGAAAATTCAAGGAATCCATCTGTACCATTTTCATGCATGTTTGAACAATGTTTGTCCTCTGTTTTGGACAAAACAAATAAAGGGCATTTAAATAATCATATATGGAGTTTGAATTTGGATCATGTATTCAAACCAACTTCATTTAAATCATAGCTAGATGCATTAGCTCAAATCACAGCATATTGCCATGTCATGATCATGCATCATATTGTGCATTTGCATTGATTGTGTTTCTTTCTCGATTGCGGTAATTGCCCCTCTCGATAGGCGCGTCCGACGATGAGTTCGTTGACACCGCGAAGAGATATATTATCTTCAGAAGTGCCAGGCAAGCAAAACCCCCTTGTTCATTCCGATACAATCCCACTCTCTCGCTCCTGCTCTCTTTTACTGCATTAGGACAACAACGTTTCAACTGTTACATGCTGCGGTAGTTGAACCCCTTTATCCTCTGTATGACTGTCATTCCACGATAAATAGATGAAACCCACTAGCATGAGTAGGAGTTGTTTGAGCCACTGATGTGCCTACTCATTCATGCTTGTTTGTCATGCCTGCTATTGCTTAGAGTTGTGCAGTGCGATTCATCGGGAATGAATCGGAGGTGTGTAAACATGTCCTCTTGTTGAGAGCTAAGTGTGTGAACACGATTTGGTAAAGGTAGCGGTGAGAGGCCATGTAGGATACATGGTGGGTTGTCTCATTGCAGCCGTCCTCGAGAACTGAGTTACGTGTTTGTGATCCATGAGCAGTTACTACCACACATTGGGCTCAGGCGCTCCAAGCCCTCTCGGCTTCTTAATCACCCTTGTTCTCTGTCCGGGAGTTGCAACTAGTTTACGGTGTTTGTAGGTAGTGTTAGTAGTCTACCAAGTGGCACCGGTATAGGTGGGCTTGGGACAGACTAGGCACCATGTACGGTGTACCAAGCGTAGATCCACCCGTCGAGGTGGGCTTGGGAACCCTGCTCACATCGTTTGGGGCCGTGGCGACACCCGGCGGATCTCCTTGCGGATGGAACCCGAATAGGCGATAAACACGGACGAGAGACTTGAGTGTTTAGGTAGGCCGTGGCGACTCCTCGCCCGACTTCGCTTGAAGGTTGCCGCGGTACATGGCGTGTCTGAGGCGATAAGTGGCGAGCGTGCGTGAAGAAGTACACCCTGCGGGGTTATCATTATCTATTGAATAGCGGATTCCTCGGATATGGAAACTTGGACCCCTTGTACAGCTCATAGACAAGTGAAAGTGGATACTCTAAAATGCGCAAGATAAGCGTGAGTGCTATGGATGGCGTTCTCGTAGGGAGGCGGAGGCGGATCCATAGTGGTGTATTGATATGGTGAATATGTGGACTCGTGTGCGCCACCTCAAAAGAGTTACTTGCGATCGTAGTTCGGGATAGCCACCGAGTCAAAGCTGGCTTGCTGCGGTTAAACTCCACCACCCCTTTGTTGATAATGATGCATATGTAGTTAGTTACGATGTAAGTCTTCTTTGGGTACATTTGTACTCACGTTTGCCTATTTTATGTTTTTGCAGAGAGACTTCAGTCTCGCTAGTAGTTCCACG
Organism: Aegilops speltoides; assembly: GCA_021437245.1. Taxonomy (NCBI): domain Eukaryota; kingdom Viridiplantae; phylum Streptophyta; class Magnoliopsida; order Poales; family Poaceae; genus Aegilops; species Aegilops speltoides. The sequence continues at coordinate 395,750,979 of CM038142.1, read as the reverse complement.
TGGACTTCGACGTTTAGCTTGTTACCTCAGCTACGATCTTGTGCCCTCGGCAGGATCTAGTAGATAGTCAGGCTTCTAAGCCTTTTTCATTTGTAGATGTCTGTACTCAGACATGTTAAGCTTCCGCTTGTGCTTTGATTTGTATGCTCTGAATGTTGGGTCATGAGACCCCTGTTTGTAATATCTCGCTCCTCGGAGCCTAATGAATACATACTTGAGTCGTAGAGTCATGTTGTGATGCCATGTTGTATTTGCACATATCGAGCATATTGTGTGTATGTTATTGAAATGCTTGGTATGTGTGGGATCTGACTATCTAGTTGTTTATCCTTAGTAGCCTCTCTTACGGAAATGTCTCCTAGTGTTTCCTTTGAGCCATGGTAGCTTGCTCTTGCTTGAACACTTAGGCTGGCGGCATATGTCCTTCTTCGTTCACGTATACGTCCCTTCGGGAAATGTCGCGATGAATACCGGAGTCTGTTAGCCCGCTACAGCCGGTTTGCGAATCTGCTAGCCAGTGCTACAGCACTGGATTCACTCGCGATGGTGACACGTTCGATCTGCCGGGTCATGGATGCTGTCCTGTAAGTTTGTGCCACTTTGGATTTATGACTAGCCATGTCAGCCGGGCTCCTTATCATATGGATGCTAGCGACACTATCATATACGTGTGCCAAAAGGCGCAAACGGTCCCGGGCAAAGGTAAGGCGACACCCGTGGGGATACCGTGCGTGAGGCCGCAAAGTGATATGAGGTGTTACAGGCTAGATCGATGTGACATTGAGTCGGGGTCCTGACAGGGAGAAGGTACAATTACCTCATCAAGTTCTACTTTCCTCCCACTCACTTCTTTCGAGAGAAACTCCTTCTCTAGAAAGGATCCATTCTTAGCAATGAATGTCTTGCCTTCGGATCTGTGATAGAAGGTATACCCAACTGTCTCCTTTGGGTATCCTATGAAGACACATTTCTCCGATTTAGGTTCGAGCTTATCAGGTTGAAGCTTTTTCACATAAGCATCGCATCCCCAAACTTTAAGAAACGACAACTTTGGTTTCTTGCTAAACCACAGATTCATAAGGTGTCGTCTCAGCAGATTTCGACGGTGTTCTATTCAGTGTGAATGCGGCCGTCTCTAGAGCATAACCCCAAAGCGATAGCGGTAAATCTGTAAGAGACATCATAGATTGTACCATATCTAGTAAAATACGATTCGACGTTCGGACACACCATTACGCTGTGGTGTTCGGGTGGCGTAAGTTCTTGAAACTATTCGCATTGTTTCAAATGTAGAACAAACTCGTAACTCAAATATTCACCTCCACGATCAGATCGTAGAAATTTAATTTTCTTGTTACGATGATTTTCAACTTCACTCTGAAATTCTTTGAACTTTTCAAATGTTTCAGACTTATGTTTCATTAAGTAGATATACCCATATCCGCTTAAGTCATCTGTGAAGGTGAGAAAATAACGATATCCATACGAGCCTCAACATTCATTGGACCACATACATCTGTATGTATGATCTCCAATAAATCTGTTGCTCTCTCCATAGTACTGGGAGAGCGGGTTTTAGTCATCTTGCCCATGAGGCACGGTTACTTAAGTGCCAAGTGATTCATAATCAAGTGACTCCAAAAGTCCATCGGTATGGAGTTTCTTCATCGCTTTACACCAATATGACCTAAGCGGCGATGCCACAAATAAGTTGCACTATCATTATCAACTCTGCATCTTTTGGTTTCAACATTATGAATATGTGTATCACTACTATCGAGATTCATCAAAATAGACCACTCTTCAAGGGTGCATGACCATAAAAGATATTATTCATATAAATAGAACAACCATTATTCTCTCGATTTAAGCGAATAACCGTCTCGCATCAAACAAGATCCGGATATAATGTTCATGCTCAACGCAGCACCAAATAACAATTATTTAGGTCTAAAACTAATCCGAAGGTAGATGTAGAGGTAGCGTGCCGACCGCGATCACATCGACTTTGGAACCATTTCCCAGCGCATCGTCACCTTGTCCTTTGCGAGTTAAGCAATCCGTAGTCCTGTTTGAGTTGCAAATATTAGCAAGAACCAGTATCAAATACCAGTGCTACTACGAGCTCTAGTAAGGTACACATCAATAACATGTATATCACATATACCTTTGTTCACCTTGCCATCCTTCTTATCCGCCAAATACTTGGGGCAGTTCCGCTTCCGATGACGATCGCTTGCGGTAGAAGCACTCGTTTCAGGCTTAGGTCCAGACTTGGGTTTCTTCTCTGAGCGCAACTTGCTTGCTGTTCTTCTTGAAGTTCCTTCTTCTTCCCTTTACCTTTCTTCTTGAAACTAGTGGTCTTATTGACCATCAACACTTGATGCTCCTTCTTGATTTCTACCTCCGCAGCCTTGACATTGCAAAGAGCTCAGGTATAGTCTTTACTAACCCTTGCATATTATAGTTCATCACGAAGCCTTTGTAGCTTGGTGGCGGTGATTGAAGAATTACATCAATGACACAATCATCCGGAAGATTAACTCCCAATTCGTCAAGTGATTGTAGTACCCGGACATTACGAGTATGTGCTCACTAATGAACTATTCTCCTCCATCTTGCGGTTGTAGAACTTATTGGAGACTTCATATCTCTCAATCTGGGCATTACTGTTGGAATATTAACTTCAACTCTGGAACATCTCATATGCTCTATGGCGTTCAAAACGTCGTTGAAGTCCCGGTTCTAAGCCGTAAAGCATGGCACCTTGAACTATAGAGTAGTCATCAGCTTTGCTCGCAGACGTTCACAACATCCGGTGTTGCTCAAAGGCGAGTCTGGCACCTAGCGGTGCATCGGGGCGTAACTCTTACGTGCAGCAATGAGGATGATCCTCGAGATTCTGGACCCGATCCGTGTAATTGCTACCATCATCTTTCAACTTTGCTTTCTCAAGGAGCGCATTAAAATTCAACGGAACAACAAAGACGAGCCATCTATCTACAAACAAACATAAACAAGCAAGATACTATCGGTACTAAGTTCATGATAAATTTAAGTTCAATTAATCATATTACTTAAGAACTCCCACTTAGCAGACATCCCTCTAGTCATCTTAAGTGATCACGTGATCCAAATCAACTAAACCATAACCGATCATCACGTGAAATGGAGTAGTTTTCAATGGTGAACATCTTATGTTGATCATATCTATTATATGATTCACGCTTGACCTTTCGGTCTCCGTGTTCCGAGGCCATATCTGCATATGCTAGGCTCGTCAAGTATAACCCGAGTATTCTGCGTGTGCAAAACTGGCTTGCACCCGTTGTAGATGGACGTGAGAGCTTATCACACCGATCATCACGTGGTGTGCAGGCACGACGAACTTTGGCAGCGGTGCATACTCGGGAGAACACTTCTTCATAATTTAGTGAGAGATCATCTTATAATGCTACCGTCAATCAAAGCAAGATAAGATGCATAAAGGATAAACATCACATGCAAATCAATATAAGTGATATGATATGGTCATCATCATCTTGTGCCGTGATCTCCATCTCTGCAGCACCACCATGATCACCATCGTCACCGGCGCGACACCTTGATCTCCATCGTAGCATTGTTGTCGTCTCGCCAAACTTATGCTTCTCGACTATCGCTCCCGCTTAGTGATAAAGTAAAGCATTACAGGCGATTGCATTGCATACAATAAGCGACAACCATATGGCTCTCGCCGATTGCCGATAACCGGTTACAAAACATGATCATCTCATACAATAAAATATAGCATCACGTCTTGACCATATCACATCACAACATGCCCTGCAAAAACAAGTTAGGCGTCCTCTACTTTGTTGTTGCAAATTTTACGTGGCTGCTACGGGCTTAAGCAAGAACCAGTCTCACCTACGCATCAAAACCACAATGATACTTCGTCAAATAGACTCCGTTTTAACCTTCTCAAGGACCGGGCGTAGCCTTTTCAGTTCAACTAAAGTGAGAGAGACAGACACCCGCCGGTCACCTTTAAGCAACGAGTGCTCGTGGCGGTGAAACCAGTCTCGCGTAAGCGTCTGGCGTAATGTCGGTCCGGGCCGCTTCATCTCACAATACCGCTGAACCAAAGTATGACATGCTGGTAGGTAGTATGACTTGTATCGCCCACAACTCACTTGTGTTCTACTCATGCAAAACATCAAACCATAGAAAAAACCTAGGCTCGATACCCTTTGTTGGGGAGCGTAGTAATTTCAAAAATTTTCCTACGCACACGCAAGATCATGGTGATGTATAGCAACGAGGGAGAGTGTTGTCTCGTACCCTCGTAGACCGAAGCGGAAGTGATCTGGCGTAGAGGAAGTAGTCGTCACGTTCTCCTCGCGATCCGACCGATCCGGCGCCGTTACTCGGCGCCCCGAGTTCTTGACACGTACAGCTCGATGGCGTCCCTCGTACTCGATCCAGCCGAGTGTCGAGGGAGAGTTCTGTCGAGACGACGGCGTGGTGGCGATCTTGATGTTCTATCGGCAGGGCTTCGCCTAAGCTTGCGACGATATGACCGAGGTAGAATATGGTGGAGGGGGCACCTGCGGCTAAGGAACGATCCGTAGATCAAACTTGTGTGTTCTAGGGTGCCCCTGCCCCGTGATATAAAGGAGGGAGGGGGAGGTGCGGCCGGCCTAGAGGAGGCGGGGAGGAGTCCTACTCCCAGGGAGTAGGACTCCCCCTTCCTAGTTGGAGTAGGATTGGGGGAGGGAAGAGGAAGAGGCGCGCCCCCTCTTTGTCCTATTCGGACTAGGGGGGGCGCGCGGCCTGCCCTAGACGGCCCCTCCTCTTCTCCCTCGAGGCCCACTAAGGCCCATTTAGTTCCCGGGGGTTCCGGTAACCTCCCGGTACTCCGGTAAATTCCCGATTTCACCCGGAACCATTCCGGACTCCAAATATAGGCTTCCAATATATCAATCTTTATGTCTCGACCATTTCGAGACTCCTCGTCATGTCCGTGATCACATCAGGGACTCGAACTTCTTGGTAAATCAAAATACATAAACTCATAATAAGCATCGCCGAAACCTTAGCGTGCGGACCCTACGGTTCGAGAACAATGTAGACATGACCGAGACCGTCTCCGGTCAATAACCAACAGCGGGACCTGGATGCCCATATTGGTTCCTACATATTCTACGAAGATCTTTATCGGTCGACCGCATAACAACATCGTTGTTCCTTTGTCATCGGTATGTTACTTGCCCGAGATTCGATCGTCGGTATCCAATACCTAGTTCAATCTCGTTACGGCAAGTCTCTTTACTCGTTCCGTAATACATCATCTCACAGCTAACTCATTAGTTGTATTGCTTGCAAGGCTTGATGATGTGTATTACCGAGAGGGCCCAGAGATACCTCTCCGACAATCGGAGTGACAAAACCTAATCTCGAAATCGCCAACCCAACATCGCCTTTGGAGACACTGTAGTACTCCTTTATAATCACCCGATTCGTTGTGACGTTTGGTAGCACCAAAGTGTTCCTCCGTGGCAGGGAGTTGCATAATCTCATAGTTACAGGAACATGTATAAGTCATGGATAAAAGCGGTAGCAACATACTAAGCGATCGAGTGCTAAGCTAATGGAATGGGTCATGTCAATCAGATCATTCTACTAATGATGTGACCTTGTTAATCAAATAACAACTCTTTGTTCATGGTTAGGAAACATAACCATCTTTGATTAACAAGCTAGTCTAGTAGAGGCATACTAGTGACATATTGTTTGTTTATGCATTCACACATGTATCATGTTTCCGGTTAATACAATTCTAGCATGAATGATAAACATTTATCATGAAATAAAGAAATAAATAATAACTTTATTATTGCCTCTAGGGCATATTTCCTTCAGAGGACACCGCCAGCTCCGCCAAGGCCCCGCGGCACCAACAACGAGGCAAAGGACACCGCCGGCTCCGCCGAGGCCCCGCCCCGCCAACAACGAGCCAGAGGACATCACCGGCTCAGCCGAGGCCCTACCCTGCCGGCAACGTGGGGGAGGATTTCCACCGCTCTGCCGAGGCGCCGCCCGTCGGCAACGAGATAGAGGACATCGCCCACTGCCAACGAGGCCGCACCACATAGAAAACGAGGAAGAGTAGAACACGGTAGGTCGCCGCCGCTCGGGTCCAAGTAAGGCCACCGCTGCTACCTTCAGTTGAAGCCAAGCTAGGCGGGTTGACCATTGATGCTGGTTAGCTTCTTGGCAGCGACGTGGAGTCGGAGAGCTGCGCTGGAGAAGAACGCTGCTTCTACTTAATTGCTGGTGCAGTTGGCTGACTGACACATGGGCCCAACAGGCCACATGTCAGTCACGCAACTGCACCTGTAGTTAAGTCACTGAAGCTTCTGTTCGGCTCAGCGGGACACAGGTGAGTAGCTTCGGTTAGTTAATTATACCTCCAGCACACCCCTTTTTAGTTGAAGAATGTATGAAATGTAATGAAATCCGGCATGTTTATTATGAAATCCGACCGTGTATGAATGAATTTATTTCGATTAGTTTGAATTCATGTATCACTGGCATTGGATGAACATGCAAAACAATACGTACTAGCATTATTCCCAGGGTGATCACCTCGTTTGCAGTAGTTTCACATGTACTCCCTCCGGTCCTTTCTAGTCTGCATACAAGTTTTGTCTGCAGTCAAAGTTTCTCTACTTTGACCAATCTTATACAAAAAAGTATGCACTTTCACAATGTGCGAAGTAAAAAGGAACAGAAGGAGTACAAAGAGTTTGAGCAACTTTTTAGCGTTTTTGTACATTGCAATCAAACACACAGGCCTGGCAATTCATAGAGAACATTGAAAACAATCGATTATTATGCATCTCAGCGACTCACATGTCAGAGGCAATATTTACTTCACAACTAAAGAATAAAGAAAAAAGTTGATCGACGCTGCTGACAGCAAAGGGCGTCCCATTCGAAAATATCAAACGCATATCTTGCTAAAATCAATGGGCAAAATTTGACAAGGTTATCCCATTCCAAAATATCAAATGCCTACGATTGTGGAATGGGCAGGGTTTGCCATCAGTTCGGACATTGACATGGCACCTCGTGCTAAATAAACCAGCTGTTCTTTTTGTGCAGTTCCACCAAAATCAACCAAATTCGCGCGTAGCTTGTATGATTTCGCCCTTATATGTTGCAACGCCTTGAACTTATGGGCACCTCCTTTCTTGTGGTGGAAATGAATGATTCGATGTATTCATGAACATTTTGTGCAGTCTCCATTGAAATCAAGCTGAGCACCCTTGTTTGCACAAATACAAAAAGTGATTAGTATAAAGCAAACTGTACTATGAATTGACAGTTTCAACAGGCACATACATGGTCCATGTAGAGCACACTTTTAGAAAAATGGAACTCACCAGAAAGAATCCTAGAACAACATTGTACTCGCGCATCACAGCAAAAAAATGGAGATTTGTCAGTCCTTCTGAGCTGAAGTTAGTTTGGTCTTGTGGGGAGTAATGTAACCATCCTTCAACTGCTCCTTCTGATGAGAAGATAGACATGGCTTCTTCATCCTGGCATAATCGGAACTAGTCACTTCATGTACTCCATATTCTTCTTCAGAGGAAGATGATCCTATTGTGCAAAGACAAGAGGACTACTAAATGCTAGCATCCCTATTTGCTCGAAAAAAAGGAAAGGAAACATCTAAAACAGCACAGATGAAGCACTTCTCAAGGACAATACCACTTTTTCATGATAGTATCTAAATAGTAGCACAACACCAATAGAGATGACAAATCTCAATCATATGGATGAAATCAGTGGGCGAGTACCAACCTTTGTCAGGAGGCTGATTGTGTAGAGCATACAAATGAAGCACTTCTCCGGAACCATCTGTTGCTATCTACGGGGGTGGCCACGCTTACTATATAATCCTCGATTAGTTTAATGTTTCCAACATCTTCTTGTGCAGTTCCACTAAAATATATGGTATCTTCAAAGAATATCCCTGTTTGCACAAGTACAGATAATTACGTATGGCATCAAATCAGTGGCAAAACTATTGCTCGTTCCAGCCATAGCAATAAATTAAGATGCAAAACTATGTCATTACTTGTGTTATCACAGTTCCAGTGCTTCATTACAGCACAGGGAGTTGATTTTTGTTTTTCTTCCGCTTGTTCTTCCCCTTCATCACTTGGTTCAATAACAGACAAGCTTCGCCTTCAATGTAAGATTTGGCATGTCAATTAGGGAGCACAAGTATAGTACTAAACTTAATTTTCTGATGAAAGTGAAAAAATACAGGCCATCAGTTGTGAAATATCCCTATCTTACCTCAATGGGATATTACGGTGCACATACAGATTGGAAGTATTGTCTCCATTTGTGCAGTTCACTAAAATCAAGCAACATTATCATACAAGTAGCAGAACATATGAAAGCACACTGCAGAATCATGTGAAAGAAGGCTAGTACTGACCTCTCATGATGCGGAATTCAAACAACTCACAAGAAGAAGATGTGAACCAAATTCACCTTAACGGATAGGAAGTAAGATCTCCTCTTGTGCAGTTCCACTAAGATCAAGCAATCAAGCAACGTTGTCGGTGTGACATTTTGGTTGAACTGCACAAAACACTCTTAAAACAAAAGTGTTTTATGCAGTGCAACAAAAGGTCACAATGGCAACGAGGTGAAGTAGATAACCCTGTTTACACAGAGGTGCAAAGGAAACAATTAGTGGTCAATAAGGGTGGATGACACAGAAGCCAACAAAAAGAAGTATCTACCTTATCTAAATGGGAAAAAAAGCAAGACAGTAGCATTTCTCAAACGGTGGCATTGATTAATATTAACATAGAGATTATATTAACAATAAAATTTGTTAAACATGTAATTTGCTTTTAACTGTGGCATTGCATCAATTTTCCAGCGACATTATTAGACGGTGTTTGTTTACAGGGACATTTTGGTGTATGGACTAAAAAAACTCCGTGTCAGACACATCTAAACCAAACAGGAGGTACTTTTAGGGACTAAAAGTGGGCATTTGGGACTAAAGAAAAAAGACCCCGAGGGAGTCTTTTTGGGACTTTTTCCAACAGTTTCCCCTGCCACGCATCGCACCTTGTTTCTATTAGTTCATTACTAGGGGTAACATGGTCTTTTAGCATGTCATTTAATAACCTCTAGTCCATGTTTAGTCCCTGGAACCAAGCAGGTAGGGACTAGGGAGTTTTTAACCAAACAGGGCCTTAGATTAACAACAACTAATGAGTTGCATGGGACAGTGGACGCACCAGCACCATGTGCATCTACCGATGTACTGTCGTCATGCACAGTCTATTGCGACAAAGAACAAACAACCAAGGAGCATATTTGTGTTGGTCCCAGTTTTGTTATCTTTAGACACCTTTCCCTATGTGAGCGCAGCAAATCTAGTCCTGCTCAAACTCTACAGCCTTGTCCCTTCCTTTCCTTTTTGAACTAATACTTTCGCCCCTTCCTTTCCTCTTTGAACCACGTCCTAGATTTATGCGATACAAATTTCCCCACTACTTTCCCCCATTCCTTTCCTCTTTGAACCACGTCCTAGATTCATGCTATACAACTTTCCCCCTTCATTTCCTCTTTGAACCACGTCATAGATTCATGCTATATACAAATTTTCCCACTACTTTCCCCCACTCCTTTCCTCTTTGAACCACGTCCTAGATTCATGGTATACATGCAGCTAGAGCAATGCATGTGGAGTAAGTAAAATATACCTTAAGGTTCTTGGGGCGTGGTTCGGTGGGCGACGGGACGGCAGCGAAGAAGAAGGGGTCGGAGGCCCTCCCACGCCGCCGCTGGGTGGAAAGTGAACAACTGCGCCGGTAGTGGATTGCCTCCCTCGCTGACGGCGACAGCGTTAAGCCTCCTTCCCTTCCCGGCGGACGGATCCCGCTGGCTCTTTGAGCAGCAGTGAGGGGAGAGAGAGAGGCCAATGAAGTCTTGTTTAGATCTGGAGAGGGTGGGAGAGTGTGAAGAGAGCAACTAGAAGCGCTGGGGCTCCAGTGGGAGATGGCAAGAGAGTGTGAAGAGAGAAACTACAAGCGCTGAGGCTCCAGCGTGTATATATATACTGGAGAGAGAGTGTGAAGAGTGCAAACCCTAGAAAACATTTTGACCAGTCAAAGAATCCTCCTGGCAAAAGTTATGCTCAAGTGTAGTTATCGAACCCGAGACCTCAAGTTTGATGAGCGAATAGGCTAACCAGCTACACAACCCTCCCGTTATGTTCAGCGAGAGGAAAATAACCTTTTATACATTCCTGCAATCGTGTGACAAGCATGCCGTGTTTTTTTATGTGTGGGAGTCATTGGGATTTCAATCATAACCGTGTCATGTGGCTTTGGTGGTAAGACTATCCACAGTGGTGCAGAAATAATGAAGCCTTAGTCACCTTACCTCTCTCCACGTAGTACGTTGGGTCCCACCAGTCAGAGGGTGAAACAAATAAATTAATAAGAAAAATTAAAAGCACCAGCGGTGTATCTTACTGTTGGGGAACGTAGTAATTTCAAACATTTTCCTACGCACACGCAAGATCATGGTGATGCATAGCAACGAGAGGGGAGAGCATTGTCCACGTAACCTCGTAGACCATAAGCGGAAGCGTTATCACAACGCGGTTGATGTAGTCATACGTCTTCACGATCCGACCGATCCAAGTACCGAACGTACGGCACCTCCGAGTTCAGCACACGTTCAGCTCGATGACGATCCCCGGACTCCGATCCAGCAAAGTCTCGGGGATGAGTTCCGTCAGCACGATGGCGTGGTGATGATGATGATGTTCTACCAGCACAGGGCTTCGCCTAAACTCTGTGACGATATGATCGAGGTGGAATATGGTGGAGGGGGGCACCGCACACGGCTAAGGAACGATCACGTATATCAACTTGTGTGTTCTACGGTGCCCCCTGCCCCCGTAGATAAAGGAGCAAGGGGGGAGGCCGGCCGGCTCTTGTGGGCGCGCCAAGGAGGAGGAGTCCTCCTCCTAGTAGGAGTAGGACTCCCTCTTTCCTACTCCTACTAGGAGGGGGAAAGGAAGGGGGAGAGGGAGAGGGAAAGAGGGGGGCGCCGCCCCCCCTCTCCTAGTCCAATTCGGACAAGAGGGGGAGGGGGCGCGCGGCCCATGTTGGCTGCCCCTCTCTCTCTCCACTAAGGCCCATAAGACCCATTACTTCTACCGGGGGGGGGGGGGTTCCGGTAACCCTCCGGCACTTCGATTTTCTCCGAAAACGCCCGGAACACTTCCGGTGTCCGAATATAGTGGTCCAATATATCAATCTTTATGTCTCGACCATTTCGAGACTCCTCATCATGTCCGTGATCATATCCGGGACTCCGAACAAACTTCGGTACATCAAAACTTATAAACTCATAATAAAACTGTCATCGTAATGTTAAGCGTGCGGACCCTACGGGTTCAAGAACTATGTATACATGACCTAGAACTATTCTCGGTCAATAACCAATAGTGGAACCTGGATGCCCATATTGGCTCCTACATATTCTATGAAGATCTTTATCATTCAAACCGCATAACAACATACGTTGTTCCCTTTGTCATCGGTATGTTACTTGCCCGAGATTCGATCGTCGGTATCCAATACCTAGTTCAATCTCGTTAATGGCAAGTCTCTTTACTCGTTATGTAATGCATCATTCCGTAACTAACTCATTAGCTACATTGCTTGCAAGGCTTATAGTGATGTGCATTACCGAGAGGGCCCAGAGATACCTCTCCGACTATCGGAGTGACAAAACCTAATCTCGAAATAAACCAACCCAACATGTACCTTTGGAGACACCTGTAGTACTCCTTTATAATCACCCAGTTACGTTGTGACGTTTGGTAGCACCAAAGTGTTCCTCCGTAAGCAGGAGTTGCATAATCTCATAGTTACTGTGGTCATGTATAAGTCATGAAGAAAGCAATAGCAATATACTAAACGATCAAGTGCTAGGCTAACGGAATGGGTCATGTCAATCACATCATTCTCCTAATGATGTGATCCCGTTAATCAAATGACAACACATGTCTATGGTTTGGAAACATAACCATCTTTGATTAATGAGCTAGTCAAGTAGAGGCATACTAGTGACTATATGTTGGTCTATGTATTCACACATGTATTATGTTTCCGGTTAATACAATTCTAGCATGAATAATAAACATTTATCATGATATGAGGAAATAAATAATAACTTTATATTGCCTCTAGGGCATATTTCCTTCAGTCTCCCACTTGCACTAGAGTCAATAATCTAGATTACAGTAATGATTCTAACACCCATGGAGTCTTGGTGCTGATCATGTTTTGCTCGTGGAAGAGGCTTAGTCAATGGGTCTGCAACATTCAGATCCGTATGTATCTTGCAAATCTCTATGTCTCCCACCTGGACTTGATCCCGGATGGAATTGAAGCATCTCTTGATGTGCTTGGTCCTCTTGTGAAATCTGGATTCCTTTGCCAAGGCAATTGCACCAGTATTGTCACAGAAGATCTTCATTGGTCCCGATACACTAGGTATGACACCTAGATCGGAAATGAACACTTTCATCCAGACTCCTTCATTTGCTGCTTCCGAAGCAGCTATGTACCCCGCTTCACATGTAGATCCCGCCACGACGCTTTGTTTAGAACTGCACCAACTTACAGCTCCACCGTTTAATAAAAACACGTATCCGGTTTGCGATTTAGAATCATCCGGATCGGTGTCAAAGCTTACATTAGCGTAACCATTTACGACTAGCTCTTTGTCACCTCCATATCGAGAAACATATCCTTAGTCCTTTTCGGTATTTGGGATGTTCTTGACCGTGTCGATGATCCACTCTTGGATTACTTTGGTACCTCCTGCTAAGCTTATTGCTAAGCATACGTCGGTCTGGTACACAGCATTGCATACATGATAGAGCCTATGGCTGAAGCATAGGAACATCTTTCATTTCTCTCTATCTTCTGCTGTGGTCGGGCATTGAGTCCGACTCAACTTCACACCTTGTAGTACGGGCAAGAACCCTTTCTTTGCTCGATCCATTTGAACTTTTTCAAAACTTTATCAAGGTATGTGCTTTGTGAAAGTCCAATTAAGCGTCTTGATCTATCTCTATAAATCTTGATGCCCAATATGTAGCAGCTTCACCGAGGTCTTTCATTGAAACACTTTTATTCAAGTATCCTTTATGCTATCCAGAAATTCTATATCATTTCCAATTAATAATATGTCATCTACATATAATATCGAATTGCTCTGAGCTCCCACTCACTTTCTTGTTATCTGAGGCTTCTCCAAAAGTGCAGATAAAACCATATACTTTGATCACACTATCAAAGCGTTTATACCAACTCCGAGATGCTTGCACCAGTCCATAAATGGATCGCTGGAGCTTGCATACTTTGTTAGCACCTTTTGGATCAACAAAACCTTCTAGTTGCATCATATACAACTCTTCTTCCAGAAATCCATTCAAGAATGCAGTTTTGACATCCATTTGCCAAATCTCATAATCATAAAATGCAGCAATTGCTAACATGATTCGGACAGACTTAAGCATCGCTACGGGTGAGAAAGTCTCATCGTAGTCAACCCCTTGAACTCGTCAAAACCTTTCACAACAAGTCGAGCTTTGTAGACAGTTACATTACCATCAGCGTCAGCCTTCTTCTTAAAGATCCATTTATTCTCAATGGCTTGCCGATCATCGGGCAAATCAACCAAAGTCCATACTTTGTTCTCATACATGGATCCCATCTCAGATTTCATGGCCTCTAGCCATTTTGCGGAATCTGGGTTCATCATCACTTCCTCATAGTTCGTAGGTTCATCATGGTCAAGTAACATGACTTCCAGAATAGGATTACCGTACCACTCTAGTGCGGATCTTACTCTGGTAGACCCACGAGGTTCGAGAGGAACTTGATCTCAAGTTTCATGATCAATATCATTAGCTTCCTCACTAATTGGTGTAGTTGTCACAGAACCGGTTCTTGTGATGGACTACTTTCCAATAAGGGAGCAGGTACAGTTACCTCATCAAGGTCTACTTTCCTCCCACTCACTTCTTTCGAGAGAAACTCCTTCTCTAGAAAGGATACAAATTTCGCAACGAAAATCTTGCCCTCAGATCTGTGATAGAAGGTGTACCCAACAGTCTCTTTTGGGTATCCTATGAGGACACATTTCTCCGATTTGGGTTCGAGCTTATCTGGTTGAAGTTTCTTCACATAACCATCGCAGCCCCAAACTTTAAGAAACGACAACTTTGGTTTCTTGCCAAACCACAGTTCATGAGGCGTCGTCTCAACGGATTTTGATGGTGCCCTATTTAACATGAATGCGGCCGTCTCTAAAGCATAACCCCAAAACGATACCGGTAAATCAGTAAGAGACATCATAGATCACACCATATCTAGTAAAGTGCGATTACGACGTTCGGACACACCATTTCGCTGTGGTGTTCCAGGTTGCGTGAGTTGTGAAACTATTCCGCATTGTTTCAAATGTAGAACAAACTCGTAACTCAAATATTCTCCTCCACGATCAGATCGTAGAAATTTTATTTTCTTGTTACGATGATTTTCCACTTCACTCTGAAATTCTTTGAACTTTTCAAATGTTTCAGACTTGTGTTTCATTAAGTAGATATACCCATATCTGCTCAAATCATCTGTGAAGGTGAGAAAATAACGATACCCGCCGCGAGCCTCAACATTCATTGGACCACAAACATCAGTATGTATGATTTCCAACAAATCAGTTGCTCGCTCCATAGTTCCGGAGAACGGCGTTTTAGTCATCTTGCCCATGAGGCACGGTTCGCAAGTACCAAGTGATTCATAACCAAGTGATTCCAAAAGCCCATCAGTATGGAGTTTCTTCATGCGCTTTACACCAATATGACCTAAACGGCAGTGCCACAAATAAGTTGCACTATCATCATCAACTCTACATCTTTTGGTTTCAACACTATGAATATGTGTATCACTACTATCGAGATTCAACAAAAATAGACCACTCTTCAAGGGTGCATGACCATAAAAGATATTACTCATATAAATAGAACAACCATTATTCTTTGACTTAAATGAATAATCATCTCGCATCAAACAAGATCCAGATATAATGTTCATGCTCAATGCTGGCACCAAATAATAATTATTTAGGTCTAAAACTAATCCTGATGGTAGATGTAGAGGCAGCGCGCCGACTGCGATCACATCGACTTTGGAACCATTTCCCACGCGCATTGTCACCTCGTCCTTAGCCAATCTTCGCCTAATCCGTAGTCCCTGTTTCGAGTTGCAAATATTAGCAACAGAACTAGTATCAAATACCCAGGTACTACTGCGAGCATTAGTAAGGTACACATCAATAACATGTATATCACATATACCTTTGTTCACCTTGCCATCCTTCTTATCCGCCAAATACTTGGGCAGTTCCGCTTCCAGTGTCCAGTCTGCTTGCAGTAGAAGCACTCAGTTTCAGGCTTAGGTCCAGACTTGGGTTTCTTCTCTTGAGCAGCAACTTGTTTGATGTTCTTCTTGAAGTTCCCCTTCTTCTTCCCTTTGCCCTTTTTCTTGAAACTGGTGGTCTTGTTAACCATCAACACTTGATGCTCCTTCTTGATTTCTACCTCCACGGCTTTTAGCATTGCGAAGAGCTCGGGAATAGTCTTGTCCATCCCTTCCATATTATAGTTCATCATGAAGCTCTTGTAGCTTGGTGGCGTGATTCAAGAATTACATCAATGACACTATCATCGGGAAGATTAACTCCCAGTTGAATCAAGTGATTATCATACCCGGACATTTTGAGTATGTGTTCACCGTGAACTATTCTCCTCCATCTTGCAGCTATAGAACTTATTGGAGACTTCATATCTCTCAATCCGGGCATTTGCTTGAAATATTAACTTCAACTCTGGAACATCTCATATGCTCCATGACGTTCAAAACGTCGTTGAAGACCCGGTTCTAAGCTCGTCAAGCATGGCACATGAACTATCGAGTAGTCATCAGCTTTGCTCGCCAGACGTTCTTAACGACATCGGTTGCATCAGAAGCAGGTTCGGCACCCAGCGGTGCTTCCGGGGCGTAATTCGTCTATGCAGCAATGAGGATAATCCTCAGGTTACGGACCCAGTCCGTGTAATTGCTACCATCATCTTTCAACTTTGCTTTCTCAAGGAACACATTAAAATTCAACGGAACAACAACACGAGACATCTATCTACAACAAACATAGACAAGCAAAATACTATCAGGTACTAAGTTCATGATAAATTTAAGTTCAATTAATCATATTACTTAAGAACTCCCACTTAGATAGACATCCCTCTAATCCTCTAAGTGATTCGTGATCCATATCAACTACACCATGTCCGATCGTCATGTGAGATGGAGTAGTTTCAACGGTGAACATCAATATGTTGATCATATCTACTATATGATTCACGCTCGACCTTCGGTCTCCGTGTTCGAGGCCATATCTGTTATATGATAGGCTCGTCAAGTTTAACTGAGTATTCGCGTGTGCAACTGTTTTGCACCGTTGTATTTGAGCGTAGAGCCTATCACACCCGATCATCACGTGGTGTCTCAAAGACGAAGAACTTTCGCAGCGGTGCATACTCGGGAGAACACTTCTTGATAATTTAGTGAGAGATCATCTTAAAATGCTACCGTCAATCAAAGCAAGATAAGATGCATAAAGGATAAACATCACATGCAATCAATATAAGTGATATGATATGGCCATCATCATCTTGTGCTTGTGATCTCCATCTTCGAAGCACCGTCGTGATCACCATCGTCACCGGCGTGACACCTTGATCTCCATCGTAGCATCGTTGTCATTATGCCATCTATTGCTTCTACGACTATCGCTACCGCTTAGTGATAAAGTAAAGCAATTATAGAGCGTTTGCATTTCATACAATAAAGCGACAACCATATGGCTCCTGCCAGTTGCCGATAACTTCGGTTACAAAACATGATCATCTCATACAATAAAATATAGCATCACGTCTTGACCATATCACATCACAACATGCCCTGCAAAAACAAGTTAGACGTCCTCTACTTTGTTGTTGCAAATTTTACATGGCTGCTACGGGCTTAGCAAGAACTGTTCTTACCTACACATCAAAACCACAACGATAGTTCGTCAAGTTAGTGTTGTTTTAACCTTCGCAAGGACCGGGCGTAGCCACACTAGATTCAGCTAAAGTGAGAGAGACAGACACCCACCAGTCACCTTTAAACACGAATGCTCGTAACGGTGAAACCAGTCTCGCGTAAGCGTACACGTAATGTCGGTCCGGGCCGCTTCATCTCACAATACCGCTGAGCCAAAGTATGACATGCTGGTAAGTAGTATGACTTGTATCGCCCACCACTCACTTGTGTTCTACTCATGCATATGACATCTACGCATAAAACCAGGCTCAGATGCCACTGTTGGGGAATGTAGTAATTTCAAAAAATTTCCTACGCACACGCAAGATCATGGTGATGCATAGCAACGAGAGGGGAGAGTATTGTCCACGTACCCTCATAGACCATAAGCGGAAGCGTTATGACAACGCGGTTGATGTAGTCGTACGTCTTCACGATCCGACCGATCCAAGTACCGAACATACGGCACCTCCGAGTTCAGCACACGTTCAACTCGATGACGATCCCCGGACTCCGATCTAGCAAAGTGTCGGGGATGAGTTCCGTCAGCACGACGGCGTGGTGACGATGATGATGTTCTACCAGCACAGGGCTTCGCCTAAACTCCGTGACGATATGACCGAGGTGGAATGTGGTGGAGGGGGGCACCGCACACGGCTAAGGAACGATCACGTAGATCAACTTGTGTGTTCTAGGGTGCCCCCCTGCCCCCGTATATAAAGGAGCAAGGGGGGAGGCCGGCCGGCCTTTGTGGGCGCGCCAAGGAGGAGTCCTCCTCCTAGTAGGAGTAGGACTCCCACTTTCCTACTCTTACTAGGAGGGGGAAAGGAAGGGGGAGAGGGAGAGGGAAAGAGGGGGGCGCCGCCCCCCCTCTCCTAGTCCAATTCAGACCAGAGGGGGAGGGGGCGCGCGGCCCATGCTAGCTTCCCCTCTCTCTCTCCACTAAGGCCCATAAGGCCCATTACTTCTCCGGGGGGGGGGGGGGTTCCGGTAACCCTCTGGCACTCCGGTTTTCTCCTAAAACGCCTGGAACACTTCCGGTGTCCGAATATAGTGGTCCAATATATCAATATTTATGTCTCGACCATTTCGAGACTCCTCGTCATGTCCGTGATGACATCCGGGACTCTGAACAAACCTTGGTACATCAAAACTTATAAACTCATAATAAAACTGTCATCGTAACGTTAAGCGTGCGGACCCTACGTGTTCGAGAACTATGTAGACATGACCTAGAACTATTCTCGGTCAATAACCAATAGCGGAACCTGGATGCCCATATTGGCTCCTACATATTCTACGAAGATCTTTATCGGTCAAACCGAATAACAACATGCGTTGTTCCCTTTGTCATCGGTATGTTACTTGCCCGAGATTCGATCGTCAGTATCCAATACCTAGTTTAATATCATTACCGGCAAGTCTCTTTACTCGTTATGTAATGCATCATTCCGTAACTAACTCATTAGCTACATTGCTTGCAAGGCTTATAGTGATGTGCATTACCGAGAGGGCCCAGAGATACCTCTCCGACAATCGGAGTGACAAAACCTAATCTCGAAATACGCCAACCCAACATGTACCTTTGGAGACACCTGTAGTACTCCTTTATAATCACCCAGTTACGTTGTGATGTTTGGTAGCACCCAAAGTGTTCCTCCGGTAAACGAGAGTTGCATAATCTCATAGTTACAGGAACATGCATAAGTCATGAAGAAAGCAATAGCAATATACTAAACGATCAAGTGCTAGGCCAACGGAATGGGTCATGTTAATCACATCATTCTCCTAATGATGTGATCCCGTTAATCAAATGACAACACATGTCTATGGTTAGGAAACATAACCATCTTTGATTAATGAGCTAGCCAAGTAGAGGCATACTAGTGACTATATGTTGGTCTATGTATTCACACATGTATTATGTTTCCGGTTAATACAATTCTAGCATGAATAATAAACATTTATCATGATATGAGGAAATAAATAATAACTTTATTATTGCCTCTAGGGCATATTTCCTTCACTTACTACCTCACACATCTCGCTACTGCTTGGGAACACTATCCAATTGATCCCTCTGTTCGCTCACGTACTATTTTAAGTGAATCCTTATTATAACATGCACACAAATTTTGGGCACTTGTATTCGGCTTAAGTTAGTTTGCCACCGTATCTCGTACTTACTACTGCCTCCGTCTAGGTGTAATAAGTCACGTTAGAAGGTGGAAAGGGACCAAGGTGCGTGCGTGTGCGCGTGTGTGTTTAACAGCATGTGTGTGTTAGAGAGTGCGACTGATCGACCTACTCCTACAGAGAGATGGTGTGTAGTGTACTATTTTAGCCGCAAGAGTCGATGCATCCTCTCGTTTCCGGGCGTGTCCGGTAGGGACATGCGGACAGCTACCTGATGCCCGCAAGTATACAGGATAGTTGTAGCCTCTTTCGATAAGTAAGAGTGTCGAACCCAACAAAGAGCTAAAGGTAGAACAAATACTCTCTCAAGTCCTATCGGCCACTGATACGACTCTACACACGCTTGACGTTCGCTTTACCTAGAACAAGTATGAAACTAGAGGTACTTTGTAGGTGTTTTCGGGTAAGCTTGCAAGAAAGTAAAGAACTCGTAAATATAAACTAGGGCTGTTTAGATAAAGAAGCAACAAAGTAAATATAGCGAGTGTGGAAAAGTGATGGTAGGAGTTGTGGAATTGTCCCTAAGCAACTGACTATGTTACTAGACCGGTAATCACTATTGCAATTCTATTTGAGGGAGAGGCATAAGCTAACATACTTTCTCTACTTGGATCATATGCATTTATGATTGGAACTCTAGCAAGCATCCACAACTACTAAAGATTCATTAAGGTAAAACCCAACCATAGCATTAAAGTATCAAGTCCCCTTTATCCCATACGCAAACAACCTACTTACTCGGGTCTGTGCTTCTGTCACTCACGCCACCCACCATAAGCAAATCATAAACATATTGCAAACCCTACAGCGGGAATCCCTCATGTTTGCACGACACGGAGGGCACAATAGGACATCACGAATAATAAAACATGCAACTCAAACCAATCATAGCAATTCATCAATCACCGATAGGACAATGAAAATCTACCCAGACATCATAGGATGGCAACACATCATTGGAAAATAATATGAAGCATAGAGCACCATGTTCAAGTAGAGAGTACAGCGGGTTGCGGGAGAGTGGACCGCTGAATATAGAAGGGGGAAGGTGATGGAGATGTTGGTGAAGATGATGGTGGTGTTGGTGAAGATCGCGGTGATGTTGATGGACCCTAGCAGCGCTCCGGCGCCACCGGAAGCAAGGGGGAGAGAGGCCCCGTTCTTCTTCTTCTTTCTTGACCTCCTCCCTAGATGGGAGAAGGGTTTCCCCTCTGGTCCTTGGCTCCCATGGCTTGGGAGGGGTGAGAGCCCCACCGAGATTGGATATATCTCTCTGTTTCTGCGTTCTGTCCTGGCTCTGTTTCACCGTTTCGTGTATATATGGAGATCCGTAACTCCGATTGGCCTGAAACCTTCACCGTGATTTTTTTCCCGAATATTAGCTTTCTTGCCGCAAAAGAAGAGCGTCAACCGCCTTACGGTGGGCTCATGAGGGTAGGGGGCGCGCCCATGGGGGGTCAGGCGCGCCCCCTACCTCGTGACCACCTCGGGCACCGTCTCGCGTGGATTTTTCTTCCGGAATTTTCCATATTTTCAAAAAATAAGCTCCGTCTGATTTTATCCCGTTTGGACTCCGTTTGGTATGGATATTCTGCGAAACATAAAACATGCAACAGACAGGAACTGGCACTGGGCAATTGATCAATAAGTTAGTCCCAAAAATAATATAAAAAGTTGCCAAAAAGTATATGAAAGTGAATAATATTGGCATGGAACAATCAAAAATTATAGATACGACGGAGACGTATCAGCATCCCCAAGCTTAATTCCTGCTCGTCCTCGAGTAGGTAAATGATAAAAAAGAATAAATTTTGATGTGGAATGCTACCTAGCATAATCTTGGTCATATGTCTAATCATGGCATGAATATTAAGACACGAGTGATTCAAAGCAATAGTCTATCATTTGACATAAAAACAATAATACTTCAAGCGTACCAATAAAGCAATCATGTCTTTTCAAAAAAACAAGGCCAAAGCAAGCTTATCCCTACAAAATCATACAGTTTGGCCATGCTTCATTTTCGTCACGCAAAATGCCCCCATCATGCACAACCCCGATGACAAGCCGAGCAATTGGTTAATACTTTTTAACGCGCTTTAGCTTTTTCAACCCTCACGCAATACATGAGCGCAAGCCATGGATATAACACTATAGGTGGAATAGAATATAATGATGGAGGTTATGTGGAGAAGACAAAAACATCGACGCGGCTAATCAATGGGCTATGGAGATGCCCATCAATTGATGTCAATGCAAGGAGTAGGGATTGCCATGCAATGGACGCACTAAGAGCTATAAGTGTATGAAAGCTCAACAAAAGAAACTAAGTGGGTGTGCATCCAACTTGCTTGCTCATGAAGACCTAGGGAATTTGAGGAAGCCCATCGTTGGAATATACAAGCCAAGTTCTATAATGAAAATTCCCACTAGTATATGAAAGTGACAACATAGGAGACAATCTATATGAAGAACATGGTGCTACTTTGAAGCACAAGATATGAGACTCACTACATGAAGAACATGGTGCTACTTTGAAGCACAAGTGTGGAAAAAGAGATAGTAACGTTGCCCCTTTTTTTCTTTTTTTTCTTTTTTTTATGGGTGGGCTTCTTTGGCCCCCTTTTTTATTTAGGCTTCTTTGGCCTTTCCTTTTTTTTCTTTTTCTTTTCTTTTTTATGGGGCAATGTTCTATAATGATGATCATCACACTTTTATTTACTTACAACTTGATATTACAACTCGATACTGGAACAAAGATATGACTCTATATGAATGCTTCCGGCGGTGTACCGGGATGTGCAATGATCTAGCGTAGCAATGACATCAAAAAAACGGACAAGCCATGAAAACATCATGCTAGCTATCTTACGATCATGCAAAGTAATATGACAATGAATGCTCAAGTCATGAATATGATGATGATGGAAGTTGCATGGCAATATATCTCGGAATGGCTATGGAAATGCCATGATAGGTTGGCATGGTGGCTGTTTTGAGGAAGATATAATGAGGCTTATGTGTGATAGAGCGTATCGTATCACGGGGTTTGGATGCACCGGTGAAGTTTGCACCAACTTTCAAGGTGAGAAAGGGCAATGCACGGTACCGAAGAGGCTAGCAATGATGGAAAGGTAAAAGTGCGTATAATCCATGGACTCACATTAGTCATAAAGAACTCATATACTTATTGCAAAAGTTTATTAGCCCTCGAAGCAAAGTACTACTATGCATGCCCCTAGGGGGATAGACTGGTAGGAAAAGACCATCGCTCGTCCCCGACCGCCACTCATAAGGAAGACAATCAAAGAAACACCCCATGCTTCAAATTTGTCACACAAAGGTTACCATACGTGCATGCTACGGGACTTGCAAACCTCAACACAAGTGTCTCTACAATCCACAACCACCCACTAGCATGAATCTAATATCACCACCTTTATAACACAAAACTATTGCAAGGAATCAAACATATCATATTCAGAATCTACAAATTAATGTAGGATTTTATGACTAACCATGTGAATGACCAATTCCTATCATCTCTCTAAATAGATATAAGTGAAGCAAGAGAGTTTAATTCTTTCTACAAAAGATATGCCCACGCTCTAACAAATATAAATGAAGCAAAAGAGCATTCTATAAATGGCGGTTTTCTATGTGAAGAGAAACATGCAATCCAAACTTCAAATGAAGCACGTGAAGCATTCTATAAAGCCATACTCAAAAGATTTAAGTGAAGTGCAATGAGCATTCTATAAATCAACGAAGGACTATCTCATACCAGCATGGTGTATAAAAGAAAAATAAAAACCTAATTGCAAAAGACGCTCCAAGACTTGCACATAATGCATGAACGAAACGAATACGAAAACATACCGATACTTGTTGAAGAAAGAGGGGATGCCTACCGGGGCATCCCCAAGCTTAGACGCTTGAGTATCCTTGAATATTTACTTGGGGTGCTTCGGGCATCCCCAAGCTTGAGCTCTTGCCTCTCTTCCTTTTCCTCATATCGAGTCATCCTCGATTAGACACTTCATCCACAACAAAACTTCAACAGAAAACTCGGTAAGATCCGTTAGTATAATAAAGCAAGTCACCACTCTAAGTACTGTTGCAAACCAATTCATATTTTGTTTTTGCATTGTGTCTACTGTAATATAACTTTTCCATGGCTTAATCCACTGATATAAATTGATAGATTCATCAAAACAAGCAAACTATGCATCAAAAACAGAATATGTCAAAAACAGAACAGTCTATAGCAATCTGAACATCCACCATACTTCTGGTACCCCAAAAATTCTACCAAGTAAAAATAAAAAAGTTGTATATCAAGACAGTGCAAAAGGAATCAGAACCATTTGACGTTCCAGTTAAAAATGTAAAATCGCGCACTACAACCAAAGTTTCTATCCTGCACCATACAAACCAACAAGCATCGTAAACATCCTAAAGGCAAACCTTGGCACACTATTTTTATAATACAATGGAATTGTACAAGGGGATAATTATTTTTATTGAAAAGTTTCTGTAATTAAGATTCACAAAGTTCCCATGGGCATGAACAAAGTTCAAGGACGTCCCCCACTTTCACAATGCTCGTCTCTCTCACTTTCACTTCTCTTTTTGAAAAGTTTTGGGTTCCCCTCTTTATTTTTTTGTTTTTAAACTATATGAAAGCACTCAACAGAAATAAATGACTCTCTAAAACTTCCAGGTTGTCTCCCAGACAGCGCTTTCTTTAAAGCCATTAAGCTAGGCATATAGTGCTCAAGTAGTGAATCCACCCGGATCCCAAGGTATATCAAAGTCAATTTTAATTAACAATGATTTGTAATTTAGCAGTGAGCACAAAGTAACATAAATCATGTAATGACGAAGTCTAACTCTCTTCCTATGCATCGGCGTGTCATAAAAGAACAATTCATGCACACATAGTAAAGGTCAATGCATAGTATAAACAGTTTCTTGCAATTCTATCGTGTTGGAAACATAGAGAGGTGGAGACATAGTTCCTCTCTCATAATAATTGCAAGTAGGAGCCGCAAGCACATGCATATTACATTCATCAAAATCATCATGTGCAAAAGTAAAAGGCAACCCATCAATATAATCCTTAATAAGTGCAAGCTTCTGCAATATAGTGTAGTCGGGAGAATTCAAAAAGATAATAGGACTATCATGCGTGGGTGCAATAGCAACAATTTCATTCATAACATAAGTAGCTATAGCAAGATCATCTCCATAAGCATAATTCATATTGGCATCTTGGCCACAAGCACAGCAAGCATCATCAAAAAGGGATATTTCAAGAGAATTAATGGGATCATAATAGTCATCATAGCAATCATCCTTCGGTAAGCACGAAGGGGAATTAAACAGTGTATGACTTGAAGAGTTACTCTCATTGGAAGGTGGGCACGGGTGATCAATCCGCTCATCCTCCTTTTGTTCTTCGCTCTTCTCATCATCTTTTTCATCCAATGAGCTCACAGTTTCATCAAGTTCTTCTTCCATAGATTCCTGCAAAATATTAGTCTCTTCTTGGACAACGGAGAATTTCTCAATATATGGTTTAACATAGGCATTAGAAGCATATTTATCATAACAATATTCAAGTATGGCAAAACTTTCAGAATTGTGAAGAGTAGCATCATATTTTTCAATCAAAGAATCAATTTCTAAAGTACCCTTAAAAGCAACAAATTCTTCAATTTGTTGAACATCATAGTAATTATAAACACCCTTAGCATATGAAGATACAATTCCGTTATCACTAAACTCACATTGGTAGGGAAGGTGCTTCTTAGGGTTTACAAAACAACAAGTATAATCATATAGATAGCATAAATTCCAAGCATAGCATTGCAAACGTTGAATTTGGCCCATAATAGTTTCCCTTTTTCAGATATACGGTGTCGCACATAACAAGCATGCTCATCTAAAGATTTGCCCTCAACTAAGCTAGTTGGGGTTTCAGCACGAGCACAAAGGGATCGAAGATGATCCAAGTAAAAAGCTTCAGTAGTGTGATAGATTTTAAGTGGTTCTTCAACCATTGGAGCAGTAGGTACAACTAATTGTTTTGGTATTTTGCGTTTCCTACCCATGACTAAAGATAGAAAACAACTAAGAACAGCAAATAAAAATTACTTAGTGATAAAGCAAACAAGCACACACGAGAATATTCACCCCACGCTATGACTCCGCGGCAACGGCGCCAGAAAAAGGTCTTGATGACCTGCAAGTATACGGGATAGTTGTAGCCTCTTTAGATAATTAAGAGTGTCGAACCCAACGAGGATCTAAAGGTAGAACAAATACTCTCTCAAGTCCTATCGGCCACTGATACGACTCTACGCACGCTTGACGTTCGCTTTACCTAGAACAAGTATGAAACTAGAGGTACTTTGTAGGTGTTTTCAGGTAAGCTTGCAAGAAAGTAAAGAACACGTAAATATAAACTAGGGGCTGTTTAGATAAAGAAGCAACAAAGTAAATATAGTGAGTGTGGAAAAGTGGTCGTAGGAGTTGTGGAATTGTCCCTAAGCAACTGACTATGTTACTAGACCGGTAATCACTATTGCAATTCTATTTGAGGGAGAGGCATAAGCTAACATACTTTCTCTACTTGGATCATATGCACTTATGATTGGAACTCTAGCAAGCATCCGCAACTACTAAAGATTCATTAAGGTAAAACCCAACCATAGCTTTAAAGTATCAAGCCCCCTTTATCCCATACGCAAACAACCTACTTACTCGGATCTGTGCTTCTGTCACTCACGCCACCCACCATAAGCAAATCATAAACATATTGCAAACCCTACAGCAGGAATCCCTCACGCTTGCGCAACACGGAGGGCACAATAGGACAACACCAATAATAAAACATGCAATTCAAACCAATCATAGCAATTCATCAATCACCGATAGGACAACGAAAATCTACTCAGACATCATAGGATGGCAACACATCATTGGAAAATAATATGAAGCATAGAGCACCATGTTCAAGTAGAGGGTACAACGGGTTGCGGGAGAGTGGACCGCTAATTATAGAAGGGGGAAGGTGATGGAGATGTTGGTGAAGATGACGGTGGTGTTGGTGAAGATCGCAGTGATGATGATGGCCCCCGGCAGTGCTCCGACGCCACCGGAAGCAAGGGGGAGAGAGGCCCCCTTCTTCTTCTTCTTCCTTGACCTCCTCCCTAGATGGGAGAAGGGTTTCCCCTCTGGTCCTTGGCTCCCATGGCTTGGGAGGGGCGAGAGCCCCTCTGAGATTGGATCTATCTCCCTATTTCTGCGTTCTGTCCTGGCTCTATTTCACCGTTTCGTGTATATATGGAGATCCGTAACTCCGATTGGCCTGAAACCTTCGCCGTGATATTTTTTCCGAATATTAGCTTTCTTGCGGCAAAATAAGAGCGTCAACCGCCTTACAGTGGGCTCACAAGGGTAGGGAGCGTGCCCAGGGGGGTCAGGCGCGCCCCCCTACCTCGTGACCACCTCGGGCACCGTCTCGTGTGGATTTTTCTTCCGGAATTTTCCATATTTTCCAAAAATAAGCTCCGTCCGTTTTTATCCCGTTTGGACTCTGTTTGATATGGATATTCTGTGAAATATAAAACATGCAACAGACAGGAACTGGCACTGGGCGCTGGATCAATAAGTTAGTCCCAAAAATAATATAAAAAGTTGCCAAAAAGTATATGAAAGTGAATAATATTGGCATGGAACAATCAAAAATTATAGATACGACGGAGACTTATCACTGCCACGCCCGCTCCTAACCAGCCTGGCTCACCCAAAGCCCCTCCATCGCCCGCGCGCGCTTCCCGCCCGAAACGGTCAGTGCCGCTCCAAAGAATCGGTGCCGCATTCATGCCCGGACAGAGCGGACGCGACCTCTCACTGGCGCAAGAGTGATGGTTGCTTCGTCCGTCCAACTTACTACTGGGTCTATGTGATTTGATGGCTCATTGGTCTTTATTACTGAGGTGGTAGGACTGCTGGATGTCCCACGCTTTCGGCAAAAGGAGGTAGTAGATTACAATTTTCTCCATTCTTACAGCGGAGGAGTGCAAGAGCAGTGAAAACACGCAGGCTCAATGATTACATGGCCCACCTCACACTATCACCGTGCGACACCTAACTCTTTACATAGTACTCCCTCCGTTCCTAAATATTACTAGATGAGTCCTCGCGCGTTGCTGCGGAACAACGGTATATCTCTCTGCGCAAAATTATCAATTTCATAAAACTAAAAAAACTCTATAACCGCATGACAAATGTGGTAGCCAAACTAAATAAACTCCCATCATCACTTAGATCATCCCACGTAAGGAAAAAAGATCAGCCAACTCCTACTGCATAATGGGATTATATTTTTCTTTTTGACATGTTAATGGGACTTAAAAGCTCACTTACATGCATGCTATCGGTGCATGCTTGCATGCAGACATGTTGATGTGATTTAAAACCCACTCACATGCATGTGCCACGGTATTTCTGCATGCTTGCATGTGGCTTAGTGCGGAGCCTCTCAACGTCTAGATCAGACGGATATTATGGACTGATTTACTTCATCTAACGGCTACATCAATTTTGATGATGTGGCTCAAGGAGAGGATAGAGAATTCCTAGTAGCGGGGGCTAGCTATTACTAGTAGATAAGTCTTTGTAGAGATTCCACTAGGTGAACTACATACGGAACAAAATGAATGAATCTACACTTAAATTGCATCTATATACATCTGCATGTGGTTCATGGTGAAATCTCTATAAAGACTTATATTTAGGAAAGGAGGAAGTACTACTATAGTACTAGCACGTACTGTAATTTATCAGCGAGATAAATTTTTACAATGCTATGAAGCTTCCAGCTCCTGTTACATGTATCTTGCATCCAAGGTTGCCCATTGCAACATTTCATCAAATACAAAGGAGACTAACATGCATGCTATTGCATCTCAATGATTGACAGATCATAGCAAATATGTACTCCCTCCGTTCCAAAATAAGTGTCTCAACTTTGTGCAAACTTTAGTACAAAGTTGTACTACTACTAAAGTTGCCACTTATTTTGGAACAGAGGCAGCTAAAGAAAAAAACGATCCATGCAGTCCCTCACCCTTGAACCGTGAACCCTGACCAGGCTTCAATTTGCTGGCAACGTTCGAGCTTCCTAATAAATGAAGTTTGCAACATTTTGACCATCGGATCATTTTGTGCAGTTTCACCAAAATCGAGATGAGCATCCCTATGGCAAAGAAATTGAAGAAGCGTGATTAAAATAAGATTACTGGGACTAGTTGATGAGACATAAACTCATCACAAATACAGTACGTAGAAGCCAGTAGAGGTATCAGGTATGTGCAGGGCAAAGAAGTAGAGAAATATCCACAGGGAGTGATGTGGGCAGCTAAAGCAGTGGTGCAACCCGGCTGTAAAGGGAGTTGTAGCTGAGGGACGTAGCTCAACCTTGAGGAGGGCGGCGGGAGGCGGCAACTGCCCACGTCGCGGTAGTGAGCAAGGGACGAAGGCAACCTCACCGGCTTTGTGAGAGAGAACAACGGGGACCCCTGATCAAGACGTGCCGACAGTGGGTTTTCGCTATCGGCGACGGCCACCGCATCTACACTAAGCATCCACCCCTTCCCCAAGCGGACGTGATCCGCCGGGATGTTAGAGATGTGGCCACAGTCGTTTTGTGCGAGAGAGTGTGAAGAGAGCAACCCCAACAAGCAACCGTGTAGGCTGGCCCGTCCTGACTATGTATATAGTGGAGTGGTTTCCTTTTCTCTCCATATGAACCTATCATATTGCGACGTGCCCATGAAGAAAAAACTTTATTTATAAATGACGCGGCACCTACTACTCGTTCTCCTATAACCTTGCGCTTGGCATCTCCAAAATATTAACCTTGCGATTGGCTCTTCGCCTCTTCGGGAAGTCGAGCAATAATGGTAGTGCTGTATATATCGTTCTGGCTATATGAGACCGAATGAATTGCTGCACGTCCACCACGTGGGCGAGGTCGAGGGGCGAGGGAGAGTGCTACTACATATGGAGCAAAATGAGTGAATGTACACTCTATAATACGTCTATATACATCAGTGTTTGGAGTATGTACTAGTAGTTCATATTGAAATCTACTAAAGGACATATATATTCCAAACAATATGATATAATCTCTATAACCAAGGTAGTAGGGACGAGGAGTAAACGGAGGGAGTAGTATTTTTCTCCTCGTCCCGCGTGCCACTGCGCGCATGGGCGAGGGAGCGGGCGTAAGGCGGAGCAAGCTTCACCTCATCCTGCGAGCCACCGCGCCCGTGGGCAGGGGAGACGGCGTACTAGGCAAGCTTCTCCTCGTTCTACGAGTTTACGGGACACATCAAAAGTACTCCAGTGTATAGAGCCTTGCCTCTAAGGTAGGCCCCACATGGTTTGCCTCTTTTTTTAATTTAACATAACGCGTCAAGTCGCAATTTGTTTGTTCACCCGTGGTAGACGATCCTCCCTCCACCAAGTGGACAACCAATACACGTGCCAAATTACCACGTGGGCTGCCTTTTTCGTACAGAAATGAGCTCCACCGTGTACCCGCGCAGGTGTGGTTGGGAAAGAGACGGGAGTACGTGCACCGTGCATGCACCTCTTCTCTTCGTGCACGTCCCCCACCTACGTGGGTGTGTGTGAGAGATACAAACCGCGTTCTGAGTGTTTTTGTTTTGGGGTGGGGGTGGGGGTGGGGTGGGGGTTGATTTCGTGAATTATTTGTGGGAATATGTGTCGATGACATCTCAAACAAATTTTTGCATGCAATGTGTGTGAAATGGAGGCCTATCCATATGATACATAGAGGGTCGGGCAATCCACGAGAAGAGAGGGAGGGGTCATAGCCATCGATAGAGTCGAAGAGAGGATCAAGTGGGTGGGTGCGAGATCGATGAAGAGAGCCATCAAAATTGTGTGTTGTGCAAGTCAAAGATATAGGGCGACTGGCTTACCGGAACGTTAGAGGGCACATGTCAAGTTTGTGTGTGGCAGGGAGACATGACTAGAGCGCTTGATGTATCAGTGTGTGTGGGGGGGGGATGGGGGGGGAGGGGTAGGCAGAGGCCTAACTATAGAGGTAGAACGACTCGTATATGTGTTGAGAAGGAGAGACCCAGCTATGTCTTGAGGGAGATCGGTCGACATCCATACATAACTGAAGGACGGGAAATATGATGGGACAGAGAGAAAGAGAGAGAGGAGAGAGAGAGGGAGGGAGAGGGAGGGAGAGGGGTAGAGTGCTGGATGGGTGATGGAGTTGCTTCTCGGAGATGTTGGGAGAAGCCTACTAGACAAACTGAGGGTGGAACTGCAATGTTATCAATAAGAGTGGGGATGTGTTTTTGTGTGTGCCTGTGCGTGATAGATCTGTCGGGACGCATCCATGGATGATGAAGGGGAACCATGTGTTTGGTAAGAAAACCTAACTAGATCGGTAGATCAATTGTTGTTTGTCGGAGGAAGGGAGAGACACAACTAATGAGGTAGATCGATCGATGTGTGGGTAAAAATGAGTTATAAGGACCTAGCTAGCTATATGTATAGCGAGAGATCGGTCGGTGTACGTCCATTTGTTAGAGGCAAATAAGGCCTAGCGAGACGGATAGACAGAAAGAATGGAGCTAGGAGGTGGTGCGAGAGGCCCAACTACTAGCTAGGTAGGGGGAGGAGTGTGCGGTTGTGAGATCAATGAAAAGAGGGGCGAGAGTTTACACGTGTATCTGACCGTATGAGAGACACAAGGCAAGGACACATAAAGGAGGAGATTGAAGCTATGTGTGCATGCTGTAGGCAGGCATCGCTGGAGAGGTTTATCGATCGGTGTGTGTCGGAAAGGAGTTGTGGAGACTCTGGGAGAACAACCTAAAGAAAAAAATGAATGTGCCCGGTGCATAGAATGCCGAGAGAGGGGGAGGGCGAGGAGGGCGTGTGCATGCACGAGAGAAAGTTAGTGGTAGCTACAAAGGTTAGAGGATTGTGTGGGTGTAAGAGACTAACAAAGATCATAATTTGATATGAAAGCGGATTCATATACTTGAATAGGAGATCATAGTGTTTTAAACATTGCATGCATGAATATAGTGGTGATACACGTGTTGTGCACATGTTATATCATAATGTGATAATGCATGGCGTTTGCAACTCACAGCTAAATGCCGAACAATCTAAACCATACTATACATCAAACAATCTCACATTTTATTTGAATTTGTGATAATGTGCGGTGTTTGCAGCTTACAACTAAATATCGAGCAATCTAAACAATACTATATATCGAACATTCTCACATTTTATTTGAATTTGTGGTAATGTGTGGTGTTTGCAACTCACATCTAAATATTTGTAGGCGTAGGGGGCGGGGCACCGTACATAATGTGATAAACACATTATACATATGAGACATGGTTTAGATTATGAAGATCTAGCTAGAGCTAGAAATGTAATGTGATTTGAAATCAAAATAAAGTGGATTCAAAAAATCTAGTTCGAGTTCATATAGTACACATAGTTCATATGTAACTCGAGACTAATCATGTGGTGTGCTGTGAAGATAATACACAAACGATGGTTTAACTTGACAATAATGATGATTGTAGATCTTATTAAAACAGATAAACGAATTCAAATGCTTTGACTTCACAACAATCATTACTGTAGATCTTATTCAAATTTAGTTCATATTGAAGCGGTAGTATATACGTTTGGAATGCACTAAAACGTTCATTTGAGTAGTAGGTTGCATGCATTATATATGTAGCAAAATATTTTAATTGAACATAACATGAATTCAAAGTTTTGAATGACATTTGTAGTGCGCATTGATTTGGTACAGTACACGTTAGGCTTGTCCGGAAATTTCAACCCGCGCCTTGTTAGCCCGAAATATTTAAGATATATCTTTGTCTTGTTGTGCTTCGACAACTCCCTCCATCTCAACCCGCGCCTTGCTATTCCGAAATTACAACGCGTGCGAAAACTCCCACCTCCTGTGAAATCCCGACACGCGAAATGCCCGTGGTACCTCTGAACCGAAAGAACCACCTCAAATCGGTGGGGGGTACTTTCGTAACTTACCCCACATTTTTGACGAGCGCGTCTCTAAGCCATGGTTCCCCTCTGCCATCCCATCCGCCCACCCATTCATACACCAAGGCCGCAAAAACCCGCGATGAAACCCCACACCCTGCTCCGTCTGCCACCCAGCCGGAGCCTCTTCCCCAACGACGTCGTCCACAGCAACACCTCTATGTCCCTCATCCACCATACCGAATGAGGATCCGTCGTCGATCTCATCATCCCGCCGGTTTAGCCACCCCGTCCTCCACCTCCAAGGAGCTGCCCCGACGTTCCCCTCGTCTTTCGCGCCACCTCCATTCCCACACCGCCGTCTTCACCTCCACCACCGGAAGAGCATCATCATCACCGTTTCGTTGGATGAAGCTGCGGCCTAATCGGCGCCACCAAAGAGGTTGTACACTAATCGCCGCATTTTCTTCTTGATTCGATCTCACGGTGCTGCCGGGGCTCAGTCTCGAGCCGACACGGCGCGGCTCCATCCACGGCGGCATCGCCGGCCACTTCCTCCACGACGTCGCATCTGTTTGGCCGGTGATGGCTGGCGGCTCAGGGGGGTGGAGGGTGAAGATGAACCGCAGGCCCTTGATTTCGTATCCAACGGCTGCAAAATTGACTGACCAGAGATGAAAAAGTCAGTCGACCGACGTGTAGCCTCACCTTGCTAGTGCGTTCAGTTTCGACAACACAATTCAGTTTCGACAGTTAAGTTCAGTTTTGACAGTTAAGTTCAGTTTCGACAGTTAAGTTCAGTTTCGACAGTTAAGTTTAGAGATGAGCGGCTGAGGTATTTTACATCTAGCACTTTATGGTTATGTATTTTACGTCATGTATTGGATATGCTATTAGAATTCCACTCAGGTTAACGTTGTTCGTTGTCTCTCTTGTCCGGCTTCAGCCTCGGCGTCGTCCAACTCACCGGAGCTGCTCTAATGACAAAACCCTCCATCACAGCGGAGCAGTACCTTAGGCTCCATCTCCAGACGCCTAAGATCTTATTCCCCTCCTCCGATAGCAAAGTCAGCCGGAGCAACCTCACCGGCCAACCCAATCACGCTGAGATCGACATGGCTTCGCCAAAGAGGTTGTACACCTGTTGCATCTCTTTTTTACTCTACATGTTATATATATTGTCCACTGAGCAAACGGATTTGTTCCTTTAGTGTCTCCTTGAAAGAAAAAACATAGGGATTTTAATTTTCACTTGTCCTCCTTTTCAAATTCCTATTCATGAAGCACAAGACTAAGAGATAGTAGCATAATAGCATTATAACCGTACATTTTCTTGTGGTTTGACTTAATCTCGCCATGCTTCTTTGCATCCTATGATCTTCCAATTGTTGTGAATCAAACACCCAGATTGGCACAAATCCTGTGTTTTTAAATTCTCTGTTTTGCACGTGCATTCCTATCCTATTCTTGTCTATTTCCTATCCCTGCATTGTTGGAATCCTCCAATTCAAACGAGCCCTTACAGAATTACTTCTCTTACAGATAGTTGTCAAAGAAAACCTTGCGTGGTTTGTCCCGCTCCTGCTGCGCCGTCGTCCACCCCAGCTCGGCTGCTCCAACGACAGAAGGGTCCAGCACAGCAGGGATCCGGCCTCCAGACTGTCATTCGCCACCTCAGATCTTCTTCCCCGCCGCTGGCAGCCATGAAAACTGCATTACCATCATCAACCGAGCAGATGACCTCGAGGACTACACGGGTCCGCGAGAGAGGTTGCACTCTTTCGTGTCTGCTTACATTATGCATCGCTTAATATTACATGCTACTTTATCGTCCTGTTCACCGATTAGACTCTGAGTCAGCTCCAAACTAATGGTCAAACTTGAGTTTTTAAATGGTTGTGGGGTACATATCGGGGCTGCTATCAATAGTATCTATCTACTATCTAGTTAATCTCCGGTGTCTACTATGAGTTTCATGTTGGGTGGGAAACAAACAGTAAAGAAGCCATTATCTGTATTTTCTAACTGAAGCCATTATCTGCCTAGTATTATTGGTTTTGGGTCTATCCACAGGTTGCTACCATCACTCTGGATTTCTGCATGCACTCCTTACATAATCTCACTATGTTTTATTCCTATGCATGACAATTATTGTAAACAATGGAACTGAACATGTAGAGCAGAAGAGACGAGCCTTGCGTGGCAATAAAATTTCATGCAGACGTCACTCCATGGTAGGCGCAAAGGCAGCCCCCCTCCATGCATTTCGGATTGTAATCGAGAGGAAGATATCTGTTCTGCGGGGGATTCAAAAGGAGAAGACAACTCCTATTTACCCCCTGAGGTCTTCGCTCTAACTTGGCATGCTGATGTTGGTTATATCGTGCATATGGTGTCTTGCATTGCTTTCTTTATACATCAAACATGTCATCTGCTTAGTTTAGACATCCTTTGTGCGAATGCCATCTGTTTAGTTTATTCATCGTTTATGTGAATTACGCAACACCATCTTGTTTATCCAGGCATCATATATGCGAAATTTGCAATGCCATCCTGCTTAGCCAGTCATCTTATATGTAAATTATATCAGGCCATCCTTTTTTTGTTACATATTACATTTGTCAACAATGTTAGTACATTCAACTTCTCTTCGTGTGCATCAACCATTTGACACGGTGATGGCAAATTCTGGAGTGAAAACAAGGTCTTCAGAGCAGACTATGCTATCTGACGAAGCGCATATCTCGCTGGTTACGGATAGCTCCTCAGAGGAGGATTCAGAGACATATGACTCCTATTCCCCGAGGTGTATGCTCTAACTTGGCAGGGTTATGTTGCTCATATCGTGCGTATGGTGTCTCGCATTGCTATGTCATTTGATTAGTTTAGACATGCTTTGTGTGAATGCCACTGCTCAGGTGTCTAATTACCATATATGTGAATTATGCATTGCCATCTTGTTGCAAGACATTATATATGTGAATTATATAATGCTATCTTGTTGCAAAGGCATTATATATGTGAATTATGCAATGCCATGCTGTTTAGCCAATCATCATGTATGTGAATTATATCATGCTATCATTTTTTTGTATTACGTGTTCCATTTCTCGACAACGTTTGTATATTCAACTACTCTTCCTATGCATCAGCCATTTGAAGCGGTGATGGAAGTATCTGGAGTGAAAACAAGGTATTCAGAGCAGACAATGCTACCTACTGAAGCAAGCATCTTGCTGGTTATAGAGAGCTCCTCAGAGGAGGATTCAGAGACTGATGACCAGTCCTATTTCCCCCCTGAGGTCTATGCTCAAACTTGGCAGGGTTATATTACCCATGTCATGCATGTTGTCTTGCATTGCTTAGTTTTTACATCATATATGGATTGCCATCTGCTTACTTGCTTACTATATAAATCATATATCTGAATTATATCATGCCATCATGTTTACATAGTACATACACATTATCTATCTGAATTATGGCATGGCAACCCATTTAATAAACACATCATATAGTTATATCATCTCATCCTGTTTAGTGTTTACAGTCATCATATTTAGAATTATGGCATTCTATCCGTGAATGTATGTGGATTATGGCATGCCAACCTATTTAATAAACACATTATATAGTTATGTCATGTCATCCTGTTTACATAGTCTCATATTTTGAACTATGTCTTTCCATCTTTTTCAGTTAGCCATCATAATGTGAAATTGTGTCATGCTATCCTGTTTAGTTAGCCATCATATATGTGAAATTGTGTCATGCTATCCTGTTTAGTTAGCCATCATATATGTGAAATTGTGTCATGCTATCCTGTTTGGTTAGACAACATAAATATGAATTATTTCATGCCCTCTTTTATTCCCCACTACCCATTGCACCTGTCTATCATACAATGTCTATACTTTCAATTACTTTTCTTTTTTATCAGCCATTTGGATTGGAGAGCGTGATGGTAGTATCTAAGGGAGTAACAACACGGTCTTCAGAAAAGATAGTGCTACCAGTTGATGCAGATGGAGCCACGGTTGTACTTGCCCAAGGACCAGATCGACCACACATAACCCAGACTCTCGCAGATTGTATCCCTACCTAGTTGGACAGAGAACCAGCTACACCCCTTCTAACCCCAACCCCGGCAGATAGTAACCCATTTCCAGTTGACACAGCACCGTCTCCACCACAGAGCACCCAAACACGAGCAGTTAGTAAGGGAACTGCAGTGCCCAAAGCACGAGGACCACCACTCCGAATCCCAACTCAACGCTTAAAGGAGAAGAAGATATGTTCTCAGGTCAGGTTCTGTAGCTATGGTTCATACTCCTTTGCTCTTGCATTACTGTATTTACTCATACCAACAATTTTCAAATTTGAAGGATGGAATTGGAACTCCAATGGCGCAACAGGTATGTTTTAAACATGTTTCTTTAACTGGTTTGCTGTTGTAACCTGCTCTATGTTGATTTCAGTTTCAATTGAATAAACAGTTATGTTCTCATGTCATGCACATTACAAGTGTTGTTATTGCTCTATAGTTACCCACACTTATATTCTGACTATTCTGCTTTGTCTTGAACAAATATTATTTGAACTGTGTCTCTATCTTGATTTGGCAACAAAAACTAGAATGATATAGACCATAAAGTGACCATGGTACATAGATATATGTTTGTTTCAAGCTGTTATCCTGTCCACTTTAATATTGAACTCATTTACCAAAATGAGTTTCATATACAACATGGTAAACATGTGATGTGTCTGCTTGTTTCTCTTTTAGAATGTGGACAAAATATTGGAGAACAGTAACGCGTTATCTAATGGTAAAGGAAGTAATGCGATAAGGTTCAAGATAGTGAGACATCCTGTTGGTCTCCAAGAAAGCTGATAAAACTATCTTGACGACGGTGAGGAAACCCAAAAGTCTGTCTTGATGTAGTGTTCGAGTTATGGCCACTCTCGCTGGCACAAGCTCTTGAACTCATTGCTGAATCGGTTCGTCTTCTTGAGTCTCAACTTCAAGTTGAAAGACATCGATCGAGATGTCTTTGCGATAAGAAGTCGGAGGACCGAGGAAGTCCTATAGAATTCAAATGCATATTTTACGGTGCAATGACAGTTATTTGGAGGATTTAAGCGCCAAACAAGAGAAAGTTAATAAGCTTGCTAAGCATCTTGCCAACATTATGGGTACCCAGGATATTGTTTCTTGAGATCTTCTGAAGTGGTTTCAGTTCTAGATTTGTTTTGCAGCGGCGTTTACTTGCGCTGGTCGCCAACTTTGACAACCAGTGTATATGGTATGCTGCTTTGTTTCCTATATTTGCACTGGTGGTGAACTTTGATACCCAGTGGATGTCATTTGTGTAATAGCCGTGATAGCCTAGCGTTAGTTGCTTGCTTATTTATTTCCTTGTTGTCTTGTTTATTTGTTTGCTTGTAGTCATTGCAGTTCTTTTCCCGCAGTTTGCTAGTGGCTGCAATAACCTATTTTTTAAAACTAGGCCACAATAACCATGGGCTAATATTTACTGTAGTGACACTGGGCCTCCTACTAGTCGTAGAAACAGTGGGCCTTCTACGGGCCGTAGAAACAATGGGCCTCGTACGGGCCATAGAAACAATGGGCCTTCTGCGGGTCGTATCATCAATGGGCCTTATACGGGTCGTATGATCGATTGGCCAAACATGGGCCAAAAAGACCGCATTATGGCCGTAAACAGGCTAGAGTTGTAATCGTCCGTTCATGGGCTGACCAT
The DNA here is from genome assembly GCA_021437245.1 of Aegilops speltoides. Taxonomy (NCBI): domain Eukaryota; kingdom Viridiplantae; phylum Streptophyta; class Magnoliopsida; order Poales; family Poaceae; genus Aegilops; species Aegilops speltoides. The sequence goes on along the minus strand of CM038142.1, from coordinate 395,712,668 downwards.
AACGGGCCATCGTTAATAGGCCGTATTTGGTGACGCTATGAAAACGGACCAACGTATTAACGGACCACAAACGGGCCAATCAGAATTACGGGCTGAATTTGGCCTGGCGCGTAAAATGACGAGAACGGACCGTAAGTAAACGAATCGCCGAAATGAGCCCAAGAATAAATGGACTCTAAGAAGGCCGAAGATAACATGGGCTGGAAACGCCCAACGGAATAACGGGCCGTTAATGGGTATAAAGTGATACTTTGTTCATTACGGGCCGTTCACCACAGCCGTTAATGGGTGTAAAGTGATACACTTTGTTCATTACGGGCCAGTTTCACCACGGGCCGTTAATAGGCCAAGAGTTACATAGGGCCTCATATGGGCCGAAAGACGTCATGGGCCATACATGCGCCAGAAGTGAAAATGGGCTGGAATCATATTGGATGGCCCAGATGATGCTACTGGGCCTAATTCGGATAGGGCGTAACAGGCCTTGGGTTAGCGGGCTGTAAATGGGCTATATGCGAACAGGCCGTTAACAAGCTTTCCATGGGTCGGCCCGCCACCTTTTGACCAAGTCAAACGGGCCGGCCTTTTCACGGGAATGGGCCTCTGTTGGGCCGTGCCACGTGTCGACGTATCATAGGCGCCTTCCGTCCAATGAGTGGATGACATTTGTCCCAACGATGAGCCGACACGTGTTTCCTCCAACCAATGATGATTTTACACGTGGAAAATCCCCATTGGTCGGGGCTGTTAACGGGTTACCGGATCCAAAACCCGATCCGATAGCTTAATGGCGTTCCGTTACGGCGGATGCCACGTGTTGGTCACCCTTGACGAAAGCACTTCTGTGACGTGCGATTTATCGTCATGGAAGTGGACACTTCCGTGATGATAATTTTGGTAATGTCATGGAACACTTTTACGACGGCACAGGTATGACTATCTTGATTCTGTCATAAAATCGTCATGGATGTACATGCATGACAAAAGACGCGACCTACTGTGAAAAACACGTATCATCATAGAAGTATATTTTTTTGTAGTGTTGAGGGCTATATATAGTTTTGCAAGAGGGAGATCCAATCACGGCTGCTACCATGCTGGCTTGGGGGAGATGATCCTCAAACGCCTACCCATTCCTTCGGGCACCTTGCTATTGCTAGCTGTGTGGCTCGCCTCTTAGGTCCCTTGGCAGGTCTGATGCCAGGCTCCCTGCGAAGAAGCCACCCTTGGTGCGTCACTCTGTCGGTAGCCCTGGAGCTTGTCTGGGGTTAGATTTCTTTGGTCTTCGAGAGCCCAGGCAAACTCCTCGTCTTTGTGCTGGATGTCAGGATTCCTTCCTAGGAGCTCGACCTTGAAGACATCTGCGAGTCTGCTCACTGCGACGGCTCCGGGAACGCCTTCCATTGCAGGCTTGGCTACAATGTGGAGCTCCCTGGAGGCCGAGGCTACGCGGTCTAAGCTCTGACTTCAGGTCTCTAGTGGTTGAATCGTCACAGCCAGGCCCCACTCGGTCTTGTCAAAATAGGCTCGTGGACCCATGAGGGCACCCATTCGTCGCATGCTGTCATGATGAAAATGCCTGAATTCGCACGCCCACGTCTCACGAAAAGGGAAACCACGGAGGACGTGGGGCACGTGTCATGCCATGAGGCCCGCCCATTCAGTTTTATAGCGGCGGCTATAAACAGGGAGCGATAATGTAATTTCTCCTTAATCTTCATCCTCATGCATTCGCCTACTTGCATCCTCTGCCATTACCACACATCTACAACTCACACAACCTTCCGCCTTAATCATCCGCGTTCGTCGAGATGGCCAATTCCAAGGGTGGCCAGGGACGGACTTGCACAATACGCTGCTCTGGCGACCGGACGCAAAGCAAAAACACAAGAGGGTCGCCGACGATCGCGGGCCGAAGCAGTCAGAATATAAAAAACCATGGGGAAGTGATTCACGTCGGCTGTCCGCGCCGAGGAGCTCGACCAACTGGTGGTGGAGAAGTTTATGTGGGCAAATCTGGTTCGCAATTTGCCCGGGAAGGAGGCCCCACCATCGTCGGCCGGCTAAGATCACGTGCTCCATCATGAGCCGACTAGAGGTGCGACGGTTGAGACGGTTATTGTTCTTGTTAGCACATGAAGTGATTAAGTTGACGTCACCACCAAGCAGCCACTAACAGCACACAACACCCTGACATCCTGAGGGCCATAAACCCCAATCAACCATGAGTGTGCCTTCCAGTTGACGATAGAGACAAGAGCCGTAATGTGGTGGAAGCCAATGGTAGGATTGGAGATAGACACCGCCGAGCGCTACCAGGCGAGAATAATGCCTTCCCGGGTGCCAATCGTGGGGAGGAAGAAGTCCTAGCTCGGGCCCAACGTCTCGATCCCCGTGAGCAGCACAATAAGGTCCAGTCTGGTCTCCTTGAGACAAATGACAGTAGGAGAGGTAGCAGATATAACAAAACGAACAACAACGTGTTTGGCAAGACAATTAAGACCACGAACGTTCATGAAAATCACACAAAGACCAAGGATGGGTCCAATGGGGGATGGGGGAGGGGGCACAACACTAAGCTGGGACGGTCCGGACGCTGGCAGGGTGAGGTGCAGCCTGAAAAGCACGGTGCTAGGCATGTCCCACCCGAGAAGTACATGCATTAACCCACTTTGGAAACCCCATTACTAAATGCCAAAAAGATTTAAAAAGTTTCACGCATACATCTACACATTCTATCTGCGCACATAAAGTTTCACGGGAAAACTACTTTTTCTTTGGCTTATGCAAAAAAAGAAGCTGGCAGGGGTGGGGTGTAGCCTGGAAAGCACGGTGCTAGGCATGCCCCACCCTGAAACTAAATGGATTAACCCACTTTGGAAAACTCATTACTACATGCCAAAAAATTCTGAAAAACGTTCACGCATACATGTTCACATTTTATGTGTGCGCAGAAAGTTTCACGGGAAAACAACTTTTCTTGGGCATGTGCAAAGACAAAAATGCATCATGGAAAGCTATTTAACAGCACAGAAATTTGTCTTTTTCTCATAGGCAAAATAAAAAGAGATTTTTTCACAAAAATTGTGTCATGTACACATGCACGCGCAGATGTATGTATTTAATTTGTTTTGAAATTTTTGACATTTTAAAATGCGCTTAAAATGCTTTTTTGAAAAGCGGGTTCATATGCCGACGGGTTCAGGATGTTCCCACTCTATCTCCCCCGTAGTAATCGCGAATGCCTGGACGACGTCCTCCGCAAGGGGCTGTTCAAACAGCTCGGAGTACTTGGCCATACTCTCAGCAGTAAGCGGCTCGTCTTCTTGTAGAATGGCAAGGTGGCGTAGGAGAACACGCTTGGCCTTGGTATCGGCAAAGGCAATGCACCGGGTGCGTCTTGGCGTGGACGAGGGTAGCTAGCAGCGGCATCGGTGCTGCACACCATGCACAAGCGCATGCAAAAGCGGGGTCCGCCCCCAAAACCACACGGGGGTTGTGCAACATGCACAGCAGAGCGAGATGGTGTTTCATTGGAAAAGACGCAGCCAAAACGTTGCTGGGCCAGACAGTGTATGGCTGGAAGGCGCAGCCAAAACGTTGCTTGGAAGGTAGCAAATATTGTTCATACACAATATTCATTTGCGGAAGTTTTCAAGAAATATATCATTTGATGTCTGGATGGCAAGTCACATATCCATGAATATTACGGTTTCTACAAGTATGGTTATTATACTCGACAAGTTATTTGAAATGCAAAGTCGTTTGTCGGCCTCGACCATGGCCCCATGATCTGCTGCTATTGGAAGGGGAAACTAGCTACTCGGCAAATGCAAGTGCTACAAGATATACCTGGCAAGGCTAAGCTTTGGAGTTTTTGTTTTGTTTTTGGAAACGGGATAAGCTCTGGAGTGAAATGACTAGCACAAACTTAGCCCCCTGGATCATGAGCATAGGCTTATAAACTGAAACTGGCATATCCTTGCAATGATTTCCCAAAATTCCAGTCAGTAGCATTGACATCTACTACTAGGCTAGTTCAAACAAAACTAACATCTACTACTAGTGTCTCAGTTCAGTCCAATTTACGGAAGGGCAAACGATTCTAAATTTGTATGTGCACTGAACAAAATAAGGGAGTACCAATTTTCACATCTATATACATGTTTCGGCACTATGATTAGGCGATTACAACTTTTCTATAACCAACCCTGTTTTTTTTCTGTAAACAACTACTCGTGAAGGTTGAATGATATAGACTGATCGATGACTCTTCGCAATGGCAAGTATGTGTTGTTGAAAACCCTCGCTTGTTCCCCACAAAAAAAACCCTCTTATTCGTCTCTCTAGCCATATGCTCTAGATTAGAGACACCAAGGAACTTAAAGCCTTACTCTTTGTGCCATGAGTTCTAGACTTGGCCACCTACCAGGCTACCACCATCATGGATTGGAAGGGAAGCCGAGGGAATGATTTCACTCAGATTTGCCCATTGCAGCACCGAGAGCTCTAAATAATCGAAATGAGCCACTTCCTATGTGGAGACTTCATCTTCCTGAAAACAACAAGTATCATTATGTACGTGCTAAATCCCTCTTGGCAAACACGACGACGAGCCAAAGAAAAAGTTTGCTTTTCAACGGCGCCCAGGATTGTCTTATGGTGCAATCCGTACTTCAATTGATAGCCACAGTGAAATAAGCACTATATACTAACATTGCCGAAAAAACTCCTTTTGAAACCCAACTCCAGGTCCACTTATATTCAACGCCATGGATCGTCGGGGTTTAAGAAATAATTTCCAGAAGGTAACCACCTGCAGGAAAGGGTGAATGTTGATCTCACCATTGATATCTTTGATCCAAGCTTCATTAGAAGTCGCTTCAGCAACAGTCCTGCGCGACCTGAATACCGGATATACTAATTATTTGTTGGTTTAAAATCTGTTAGGTAAGTCACAGGTGCATGAACATTACAGCTTATATATACTAATATGGTGCTTATGTCCAGCAAAGTCATCCGAAGCTTAGCTTCCAATTATTCAGATGTGAAGGCATCTTTAGCTTGATTGCTGTGACTGAAACTGAAAACCGTTACTCCTAAATACTAGTAAAACTGAAACTGTAGTGGTCTTCAAACTGATATCTCTCTCTCCAACCATTTTGCAACTGAAACTAGAGTAGTAACCATTACTCCTAAATATACTACTCCAATTCCAATTATTCAAAAACAAAGCGGACCATAAAGATAGATCATAAAATCTAAACTTATACACATGGGAAGACATCAGACCAAGACTCACGTCCACATAAAACATAAATCATAAAATGAAACGGTGATAAAACCTCAAAACTGTTCTGGCAGATGCTGCGAGGGAAGCTGACTACATTGTACTTCGAACGAAACGGACCAACCAATCTACCTCAACTAGATCGAGCGCACAATCCACAACTGAAATGAAACGAAGTAGAGACACAACAACTCTGAAGAAATCAACATGCAGTTGCATAATTCTACCGCCGCCTCCTCTTCAACATCATGGAGCGCTCGGAGCCCTCCTCCTCGCTGGAGCTGCTGTCGGCAGGCGGGGGGAGCACCGGCTTCCGGTAGACCTTGTGGACCACGAAGACGACGTCCGACGCCTCGGGGTCAGGATGCGCGCGGCGGAAGGCGGCCGCGTCCCTGTTGAGCCGGTACTCCTTCATCAGCCAGCGCGTCGGCGAGCATACCGCCCCGCCCTTCCACGTGTAGCGGTACACGAACCTGCGCCGGAACGCCACTGCCTCCCGGCCGCCCTCGCCGCCGTAGTACGGCTTCTCCGTGCCGTACTGCACCCAGCACCCGCCCGCGCCCGGCGTCGGGCACCTCTCGCCGGCGGGCTTTTCCGCGAAGAAGAAGCCCCATACCTCGCCGTAATCCCTTATGTGGTTTTGCCGGAAGGGGAGCTCACGCGGGGCCAAGGACAAGACGTCCACGCCCTCCTCGATGAAGCCGGGGAAGAAGTCGCCGCCGAGCCCCGCCCTGGGGACGAGGTAGTGGTCGATGAGCTCACGGCCGGTGGGTTGGAACACGTAGCCGGCTGTCAGATTAGGGTTCTCCATCGCCGACCGATACCGGAGTTGTAGCCTAGGAGAGGTAGATGTTGTGGGCGACTCAAAATGTTCAGTGGATCTGAGAGAGAGAGAGAGTTCGATTATGCCCTGGGATAACTCAGATTGGGAGGACCTGCTCCTGCTTTTGTAGATGGGTTGGCATTAATGACAGGAAGGTTCCAGAAGCCAAGTACAGATGGCACAATAGATAGAGGGTGTCTAATTCGGTCGGTGATAACATGTGCTCAATTAGAACAAAATTTGATGGGCCAATTGATCAGGATTGTGCAATCGAATTTGTTGCACAACCGTGCTTGGCCCAAACAAATGACAACAGAATAGAGTCCACAAATATTCCTATTATAAAAAAGGGATGGTGATCTAGGCTTCGGAACACCTCAGCATGTTTTAGTCCCGAAATTTCAAGAGAAACGAGTCTCAAAATGTCTAGAGAATTGAGGGAGGCACCTGTGGTTAAGTGAAGTTTTTCAGGTCGATGATGACACGTAGCAACGACCCCCCCCCCCCCCCACGCGCGCCTTGCGTGCGGAAGCATGTTGGCGGCAGAACAATGAGTTATTGGCAAATCCGCATGGCTTTCGGACAATTGATGAAAAGGTGATTTGTTTCATGAGAAGGAACGGAGTGCCTTGTACGGGCGGTGGCTTGACAAATCCGCATAACGTTCGGACAAGAGGTGCCTTGATTTAATCTTTCCCTGGACAATGACCAAGCAACAAAATATTGACCATATTTGGAGCATGACAGCGTCAGATGAGCTCGGCATGATCACACTCCATATTTTTATCCCACGTGACTATGTGAGACCATACATGCTAATTTTAAAGGGACAAAAAATATAGCGGAACGATTCGCGAGCGATATGCATGCATCTATTAGCGACAAAAGCAATGACGTCAACTCTCTAAGTGTTACTTTTGAAACTTCAAAATCATATCTCTCTCAGACCATTACTCGGATTTATGATATATCTTCATGCTCCACTTTGTTTCGACGAGATCATCTAAATTAGACTATATGTTGATAAGCATTGACGTTTTTTTTTTCCTGAATGGTGTCGCCAAATTTTTCTATGAAGTTGCCTTAGTACCAAAGTTACCAGCCATTAACTTTGATACGAATACAACAAGTTCGTTAAACATGGGCTAACAACTTTATGGATGTTGAAACTCCCAGGCGCGATCTAGTCAATAGATTTGCTCGATTGTCCCCGATTTTGACCGAGTAACGCGTAGGCTGGGCTGGCGGCTGGTGGGCCTTGGTCAACATTTGGGAGTGTGGACCTGGGCTGTCGGCGAGGGAAATTTCGATCGGATGTCCCTGATTTAGTGCAAAATTATTTTGTAATTTCAAAAATAATTAAAAAAACAAATTTCTTTAGAATTCAAAATGTGTTCCTATTTTCAAAAAATGTGTTTTCAAAAATATTCAAATTTTCAAAATTGTCCATGTTTCAAAAAAGATTCGGTTTTTTCATAGAAAAATAAGTTCAATTCTGTTCAAAAAACTTCAAATCTATGGATGTTTGTAGTTCTTAAGACTCCGAGCTACTCATTAGTAATGAAATTTTACTCGATCCAGTCACTGGCTAGGCTCGTGCACGTGAGAGCTGGAGGTCCTGTGTTTAACCCCTAGCGAGCATAATAGTTTATGGAATTTTGCATAACGCTTCCACTTTTGGACCGGCCCAACTCTTGTTTGCGCATTCGTAGGGCTGCTATTCGCCGTGAAATGTTGCAGATAGCAGTTCACATGGGGGAGGCAGTTCTTGGAGAGGTCCTATTTTGCGCGATGCATGCTAGGAGGAGGGGCAACGCGCACCCGCCTCTCTTACCCAATGTGCCCTTTCGGGCCGGCCTATCTACAGGATGCCCTATTTTTTCATTTTTATTTTTCTTTTTTATTTTCCATTTTGGTGCTATTTTTCTGATTTAAATAATTCAGGATTTCATAAAAGTTCTGAAATTGTAAAAATTGAGAATTTTGAAAAAATAATTATGAAATCATTAAAAATTACCTGATTCAAGAAAATATTTGTGATTAAAACAAATGTTTGCTTATTCAACAAATATTCATGATTTTTTAAATGTTCTAGAAATAAAAAAGTTCATGATTTTAAAGAAATATTTTTGGATTCAAATAATGTTCACAAATTCTAAAATTGGACATGAATTTTTGAATGTTCACAAAATTCAAAAAATAATTGTGAATTGCAAACAAACTTCGATTCCAAAATGTTCACCGATTCAAAAAATCATGTATTAGAAAAATAATCATGCATTTTGAATTTTTTTGTCAAAACAAAAAAAAAACGATCATGAATTACAAAAATGGTTCCCCAATTTTCAAAAATGTCCATCCCCACACGGCATCACACGGTTTTCATGTGACCGGCCATATAAGGTAGTCAACAGGAACCTAATAAATATTTCGTATTTTTGGCAACACATTAAATTTAGATCAACCTGTACAAATCCAACAACAGCCAATCTTCTGCTATCTTCGGCAACCCATTAAATTCGCATTAATCGGTACAAATACATTTGGATCAATCTGCGGCAACCTGATAAATCTTTGGTATATTTGGCAACCAATTAATTCAGATCAATTGCTACCAATCAATCAACAATCAATCTTTGGCGAACCATTAAATTCATGTCAACTAGTACAAAACAATCAACAACCGTTAAATCAACAGCTACACTATATCCGTTCACCGGTCCACCTCGCTCCCATGGTAATCTATATCTCGTCGTGCCTCCCTGTTGCCGAGGAGAATGTCCAGCTCATTGTAACATCCCTGTAATTAAGCTAAAGTGATCTCCCCTTAATTATTGCCATGTCATCATGTTTTGCAATAATGCATGCCACTTGTCCCAAATCAAATTCAAATTCAAATCCCAATTACAACTAAAAATATTATTTCTTCAAACAGTAAAACAAAAATGTTGGTAATAATCTAAATCACCCCAAAGTAATTTTCATGAAGAAACCAACCTTGTTTGAATTCCCAAAATGCCCCTAGAAATATTTGAAGTGGACCAAGAGCAACTATTTAAGTCAATTAAACATAAACCCAAATGTAAATATTTGCAAATGGCCTGAAACCTTTTGTGCCTTCTCAAAACATTGCATTATAATTATATGACAGGTTTCATATTTAACTAAATCCATTTAGTGGCTAAAATAGATACAATAAATAAATAAAAGAAATAAAAAAGAAAAAGAAAAAGGAAGAAGACTTATGGTGTGGCTGGGCATAAGTGCACAGTGCCAGCACACACTAGGAAAAACCATATACACAGAGGATTAGCAGTAGCGCGGGGACAACAAGCCCGCTATTGCTATACAAATAGCAGTAACGCGGCCCAAATAAAAAGCGCTACTACTATAACTCACTAGTAGAAAACGACCTTATGTTCACCTCATTAGTCCGGTTCAATTATGAACCGTCACTAATGTGACCATTAGTGCCGGTTCCAACGGCTAGGCGGGCGACACTCCTTAGTCCCGGTTCGTGTTGAACCTCTAGTACCGGTTCATGCCACAAACCGGGACTAAAGAGGTGGTGGCAGACTGGTGTCAGGCTGGGGCCCCACCAACACCTTTAGTTCCGGTTTGTGGCAGGAACCGATATTAGAGATGCACCTTTAGTCCCAGTTCGTATAACCAACCGGGATTAAAGAAGCCTCTATATAAACCCTTCGTCGAGCCCGAGCCCATTTCTCTCTGTTTTTCCCTTTCATTCCTTCATCTCCTCTATTCTTCCCCATTGCTCGAGCTCATCCATCCAAGTGATCACAAAGGTTAGAAACTTTGTCCTTTCATCTCTCATTGCTAGATTAGCTCTTCCAATGCTCTATAAGTATAGTGATTTGTGGGTTTTAGTTTGGGAGTAATTATATGTGGTGGTTTATTTGATTTATATGTAATTTGAGCTCAGATTAACTCTTAGTTTGCATATGTAGGTGTGGTTTACTTAGTGCCTTCCCATCCCGGTCCTAACCACAGTCAATCGCACACACCGTCACGTCGCCGGCACCACCTTAGTGAGCCTCTTGTTTGAAGGAAATATGCCCTAGAGGCAATAATAAAGTTGTTAATTTATATTTCCTTATATCATGATAAATTTTTATTATTCATGCTAGAATTGTATTAACTGGAAACTTGATACATGTGTCGATACATAGACAACACTATGTCCCTAGTATGCCACTACTTGACTAGCTCGTTGATTAAAGATGGTTAAGTTTTCTAGCCATGGACATGAGTTGTCATTTGATGAGCGGGATCACATCATTAGTGGAATGATGTGATGGACAAGACCCATCTGTTAGCTTAGCATAATGATCGTTCAGTTTTATTGCTACTGCTTTCTTCGTGTCAAATATATATTCCTTCAACTATGAGATTATGCAACTCCCGGACACCGGAGGAATGCCTTGTGTGCTATCAAACGTCACAACATAACTGGGTGATTATAAGGATGCTCTGCAGGTATCTCCAAAGGTGTTGGTTGGGTTGGCATAGATCGAGATTAGGATTTGTCACTCCGAGTATCGGAGAGGTATCTCTGGGCCCTCTTGGTAATGCACATCATATGAAGCCTTGCAAGAAATGTGACTAATGAGTTAGTTACGGGATGATGCACTATGGAACGAGTAAAGAGACTTGCCGGTATGTATTATATGAGTTATGTGTTGTGGTGACCGAAGGTTGTTCGGAGTCCCAGATGAGATCACGTACATGACGAGGAGTCTCGAAATGGCCAAGAGGTAAAGATTGATATATTGTAAGGTGGTATTTGGACACCGGAGGGTTCCGGAGTGTATCAGGTACATACCGGAGTACCGGAGGGGTTACCGGAACCCCCTGGTGGAAGATATGGGCCATAGGAGGGAGGCTAACCAACCCACAAGGGGCTGGTGCGCCCCCCACAAGGGTGGAGGCTGAATTGGAGTGGGGAAGGGGGTGGCGCCCCCCTCACCTTCTCATTCTCCCTCTCCTTCCCCTTTCCATCTCCGGTAAGAGGAAGGGGGAGGGTCCAAATTGGACTTGAGTCCTAGTAGGACTCCTCCTCACTTGGGGGCGCGCCTTGGCCGGCCTCTTCCCCTCTCCCTCCTTTATATACGGGGGCAGAGGGGCACCCCAAAGCACAACAATTGTTCTTAGCCGTGTGCGGTGCCCCCTCCACCGTTTACTCCTCCGGTCATATTGTCGTAGTGCTTAGGCGAAGCCCTGCATGGATCACATCACCATCACCGTCACCATGCCATCGTGATGACGGAACTCATATACTCTTTCGACCCTCTGCTGGATCAAGAGTTCGAGGAAATTGCATTGAGGAATGCACATAGCTTCACAATGGCTAATCGAACATTTTCTAGTAGAAGCCCCCTCAATGCAACCGGAAGCAATTGCATCATAATCACATGGCAGTCATGAGACTTTAGGTTCTGGAATTGTTTTTCTCTGCCATATTTATTATTCCATTTATATTCAACGAGAAGACAGATGGGACCTTGATATTGAGCAGGCATTCAAAAAATATTTCCTTCTCTATTTTGGCAAGAGCGTAGCTGGCAGGACCTTGATACTGCTTTGGATGCATGTCGTCTTTTTGGTTCATACGTTGCTGGTCCTCCCGTGCCTCCGGTGTATCTTTTGTCTTCCCATACACGCCCAAGAAGCCTAGCAGGTTCATGCAAAGATTCTTTGTCACGTGCATCACGTCGATTGTAGAGTGGACCTCTAGAACTTTCCAATAGGGTAGGTCCAAAAATATAGATTTCTTCTTCCACAAGGGTGTGTGTCCATCAGCGTCATTCAGAACAGATTGCCCGCCAGGACCTTTTCCAAGGATTGCTTTTAAATTCTTGACCATATCAAATATATCATCACCAGTACAGGGGACAGGCTTCTTCCGGTGGTCTGCTTCACCTTTGAAATGCTTGCCTTTCTTTCTTGAAGCATGCTTGGTCGGAAGAAATCGATGATGTCCCAGGTACACATTCTTCTTATATTTGTCCAAATATATAATTTTCAATCTCATCTAAACAGTGTGTGCATGCGTTGTATCCCTTGTTTGTCTGTCCTGAAAGGTTACTAAGAGCAGGCCAATAATTGATGGCTAGAAATATCAACGCTCGTAGGTCAAATTCCTCCTGTTTGTGCTCATCCCACACACATACACCTTTTATATTCCTCAGATGTAAAATTTCTTCAACAAATGGCCTTAGGTACACATCAATGTCGAGGTCAAGTTGCTTAGGGCCTTGGATGAGCACTGGCATCATAATGAACTTACGTTTCATGCACAACCAAGGAGGAAGGTCATAGATACATAGATTCAAAGGCCAGGTGCTATGATTGCTGCTCTGCTCCCTGAAAGGATTAATGCCATTTGCACTTATACCAAACCATAAGTTCCTTGCATCACCTGCAAACTCTGACCACTTTCTCTTGATTTTTCTTCACTGCGACCCATCAACAGGAACTCTCAACATACCATATTTCTTACTGTCTTCTTTGTGCCATCGCAACAACTTGGCATGCTCATTGTTTCTGAACAGACGTTTCAACAGTGGTATTATAGGAGCATACCGCATCACCTTGGCAGGAACCCTCTTCATGGGGTGCTTGCACTCAACATCACCAGGGTCATCTCGTCTGATCTTATACCGCAATGCACCACATACCAGGCATGCATTCAAATTCTTGTACTCCTCATCGAGTAGAGGATGCAGTGATTAGGGCATACATGTATCTTCTACACCTCTAATCCTAGAGGGCTGAGAACCTTCTTGGCTACGTATGTACTGTCAGGCAATTCGTTATCCTTTGTAAGCTTCTTTTCACTTTCCCTTTCACTTCCATCATAACCCCTCTTTCACTTTCGCATTCTCTCTATGCATTAACAATGACCCGCCCAAGATCATGAGCGGACACATCTGGTGCCTCTTGATCTTCAGCTTCGCCCGTTGCAGTATCACTGTATTCAGGGAACATAGGATAGTTATCATCATCCTCTTCTTCTTCATTGTCTCCCATCATGACCCATCTTTCTTCGTGCTTGGTCCAAAAATTATAGTGGGGCATGAAACCAGACTTAAGTAGGTGGAAGTGAAGGGTTTTCGAGGAATAGTAATCCTTCGTATTCTCACAGACAACACATGGACAATACATAAAACCATTCTAGCTGTTTGCCTCAGCCACATTGAGTAAAATTATGCAGGCTCGTATTGTACTCGGAAGTGGGCCGGTCACCATACATCCATCGGCGGTTCATCTGCATTATATAATTAAGTATATCAAATACCATTACAGAACATCATGAATAAAGAAATGTCCAACTTAATAAAAGTTCATCATCACATTAAAACCAAAGTACAGTAGTGATCAAATGTTATTACTGCAAAAATAAATACATAAAGTTCATACATAGTCCTCATAAAACAACATACAACTATCTAGAGCATCTAAATAAAACATACATTGAAACTAACATACAACTATGTAAAACATTTAAATGCAACAAATGCGATCAAAATCGCAACTAGGTAACAATTGATCCAACAGCAAAATGATACCAAGCCTCCTTATCAATGGCATATTTTCTATTCTTTTTAATCTTCAAGCGCATTGCATCCATTTGGATCTTGTGTAGATCGACGACATCGGCAACATGCAACTCCAATTTCATCTTCTCTTCTTCAATTATTTTCAATTTTTCTTTCAAATAATTGTTTTCTTTTTCAACTAAATTTAACCTCTCGACAAGAGGGTCGGTTGAAATTTTTGGTTCACATACCTTCTAGATAAAAACACCTATGTCAAGTTGGTCGGCATAATTGTCATAAACACTAAAGGAAACAAAAAGTTATAAAAGATAATATACGACATCCGAATCATAGACCAGACGAGAGCCGATGGGGACTGATATCAAAACCATGACACTATATAATAACAAACAATAATACAAGTAAGAAAATTATACAAGTAGCTATCCAAATCATACAAGTAAGCATTTTTTTTCTTTTAAGAAAAGATAAGAACAAGAGGCTCACCACGGTGGTGCCAGTGACGACATCAGTGCGGGTGATCGACGATGGTGAGGACGGGAACGGGCTTGGAGGAACAAAAAGGAGAAGAAAGAGGAGAAAACTTAAGTGTGGCTGGGGCACCTCATATATTGTTTGTTTTGTGTGAACTCAAGTGTCATCATGCTCTCAGGCATTTCATTGAATACCTCATCTGGATAGGAAGGGAGATCAAAGTAGCACACAGCTCCCACCTTCTGTGAGGCAAAAATGGAGGAGAGGTGGGCAGGGGCGGGGGTATATATAGGCAAACTTATAGTCCCGGTTGGTGTCTAAAACGTGGACTAAAGACAAACCTTTAGTATCGGTTGGAGACACCAACCGGAACTAAAGGGCACCCCTTTAGTCCCGGTTGGTGTCTCCAACATGGACTAAATGTCCCATCTGAACTGGGACTGATGCCTCCCGAGCCCCGACCGGTGTCGTAGCCGCTCGAATCGGGATTGATGCTCACATTAGTCCCAGTTCGTAAAGCAACCTGGACTATTGCTCTGATGTGGCTAGAACCAAAGCCCTGTTTTCTACTAGTGTTCAACCTTTTGTCTTTCACAGGTGTCATAGATTTTTTCTAGAAGTTGGTATCATAGTTACTAGGTGGCAAACATGGAAGGACAACTTTATGGATGTTTTAAAAAACATCTCTATCTCTATATCTACATCTATATCTATATCTTCCTATCTAAAAAGAAAGGTTTTTCGTTCCGCTCCACACTTCTTCCATCCTCCCTCGCAACTCTATTTTTTCTGTGTACCATGAGAATGATTGGAGAAAAACCGTCATGTGAAAGTTCCACACACACACACACCTCTTCCTAAATGAAGTATTTTAGTTGCTTTTGTCGTGGAAATAAACCATAAGCCTCGGAAGCAAGTAGGCGTGAGTTGTTGCCAAATACACATGGCTTTTGGATAATTCATGAAGAGGTGATTTTTGTCTTCGGAAGGAGCGGAGTACCTCTGATAGGCGGCGGCTTGAGGTGCGTGTTGAACATATTTGTCTTGGTTTAATATTTCCTCGAATAGTAACCTAGCAAAAAGTATTGACCATATTTGGAGCATGACAACACTAGATGAGCTCAACATGATCACACTCCACATTTTTATCCATGTGAGACCATACATGCTAATTTTAAAGGGGTAAAAATATAGTGGAAGTTTCGCCCATGCATCTATGGGTGATAAAAGCAATGACATTGGTGCTCTAAATGTTATTTGAAACATAGAAATGATATATCTCTCAAAGAATTATTCGGATTTACGATCTATCTCCATGACATGTTGTTTCAATGAGATCATCAACACTAGACCCAATATTGTTAACCTTTGACATTTTTTTCTTTCTTCCAAAAGTGTCGCCAATTTTTTCTACGAAGTTGCCTTAGTACCAAGGAAAAATATCCAATGGCCGGGGAGCACCTGAGCTAATGAACCTTTTTGCAAAAAAGCCCTCAAGTACTACAAAAAATGCTCACAAGTACAACAGCTACTACATCTCCTTAGATGCCGTTAGATTTGAGATTCGACGGCCCAGAAGGCCGTATCATGGGTGCATGTGTGACTCCGTATCATAGGATACTCTCACTTAGTACCAAAGTTTCCAGGTAACAACTTTGATAGCAATAGAACAATAAGTTCATTAAATATGGGGTGACAACTTTATGGATGGTTTTATTTAAAAAATATATACACATCCCCTAAATCACTAAGCTCCATAGGGCACAATCTTCAGGGAGTGATCGAAATAGTCAATTTCGCTGGTGGCCTCAGTTTTCACCGGGGTAGTGCTACCTCTTGAGCACTGCGTTGGTTTTCCCTTGAAGAGGAAAGGGTGATGCAGCAAAGTAGCGTAAGTATTTCCCTCAGTTTTTGAAAACCAAGGTATCAATCCAGTAGGAGGATCCACACAAGTTCCTCGTACCTACACAAACAAACAAGAACCTCGCAACCAACACGATAAAGGGGTTGTCAATCCCTTCACGGTAACTTGCGAAAGTGAGATCTGATAGAGATAATAAGATAATATAAATATTTTTTGTATTTTTATGATATAGATTGGAAAGTAAAGATGCAAAATAAAGTAGATTGGAAACTTATATGATAAAAGATAGACCCGGAGGCCATAGGTTTCACTAGTGGCTTCTCTCAAGATAGCATAAGTATTACAGTGGGTGAACAAATTACTGTCGAGCAATTGATAGAAAAGTGCATAGTTATGAGAATATCTAGACATGATCATGTATATAGGCATCAAGTCCGCGACAAGTAGATCGAAACGATTCTGCATCTACTACTATTACTCCACACATCGACCGCTATCCAGCATGCATCTAGAGTATTAAGTTCATAAGAACAGAGTAACACATTAAGCAAGATGACATGATGTAGAGGGGTAAACTCAAACAATATGATATAAACCCCATCTTTTTATCCTCGATGGCAACAATACAATACGTGCCTTGCTGCCCCTGTTGTCACTGGGAAAGAACACCGCAAGATTGAACCCAAAGCTAAGCACTTCTCCCATTGCAAGAAAGATCAATCTAGTAGGCTAAACAAAATTGATAATTCAAAGAGACTTGCAAAGATAACCAATCATACATGAAAGAATTCAGAGGAGATTCAAATATTTCTCAGAGATAAACTTGATCATAAACCCATAATTCATCGGATCTCAACAAACACACCACAAAAAGAGTTACATCAAATAGATATCCACGAAGATCGAGGAGAAATTTGTATTGAGATTCAAAGAGAGAGAAGAAGCCATCTAGCAAATAACTATGGACCTGAAGGTCTATGGTAAACTACTCACAACTCATCGAAGAGGCTATGGTGTTGATGTAGAAGCCCTCCGTGGTCGATTCCCCCTCCGGTGGAGCGCCGACGAAGGCTCCAAGACGGGATCTCGCGGATACAGAAGGTTGCGGCGGTGGAAATAGGTTTTCGTGGTGCTCCTAGATGTTTTCAGGGTATATGGATATATATAGGCGAAGGAAGTCGGTCAGGGGAGCCACGAGGGGCCCACGAGGGTGGGGGCGCACTCTCCTGCCTCGTGGCCGCCTCGGCTGCTTCTTGACGTCCACTCCAAGTCTCCTGGATTGCGTCTGTTCCAAAAAGATCGCTCCCAAAGGTTTCATTCCGTTTGGACTCTATTTGATATTCCTTTTCTTCAAAACACCGAAATAGGCAAAAAAACAGCAATTCGGGTTGGGCCTCCGGTTAGTAGGTTAGTCCCAAAAATGATATAAAATTGTAAAGTAAAGCCCAGAAACATGCAAAACGGGTAATATAATAGCATGGAACAATCAAAAATTATAGATACGTTGGAGACGTATCAAGCATCCCCAAGCTTAATTCCTGCTCGTCCTCGAGTGGTAAATGATAAGAACAGAATTTTTGATGTGGAATGCTACCTAGCATATTTCTCAATGTAATTTTCTTTATTGTGGCATGAATGTTCAGATCCAAATGATTCAAGAAAAAAGTTCATATTGACTTAAGAAATAGTAATACTTCAAGCATACTAACAAGGTAATCATGTCTTCTCAAAATAACATGGCAAAAGAAAGTTATCCCTACAAAATCATATAGTCTGGCTATGCTCTATCTTCATCACACAAAATATTTAAATCATGCACAACCCCGGTTTTAGCCAAGCAATTGTTTCATACTTTAGTATTTTCAAACTTTTTCAATCTTCACGCAATACATGAGGGTGAGCCATGGACATAGCACTATATGTGGAATAGAATGGTGGTTGTGGAGAAGACAAAAAGGAGAAGATAGGCTCACATCAACTAGGCGTATCAACAGGCTATGGAGATGCCCACTAATAGATATCAATGTGAGTGAGTAGGGATTGCCATGCAACGGATGCACTAGAGCTATAAGTGTATGAAAGCTCAAAAAGAAACTAAGTGGGTGTGCATCCAACTTGCTTGCTCACCAAGATCTAGGGCATTTTGAGGAAGCCCATCATTGGAATATACAAGCCAAGTTCTATAATGGAAAATTCCCAGTAGTATATGATAGTGACAACATAGGAGACTCTCTATCATCAAGATCATGGTGCTACTTTGAAGCACAAGTATGGTAAAAGGATAGTAACATTGTCCCTTCTCTCTTTTTCTCTCATTTTTTTATTTGGTGGGCTTCTTTGGCCTCTTTTTTTATTTGGGCTTCTTTGGCCTCTTTTATTTTTATAAAGTCCAAAGTCTCATCCCGACTTGTGGGGGAATCATAGTCTCCATCATCCTTTCCTCACTTGGGATAGTGCTCTAATAATGAAGATCATCACACTTTTATTTATTTACAACTCAAGAATTACAACTCAATACTTAGAACAAAATATGACTCTATGTGGATGCCTCCGGCGGTGTACAGGGATATGCAATGAATCAAGAGTGATATGTATGAAAGAATTATCAAGGTGGCCTTGCCACAAATACGATGTCAACTACATGATTATGCAAAAGCAATATGACAATGATGGAGCGTGTCATAATAAATGGAATGGTGGAAAGTTGCAGGGTAATATATCTCGGAATGGCTATGGAAATGCCATAATAGGTAGGTATGGTGTCTGTTTTAAGGAAGGTATAAGGTGGGTGTATGGTACCGGCGAAAGTTGCACGACACGAGAGGGGCTAGCAATGGTGGAAGGATGAGAGTGTGTATAATCCATGGACTCAACATTAGTCATAAAGAACTCATATACTTATTGCAAAAATCTACAAGTAATCAAAACAAATTACTACACACATGCTCCTAGGGGAAGGGTTGGTAGGAGTTAACCATCGCACAATCCCGACCTCCACACACAAGGAAGACAATCAATAAATAAATCATGCTCCAACTTCATCACATAACGGTTCACCATACGTGCATGCTACGGGAATCACAAACTTTAACACAAGTATTACTTAAATTCACAATTACCGAACTAGCATGACTCTAATATTACCATCATCATATCTCAAAACAATTATCAAGCATCAAATTGATCGTAGCATCCAATTCACTTCCTATGATAGTTTTTTTATACCCAACTTGGATGCCCATCATTCTAGGACCAATTTTATAACCATAGCAAATACCATGTTGTTCTAAAAGACTCTCAAAATAATCTAAATGAAGCATGAGAGATCAATAATTTCTACAAAATAAAACCACCGCCGTGCTCTAAAAAGATATAAGTGAAGCACTAGAGCAAAACTGTCTATCTCAAAAGATATAAGTGAAGCACATAGAGTATTCTAATAAATTCTGAATCAAGTGTGTCTCTCCCAAAAGGTGTGCACCAATGATGATTGTGTTAAACTAAAAAGCAAAGACTCATATCATACAAGACGCTCCAAGCAAAACACATATCATTTGGCGAATAAAAATATAGCTCCAAGTAAAGTTACCGATAGACGAAGACGAAAGAGGGGATGCCTTCCGGGGCATCCACAAGCTTAGGCTTTTGGTTGTCCTTGAATTATCTTGGGGTGCCATGGGCATCCCCAAGCTCAGGCTCTTGCCACTCCTTATTCCATAGTCCATCAAATCGTTACCCAAAACTTGAAAACTTCACAACACAAAACTCAACAGGAAATCTCATAAGCTCCGTTAGTGCAAGAAAGAAAAATCACCACTTAAGGTACTGTAATGAACTAATTATTTATTTATATTTGTGTTAAACCTATTGTATTCCAACTTCTCTATGGTTCATACCCCCCGATACTAGCCATAGATTCATGCAAATAAGCAAACAACACATGAAGAACAAAATCTGTCAAAAACAGAACAGTCTGTAGCAATCTGTAACTTTCGAATACTTCTAGAACTCTAAAACTCCTACCAAAATAGGAATTCCTAGGCAATTTGTCTATTGATCTACTGCAAAAATAATCAACTAAAAATCACGTTTATGTGAATTATTAAAATTATTCTCGTGCGTGCAAAAGTTTCTGTTTTTCAGCAAGATCAAATTAACTTTCACCCAAGATGATCCTATAGGTTCTACTTGGCACAAACACTAATTAAAACATAAAACCACATCTAAAAAGAAGGTAGATGAATTATTTATTACTAAATAGGAGCAAAAAGCAAGGAACAAAAATAAAATTGGGCTGCCTCCCAACAAGCGCTATCGTTTAACGCCCTAGCTAGGCATAAAAGTGAGAATAGATCTAAGTATTGCCATCTTTGGTATTCAATTCATAAGGTAATTTTATTTTATTTCTAGGAAAGTGTTCCATGCCCTTCCTTAATGGAAATTGGAATCTAATATTCCCTTCCTTCATATCAATAATTGCACCAATCGTTCTAAGGAAAGGACTACCAAGAATAATAGGACATGAAAGATTGCAATCTATATCAAGAACGATAAAATCTAAGAGCACATAATTCCTATTTGCATCAACTAGAACATCATTAATCCTTACCATAGATTTCTTAATAGTGGAATCCGCAAGGTGCAAGTTTAAAGAGCAATCATCAAAATCACGGAAACCTAGCACATCACATAAAGTTTTTGGAATCGTAGAAACACTAGCACCCAAATCACACAAAGCATAGCATTCATGATCTTTAATTTTAATTTTAATAGTAGGTTCCCACTCATCATAAAGTTTTCTAGGAATAGAAACTTCCAATTCAAGTTTTTCTTCATAAGATTGCATGAAAGCATCAATGATATGTTTGGTAAAAGCTTTATTTTGACTATAAGCATGAGGAGAATTTAGCACGGATTGCAACAAGGAAATACAATCTATTAAAGAACAATTGTCATAATTAAATTCCTTGAGATCCAAAATAGTGGGTTCATTGCTATGTAAAGTTTTGACCTCTCCAATCCCAGTTTTACCAATTTTAGCATCAAGATCTAAAAACTCCGAATCATTGGGACACATTTTAACTAAAGTTGACTCATCTCCAGTCCCATCATTATCAAGATTCATATTTCAAAACAAATATTTAATAGGAGACACATCAATCACTTTTAGATCTTCATCATTATTTTCATGGAAACTAGAAGAACACGCTCTTACAAAGCAATCTTTCTTAGCACACATCCTAGCGGTTCTTTCTTTGCACTCATCAATGGAAATTCTCATGGCTTTGAGAGACTCATTGATATCATACTTAGGTGGAATAGATCTAAGTTTCAAAGAATCAACATCAAGAGAAATTCTATCCACGTTCCTAGCCAATTCACCAACTTTGAGAAATTTTTCTTCAAGCAAAGCATTGAAATTCTTTTGAGAGATCATAAACTCTTTAACACTATTCTCAAAATCAGAGGGCATCTTATTAAAATTTCCATAAGAGTTGTTGTAGGAATTACCATAATTATTAGAGGAATTACTAGGAAACGGCCTAGGATTAAAGTTTCCTCTATACGCGTTGTTACCAAAATTATTCCTACCAACAAAATTCACATCCATAGATTCATTGTTATTCTCAATCAAAGTAGACAAAGGCATATCATTAGGATCAATATGAGCACTCTTAGTAGCAAACAATTTTATAAGTTGATCCATCTTTCCACTCAAAACATTAATCGCTTGTATCCCATGAACCTTTTTACTAGTAGATCTTTCGGTGTGCCATTGAGAATAATTAACCATAATATTATCTAGGAGTTTAGTAGCTTCTCCTAAAGTGATTTCCATAAAAGTGCCTCCCGCGGCCGAATCTAAAAGATTTCTAGAAGCAAAATTCAATTCGGCATAAAATTTTTGTATGATCATCCAGAAATTCGAACCATGTGTAGGGAAATTGTGAATCATTAGTTTCATTCTCTCCCAAGATTGGGCAACATGCTCATGATCTAGTTGCTTAAAATCCATAATATTGTTTCTAAGAGAGATGATCTTAGCGGGAGGAAAATACTTAGAGATAAAAGCATCTTTGCACTTATTCCATGAATCAATACTATTTTCAGGCAAAGACGAAAACCAAGTTTTAGCATGACCTCTAAGTGAAAACGAAAATAACTTCAATTTAACAATATCATTATCCGTGTCTTTCTTCTTTTGCATATCACACAAATCAACAAAGTTGTTTAGATGAGTAGCGGCATCTTCACTAGGAAGGCTAGAGAATTGATCTTTCATAACAAGATTCAACAAAGAAACATTGATTTCACAAGATTCAGTATCTTTAAGAGGAGCAATCGGAGTGCTAAGGAAATCACTATTGTTGGTATTGGAAAAGTCACACAATTTAGTTTTATCTTGAGCCATCGTGACAAGCAATCCAACACACAAGCACACAAGAGGCAAGCGAAAAAGAGGCGAACAGAAAAGAGAGGCGTATAAAACGGCAAGGGTGAAGTGGGGGAGAGGAAAAACGAGAGGCAAATGGCAAATAATGTAATGCGAGGGAGATGAGTTTGTGATGGATACTTGGTATGTCTTGACTTGAGCGAAGACCTCCCCAACAACGGCGCCAGAAATCCTTCTTGCTACCTCTTGAGCGCTACATTGGTTTTCCCTTGAAGAGGAAGAGGTGATGCAACAAAGTAGCGTAAGTATTTCCCTCAGTTTTTGAGAACCAAGGTATCAATCCATTAGGAGGCTCCACACAATTCCCTCGTACCTACACAAACAAATAAGAACCTCGCAACCAACGCGATAAAGGGGTTGTCAATCCCTTCATGGTAACTTGCGAAAGTGAGATATGATAGAGATAATAAGATAAGATAAATATTTTTTGTATTTTTATGATATAGATTGGAAAGTAAAGATGCAAAATAAAGTAGATTGGAAACTTATATGATAAAAGATAGACCCGGAGGCCATAGGTTTCACTAGTGGCTTCTCTCAAGATAGCATAAGTATTACGGTGGGTGAACAAATTACTGTCGAGCAATTGATAGAAAAGTGCATAGTTATGAGAATATCTAGGCATGATCATGTATATAGGCATCACGTTCGCGACAAGTAGATGGAAACGATTCTGCATCTACTACTATTACTCCACACATCGACCGCTATCCAGCATGCATCTAGAGTATTAAGTTATAAGAACAGAGTAACGCATTAAGCAAGATGACATGATGTAGAGGGATAAACTCAAACAATATGATATAAACCCCATCTTTTTATCCTCGATGGCAACAATACGATACGTGCCTTGCTGCCCCTGCTGTCACTGGGAAAGGACACCGCAAGATTGAACCCAAAGCTAAGCACTTCTCCCATTGCAAGAAGGATCAATCTAGTAGGCCAAACCGAATTGATAATTCGAAGAGACTTGCAAAGATAACCAATCATACATGAAAGAATTCAGAAGAGATTCAAATATTTCTCATAGATAAACTTGATCATAAACCCACAATTCATCGGATCTCGACAAACACACCGTAAAAAGAGTTACATCAAATAGATATCCACGAAGATCGAGGAGAACTTTGTATTGAGATTCAAAGAGAGATAAGAAGCCATCTAGCTAATAACTATGGACCCGAAGGTTTGTGGTAAACAACTCACAACTCATTGGAGAGGCTATGGTGTTGATGTGGAAGCCCTCCATGGTCGATTCCCCCTCCGGCGGAGCGCCAGCGAAGGCTCCAAGATGGGATCTCGCGGATACAGAAGGTTGCGGCGGTGGAAATAGGTTTTCGTGGTGCCCCTGGATGTTTTCAGGGTATATGGATATATATAGGTGAAGGAAGTCAGTTAGGGGAGCCACGAGGAGCCCACGAGGGTCGGGGGCACGCCCACCCCCCTAGGGCGCGCCCTCCTGCCTCGTGGTCGCCTCGGATGCTTCTTGACGTCCACTCCAAGTCTTCTGGATTGCGATTGTTCCAAAAAAGATCGCTCCCGAAGGTTTCATTCCGTTTGGACTCCGTTTGATATTCCTTTTCTTCGAAACACTAACATAGGCAAAAAAACAGCAATTCGGGCTGGGCCTCCGGTTAGTAGGTTAGTCCCAAAAATGATATAAAAGTGTAAAGTAAAGCCCATAAACATCCAAAATGGGTAATATAATAGCATGGAACAATCAAAAATTATAGATACGTTGGAGACGTATCAGGCAGGTTGAGTGGGTTCCTTTGGTTGACGTGTGGGGGTGTGGGCCTAGGCGTTGTGACCATTGGGAGAAGTTTGTTTTTGTATGTGTCGCACGGTTGCCTCCCTCTTCCACGCTCTACTTGCCTCGATTACGAGAGACAACACGGTATCCAAACCCTAGAACCCCCGGAACCTCCCGTCCGCGCGCTGCACATCTTCCTTAGCATCAGTTGCTCACCATGCATCACATTCTTGTTACTTTCGGGGTGCTGCCAGCTCTCAGGCCAACACCAATGTGTTCTTCGTCGTCATTGGCTATCCCCGTTTGGGTGCTGGACTTGACCAGCTTTGACGATGCATAATCTTGTCATTACCCTCGGTTGGGTGGTGAACGTGGCTGCATGTGCCAGATCGAAGGTCGCATAGGGGTTTTACCCCGATTCAGGCTTTCATTGAGGATTAGCACCCTACGTCATGCTTTGAGTTGTTATTCATGGTAGGTGTACCTGGGGCGAGGGATTATAGTGGGGGAGATGAGATTGCCACCGAGAGTCTAATCTACGGGAGTATATGGGAATGAGAGCCCTATAGCCCTCTCCTTGTATGCAAGGTGAGGGCTATAGTTTTGCAAGAGGGAGATCCAATCATGGCTCCACCATGCTGGCTTGGGGGCTAAGATGACCCTAAGACGCCTACCCATTCCTTTGGGCACCTTCCTATTGCTAGCTATGTGGCCCGCCTCCTAGGTGTTGGGGAACGTAGTAATTTCAAAAATTTCCTACGCACACTCAAGATCATGGTGATGCATAGCAACGAGAGGGGAGAGTGTTGTCTCGTGCCCTCGTGAGACCCGGGCGAAGCGATCACAGCGTAGAGAAAGTAGTCGACGTTCACCTCGCGATCCAACCGATCCTAGCGCCGTTACTCCGGCGCCTCAGTTCTTGACACACGCACAGCTCGGTGGCGCTCCTCGGGCTCGATCCAGCAGAGCTTGGGGAGAGAGTTTCGTCAAGACGACGGCGTGGTGGCGATCTTGATGTTCTATCGACGCGGGGCTTCGCCTAAGCACCGCCACGATATGACCGAGGTGGATTATGGTGGAGGGGCACCGCACACGGCTAAGGAGCGATCTCAAGGATCAACTTGTGTGTCCTAGGGTGCCCCCTGCCCCGTATATAAAGGAGCAAGGGGAGGGCGGCCGGCCCTAGGAGGCGCGCCAAGGGAGGGGGAGTCCTCCTCCTAGTGGGAGTAGGACTCCCTTTCCTAGTCCAACTAGGAAGGAGGAAGGGAAAGGAAGGAGAGGGAGAGGGAGAGGAAAGGGGCGCGCCCCTCCTTGTCCTATTCGGACTCCCACAGGGGCGCGCCACCACCTGGTGCGGCCCTCTCTCTCTCCCCTCTTGGCCCACTAAGGCCCATTACTTCCCCGGGGGGTTCCGGTAACCCCTCCGGCACTCCGGTTTTTTCCGAAAACTTCCGGAACCTTTCCGGTGTCCGAATATAACCATCCAATATATCAATCTTTATGTCTCGACCATTTCGAGACTCCTCGTCATGTCCGTGATCACATCCGGACTCGAACTCCTTGGTACATCAAAATACACAAACTCATAATATAACCGTCATCGAAACCTTAAGCGTGCGGACCCTACGGTTCGAGAATAATGTAGACATGACCGAGACACGTCTCCGGTCAATAACCAATAGCGGGACCTAGATGCCCATATTGGCTCCTACATATTCTACGAAGATCTTTATCGGTCGACCGCATAACAACATCGTTGTTCCTTTGTCATCGGTATGTTACTTGTCCGAGATTCGATCGTCGGTATCCAATACCTAGTTTAATCTCATTACCGGCAAGTCTCTTTACTCGTTCTGTAATACATCATCTCACAGCTAACTCATTAGCTGCAATGCTTACCGAGCTTAAGTGATGTGTATTACCGAGAGGGCCAGAGATACCTCTCCGACATTCGGAGTGACAAATCCTAATCTCGAAATCGCCAACCCAACAAGTACCTTTGGAGACACCTGAGAGCACCTTTATAATCACCCGATTCGTTGTGACGTTTGGTAGCACTCAAAGTGTTCCTCCGTTGGCGGAGTTGCATAATCTCATAGTCATAGGAACATGTATAAGTCATGAAGAAAGCAATAGCAACATACTAAACGATCGGGTGCTAAGCTAACGGAATGGGTCATGTCAATCAGATCATTCAACTAATGATGTGACCTTGTTAATCAAATAACAACTCCTTGTTCATGGTTTAGGAAACATAACCATCTTTGATTAACAAGCTAGTCAAGTAGAGGCATACTAGTGACACTCTGTTTGTCTATATATTCACACATGTATTATGTTTCCGGTTAATACAATTCTAGCATGAATAATAAACATTTATCATGATATAAGGAAATAAATAATAACTTTATTATTGCCTCTAGGGCATATTTCCTTCAGTCTCCCACTTGCACTAGAGTCAATAATCTAGATCACATCACCATGTGATTAACATCGATAGTTCACATCATCATGTGATTAACACCCATAGTTCACATCGCCATGTGACAAACACCCAAAGGGTTTACTAGATTCAGTAATCTAGTTCACATCGCTATGTGATTAACACCCAAAGAGTACTAAGGTATGATCATGTTTTGCTTGTGTGAGAATCTTAGTCAACGGGTCTTTCACATTCAGATTCGCTATGTATTTTGCAATTTTCTATGTTTACAATGCTCTGCACGGAGCTACTCTAGCTAATTGCTCCCACTTTCAATATGTATCTAGATCGAGACTTAGAGTCATCCAGATCGGTGTCAAAACTTGCATCGACGTAACCCTTTACGACGAACCTTTTGTCACTTCCATAATCGAGAAACATATCCTTATTCCACTAAGGATAATTTTGACCGCTGTCCAGTGATCTACTCCTAGATCACTATTGTACTCCCTTGTCAAAAATAGTGTAGGGTATACAATAGATCTGGTACACAGCATGGCATACTTTATAGAACCTATGGCCAAGGCATAGGGAATGACTTTCATTCTCTTTCTATCTTCTGTCGTGGTCGGGTTTTGAGTCTTACTCAATTTCACACCTTGTAACACAGGCAAGAACTCTTTCTTTGACTGTTCCATTTTGAACTACTTCAAAATCTTGTCAAGGTATGTACTCATTGAAAAAACTTATCAAGCGTATTGATCTATCTCTATAGATCTTGATGCTCAATATGTAAGCAGCTTCACCGAGGTCTTTCTTTGAAAAAACTCCTTTTCAAACACTCCTTTATGCTTTGCAGAATGATTCTACATTATTTCCGATCTACAATTTGTCATTCACATATACTTATCAGAAATGCTGTAGTGCTCCCACTCACTTTCTAGTAAATACAGGCTTCACTGCAAGTCTGTATAAACTATATGCTTTGATCAACTTATCAAAGCGTATATTCCAACTCGAGATGCTTGCACCAGTCCATAGATGGATCATTGGAGCTTGCACACTTTGTTAGCTCCTTTGGATCGAAAAAACCTTCTAGTTGCATCATATATAACTCTTCCTCCGTAAAACCATTCAGAATGCAGTTTTTACATCCATTTGCCAAATTTCATAAATTGTGGCAATTGCTAACATGATTCGGACAGACTTAAGCATCGCTTCTGATTGAGAAAATCTCATTGTAGTCAACATCTTGAACTTTGTCGAAAACCTTTTTGCAACAAGTCGAGCTTTGTAGATAGTAACACTACTATCAACGTCCGTCTTCCTCTTGAAGATCCATTTATTTTCTATGGTTTGCTGATCATCGGGCAAATCCATCAAAGTCCACACTTTGTTCTCATACATGGATCATATCTCAGATTCCATGGCCTCAAACCATTTTGCGGAATCTGGGCTCATCATCGCTTCCTCATAGTTCGTAGGTTTGTCATGGTCAAGTAACACGACCTCCGAACAGGATTACCGTACCACTCAGTGCGGATCTCACTCTGTTTTACCCACGAGGTTCGGTAGTAACTTGATCTGAAGTTTTATGATCATCATCATTAACTTCCTCACTAATTGGTGTAGGTGTCACGGGAACCAATTTACGTGATGAACTACTTTCCAATAAGGGAGCTAATCTTTGTTACCTCATCAAGTTCTACTTTCCTCCCACTCACTTCTTTCGAGAGAAACTCCTTCTCTAGAAAGGATCCATTCTTAGCAACGAATGTCTTGCCTTCGGATCTGTGATAGAAGGTGTACCCAACTGTCTCCTTTGGGTATCCTATGAAGACACATTTCTCCCATTTGGGTTTGAGCTTATCAGGATGAAACTTTTTCACATAAGCATCGCAGCCCCAAACTTTAAGAAACGACAACTTTGGTTTCTTGCTAAACCATAGTTCATATAGTGTCGTCTCAACGGATTTAGATGGTGCTCTATTTAACGTGAATGCAGTTGTCTCTAATGCATGATCCCAAAACGACATTGGTAAATTGGTAAGAAACATCATAGATTGTACTATATCCAATAAAGTACGGTTATGACGTTCGGACACACCATTATGATCTGGTGTTCCAGGTGGCATGAATTTGTGAAACTATTCTACATTGTTTTAATTGAAGACCAAACTCGTAACTTTAATATTTGTCCCCGCGATCAAATTGTAGAAACCTTATTTTCTTGTCATGATGATTTTTCCAATTCACTCTGAAATTCTTTGAATCCTTTCAACTATTTCAGACTTATGTTTCATCAAGTAGATATACCCATATCTGCTCAAATCATCTGTGAAGGTCAGAAAATAACGATACCCGCCATGAGCCTTAACACTCATTGGATCGCATACATCAGTATGTATTATTTCCAATAAGTCAGTTGCTCGCTCCACTGTTCCGGAGAACGGAGTCTTAGTCATCTTGCCCATGAGGCATGGTTCGCAAGCATCAAGTGATTCATAATCAAGTGATTCCAAAATCCCATCTGCATGGAGTTTCTTCATGCGCTTTACACCAATATGACCTAAACGGCAGTGCCACAAATAAGTTGCACTATTATTATTAACTTTGCATCTTTTGGCATCAATATTATGAATATGTGTATCACTACGATGGAGATCCAACAAACTATTTTCATTGGGTGTAGAACCATCGAAGGTCTTATTCATGTAAACAGAATGACAATTATTCTTTAACTTTAAATGAATAACCGTATTGCAATAAACATGATCAAATCATATTCATGCTCAACGCAAACGCCAAATAACATTTATTTAGGTTTAACATTAATCCCAAAAGTATAGGGAGTGTGCGATGATGATCATGTCAATCTTGGAACTACTTCCAACACTCATCGTCACTTCCCCTTTAACTAGTCTCTGTTATTCTCAGAACTCTGTTTGAGTTACTAATCTTAGCAACCAAACAAGTATCAAATACTCAGGGGCTACTATAAACACTAGTGAGGTACACATCAATAACCTGTATATCAAATATACCCTTGTTCACTTTGCCATCCTTCTTATCCACCAAAAATTCAGGGTATTTCTGTTTCCAGTGACCATTTCCTTTGCAGTGTAAGCACTCAGCTTCAGGCTTTGGTTCAGCTTTGGGCTTCTTCATGTGAGTGACAACTTGCTTGTCATTCTAGTTGAAGTTCCCATTCTTTCCCTTTGCCCTTTTCTTGAAACTGGCGGTCTTGTCAATCATCAATACTTGATGCTCTTTCTTGATTTCTACCTTCGTCGATTTCAACATCAGAAGAGCTCGGGAATCGTTTTCGTCAACCCTTGCATACTATAGTTCATCTTGAAGTTCTAGTAACTTAGTGATGGTGACTAGAGAATTCTGTCAATCACTATCTTATCTAGAAGATTAACTCCCACTTGATTCAAGCGACTGAAGTACCCAGACAATCTGAGCACATGCTCACTAGTTGAGCGATTCTCCTCCATCTTTTAGCTATAGAACTTGTTGGAGACTTCATATCTCTCAACTCGGGTATTTGCTTGAAATATTAACTTCAATTCCTGGAACATCTCATATGGTCCATGATGTTCAAAACATCTTTGAAGTCCCGATTCTAAGCCGTTAAGCATGGTGCACTAAACTATCAAGTAGTCATCGTATTGAGCTAGCCAAATGTTCATAACGTCTGCATCTGCTCCTGCAATAGGTCTATCACCTAGCGGTGCATTAAGGACATAATTCTTCTGTGCAGCAATGAGGATAAACCTCAGATCACGGATCCAATCCGCATCATTGCTACTAACATTTTTCAACACAATTTTTTCTAGGAACATATCAAAAATAAACATATGAAAGCAACAATGCAAGCTATTGATCTTACAACATAATTTGCAAAATACTACCAGGACTAAGTTCATGATAAATTTATGTTCAATTAATCATATTACTTAAGAACTCCCACTTAGACAGACATCTCTCTAGTCATCTAAGTGATCACGCGATCCAAATCAACTAAACCATAACCAATCATCACGTGAAATGGATTAATTTTCAATGCTGAACATCTCATGTTGATCATATCTACTATATGATTCACGCTCGACCTTTCGGTCTCCGTGTTCCGAGGCCATATCTGCATATGCTAGGCTCGTCAAGTTTAACCTGAGTATTCCGCGTGTGCAAAACTGGCTTGCACCCGTTGTAGATGGACGAGAGCTTATCACACCCGATCATCACCGGTGTGCGGGCACGACGAACTTTGGCAGCGGTGCATACTCGTGGAGAACACTACTTGATAATTTTTAGTGAGAGATCATCTTAAAATGCTACCGTCAATCAAAGCAAGATAAGATGCATAAAATATAAACATCACATGCAATCAATATAAGTGATATGATATGGCCATCATCTTCTTGTGCTTGTGATCTCCATCTCCGAAGCACCATCATGATCACCATCATCACCGGCGTGACACCTTGATCTCCATCGTAACATTGTTGTCGTTTACGCCATCTATTGCTTCTACGACTATCGCTACCGCTTAGTGATAAAGTAAAGCAATTCTGTAGCGTTGCATTTCATACAATAAGCGACAACCATATGGCTCCTGCCGATTGCCGATAACTTAGGTTACAAAACATGATCATCTCATACAATAAAATATAGCATCACGTCTTGGCCATATCACATCACAACATGCCCTGCAAAAACAAGTTAGACGTCCTCTACTTTGTTGTTGCAAATTTTACGTGGCTGCTACGGGCTGAAGCAAGAACCAATCTCACCTACGCATCAAAACCACAACGATAGTTTGTCAAATAGACTCCGTTTTAACCTTCTCAAGGACCGGGCGTAGCCATGCTTGGTTCAACTAAAGTGAGAGAGACAGACACCCGCCAGTCACCTTTAAGGACGAGTGCTCGAGCGGTGAAACCAGTCTCGCGTAAGCGTCTGGCGTAATGTCGGTCCGGCCGCTTCATCTCACAATACCGCTGAACCAAAACATGACATTTGGTAGGTAGTATGACTTGTATCGCCCACAACTCACTTGTGTTCTACTCGTGCAAAACATCAAACCATAAAAACACGGCTCGATACCTTTGTTGGGGAACGTAGTAATTTCAAAATTTTCCTACGCACACGCAAGATCATGGTGATGCATAGCAACGAGAGGGAGAGTGTTGTCTACGCACCCTCGTGACCAAGCGAAGCGATCTGGCGTAGAGAAAGTAGTCGACGTTCACCTCGCGATCCAACCGATCCTAGCGCTGTTACTCGGCGCCTCCGAGTTCTTGACACACGACAGCTCGGTGGCGCTCCTCGGGCTCGATCCAGCAGAGCTGGGAGAGAGAGTTTCGTCGACGACGGCGTGGTGGCGATCTTGATGTTCTACCGACGCAGGCTTCGCCTAAGCACCGCTACAATATGACCGAGGTGGATTATGGTGGAGGGGGCACCGACACGGCTAAGGAGCGATCTCAAGGATCAACTTGTGTGTCCTAGGGTGCCCCCTGCCCCGTATATAAAGGAGCAAGGGGAGGGCGGCCGGCCCTAGGAGGCGCGCCAAGGGAGGGGGAGTCCTCCCCTAGTGGGAGTAGGACTCCCTTTCCTAGTCCAACTAGGAAGGAGGAAGGGAAAGGAAGGAGAGGAGAGGGAGAGGAAGGGGGGCGCCCCTCCTTGTCCTATTCGGACTGGGGCGCGCCACCACCGGTGCGGCCCTATCTCTCCCTCTTGGCCCACTAAGGCCCATTACTTCCCGGGGTTCCGGTAACCCTCGGCACTCCGTTTTTCGGAAACTTCCGGAACCTTTCCGGTGTCCGAATATAACCATCCAATATATCAATCTTTATGTCTCGACCATTTCGAGACTCCTCGTCATGTCCGTGATCACATCCGGGACTCCGAACTCCTTCGGTACATCAAAATACACAAACTCATAATATAACCGTCATCGAAACCTTAAGCGTGCGGACCCTACGGTTCGAGAATAATGTAGACATGACCGAGACACGTCTCCGGTCAATAACCAATAGCGGGACCTGGATGCCCATATTGGCTCCTACATATTCTACGAAGATCTTTATCGGTCAGACCGCATAACAACATACGTTGTTCCCTTTGTCATCGGTATGTTACTTGTCCGAGATTCGATCGTCGGTATCCAATACCTAGTTTAATCTCGTTACCGGCAAGTCTCTTTACTCGTTCTGTAATACATCATCTCACAGCTAACTCATTAGCTGCAATGCTTGCAAGGCTTAAGTGATGTGTATTACCGAGAGGGCCCAGAGATACCTCTCCGACATTCGGAGTGACAAATCCTAATCTCGAAATACGCCAACCCAACAAGTACCTTTGGAGACACCTGTAGAGCACCTTTATAATCACCCAGTTACGTTGTGACGTTTGGTAGCACTCAAAGTGTTCCTCCGGTAAACAG
Organism: Aegilops speltoides; assembly: GCA_021437245.1. Lineage (NCBI taxonomy): Eukaryota > Viridiplantae > Streptophyta > Magnoliopsida > Poales > Poaceae > Aegilops > Aegilops speltoides. Next base: position 395,679,554 of record CM038142.1, on the reverse strand, counting down.
GAGTTGCATAATCTCATAGTCATAGGAACATGTATAAGTCATGAAGAAAGCAATAGCAACATACTAAACGATCGGGTGCTAAGCTATCGGAATGGGTCATGTCAATCAGATCATTCAACTAATGATGTGACCTTGTTAATCAAATAACAACTCCTTGTTCATGGTTTAGGAAACATAACCATCTTTGATTAACAAGCTAGTCAAGTAGAGGCATACTAGTGACACTCTGTTTGTCTATATATTCACACATGTATTATGTTTCCGGTTAATACAATTCTAGCATGAATAATAAACATTTATCATGATATAAGGAAATAAATAATAACTTTATTATTGCCTCTAGGGCATATTTCCTTCACTAGGCCCCTAGGCAGGTTTGTTGTCAGGCTCCCTATGGAGAAGCCACCCTTAGTGTGTCACACCATTAGTAGCCCTAGAGGTTGTCCAGGGTTAGAATTCTCCAGTCTTCAAGAACCTAGGTGAACTCCTCGTCTTTGAATTGGAGATGTCAGGATTTATTTCTGGGACTCAACCTTGAAGACATCTGCGGGTCTGCTCAAGGGCTCCGGGAATGCCTTCCGTTGCGGGATCGGCTATGACACAGTGCTCCCTGGAGGCCAAGGCCCCATAGTCTAAGCTCTGACTTCAAGTCTCTAGTGGTTTGAATCATCACAGCCAGACCCCGCCTGGTCTTGTCAAAACAGGTGCATGGACCCTTGAGCGTGCCCATTTGTCACGCGTGGTCATGATGATAATGCCTAAATTCGCACGCCCATGTCTCATGAAATGGGAAACCGTAGAGGACGTGGGGCACGTGTCACGCTGTGAGGCCCGCCCGTTCAGTGTTATAGCGGCGGCTATAAAGAGGGAGAGATAAGGTAATTTCTCCTTCATCTTCATCCTCACGCATTCGCCTCCTTGCATCCTTTGCCATTACCACACATCTACAACTCACACAACCTTCTGCCTTAATCATCTGGGTCCGTCGAGATGGTCAAATCCAAGGGTGGCCGGGGACAAACCTGCGCAATACACTGCTCAGGCGACCGTTGCCGCGAAGCAAAAATGGAAGAGGTCCGCCGACGATTGCGAGCTGAAGCAGTCGGGCGATGAACAAAACCATGGGGAAGTGATTCACGTCGGCTGTCCGCGCTGATGATCTCGACCAGCTGGGGCGGAGAAGTCGATGCGGGCAGATCTGGTCCGCAGGTTGCCCGGGAAAGGAGCCTCACCATCGTTGGCCACCAAAGAGCATGTGCTCCATCCTGAGTCGGCCAGAGGTGTGACAGCTGATATGGTTATTGTTCTTGTTAGCACATGAAGTGATTAAGTTGAAGTCGCCATCAAGCAGCCACAGACCAGCAGACAACACCCTGACATCCTGACGGTCCGCCAGGAACTGTAACTTGTCGTCTTCGCCTTGAGGGCCATAAACCCTACTCAAGCATGAGTGTGCCTTCCCAGCGACGATAGAGACGAGAGCCGTAATGTGTTGCAAGCCAATGGTGGGACTAGAGATGGACACCGCCGAGCGCTGTCAGGCGAGAAGAATGCCTTCCCGAGTTCCGATCGCGGGGAGGAAGAAGATGTCCTAGCTCTGGCCCAACGTCTCAATCCCCGTGGGCAGCACGATAAGGTCTAGTCTAGTCTCTCTGAGAGAAAGCACAGTAGGAGAGGTAGCAGATATAACAAAACGAATGACAAGTGTTTGACAGGACAATTAAGACCACGAACGTTTTAGAAAATCGCATGAAGGTTGCACTCCATAAAGACCAAGGATGGGTACAATGGTGGATGGGGGAGGAGGCACGACACTAAGTTGGGATGGTCCAGACGCTGGCAGGGTTGGGTGCAGTTTGGAAAGCACGGTGCTAGGCATGTCCCACCCGGAAAGTACATGGATTAACACACTTTGAAAACCTCATTACTAAATGCCAAAAAATTCTGAAAAAAAGTTTCACACATACATCTTCACATTCTATGTGCGCGCAGAAAGTTTCACGGGAAAACAACTTTTTCTTTAGCTAATGCAAAAAAGGAAGCTGGCAGGGGTGGGGGTGCAGCCTGGAAAGCACGGTGCTAGGCATGTCACGCCCGGAAAGTACATTGATGTCACTTTGAAAAACTCAGTACTACATGCCAAAAAATTCTGAAAAACATTCACGCATTCATCTTCACATTCTATGTGCGTGCACAAAGATTCACGGGAAAACAATTTTTTCTTCGACCTGTGCAATAAAGACAAAAATGCATCATGGAACGCTATTCAAAAGCACTGAAATTTTATATTTTTCGTGGAGGCAAAATAAAAAGAGACTTTTTCACAAAAAAATGTGCCGCGTACACATTTGTGCGAAGATGTATGCATGTAATTTTGTTTCAATTTTTTTGACATTTTAAAATGCGTTTAAAATGCATTTTTGAAAAGCAGGTTCATATGCCCATTGGTTTAGGGCGTTCCCACTCTGTTCCCCGTAGTAATCTGCGAACGCCTGGACGACGTCCTCCGTAAGGGGCTGTTCAAACAGCTTGGGTTACTTGTCCAGACTCTCAACAGTAAGCGGCTCGACTTCTTGCAAAATGGCAAGGTGGCGTAGGTAGGAGAGCACACTTAGCCTGGGTATCGGCAAAGGCAATGTATCGTGTGCGTCTTCGCGTGGATGAGGGTAGCTAGCAGCGGCAACGGTGCCAATTGCACGCCATGCACAAACCCATGCAAAGCGGGTCCGGCCCCAAAACCGCATGGGGTGGTGCAACATGCAGAGCAGAGGCAGACAGTGTTTCATTAGAAAAGACGCAGCCAAAATGTTGCTGGGCCAGACAGTGTATGGCTGGAAGACCCAGCCAAAATGTTGTTTGAAAGGTAGCAAATACTCCCTCCGTCCCATAATATAAGACGTTTTTTGACACTACACTCTAGTGTCAAAAAACGTATTACATTATGGGACGGATGGAGTACTATTGTTCACACACAATATTCATTTGTGGAAGCATTTTCCGAGAAAGATATCATTTGATATTAGGATGGCAAGTCACATATCCATGAATATTACGGTTTCTACAAATATGGTTATTATACTCAACAAGTTATTTGAAATGCAAACTCGTTTGTCGGCCTCGGCCATGGCCCCATGATCTGCTGCTATTGGAAGGGGAAACTAGCTACTAGGCAAATGCAAGTGCTACAAGATCTACCTGACAAGGCTAAGCTTTGTAGGGTTTTTTCTTTTTGAAACGAGCTAAGCTCTGGAGTGAAATGACTAGCACAAACTTAGCCTCCTGGATCATGAACATAGGCTTATAAACTGAAACTGGCATATCCTTGCAATGATTACCCAAAATTCCAGTCAGTAGCATTGACATCTACTACTAGGCTAGTTCAAACAAAAATAACATCTACTACTAGTGTCTCAGTTCAGTCCAATTTACAGAAGGGCAAATGATTCTAAATTTGTATGTGCATTGAACAAAATAAGGGAGTACCAATTTTCACATCTATATACATGTTTCGGCACTATGATTAGGCGATTACAACTTTTCTGTAACCAACCCTGTTTTTTTTCTCTAAACAACTACTCGTGAAGGTTGAATGATATAGACTGATCGATGACTCTTCGCAATGGCAAGTATGTGTTGTAGAAAACCCTTGTTCCCCGCAAAAAAAAACCTCTTGTTCGTCTCTCTAGCCATATGCTCTAGACTAGAGACACCAAGGAACTTAAAGCCTTACTCTTTGTGCCATGAGTTCTAGACTTGGCCACCTACCAGGCTACCATGCACCATCATGGATTGGAAGGGAAGTCGAGGGAATGATTTCACTTAGATTTGCCCATTGCAGCACTGAGAGCTCTAAATGATCGAAATGAGCCACTTCCTATGTAGAGACTTCATCTCCCTGAAAACAACAAGTATCATTATGTACGTGCGAAATCCCTCTTGGCAAACACGACGACGAGCCAAAGAAAAAGTTTGCATTTCAACGGCGCCCAGGATTGTCTTATGGTGCAATCCGTACTTCAATTGATAGCCGGAGTGAAATAAGCACTATATACTAACTTTGCCGAAAAAACTCCTTTTGAATCCCAATTCCAGGTCCACTTATCTTCAACGCCATGGATCGTCGGGGTTTAACTTTAAGAAATTATTTCCAGAAGGTAACTACCTGCAGGAAAGTGTGAATGTTGATCTCACCATTGATATCTTTGATCCAAGCTCCATTAGAAGTCGCTTTAGCAACAGTCCTGCGCGACCTGAATACCGGATATACTAATTATTTGTTGGTTTAAAATCGGTTAGAGATGCATGAACATTACAGCTTATATATACTAATATGGTGCTTATGTCCAGCAAAGTCATCCGAAGCTTAGCTTCCAATTATTCAGATGTGAAGGCATCTTTAGCTTGATTGCTGTGACTGAAACTGAAAACCGTTACTCCTAAATATTAGTAAAACTGAAACTGTAGTGGTCTTCAAACTGATATCTCTCTCTCTAACCATTTTGAAACTGAAACTAGAGTAGTAACCATTACTCCTAAATATACTACTTCAATTCCAATTATTCAAAAACAAAGCGGACCATAAAGATAGATCATAAAATCTAAACTTATACACATGGGAAGACATCAGACCAAGACTCACGTCCACATAAAACATAAATCATAAAATGAAACGGTGATAAAACATCCGAACTGTTCTGGCAGATGCTGCGAGGGAGGCTGACTACATTGTACGAACGAAACGGATCAACCAATCTACGTCAACTAGATCGAGCGCACAACCCACAACTGAAATGAAACGAAATAGAGACACAACAACTCTGAAGAAATCAACATGCAGTTGCATAATTCTACCGCTTCCTCTTCAACACCATGCAGCGCTCGGAGCCCTCCTCCTCGCTGGAGCTGCTGTCGGCAGGCGGGGGGAGCACCGGCTTCCGGTAGACCTTGTGGACCACGAAGACGACGTCCGACGCCTCGGGGTCAGGATGCGCGCGGTGGAAGGCGGTCGCGTCCCTGTTGAGCCGGTACTCCTTCATCAGCCAGCGCGTCGGCGAGCATACCGCCCGGCCCTTCCACGTGTAGCGGTACGCGAACCTGCGCCGGAACGCCACTGCCTCCCGGCCGCCCTCGCCGCCGTAGTACGGCTTCTCCGTGCCGTACTGCACCCAGCACCCGCCCGCGCCCGGCGTCGGGCACCTCTTGCCGGCGGGCTTTCCCGCGAAGAAGAAGCCCCATACCTCGCCGTAATCCCTTATGTGGTTTGGCTGGAAGGGGAGCTCACGCGGGGGCAAGGACAAGACGTCCACGCCCTCCTCGACGAAGCCGGGGAAGAAGTCGCCGCCGAGCCCCGCCCTGGGGACGAGGTAGTGGTTGATGAGCTCACGGCCGGTGGGTTGGAACACGTAGCCGGCTGTCAGATTAGGGTTCGCCATCGCCGACCGATACCGGAGTTGTAGCCTAGGAGAGGTAGATGGTGTGGGCGACTCAAAATGTTCGGTGGATCTGAGAGAGAGAGAGTTCAATTATGCCCTGGGATAACTCAGATTGGGAGGACCTGCTCCTGCTTTTGTAGATGGGTTGGCATTAATGACAAGAAGGTTCCAGAAGCCAAGTACAGATGGCACAGTAGATAGAGGGTGTTTAGGTGATAACATGTGCTCAATTAGAACAAAATTTGATGGGCCAATTGATCAGGATCGTGCAATCGGATTTGTTGCACAACCGTGCTTGGCCCAAACAAATGGCAACAGATTAGAGTCCACAAATATACCTAATATAAAAGAAGGATGGTGATTTAGGCTTCGGAACACCTCAACATGTTTTAGTCCCGAAATTTCAAGAGAAACGAGTCTCAAAATTTCTAGAGAATTGAGGGAGGCACCTGTGGTTAAGTGAAGTTTTTTAGGTCAATGATGACGTAGCAACGACCCCCCCCCCTCCTCCGGCAGAACAGTGAGTTATTGGCAAATCCGCATGGCTTTCGGACAATTGATGAAAACGTGATTTGTTTCTTCAGAAGGAACGGAGTACCTTGTACGGGCGGCGACTTAGAGTTAGTTGTTGACAAATCCGCATTACTTTCGGACACAAGGTGCCTTGATTTAATCTTTCCTGAAACAATGACCAAGCAACAAAATATTGACCATATTTGAAGCATGACAGCGTCAAATGAGCTCGGCATGATCACACTCCATATTTTTATCCCATGTGAGACCATACATGCTAATTTTAAAGGGACACAAAATATAGCGGAACGATTCGCCAGCGATATGCATGCATCTATTGGCGACAAAAGCAATGACGTCAGCGCTCTAAATGTTACTTTTGAAACTTCAAAATCATATCTCTCTCAGACCATTACTCGGATTTACAATCTATCTTCATGACTCCGCTTTGTTTCGACGAGATCATCTAAATTAGACTATATGTTGATAAGCATTGACGTTTTTTTTCCTGAATGGTGTCACCAAATTTTTCTATGAAGTTGCCTTAGTACCAAAGTTATCAGCCAGTAACTTTGATACGAATACAACAAGTTCATTGAAGATGGGTGGACAATTTTATGGATGTTGAAACTCCCAGGCGCGATCTAATCGATAGATTTGCTCGACTGTCCCCGATTTTGACCGAGTAACACGTAGGCTGGGCTGGCGGCTGGTGGGCCTTGGTCAACATTTGGGAGTGTGGACCTGGGCTGCCGGCGAGGGGAATTTTGATCGGGTGTTCCCGATTTAGTACAAAATTTGTTTGTAATTTCAAAAATAATCAAAAAAATTCAAATCTCTTCCGAATTTAAAATGTGTTCCTATTTTTAAAAAATGTGTTTTGAAAAAATGTTCAAATTTTGAAAAATTTCCATGTTTCAAAAAAGTATCGATTTTTTCACAGAAAAATATGTTCAGTTTTTTCAAAAAACCTTCAAACCTATGGATGTTTGTAGTTCTTAAGACTCCGCGCTACTCATTAGTAACAAAATTTTGCTCGATCCAGTCACTGGCTAGGCTCGTGCACATGAGAGAGAGCTGGAGGTCATGTGTTTGACCCCTAGCGAGCACAATAATTTATGGAATTTTGCATAAGCTTCCACTTTTGGACCGGCCCAACTCTTGTTTGCGCGTTCATAGGGCTGCTATTCGCCATGAAATGTTGCAGATAGGAGTTCACATGGGGGAGGCAGTTCTTGGGGAGGTCCTATTTTGCGCGATACATGCTGGGAGGAGGGGCAACGCGCACCCGCGTCCCTTACCCAGTGTGCCCTTTCGGGCCAGCCTATGTACATGGCGCCCTATTTTTTCCATTTTTTTATTTTTCATTTTCCATTTTGGTGCTATTTTTGTGCTTTAAATAATTCAGGATTTCATAAAAGTTCTGAAGTTCTAAATGAGAATTTTCAAAAAATAATTATGAAATCATTAAAAATTCACTGATTCAAAAAATGTTTGTGATTAAAACAAATGTTTGCATATTCAATAAATATTCAAGATTTTTAAAATGTTCTAGAAATAAAAAGGTCATGATTTTGATGAAATATTTTTGGATTCAAAAAATGTTCACAAATTCAAAAATTGGACAAGAATTTTTGAATGTTCACAAAATTCAAAATATAATAGTGAATTGCAAACAAACTTCGATTCGAAAATGTTCACCGATTCAAAAAATCATGTATTAGAAAAATAATCATGCACTTCGAAAATGTTCATCAAAACAAAAAAATGATCATGAATTACAAAAATGGTTCCCCAATTTCCAAAAATGATCCATCCCCCCCCCCCCCCCACCCCCACCCCCCGCCATCACACGGTTTTCATGTGACCGGCCAAATATGGCAGTCACCAGTAACCTAATAAATCTTTCATATTTTTGGCAACACATTAAATTTAGATTAACCTGTACAAATCCAACAACAACCAATCTTCTGCTATCTTTGGCAACCCATTAAATTCGCATTAATCGGTACAAATAAATTTGGATCAATCTGCGGTAACCTAATAACTCTTTGGTATATTTGGCAACCAATTAATTCAGATCAATTGGTACAAATCAATCAACAATCAATCTTTGGCAAACCATTACATTCATGTCAACTAGTACAAAACAATCAACAACCAATAAATCAACAGCTACACTATGTTCGTTCACCGGTCCACTCGCTCCCATGGTAATCTATGGGGGTGTTTGGTTCAGAAGTCCTAGGACTTTTTCTAGTCCCAGGGACTAATCAAAAAAGACTCTCCAATAAAGTCTTTTTCTAGTCCCTATAGAAAAAGTCCCTTCTGTTTGGTTCCTAGGGACGTTTTCTAGTCTCTAGGACTAAAAAGTCCCTGAACCAAACACCCCCTATATCTCGCCGTGCCTCCCTGTTGCCGAGGAAAATGTCCAGCTCATTGTAACATCCCTGTAATTAAGTTAAAGTGGTCTCCCCTTAATTATTACCATGTCATCATGTTTTGCAATAATGCATGCCACTTGTCACAAATCAAACTCAAATTCCAACTACAAGTAAAAATAAGAAACCAACCTTGTTTGAATTCCCAAAATGCCCCTAGAAATATTTAAAGTGGACCAAGAGCAACTATTTAAGTCAATTAAACATAAACTCAAATATAAATGTTTGCAAACGGCCTGAAACCTTTTGTGCCTTCTCAAAATATTGCATTATAATTATATGACAAGTTTCATACTCCCTCCGTTCCAGAATATAAGGTGTATTGGTTTCCGTGTAAGTCAACCATTTAAATGTTTGACCAAGATTATAGAATAAAATAACAACATCTGCAATACCTAAAAGATAAAATATGAAACTACTTTTCATGACGGATCAAATCATACAAATGTCATATTGTGAATGTTGATATATTTTTCTAAAAACTTGGTCAAACTTGCACTTGTTTGACTTTTCAAAAAACAAATACACCTTATATAAAGGAACGGAGGGAGTATTTAATTAAATCCATTTAGTGGCTAAAATAAATACAATATATAAATAAATAAAAGAAATAAAAAAGAAAAAGAAAATGGAAGAAGACTTATGGTGTGGTTGGGCGTAAGTGCACAGTGCCAGCACACACTAGGAAAAACCTTATAGACAGAGGATTGTCAGTAGCGCTGGTTAAAACCAGGCGCTACTGTTATTTAACAGCAGCGCGGGGACAACAAGCCCGCTATTGCTATACAAATAGAAGTAGTGCGACCCAAATAAAAAGCACCACTACTATAACTGCCACACCGTTGCCGACAGGCTAGGTATAGTATTTGTGCCCGTCTAGAGACAACGCTACTACTAAGCAAATAGCGGTAGCGCGTTTAAGGCGACAACGCTACAACTAAGCAAAGGAAAACAAAAGAAAAAAAGAAAAGGAAAATTAAATGAAGAGAAAAAAATCAAAGCAACAGCAGTAGCGCCGGTTTTCAAACAGCGTTATAGCGTGTTTTCCAGACACGCGCTATAGCTTTTTTTTTGAGACAAACACGCGCTATAGCTAACTTAGGGTGTGTTTGGTTGGGGTCATGGACTGGAATGGCATGGGTCCGACCCGTTCCCAGGCCTCGTTCTCGCGTTCAGTTGGACATATGGGACGACACCAACTCGTTCCCGCAGACCAAATATTCGGCCCAGATGCGGAACGAGGTGAGACCTCGAAAACGGCAGGACCACGCGGAACCGCTCGCCCCCTCGCACTCTCGCAGCCCTATCGCCTCTCACTCCCAGGTGCGCCGCCTCCCCGTCCTCTCTCCCCCTCCATCAATCTGAGCCGCATCGGCCGATTACTCCCTTCCCCGCCGGCCAATCCATCACTTCCCCGCCGGCCACCTCCTTCCTTTCCTGTTTGTCCGCTGACTCCTCTCTTTCCTCTCATGATTTGCAGAAAAACAGGGGGCTCAATCTGGATCTGCGGGTTCTGTGGCTTGCAGAGGAATAGCAGCGGGGTGGCGGCTTCCGGTGGGTTGGCAGCGGCAGCAGAGGCCCAGCAGAACAACCCAATATCAAGGTACAAACCACAATTCCTTCCCCTTGTATATGCTCCTGCTGCTCATGGATATGCCCAGCCGAGAGTGATAACAGAGATGGAGAGGTTATTGTGATGACTCACGGTTGTTCTTGATTCACTTTTGTTTCTTTATGTTGTTAAAATCAGTAGTCTCTTTTCCTAATGTGTATCAAAATACATGTTGTCCAGTGTATCTTTGCAATATATATGTTGACGTAAGCATCATTGGTAGCCATAATTTTTATTGTATGCATCACTTGTAGATGGTCAAGAAGGTGAACAAAAGAAAAAAAAATGGTTAGGGGAGCTGTTGTTTCTGTTGCACTAGCTGCAATAGCGGTCATTGTTCGGGATATAATAAGGAAAAGAAGACCACGGATTACCTACGGGCCGATGCATGAAAGAGATCGAATCACCTACGGGCTTTTGGAGATTTCATATGTGAACTTGACGTGTGTGGCTGAAGTATGTGCACTGGACATGTACGACTCTTGTACTTTGGTTGCTTTTGGGAAGTTCGTATGTGAACTACACATGTATGGCTGTCAACTGTGTGCACCTTGTTGAAAGTTGTGTTATATGTGCTGTCATTTATATCTTCAGCTTGTCAATATATATTGTTGTGTTGTCTTTCTTGAAAACACAAACGAAATGCTACCAAAATTTTGAATTTTATGTCATTTCATTTTTCATTCCGTGCTTCTAACCAAACACCGGAACGGAACCAACCCATTCCTCTGTTTTACTACTACCAAACACAGGAATGGAATGGACCCGTTTCTCTGGAATGGAACCATTCCATTCCATGACAGTTGGTTCCTCAACCAAACACACCCTTAGCTATAGCAGTAGCACTGCCCCCAAACTGCATTATAGCTAAATTAGCTATAACGCTCTTGCAGAAACCGTGCTACCGCTAAGTTTGACTTGCCCCTTCATGGGCATTCCTCCTTCCCCCAGTTCCCCATTCTTCTTACGTCTCTGCCTCCTCCTCCGCCGCCGCCCCTCTCTCCCTCTCCCGCCGCCACATCACATCGAGCAAGCGCCATCGCCGTCACCGTAGCTACGCGCCCTTGGAGCCACCCTCGTCCGCTCTTCACCGTCCCAACCTCCGTCGACGCCCCTGCCTCCCTCGTCATCACCGGAGCCGCCGTAGACAACAGCGGAGCCACCCTCGACGCCTCCGAGCACCCTCTCTGTAATCGCCCCCACCCCCCTATCTAGGTTAATTTACTTAGGTGAATTTAGTTATGAACCCTAGGTTTAAGCAGAGTAGTAGTGGTACAGTAGGTGAATACTTTGCAAGAGGGCAGTAGGTTAATTTACTTAGGTGAATTTAGGTATGAACCCTAGGTTTAAGTATGAACCCTAGGAGTTAGGTTTTGGTATAAACCCTAGGTAGCTATTTTGATATATATGAATTTAGCTAGGTATCAAATTAGGACAGAAATATTATTCTAGGAATTTTTATTGGTATTTAGCTAGGTACCAAATTAGGATAGAAATATTATTTTAGGAATTTTTATTGGTGGAGGTTCTAGTAGGCAATTTAAGTGTTTTACGTGTAGTTAAAATAATTTAGGTGTTTTAGGTGTAGTTAACAGAATTCTAGGTATTTTAGGTGTTTTAGGTGTAGTTAATAGATTTCTTGGTATTTTAGTTGTTTTAGGTGCAGTTCACAGAATTCTAGGTATTTATTTTTTTAGTTAAAGTAATTGTTGTTATTTAAAAAAAATAGAATTGATTAACACTAGTTAGTATGAACCCTAGCTAGGTTTCAAATTATTAGGTGTAACTCGGTAACTGCTCACAAGCACAAAGACTACTCAGATGTCATTGGATCCTAGAACGAACGACCTCGAAGCTCATATCACCGTAGCATCCAAGCTGCGAGAGCACCTAATGTTTTCATGGGAGAGAGAGAGAGAGTTCGATTATGCCCTGGGATAACTCAGATTGGGAGGACCTGCTCCTGCTTTTGTAGATGTGTTGGCATTAATGACAGGAAGGTTCTAGAAGCAAAGTACATATGGCACAGTAGATAGAGGGTGTCTAATTCGGTCTGTGATAACATGTGCTCAATTAGAACAAAATTTGATGGGCCAATTGATCAGGATTATGCAATCGGATTTGTTGCACAACCGTGCTTGGCCCAAACAAATGGCAACAGATTAGAGTCCACAAATATTCCTATTATAAAAGGGGATGGTGATCTAGGCTTCGGAACACCTCAGCATGTTTTAGTCCCGAAATTTCAAGAGAAACGAGTCTCAAAATTTCTAGAGAATTAAGGGAGGCACCTGTGGTTAAGTGAAGTTTTTTTAGGTTGATGATGACACGTAGCAACGACCCCCCTCTGCGCCTTGCGCGCGGAAGCATGTTGGCGGCAGAACAATGAGCTATTGGCAAATCCGCATGGCTTTCGGACAATTGATGAAAAGGTGATTTGTTTCTTCAGAAGGAACGGAGCACCTTGTACGGGCGGTGGCTTGACAAATCCGCATAACTTTCGGACAAGAGGTGCCTTGATTTAATCTTTCCTCGAACAATGACCAAGCAACAAAATATTGACCATATTTGGAGCATGACAGCGTCAGATGAGCTCGGCATGATCACACTCCATATTTTTATCCCATGTGAGACCATACATGCTAATTTTAAAGGGACAAAAATATAGCGGAACGATTCGCCAGCGATATGCATGCATCTATTAGCAACAAAAGCAATGACATCAGCTCTCTAAGTGTTGCTTTTGAAACTTCAAAATCATATCTCTCTCAGACCATTACTCGGATTTATGATCTATCTTCATGATCCACTTTGTTTCAACGAGATCATCTAAATTAGACTATATGTTGATAAGTATTCATGTTTTTTTCCTGAATGGTGTCGCCAAAATTTTCTATGAAGTTGCCTTTGTACCAAAGTTACCAGCCAATAACTTTGATATGAATACAACAAGTTCGTTAAACATGGGCTGACAACTTTATGGATGTTGAAACTCCTAGGCGCGATCTAGTCGATAGATTTTCTCGACTGTCCCCGATTTTGACCGAGTAACGCGTAGGCTGGGCTGGCGGCTGGTGGGCCTTGGTCAACATTTGGGAGTGTGGACCTGGGCTGTCGGCGAGGGGAATTTCGATCGGATGTCCCCGATTTAGTACAAAATTGTTTGTAATTTCAAAAATAATCAAAAAAATCAAATCTCTTCAGAATTTAAAATGTGTTCCTATTTTCAAAAAAAAATCTGTTTTAAAAAAATTGCTCAAATTTTGAAAAATGTCCATGTTTCAGAAAAGTATCAATTTTTTCACGAAAAAATATGTTCATTTTTTTTCAAAAAACCTTCAAATCTATGGATGTTTGTAGTTCTTAACACTCCACACTACTCATTTGTAACAAAATTTTGCTCGATCCAGTCACTGGCTAGGCTCGTGTAGGTGAGAGCTGGAGTTCCTGCATTTGACCCCTAGCGAGCACATTAATTTATGAAATTTTGCATAACGCTTCCACTTTTGGACCGGCCCAACTCCTGTTTGCACGTTCGTAGGGCTGCTATTCACCGTAAAATGTTGCAGATAGGAGTTCACATGGGGGAGGCAGTTCTTGGGGAGGTCCTATTTTGCGCGATGCATGCTGGGAGGAGGGGCAACGCGCACCCGTCTCTCTTACCTATGTACAGGGCACCCAATTTTTTCACTTTTTTCATTTTTTATTTTCCATTTTGGTGCTATTTTCCTGCTTTAAATAATTCAGGATTTCATAAAAGTTCTGAAATTCTAAAAATTGAGAATTTTCAAAACATAATTATGAAATCATTAAAAATTCACTGATTCAAAAAATGTTTGTGATTAAAACAAATGTTTTTATATTCAATAAATATTCATGATTTTTTAAGATGTTCTAGAAATAAAAAAGGTCATGATTTTGTAGAAATATTTTTGGATTCAAAAAATGTTCACAAATTCAAAAATTGGACATGAATTTTTCAATGTTCACAAAATTCAAAAAATAATTGTGAATTGCAAACAAACTTCGATTCCAAAATGTTCACCGATTCAGACAAAATCATGTATTAGAAAAATAATCATGCATTTCGAAAATGTTCGTCAAAACAAAAAAAATGATCATGAATTACAAAAATGGTTCCCCAATTTCCAAAAATGATCCATCCCCACACGGCATCACATGGTTTTCATGTGTCCAGCTAAAGAAGGCAGTCACCAGTAACCTAATAAATCTTGGACGCGTCTAGCGGGCGGCTGGCTGCCCGCTAGCGCTCCTGGGTGGTCGGCTTCGTTGTGAAATAGTACGCGTAATCATCCCTGTAACTGAAAAGACACCGCAAGTTAATCACCTTATATGTGGTATGTTCTCACGTGATAGGTGTCTGCATGCTGCTACATTAATGTTCCTCATGATCGTCACTTGTGCATTATTTTTTGTCTTTCAAAATTATAAAAGACATATATTCTAAACCGCGTGTCGAAATTTAGATCCACTTTCACCGTTGAAACCATCGCGACATGCTCTTCAAAAGTAGATCCCGCATGGGGATGTTTTGATGAGCTAGTCTTCCTGCCAACTAAACATCAATGTGTGTGCAACTAGACTAGATTGCCGTGCCAACTGAGCATATATGTGTGCCAAATAGTCCTGCCAACTAAACATCAATATGTGTGCAACTAGAGTAAATTACATGCCAACTGAGTATATGTGTGTGCAACTAGCCTTCCTGCAAATTAAACATCAATGTGTGTGCAACTAGACTACATTACAAGCCAACTGAATATCAATGTGTGTGCAACTAGACTACATTACAAGAGGAGGTTGCACATCGACTTTCGTCGAGGCAATAGGCTAGTTGCACATCAAAATTGTCGTGGTTGCTAGGTTGCAACCTCATACGAAGGTGCAGCTTCAAACATTAGTTTTAGAAAAAAGTTGCACGATGTAGTACTAAAGTTGCACAATACAGTACTAAAGTTGCATAATATATCATCAAAGTTGGCATAAAAAATTTCATTGAAACATACCCATATGGGATCTAGTTTCAAAGATCTCGCCGTGACGAACCCAACGATGAAGACGGATCTGAATTCCGACGCGTGGTTTGAAAAATATGACTTTTTAAAAATTGAAGAATCGAAATAAATACACATGAATCTGCTTTGATGTCCATCGGATATAACAAGGCTAATTACATTTAATAATCAATCACATGCACTAGCAAACAAAATTCTATGCATGCATGTGTATAGCAGAGCCGGCCGCTCGTTTTCTCCGTTTAGTGCGCGTGCACTTTGAAGATTTTAGGATAAATCTTTCATATTTTTGGCAACACATTAAATTTGGATTAACCTGTACAAATCCAACAACAGCCAATCTTCTGCTATCTTTGGCAACCCGTTAAATTCGCATTAATCGGTACAAATAAATTTGGATCAATCTGCGTAACCTAATAAATCTTTGGTATATTTGGCAACCAATTAATTCAGATCAATTGGTACAAATCAATCAACAATAAATCTTTGGCAAACCATTTAATTCGTGTGAACTAGTACAAAAGAATCAAAAACCGATAAATCAACAACTACACTATATTCGTTCACCGGTCCACCTCGCTCCCTTGGTAATCTATATCTCGTCGTGCCTCCCTGTTGCCGATGAGAACGTCCAACTCATTGTAACATCCCTGTAATTAAGCTAAAGTGATCTCCCCTTAATTATTGCCATGTCGTCATGTTTTGCAATAATGCATGCCACTTGTCCCAAATCAAACTCAAATTCAAATTCCAATTACAAGTAAAAATATTATTTATTCAAACAGTAAAACAAAAATGTTGGTAATATTCTAAATAACCCGACAGTAATTTTCATGAAGAAACCAACCTTGTTTGAAATCCCAAAATGCCCCTAGAAATATTTAAAGTGGACCAAGAGCAACTATTTAAGTCAATTAAACATAAACCCAAATATAAATGTTTGCAAATGGCCTGAAACATTTTGTGCCTTCTCAAACTATTGCATTATAATTGTATGACAAGTTTCATATTTAACTAAATCCATTTAGTGGCTAAAATAAATATAATAAATAATAAATAAGAAAGAAAAAGGCAAAAGACTTATGGTGTGGCTGGGCGTAAGTGCACAGTGCTAGCACACACTAGGAAAAACCTTATACAAAGAGCATTATCAGTAGCGCTGGTTAAAACCAGGCGCTACTGCTATTTAACAACAACGCAGACACAAAAGCTCGCTATTGCTATACAAATAGCAGTAGCGCAACAAATAAAAAGCGCTACTACTATAATTGTCACACCGTTACCGATAGGCTAGGTGTAGTAGTAGCGCCCGTCTACAGACAGCGCTAATACTAAGCAAATAGTAGTAGCGCGTTTAAGGCGACAATGCTACAACTAAGAAAAGGAAAGGAAAAGAAAAAAAGAAAAGGAAAATTAAAGAAAAAGAAAAAAAAATCAAAGCAATAGCAGTAGCGCCGGTTTTCAAACAGAGCTATAGCGTGTTTTCCCGACACGCTCTATAGCTAACTTAGCTATAGCAGTAGCACTGCCCCCAAACTGCGCTATAGCTAAAGTAGCTATAGCGCTCTTGCAGAAACCATGCTAGCACTAAGTTTGACTTGCCCCCTTCACGGTTGTCCCTCCTTCCCCCAGTTTCCCATTCTTCTCGTGTCTCCTGCATCTCCCTCGCCGCCCCTGCTCCCTCACCGTCACTGCCTCCGTTCCTGTCACTGGAGCCGCCATCGGAGCCGCGCGCCGTTACCGCCACCGTAGCCACATGCCCTTGGAGCCACCCTCGTCTGCTCCTCACCGTCCCAGCCTCCGTTGACGCCCCTGCATCCCTCGCCGTCACCGGAGCCACCCTCGACGCCCTTCCCGCCACCGTCTTCCCTGAGCACCTCCCCGCCACAGTCTCCCCCGAGCATCCTCTTTGTAAGGGGCCCCACCCCTCCTCTCTAGGTTAATTTACTTAGGTGAATTTACTTATGAACCCTAGGTTAAGCAGAGTAGTAGTAGTACAGTAGGTGAATACTTTGCAAGAGGGCAGTAGGTTAATTTACTCAGGTAAATTTAGGTATGAACCCTAGGTTTAAGTATGAACCCTAGGTTTAAGTATGAACCCTAGGTAGCTAGGTTTTGGTATAAACCCTAGGTAGCTATTTTAATATATATGAATTTAGCTGGGTATTAAATTACGATAGAAATATTATTCTAGGATTTTTTATTGGTATTTAGCTAGGTATCAAATTAGGATAGAAATATTATTTTAGGATTTTTTATTGGTGGAGGTTCTAGTAGGCAATTTAGGTGTTTTAGGTGTAGTTAAAAGAATTTAGGTATTTTAGGTGTAGTTAACAGAATTCTAGATATTTTAGGTGTCACTAGTACAGCGAGGTGCTATACAAACGGTGTTTAACCCCTTTCCGCGACGGTATTTGGAACCTTCACCTAGTGAGTGTGGGCGTTGGGGGAGTCCTTCCCACACGACCCAGAAACCGTCGGAGATATGCCCTCTAGGCACACACGCTCAGCAAAACGAGGTCATGTGCGAACGGTGAGCGATCAAATACGGTTATACGTATAGAAGTCCTAAAAAATACAATTATACAGGCGAAATCATTTCCGGTTGTAAGTACATCCCACATAGTCAGTCCCCGCTAAACGTTTCTATTCGTATATAAATCCCGCACAGTCGCTCCAAGGAAAATGTTTCTGTTCGCATGTACATCACACACGGTTTTTCCCGTTAAATCGTTTGTGATAGTGTTTCCATTGCACACGATATTAACAATTTTATCGTTTGCATTATTGAATGCATCACACACGGTGTATAGAAGAAACTGTGTGGCAAAAGCTGTCCATCATACACTGTTTTTATGTGGTAAATGTTTGCGCGAGGTGGCCCAACGCAAACAATTTTCAAAAAGATTGTCGTGTGTGATTGTTCATTAATCCAACATGGTTTATTCCTAGAAAATGTGTGCGTTGCCTGAGGTCATCGTCCACGGTTTTTTCTCAATAACCTTTTGCAATAGAAAAACCCAATTAGCAGGATAATTATCCTATTATCAATAATCCATTTACTAATCTAATTAACATTTCATATTAAGCACACAATATATTTTATTTTCATAATTGAAATACATCAGAGTACAACATCATATAGCTTCAGCACTCAGCTACCACATTACACAATTACACCAACACCAAGTTTCACATGCAACATCTATAACCTTTCGAAATTAGCATCATAGATGGTACATAGACAGATGTATCTCATCTGGAAAACTGCTAAACCAGAAGACGAATTTAAGCCTTCATTAATGTTGAAGGTCTTTGCAACTTTAGGCCAGTGCCTGTGGACGATTCATCATCCATCATTCGTCCTCTTTAGGAACACTTCAATATTGAACCGTGGGTGTTGTTTGAATACCTTCCTCGCCTCCTGACCATACAGGTGGTTTAAGAGGTAATCATCAAAGAACTGCTTTGGAAAGGCCTGAAAACAAGGATGTGCATAAATATCTTCTCTATATTGGAAATGGAGCAAAGGAATAAAAAAGGCAAGGTATAATAGTTAGTATCATCCTATAGTGAACTGATTGTGCAGACAAAGATCTTGTTGTTTTTGTCGCTAGTTTTGATATCCTAACAATCTTTCCAAGTTTCTTGACTTGACTGATATTCATGGACAACTCATTTCCCCATATGCAAAAAGGGTCGAACAGTGGGTCAAAACCTCTGACAGCAGGACCTACATGTGCAAGACCAAATTGTTAAAAACCTAAATATTAGAATGGTTACTGCAATTGCATAATAATGTGTTATTAGACAAAGGACCATGTATGTGCAAACCTTGACTGTAAACCTGAGTGCTTCTCATTGTTTCCCTACAACACATATAAGGTAGTTAGTCATCAGGTTAAGTAATTGTTCGTATGCTATCATTAAAATATATTGATGAAAAATAAGCACATTGCAAGTTCATCAGATTAATTCAAGCCACATGGAAAACCCATTTATCCAAACCAAGCATGATTAAGAACTAGGAAATATAGCACTTGTATATGTTTCTCATGTATTAAGTGCAGCCAAATTCGATTTATTCCTCACATGCACAACAATACAAAATTCTACCCGCGACAATTGGACATCATATTGCAGAATTGAACCAAGCAGTTAACTAAACACCACAACAAATGAACCAAACATTAACTAAGCACCACATTGCACAATATAACATACTCCTAACAGAAGATCAGACAGTTAACTAAACACAGCATGCTTAACAACTTGGAAATATAGCAATTGTATTTGTTTCTCATGTATTTAGTACAGCCAAATTCAATTTATTCCTCACATGGTATACAATAACAGAATGCACCCACAATAATTGAACATTGCATTGCAAAGAACCAAACAGTTAACTAAATACCACAACAAATGAACCAAACATTAACTAAGCACCACATTGCATAATATAACATACTCCTAATAGAAGATCAGACAGTTAACCAAATCAAGCATGCTTAACAACTTCGAAATATAGCAATTGCATTTGTTTCTCATGTATTTAGTACAGCCAAATTCGATTTATTTCTCACATGGTATACAATAACAGAATGCACCCACAACAATTAAACATCGCATTGCAGAATTGAACCAAACAGTTAACTGAACACCACAACAAATGAACCAAACATTAAATGAGCACCACATTGCACAATGTATAACATACTAGAGATCAGACAGTTAACCAAACCAAGCATGCTTGACAACTTGGAAATATAGCAATTGTATTTGTTTCTCATGTATTTTCTAAAGAAAAATTCGATTTATTTCTCACATGGAAGACAATACAAAATTGCACAATGAAGAATTGAACATCACATTTGCAGAATTGAACCAAGTAGTTAACTAAACACGACAACTAATTAATCAACAGTTAATAAGTGAGCACCACATTGCACGACATATCGAACATATACACTAGAGCAACAGATTGCATGGTAAAAGTAGATAGCACAATTCATCATAATTTTTTAAGGAAAGGCAGTAGCTAGCAAACTGAACATGGGTCCTTATAGTGAGCTAATAAGACAAGCTACTCCTCATTGTCGGAGATATTGGTGACGATTGGCTCCTTGGACATGGAAGAGGGCGAGGCCTCCTAATCGTGGGTCCCCTCATCGTAGTGATGAGTTGCCTGAGCCGCTCCGGGCACCAACCTGCTGGCTCTCGAGATGAGGTAAGCACGTGCATGCTGAGAAAACACCTGGTAGTCTTCGTTGAAGGCACTGAGGGTGGCCTCGAGAAAACACCACGAACTGTCATTTAAAGCAGCCAATCATGTCGCGGCGTCAGTGTGCGAGGCGTCGATAGTGGCCTCGACGGCGAGGTGCTCCTCCAAGATCTGGGGGTCATCATGAATGACAGCCATCGTGACTTCATCCGCGC
The DNA here is from genome assembly GCA_021437245.1 of Aegilops speltoides. Classification (NCBI taxonomy): domain Eukaryota; kingdom Viridiplantae; phylum Streptophyta; class Magnoliopsida; order Poales; family Poaceae; genus Aegilops; species Aegilops speltoides. The sequence goes on along the minus strand of CM038142.1, from coordinate 395,659,084 downwards.
ATGCAGCCGCGATTTGCTTCTCCGCTGCCAAATGCTCCTTGAGTTCCTAGCTATAATGCGTGCACCATGGCTTAGGGCGGCGCTTATTTGCTTGGGGGGTCGGTGATTTGGGTGGAAGGTGTCATGCCGGCGGTCGGGGCATGTGGGATGTGGAAGGAGGAGGAGGATGGGGGTCGGATGTGGATTACCTGTCTAGATAGACAAGGCCGCGCAGCGTGAAGGAGGGTCGCCGGTGAGGAGGCGGCGCTACAAGCAAGGAGTGAAGGTTTCAACTTGGAAAGGAAGGCGGAAACATGGGAAATGTGGCTTTTGGTAAGGGGGAGGGGCGGGGAGGTAGATATTTCTGTGGAAGCCAAAAATTTGGAACCGGTTTAGCGAAAAAACTGGGGCGCAAAGAGTCATCAGACACGGTCCCTTATTCAGAACTATGTACGATATGTGAACATCACAAACGATTCAGATAGCTTAACCGTGTGTGATGAGTTTGAATGTCAAAAATTTTGGTACGAATTTCACTGGTTACAGTGGTCATCCATGTCATTGCACAATTTGGGTACACAAAGGGGACTACAACACACCTGGTTACAGTGTCAACATAGAACAACAGGAGTGTTGTGCTAAATTTTGGAATTTTTCGGGGTTCGTTTGGATATTTTTATACATTAAATGGGTTGTCTAGGCATTTTATGTGCATAATTCAAATTTGAACTACATGCACATGCTCCAGTGCATATAAATTGGTTGAAGAATCAAATCTGTGTCCTTGGTTGCATGCTTAGGTCCCATGAAAGAAATGGGAATGAATGTCAAACACCCTACCACCGTCACTCGGCCGCAAACATTGAGGTACCTGGTTTTTAAATTCTAGTAAATCCAAAACATGTCTGAAATTCATGAAACTTGGCATGCTATCATGGAGCGGCATCAACATGCCGTGGTAAATTTTTTGTCCGATTTGGGCAGGTTTGGGTATAAGCTTCTCACAAACCAGAGCTTCTCACAATAAGCGTGATGATTTCGATAGGGAATGTGCCACCTTTGGGGACAAGACTATATCCGTTGCCTCTTACTGCTTTCAAAAAAATTCTAGTATCAACATAGAACAACAGGAGTGTTGTGTTAAATTTTGGAATTTTTCGGGGTTTGTTTGGACCTTTTTATACATTAATTGGGTTTTTTAGGCATTTTATGTGCATAATTCAAATTTGAACTACATGCACATGCTCCAATGCATATAAATTGGTTGAAAAATCAAATCTGTATCCTTGGTTGCATGCTTAGGTCCCATGCAAGAAATGTGAATGAATGTCAAACACCCTGCCACCATCACTCGGCCGCAAACATTGAGATACCTGGTTTTTCAATTCTAGTAAATCCAAAACTCGTCTGAAATTCATGAAACTTGGCATGCTATCATGGAGTGGCATCAACATGCTGTGGTAATTTTTTGTCCCATTTGGGGCAGGTTTGGGTATAAGCTTCTCACAAACCAGAGCTTCTCACAACAAGCCTGATGGTTTCGGTAGGGAATGTGCCACCTTTGGGGACGAAATGATATTCGTTGCCTCTTACTGCTTTTAGAAAATTTCTAGTGTCAACATAGAACAACACGAGTGTTGTGTTAAATTTTGGAATTTTTTGGGGTTCGTTTGGATATTTTTATACATTAACTGGGTTTTCTAGGCATTTTATGTGCATAATTCAAATTTGAACTACATGCACATGCTCCAGTGCATACAAATTGGTTGAAAAATCAAACCTGTGTCATTGGGTGCATGCTTAGGTCCCATGCAAGAAATTAGAATGAATTTCAAACACCGGGGCACTGTTGATTGCCGGCAAAACGTTGAGATACTTTGTTTTTAAATTCTAGTAAATCCAAAACTTGGCATGCTATCATGGAATGGTGCCCAACATGTTGTGGTATTTTTTGTGTCCATTTTGAGAGAAGGTGCACTCAAATAACAGCCAACAAAGGCATTTTGAAACAAATAGCTGCCACTGTAACATCTCAAACGTTTCGCATAATTTAAATCGTGTGCATTCTGTTAACCATTCACATGATGCCATGCATCACTCTTTTAATGGCTAGGTGGTGCCACGCATACAGGTGCTTGACTAAATGGGAGGCGTGCGAGCTGTACTCCAATGCAAGGCTCACCGGGAAGCATGCGAGCTGTACGCCGTGCAGGCTCACCGGAAAGCGAGACCTTTGACTTCCATGGCCGCCCGCCTTGCTCGCATCCTATCCATTAATGGAGCCCTATCCACAGTTTAATACAGTTTTTAAATATAAAACACTCATCGCAAACGTTTTAGTTAGAACACCCTTATGCAAACCGACAACTTCCCCAGGAAGCCAGGGGAAAATGTGTCGAGCAGGATTTGTTCAGCTCTTGATCACAAACATTTTAGTTAGAACACCCATATGCAAACCGACAGCTTCCCCAGGAAGCCAAGGGAAAATGTGACGAGTAGGATTTGTGCATCCCTTCAACGCAAACGGTTGTTTTGGATGACCCATGTGTAACCGTGTACAAACAATTTGGTAAGATTTGCATCTGTCATAGTGAGTATGTTGCCATTTGTCAAACTGGAAAGATTGACATCTGTTGATCTAGAAACATTGCCATTTGCCAATCCTTGTAACACTGCGATTTGTCAAAATATGCAGCTAAAAATCACTAGCACTATCTAGTTTTTGCAAGTAAAATTCAGTAGTTAAGCATAGATTTCATTCATAGATTAAGTAGTCATTCTTAATTTATACAAACAGTTCAACTCGACAACTGAACCGACCAAACTTTTTCCCAATTGTTGCCAACCACGTACTAAAATAGCTAGTTCAACTATATATACTAGCTAATTTTAAGTATGTTGTACAGTTCCACCACATCTATAGTCAGATGAACTGAACAAAATAGCCCCTAAATATTACTACTACGGAGGGGCTTTGTACTACTTCCGGCAGCCTCTCCTCTGCCGAGCACACTCAGTAAGAGGCAGAGGAGGAGGAGGAGCCTACCGACGAGCTGGACAACTGCAATATGGTGCCTGCGGCTGTTGCATGTTCAGCGACGCTCACCAGCTCGAATGCCCTCTGCCGCTCCAGATGACCCCTCTCGAAGCGGCCAGACTGCTTGTAGATCTCCTGATTCCTCGCTTCTGCGTTCGCGTGTGCTGCGGCCACGGCTGCGGTAAGGCTCTTTGCATGCTCGACGAGGCGCTCCTCCTCCTCCCGCGGGAACTTGATGTAGCGTGCAAGGTCACTGACGCATGTGCAGGCCTCCACTTCCGCCTCCCTCCTTCAGGCGGCGGTGGTAGAATAGGTGATGATCCCGGCAATCGACGGTGGGTTGGCGGCCACGGCGGCCAACGATGGGGTGTCGTCCACGACCACCACCTCCCGCCTTCGGGCCACGGTGGCGAAGCGGGTGATGGCCACGGTTGCCGGCAGTGGGGTGGCGGCCACGACAGCCACCTCCCGCCTTCGGGCCACGGCAGTGGAGCGGCCGATGGCCCTGGCTTTTGATGGTGGTGTGGAGGCAACGGGGGCCGGCAACAGCTGCCGACGGGCAGCGGCGGCGGAGCGTGTGGTGGGTGTTCCACGCATACCCAACAGGGACGCCACGCACACTACACTAAACCGGGGACTGCGTCGCCGCCGTGGTGTAGCCTCCTAGCTGGAGCTGTCCTCTGATGACGGTGGAGTGGCTGAGCGACAATGACGGACCGGTGTCATTGGCGATTGTGGGAGAATCAGACGAGATAAGCTATAGGGAGGAAGGGGAAAATGCGACGTAGGACTCGCCGGCCCTGAGGAATTATATAGCAGGCCGCTAAGAATTGGGATTTTGGGGGATTTCACCGGGTCGAGCGGGAAGCTTGCGCGGGAACCTGTGAGGTCGCGCAGGAACAGGCTTACCGACGATTCATTGGCGCCACGTCGAGCCACCGTTTGGCCAAAAGAACACCCCCGCATGCTGCGCAAGCTTGCGTTGTAAGCCGTTTGCGGCAGCGGGGTGACAAGACGTGCGAGAGGAGGACGAAAGGACACGTACACATGCAGTTAATAAAAAAATGTTTGCAATTTAATTACCTACTATACCACCGTCCTGGTTTATAAGTAGGATTTAACTAATAAAATACGAATGCATGTCGCCAAAGATTATATCATTGGATTTGTATTTGAACATAGTTTCTAGTTATACAATTTTTGTAACATGCATTAACATTTTGTTGGTTAAATATAAGGTTATATACCAGCAAGCATTTGCCCACAACACACACGGCTTATTCCATCAAGACAGCTCGGATGGATCAACTGTATGCCAGTATTGCACACGCAACTCCAATCTGATTCGTGCTTGATGTCTCCGACATTGCTCGCACAGTTCGTCTTATTTCCCACGTATCACTGTGCCGGCCTCTGCTCGCGTCCCTCGGCAAGCTTTGCTCGCCATTAGGCGCTGCAGCACGCTGTGCTCGTTGTTAGGCGCCGCGGCGCGCTCTGCTCACGACCGTCAGTGCGCTTAGCTTGTGGACAGCTTTTCCTTGCGTGTTCAACTGCTATATGCATATATATGGTTGCTCGCCATTGAGGCGACCGTGGAGCACTGTACTAGCGTCCCTCCACGCATGATCTGCCAGCGGTTGAGTGTGTGCATGATCACGTCAGGGGGCCATATGCACGCGGTTGCGCCGGGCGCGTTGCCACGCGATGTAGTTGTTGGAAATATGCCCTAGAGGCAATAATAAAAGTATTATTATATTTCCTTGTTCATGATAATTGTCTTTTATTCATGCTATAACTGTATTATCCGGAAATCGTAATACACGTGTGAATACATAGACCACAATACGTCCCTAGTGAGCCTCTAGTTGACTAGCTCGTTGTGATCAACAGATAGTCATGGTTTCCTGGCTATGGACATTGGATGTCGTTGATAACGGGATCTCATCATTAGGAGAATGATGTGATGGACAAGACCCAATCCTAAGCATAGCACAAAGATCGTGTAGTTCGTTTGCTAGAGCTTTTCCAATGTCATGTATCTCTTCCTTAGACCATGAGATCGTGTAACTCCCGGATACCGTAGGAGTGCTTTGGGTGTATCAAACGTCACAACGAATCGGGTGACTATAAAGGTGCATTACAGGTATCTCCGAAAGTGTCTTTTGGGTTGACACGGATCGAGATCGATTTGTCACTCCGTAAACGGAGAGGTATCTTTGGGCCCACTCGGTAGTACATCATCATAATGTGCACAATGTGACCAAGGGGTTGATCACGGATGATGTGTTGCGGAACGAGTAAAGAGACTTGCCGTAACGAGATTGAACAAGGTATCGGTATACCGACGATCGAATCTCGGGCAAGTAAAATACCGCTAGACAAAGGGAATTGTATACGGATCGACCGAGTCCTTGACATCATGGTTCATCCGATGAGATCATCGTGGAACATGTGGGAGCCAACATGGGTATCCAGATCCCGCTGTTGGTTATTGACCGGAGAACGCCTCGGTCATGTCTACATGTCTCCGAACCCGTAGGGTCTACACACTTAAGGTTCGATGACGCTAGGGTTATAAAGGAAGCTTGTATGTGGTTACCGAATGTTGTTCGAGTCCGGATGAGATCCCGGACGTCACGAGGAGTTCGGAATGGTCCGGAGGTAAAGATTTATATATGGGAAGTCCTGTTTTGGTCACCGGAAAAGTTTGGGGTTTATCCAGACGTCAGGGACCACCGGAGGGTCCGGGGTCCACCAAGTGGGGCCACCTGCCCTGAAGGCTGCGTGGGCCAAGTGTGGGAGGGACCAGCCCCTAGGTGGGCTGGGGCCCCACCAAGGCCCAAGGCGTGGGAAGTGGGGAAGGGGCAAACCCTAGGGCAGATGGGCCCTAAGGCCCACAGGTGCGCCTCCCCTCTCTCCCCTCGCCGCCACCCAGATTGGATCTCGAGGCTGGCCGCACCCCTGGGGGTGGGAACCCTAAAGGGGCGCAGCCCCTCTCCCCTATAAATAGTGAGGCATAGGGCTGCCCAGAGAACATCTGAGAATACACGTGATTCGATCTCCGCCTTTGGTTGCAGCCCTCTCTCTCTCCCAAGTACTCCTCCTCTCCCATGGTGCTTAGCGAAGCCCTGCTGGATTGCCACACTCATCCACCACCACCACGCGTTGTGCTGCTGCTGGATGGAGTCTTCTCAACCTCTCCTCTCTCCTTGCTGGATCAAGGCGTGGGAGACGCCACCGGGCTGTACGTGTGTTGAACGCGGAGGTGCCGTGCGCTCGCACTTGATCATCGGTGATTTGAATCACGACGAGTACGACTCCATCAACCCCGCTCACTTGAACGCTTCCGCTTAGCGATCTACAAGGGTATGTAGATGCACTCTCTTTCTACTCGCTGCTGGTCTCTCCATAGATAGATCTTGGTGACACGAGGAAAATTTTTGAATTTCTGCCACGCTCCCCAACAAAGGGCATCGTGAGCTAGGTCTATTGCGTAGATTCTTTGCACGAGTAGAACACAAAGTAGTTGTGGGCGTTGATGTTGTTCAATATGCTTACTGCTACTAGTCCAATCTTGTTTCGACGGTATTGTGGGATGAAGCGGCCGGACCGACCTTACACGCATTCTACGTGAGACAGTTCCACCGATTGACATGCACTTCGTGCATAAGGTGGCTAGCGGTGCCGCTCTCCCACTTTAGTCGGAACGGATTCGATGAAAAGGGTCCTTATGAAGGGTAAATAGCAATTGGCATATCACGCTGTGGTTTTGCGTAGGTAAGAAACGTTTTGCTAGAAACCCATAGCAGCCACGTAAAACATGCAAACAACAATTAGAGGACGCCTAACTTGTTTTTGCAGGTATGCTATGTGATGTGATATGGCCAAAAGAATGTCATGAATGATATGTGATGTATGAGATTGATCATGTTCTTGTAATAGGAATCACGACTTGCATGTCGATGAGTATGACAAACGGCAGGAGCCATAGGAGTTGTCTTAATTTATTGTATGACCTGCGTGTCATTGAACAACGCCATGTAATTACTTTACTTTATTGCTAACCGTAGCCATAGTAGTAGAAGTAATAGTTGGCGAGACAACTTCATGGAGACACGATGATGGAGATCATGATGATGGAGATCATGGTGTCATGCGGTGACGATGATGATCATGGAGCCCTCAAGATGGAGATCAAAGGAGCAAAATGATATTGGCCATATCATTTCACTATTTGATTGCATGTGATGTTTATCATGTTTATGCATCTTGTTTACTTAGGACGACGGTAGTAAATAAGATGATCCTTACAAAATTTCAAGAAGTGTTCTCCCCGATCGTGCACCGCTGCTACAGTTCGTCGCTTCTAAGCACCACGTGATGATCGGGTGTGATGGATTCTTACGCTCACATACAACGGTGTAAGACAGTTTTACACAGCGAAAACACTTAGGGTTAACTTGACGAGCCTAGCATGTACAGACATGGCCTCGAACACGGAGACCGAAAGGTCGAGCATGAGTCGATAGTAGATACGATCAACATGAAGATGTTCACCGATGATGACTAGTCCGTCTCACGTGATGATCGGACACGGCCTAGTTGACTTGGATCATGTAATCACTTAGATGACCGAGGGATGTCTATCGAGTGGGAGTTCATAAGATGAACTTAATTATCCTGAACATAGTCAAAAGATCTTTGCAAATTATGTCGAAGCTCGCGCTTTAGTTCCTTTGCTTAGATATCTTCCTAGAAAAATATAGTTGAAAGTTGACGAGAGCGATTATGCGACGTAAGAAAGCTTGTGTCCTTAATGCACCGCCAAATGTGCTAAACCCCAAATGTCGTTTGTGGATGTTGCGAACATCGGACATACACGCTTTGATAACTACGTGATAGTTCGCTTAAATGGTTTAGAGTTGAGGCACCAAAGACGTTTTCAAACGTCATGAACATATGAGATGTTTCGAGGGCTGAAATTGAGATTTCAGGCTCGTGCCACGCCAAGAGGTATGAGACCTCCGACGATTTTCTTAGCCTGCAAACTAAGGGAGAAAAGCTCAATCGTTGAGCTTGTGCTCGATTGTCCGAGTGCAACAATCACTTGAATCGAGGGAGTTGATCTTCCAGATGAGATAGTGATGTTTCTCCAAAGTCATTACCACCAAGCTGCTAGAGCTTCGTGATGAACTATAACTTATCAAGGATAGATATGATGATCCTTGAGGTATTCGCGATGTTTGACACCGCGAAAGTAGAAATCAAGAAGGAGCATCAATTGTTGATGGTTGGTGAAACCACTAGTTTCAAGAAGGGTAAGGGCAAGAAGGGATACTTCATGAAACGGCAAATCAGCTGCTGCTCTAGTGAAGAAACCCAAGGTTGAACCCAAACCCGAGACTAAGTGCTTCTGTAATAAGGGGAACAACCATCGAGCGGAACTACCCTAGATACTTGGTAGATGAGAAGGTGGCAAGGTCGATAGAAGTATATTGATATACATTACGTTAATGTGTACTTTACTAGTACTCCTAGTAGCACCGTGGTATTAGATACGGTTCGGTTGCTAAGTGTTAGTAACTCAAATAAAAGCTACGGAATAAACGGAGACTAGCTAAAGGTGAGTCGACGATATGTGTTGGAAGTGTTTCCAAGGTTGATGTGATCAAGCATCGCACGCTCCCTCTACCATCGAGATTTGGTGTTTATGCGTTTTGCATAGACATGATTGGATTATGTCTATCGCAATACTGGTTATTCATTTAAGGAGAATAATGGTTACTCTATTTATTTGAATAATACCTTCAATGGTCTTTCACCGAAATGAATGGTTTATTGAATCTCGATCGTAGTGATACACATTTTCATGCCAAAAGATATAAGATAATAATGATAGTACCACTTACTTGTGGGCATCGCCATGTAAGTCATATTGGTGTAAAACGCATGAAGAAGCTCCATGTTGATGGATCTTTGACTCACTCGCTTTTGAAAAGTTTGAGACATGCGAACCATGTCTATTGGTGTATACGCATGAAGAAACTCCATGCAGATGGATCGTTTGGACTCACTTGATTTTGAATCACTTGAGATATGCAAATCATACCACATGGGCAAGATGACTAAAAAGCCTCGTGTTTCAGTAAAATGGAACAAGATAGCAACTTGTTGGAAGTAACATATTTTGATGTGTGCAGTCCAATGAGTGCTGAGGCATGCAGTGAATATCGTTATGTTCTTACTTCACAAATGATTCGAGTAGATGTAGAGTATATTTACTTGATGAAACACAAGTCTGAATTATTGAATGGTTCAAGTAATTTCAGAGTGAAGTTGAATATCATCGTGACAATAGGATGAAATGTCTATGATATGATCATAGAGATGAGTATCTGAGTTACGAGCTTTGGCACGCAATTAAGACATTGTGGAAATTGTTTCACAATTAATACCACTCGAACACCATAGTTCGATGGTGTGTCGAACATCATAGTTGCACCCTATTGGATATGGTGCGTACCATGATGTCTCTTATCGAATTACCACTATCGTTTATGGTTTAGGCATTAGAGACAACCACATTCACTTTAAATAGGGCACCACGTAATTCCGTTGAGATGACACCGTATGAACTATGGTTTAGAGAAACCTAAGCTGTCATTTCTTAAAGGTTTGGGGCTGCGACGCTTATGTGAAAAAGTTTCAAGTTGATAAGCTCGAACCCAAAACGGATAAAATGCATCTTCATAGGACACCCAAAACAGTTGGGTATACCTCCTAATTCAGATCCAAAAGCAATAGGGATTGTTTATTGAATCGGGTCCTTTCTCGAGAAAAAGTTTGTCTCGAAAAGTTGAGTGGGAGGATGGTGGAGACTTGATATGGTTATTGAACCGTCACTACAACTAGTGTGTAGCAGGCACGTGAAGTTGTTCTGTGGCACCTACACCAATTGAAGTAGAAGCTTATGATATTGATCATGAAACTTTGGATCAAGTCACTACCGTACCTCGTAGGGTGACAAGGATGCGTACTGCTTCAGAGTGGTGCAGTAATCCTGTCGTGAAGGTCATGTTGCTAGACAACAATGATCCTACGAGCTATGGAGAAGCGATGGTGGGCCCAAATTCCGACAAATGGTTAGAAGCCATGAAATCCGAGATAGGATCCATGTATCAGAACAAAGCATGGACTTTGGTGGACTTGCCCGATGATCGGCAAGCCATTGAGATAAATGGATCTTTAAGAAGAAGACGGACATGGACGGTAATGTCACCGGCTGTGAAGCTCGACTTGTGGTAAAGAGTTTTTCACAAGTTCAAGGAATTGACTACGATGAGATTTTCTCATCCGTAGCGATGCTTAAGTCCGTCGGAATCATGTTAGCACAAGCTGCATTTATGAAATCTGGCAGATGGATGTCAAAACGAGTTTCCTTACCAGCCAGAAGGAAAGGTTGTATGTAATACAACCATAAAGGTTTTGTCGATCCTAAGGATGCTAAAGGTATGCTAGCTCCAGCGATCCTTCTAAGGACCGGAGTAAGCATCTCGAGTTGGAATATGTACTTTGATAAGATGATCAAAGATCTTGGATTTATACAAAGTTTATGAGAAACTTGTATTTCCAAAGAAGTGAGTGGGAGCACTATAGAATTTCTGATAAGTATATGTTGTTGACATATTGTTGATCGTAAATGATGTAGAATTTCCGAAAGCATATAGGGTTATTTGAAAGGTGTTTTTCAATAGAAAACCTGGCTTGTTACTTGAACATTGAGCATCAAGATCTATGAGGATAGATCAAAACGCTCAATAGTACTTTCAAATGAGCACATACCTTGACATGATCTTGAAGGTGTTCAAGATGGATCACCAAAGAAGGAGTTCTTGTCTCGAGTAGTAAGGTACGGTTAAGACTTAAAGCTCGACCACGGCAGAATAGAGAGAAAGGACGAATGCCGCCCCTATGCTTCGACGTAGGCTCTATAGTACGCTATGCTTTGTGTACCGCATCGAAGTGTGCCTTGCCATGAGTCACTAGGGGTACAAGAATGATCCAGAATGGATCATTGACAGCGGTCAAAATTGTCCTTGGAGTAAATAAGGACATGTTTCTTGATTATGGAGGTGATAAAGAGTTCGCGTAAAGGGTTACGCCGATGCAAGCTTTAACACCTATCCGAGTGACTCGAGTAGCAAACCGGATACGATAGTGGAGCAAACCATTTGGAATAGCTCCAAGTGGAGCGTGGAAGCAGATTTACAATGTGACCTAAAATTTGCAAAGCACACACGACACGAAAGGTTCGCACCGCTGACTAAAACCTCTCTCACAAGCAAAACTTGATCAAACCCCGTAACTCATTCGATGATGTTGGTCACATGGCGATGTGACTGTCAATGTTAATCACATGGCGATGTGAACTAGATTATTGACTCTAGTGCAAGTGGGAGACTGTTGGAAATATGCCCTAGAGGCAATAATAAAAGTATTATTATATTTCCTTGTTCATGATAATTGTCTTTTATTCATGCTATAAGCAGTATTATCCGGAAATCGTAATACACGTGTGAATACATAGACCACAATACGTCCCTAGTGAGCCTCTAGTCGACTAGCTCGTTGTGATCAACAGATAGTCATGGTTTCTGCTATGGACATTGGATGTCGTTGATAACGGATCACATCATTAGGAGAATGATGTGATGGACAAGACCCAATCCTAAGCATAGCACAAAGATCGTGTAGTTCGTTTGCTAGAGCTTTTCCAATGTCAAGTATCTCTTCCTTAGACCATGAGATTGTGTAACTCCGGATACCGTAGGAGTGCTTTGGTGTATCAAACGTCACAACGAATCGGGTGACTATAAAGGTGCATTACAGGTATCTCCGAAAGTGTCTTTTGGGTTGACACGGATCGAGATCGATTTCTCACCCGTAAACGGAGAGGTATCTCTGGGCCCACTCGGTAGTACATCATCATAATGTGCACAATGTGACCAAGGGGTTGATCACGGATGATGTGTTGCGGAACGAGTAAAGAGACTTGCCGTAACGAGATTGAACAAGGTATCGGTATACCGACGATCGAATCTCGGGCAAGTAAAATACCGCTAGACAAAGGGAATTGTATACGGATCGATCGAGTCCTTGACATCGTGGTTCATCCGATGAGATCATCGTGGAACATGTGGGAGCCAAAATGGGTATCCAGATCCCGCTGTTGGTTATTGACCGGAGAACGCCTCGGCCATGTCTACATGTCTCCCGAACCCGTAGGGTCTACACACTTAAGGGTCGATGACGCTAGGGTTATAAAGGAAGCTTGTATGTGGTTACCGAATGTTGTTCGAGTCCGGATGAGATCCCGGACGTCACGAGGAGTTCCGGAATGGTCCGGAGGTAAAGATTTATATATGGAAGTCCTGTTTTGGTCACCGGAAAAGTTTCGGGTTTATTCAGAACGACAGGACCACCGGAGGGTCCCGGGTCCACCAAGTGGGGCCACCTGCCCTGAAGGCTGCGTGGGCCAAGTGTGGGAGGGACCAGCCCCTAGGTGGGCTGGGCGCCCCACCAAGGCCCAAGGTGTGGGAAGTGGGGAAGGGGGCAAACCCTAGGGCAGATGGGCCCTAAGGCCCACCCCGGTGCGCCCCCTCTCTCCCCTCGCCGCCACCAGATTGATCTCGAGGCTGGCCGCACCCCTTGGGGTGGGAAACCCTAAAGGGGCGCAGCCCCTCTCCCCTATAAATAGTGAGGCATAGGGCTGCCCAGAGAACATACAGAATACACGTGATTCGATCTACGCCTTTGGTTGCAGCCTCTCCTCTCTCCCAAGTACTCCTCCTCTCCCATGGTGCTTAGCGAAGCCTGCTGGATTGCCACACTCATCCACCACCACCACGCCGTTGTGCTGCTGCTGGATGGAGTCTTCTCAACCTCTCCTCTCTCCTTGCTGGATCAAGGCGTGGGAGACGCCACCGGCTGTACGTGTGTTGAACGCGGAGGTGCCGTGCGCTCGCACTTGATCATCGGTGATTTGAATCACGACGAGTACGACTCCATCAACCCCGTTCACTTGAACGCTTCCGCTTAGCGATCTACAAGGGTATGTAGATGCACTCTCTTTCTACTCGTTGCTGGTCTCTCCATAGATAGATCTTGGTGACACGTAGGAAAATTTTTGAATTTCTGCTACGTTCCCCAACAGTAGTTACGTGCGACACGATGGAGTAACGCACTGCAAATTAGAACTGCCATCAGGGTCTGCTGATATTCCAGGCCATCCGACTTCCCCTTTAATTCCCGTGGCCATTATAACCTTAGTCTCTTCAACCTTTCGATCATGCCCCACAACACAACAAGCACACCCACGATGACACATAGAGAGGGGATGTCTAGCGGTGCTCCAATGGAGTTCGGTGAGCATAAAGTGGAGACCCACACAAGGGAGATGGGTCTCTCGATGGTGTACACCATCGACCCGGCCGTGGTGGACGACTACATCAACACCGTTGAGCAATTGCTTGCTTGAGACAAGTACAAGGTGGTCGGCATCAACCACCAGTACACCGCCAGTCGTCCCAACATAGATCAGAAGGTTGTCGTTGCCCAGTTGTGCATGTGCCATCATGTCCTAATCTACCACTATTGCATGGCCATAGAGCCTTGCGACCGTTTCACCAGGTTTGTCAACAACACCGAATACTAGTTCGCCACGGTGGAAACCACCGACAATGTAAAAGCGCTCAGGGTTACAGGCTTGGCCTGCCTGAACCTTGTCAAAAACCGTGAGCACTACAGGGTCAGGGGCAGCACGAAGAAGTACTCCCTGGTTGAACACGCCTCGGCCATCATCGACCCATACTATGAAAAGATGATGCGGGATGCCAACAGAACACGTCCCGTATCCTGGAACGGGGCCTGGATGCGGCAACTTGATGAACCTCACCTCAGGTTCGCGCCCAAGAGCGTGTACACATGCTACAAGATGCACAGGCAGATCGTTGACGTGAGGAAGTGCCTTGTTATGGAGATCGACGAGGCCGTACTGAGCCACAACCAGAGCAGGCGTCACAAGAAGTAGATGATGATCAGATGATCATTTATCCTAGTTAATCATGCATGTAATATATAGTTACTTTGGTGTGGGGAAATGCCATGCGTGTAGTAGCCACATATGTAATTATGCATGTAATAGTTTACTTTGGTGTGTGCAAATGCCATGGTTGTAGTAGCCACCTATGTAAGTGGGTGTTTAATTTGGTTCCGCAACCATGTCCTTATAAGTTTGTGTGTATATATGTCTATATATATGTGTGTGTGTTGTTCTGTATGCAATCCCATCGCACAACACACACGTCTTATTAGCAGCAATCATTTGAGTTATTATCGGTGTTTGCAGACATTTCTGATTACAGACCTGCTTGTCGCGTATCACACACATCTGGTTATATTGAACCATTTCTGTTCTCTTGTCTCAACGCAAATAGTTCATCCGAGTGAACCACATGACGTATGTCGCACACACCTTGATCTGGCTGACCGTTTCTTTTGTGTTGCCTAATCACAAATAGTTCATCCGAGTGAACCATATGTTGTATATCGCACACACCTTCATCTGGCTGCCCGTTTCTTTTGTTCCTCCTCATCGCAAACAATTAAATGAACTGAACCGTATGCTCTGCATCACATACACAACTAAAATCTGAACCGTGTTTGATGCATCTGTTGGGGAACGTAGTAATTTTAAAAAAATTCCTACGCACACGCAAGATCATGGTGATGGCATAGCAACGAGAGGGGAGAGTGTTGTCCACATACCCTCGTAGACCGTAAGCGGAAGCGTTAGCACAACGCGGTTGATGTAGTCGTACGTCTTCACGATCTGACCGATCCAAGCACCGAACGTACGGCACCTCCGAGTTCAGCACACGTTCAGCTCGATGACGATCCCCGGGCTCCAATCCAGCAAAGCTTCGGGGATGAGTTCCATCAGCACGACGGCGTGGTGACGATGATGATGTTTTACCGGCGCAGGGCTTCGCCTAAACTCCGCGACAATATGACCGAGGTGGAATATGGTGGAGGGGGCACCGCACACGGCTAAGGAACGATCCGTAGATCAACTTGTGTGTCATGGGGTGCCCCCCTGCCCCGTATATATAGGAGCAAGGGGGAGGGGCTGGCCAAGGGGAGGAGGCGCACCCAAGGGGGAGAATCCTACTCCAAGTAGGATTCCCCCTTCTTTCCTAGTCCTACTAGGATAAGGGAAGGAAGGGGAGGAGAAGGAGAAGGAAGGAGAGGGAGGAGAAGAAGGAAAGGGGGGCCGGCCCCCTAGTCCAATTCGGTTTGGGCTAGGGGGCCGCGCGCCCTACCTCCCTCTCTTCCACCACTTGGCCCATGAGGCCCATTGCTTCTTCCTCGTATTCCCGTAACTCCCTGGTACCCCCGAAAATACCCGAATCACTCGGAACCTTTCCGAACTCCGAATATAGTCGTCCAATATATCGATATTTACGTCTTGACCATTTCGAGACTCCTCGTCATGTCCCCGATCTCATCCAGGACTCCGAACTCCTTCGGTACATCAAAACTCATAAACTCATAATATAACTGTCATCGAAGCCTTAAACATGCGGACCCTACGGGTTTGAGAACTATGTAGACATGACCTAGAATTATTCTCGGTCAATAACCAATAGCGGGACCTGGATGCCCATATTGGCTCCCACATATTCTACGAAGATCTTTATCGGTCAAACCGCATAACAACATATGTTGTTCCCTTTGTCATCGGTATGTTACTTGCCCGAGATTCGATCGTCGGTATCCAATACCTAGTTCAATCTCATTACCGGCAAGTCTCTTTACTCGTTCCGTAATACATCATCCCGCAACTAACTCATTAGTTACAATGCTTGCAAGGCTTAAGTGATGTGCATTACCGAGAGGACCCAGAGATACCTCTCCGACAATTGGAGTGACAAAACCTAATCTCGAAATACGCCAACCCAACATGTACCTTTGGAGACACCTGTAGTACTCGCTTATAATCACCCGATTACGCCAGACGCTTGGTAGCACCCAAAGTGTTCCTCCGTAAACGGAGTTGCATAATCTCATAGTTACAGGAACATGTATAAGTCATGAAGAAAGCAATAGCAATATACTAAACGATCAAGTGCTAGGCTAACGGAATGGGTCATGTCAATCACATCATTCTCCTAATGATGTGATCCTGTTAATCAAATGACAACTCTTTTGTCCATGGCTAGGAAACTTAACCATCTTTGATTCACGAGCTAGTCAAGTAGAGGCATACTAGTGACACTATGTTTGTCTATGTATTCACACATGTATTATGTTTCTGGTTAATACAATTCTAGCATGAATAATAAACATTTATCATGAAATAAGGAAATAAATAATAACTTTATTATTGCCTCTAGGCATATTTCCTTCATCTCCCACTTGCACTAGAGTCAATAATCTAGTTCACATCGCCATGTGATTTAACACCAATAGTCATATCTGTATATGATTAACACCCATAGTTCACATCGTCATGTGACCAACACCCAAAGGGTTTACTAGAGTCAATAATCTAGTTCACATCTCTATGTAATTAACACCCAAAGAGTACTAAGGTGTGATCATGTTTTGCTCATGAGAGAAGCTTAGTCAACGGGTCTGTCATATTCAGAGCCGTATGTATTTTGCAAATATTCTATGTCTATAATGCTCTGCACGGAGCTACTCTAGCTAATTGCTCCCACTTTCAATATGTATCCAGATTGAGACTTAGAGTCATCTGGATCGGTGTAAAAGATTGCACCAATGTAACTCTTTACGATGGGCTCTTTTATCACCTCCATAATCGAGAAATATTTCCTTAGTCCTTTTCAGGTATTTCAGGATGTTCTTGACCGTTGTCCAGTGATCCACTCCTGGATTACTTTGGTACCTTCCTGCCAAGCTTATTGCTAAGTATACGTCAGTCTGGTACACAGCATTGCATACATGATAGAGCCTATGGCTGAAGCATAGGAAACATCTTTCATTTTCTCTATCTTCTCATTGTGGTCGGACATTGAGTTTGACTCAACTTCACACCTTGAAGCACGGGCAAGAACCCTTTCTTTGCCTGATCCATTTTGAACTTTTTCAAAATTTTATCAAGGTATGTGCTTTGTGAAAGTCCTATTAAGCGTCTTGATCTATCTCTATAAATCTTGATGCCCAATATGTAAGCAGCTTCACCGAGGTCTTTCATTTAAAGAACTCCATTCAAACACTCCTTTATGCTTTTGCAGAATAATTCTACATTATTTCTGATCAACAATATGTCATTCACATATACTTATCAGAAATGTTGTAGTGCTCCCACTCACTTTCTTGTAAATACATGCTTCACCGTAAGTATGTACAAAACTATATGCTTTGATCAACTGTAACACCCCGGATCCGATGCGCCAGGTGTCCGCCAGTTATTCGCCTTTGTTGCCATGTCATTTGCTTGCGTGTTGCATTTTGCCATGTCATCATTTGGATTTTATCATGTCATCATGTGCATTTCATTTTGCATACATGTTCGTTTCATGCATCCGAGCCTTTTCCCCGTTGTCCGTTTTGCAATCCGGCGCTCCTATGTCCTCCGGCGTCTCCCTCTTCTCTCTTCTCTTGTGCGGGCATTAAACTTTCTCAGAATGGCCCGAGTTTTGCCAAGCGGCCTTGGTGTAGCACCGTAACCGCTTTGTCAAGTTTCGTGCCATTTGGAGGTCGTTTATACTCCAACAGTTAACAAGGTAACCGTGGAAAGCCTTTTGTTGCAGCCCAACACCCTTCCAAAGTGGCCCAAAACCCACCAAACTCCTCTCCATGCTCTCGGTCGCTCGATCACGATCGCAAGGGCAAAAACCGCTCCTCATTTGGACTCTCCTAGCTCCCGTAATCTATAAATAACCCTCCCCACGAAATTGTGGATCAAATCGCAGACGAAACCCTAGCCTCTTTTCCCCGCCACGGACATGTCCGCGCCCACCGACACGTCCGCCGCCGCCCTCGGCCAATCCGCGCGGACACGCCGCCTCGGCCCTCATGCCGCCCGCCGCCCGGGCCCATCCGGCCCGCCTGCCCGACCGCTTCGCCGCCCGCCTGCCACGACTCGTGGCGCCGCCCGCGCCGCTGCCGCAAGCGAAGCTTCCGCCTCCGGCCAAGGCGTCGCCGGCTGCCGCCGTCCGCGCCGGCCACTCCGCCCGCCGCCGCCGCTCCTCCGCGCCGCATAGTGCGCTGGAACCCGCCGCGCGTCCCGGCCTCGACGCCCGAGCCCAGCCTTCGCCAAGGCCGCCTCGCCGCCCGGCCACGCCGCCGCCGCCCGCCCGCGCGCCAAGGCATCCTCGGCGCCGCCTTGCCGCCTTCCCTTTCCCTGCGCCTCCTCCCGCCGGATCCGGCGAGATCCGCCCGGATCCGCCTTCTCCGCCACCTCCGGCCAACTCCGCGTTTTCCCGGCCTACTCCGCGAGTAACTCCGGCGTGCATCGTTATCCGTGCAAGGTTGTTTTTCCTTCCCAAACCGCTAAGTCCCGTGATTCTAACATTTTCGCATTTTCATAGCATCACATCTCCGCACTGTGGCTCCGTTTTGGGCGATAATATGTCAAATTGTTCGCCTCAAGAGTAAATCATTACATTCCATTGCATCATTTGCATTTGAGCTCATCTTGATGCCCGAAATGCTGTTGGAAGAAGGCTTCAGATCGTTAGTTTGTAATCTTATCACTCGAGCTCTTTTGTCATTTTGCCATGAATTATGTGTGCACCCTATGAACTTGAGTCCTACATGTGAGTTGAACATTGCCATGCCATCTTTCCAGGGTGTTTGCCATGTATTTTTGTGAGTTATATGTTGACTAGAACAAGCATGCAAAGTAGGGATGATGATGTTGTTGATTTCAGAACTTAGTGATTTCACTAAGTCTTGTCCTGCTGTTATTTTTATGCCATATGTTCATGTTGTTACAGAGAGATCTATGCCCTTTCTGAGCATGATCAGTAAGGGTGTTTTGAACATATGGATGTGCTCTATCCATCCATGCCTTTGTTGGCATTTATGGAGTAGTCTAGCATGTCATTTTCGTGCTCTACTTTTGCTTGAAAATGTTTCCTGGCAGATTGTTTGCATGAGATTCAATTTTCACGAGGTCGTTGTAGTTGATCCGTATGCTATGACCTTGCTCTTGCCATGCTTAGCTTCATAATCATGCCTTCTTACTGTTGGTTGCCTTGCCATGCCATGTATTGCTCTGTAGTGAGTGCATCGAGCTCACGAACATGCCTACTGTTATCTGTTTTTGCCATGCCCAGTTTTTCTCGCTAAGTCTGAAATCTGTAATAAAACTTGCAATGTTTACATGGGTGCCATCATTTCTTAAGGTCCTTTTTGGCTTATGGTCAGTAAGGGACTATTGATATATGCTTTGAGTAGAATCATGTCATGCCTTGTTTTGCTATTATAAGTTCCTGTAGCATGTTGTTTGTTTGCTCTAAACATGCCTTCCGATGTTAATTCCTGGCATGTTAGTATTTTCACTAAGTCTGTGAACTCGATATTTTTAGCACTTTCACCATGCTTGTTTGAACATGTTATGATGTGATTTAGCCGTAGCTCAGTGTTCCTCTTTTGTTAAGCATCTCCTGTAGATCGCTGCCATATGCTTTGTTTGTATGTTGGGGTCTGTAGCATAGTTTCTTGTTGCGTGCTAAGTAGCATCGGTCGTTAAACATGATTTGCATCATTCTTGTTTTGCTTGTCTTTTGCAAACCGTGCATCCGATTCCGGTGATCTTTATATCGATTTCACCCGAAATCATCCCATCTTTCCAGCGGCATACTTGGTTTGCCAAGATGATGCCTTGTTCATCATTTTCCTTCCGGAGCACACATATGCATTGCATATCTCATCTCGCATCGCATGTCATGTATTGCATCATATTGCTTGTGCATTGTTCCTTGTTTGATTGTGGTTCCGTTGCTTGTGTTCTTGCTTTGGGTAGAGCCGAGAGACGAGTACGTGAACGAGGAACCTGTTGAGAACGCCTATGAGGATCAAGCCTTCGACAACTCTGAGAACCTTGCAGGCAAGATGATCATACCCTCGAAATCACTACTATCTTTGATATGCTAGTTTGCTCGCTCTTTTGCTATGCCAATGCTACGATGCCTACCATTTGCTTGTTAGCCTCCCAAATTGCCATGTCAAACCTCTAACCTTTGACACCATTCCTAGCAAACCGTTGATTGGCTATGTTACCGCTTTGCTCAGCCCTCTTATAGCGTTGTTAGTTGCGGTGAAGATTGAAGTTTGTTCCTCGTTGAACACGGAGATGTTGTTCCTTGTTGGAACATGTTTACTTGTTGGGATATCACAATATCTCTTATATTATTAATGCATCTATATATTTGGTAAAGGGTGGAAGGCTCGACCTTATGCCCGGTGTTTTGTTCCACTCTTGCCGCCCTAGTTTCCGTCATACCGTGTTATGTTCCCGGATTTTATGTTCCTTACGCGGTCGGGTGATTTATGGGACCCCCGACAGTTCGCTTTGAATAAAACTTGTCCAAGAAGGCCCAACATTGCCTTTTACCATTTGCCTCACCTAGCCCTTTTTTTCCCTTGGGTTTCGGAGCCCGAGGGTCATCTTTATTTTAGCCCCGGGCGGTGCTCCTTCGAGTGTTGGTCCAACTCGAAGCGATGTCGGCGCCCCGGGCAACTAGGGTCTATGCCAACCCGACGTCTGGCTCATCCGGTGTGCCCGAGAACGAGATATGTGCAGCTCCTATCGGGATTTGTCGGCACAGCGGAGGTCTTGCTGGTCTTGTTTTACCATTGTCGAAATGTCTTGATGTACCGGATACCGAGTCCGATCGGAGTGTCTTGGGTGAAGGTCTATTCTTCGATGATCGCGAGAGCTTGTCATGGGCTGTTGGGACACCCGCAGGTATAAACTTTCGAGAGCCGTGCTGCATGGTTATGTGGTAGATGGGAATTTGTTAATGTCGGTTGTAGAAAACCTGAAGTTGACCTTAATTAAAATACATCAACCGTGTGTGTAACCGTGATGGTCTCTTTCCGCGGAGTCCGGAAGTGAACACGGTGTTGGAGTTATGCTTGACGAGGTTGCTATAGGATCACTTCTTGATCATACTTTTATCGACCGTGCTTTGCCTTCTCTTCTCGCTCTCACTTGCGTATGTTAGCCACCATTTATGCTAGTCGCTGTCGCAGCTCCACCTCATGCCTTTACCTTACCCATAAGCTTAAATAGTCTTGATCTCGGGTGCGAGATTGTTGAGTCCCCGTGGCTCACCAGATACTTCCAAAACCAGTTTGCGTGTGCCTATGTTACCGAAAGCAGGTGATTTAATCAAGTTCAAGGAGGAGCTCGATGAAGATCTTGCCCTTTGTGTTGTTTCGCTCTAGTTGATCAAGAGTGGAGCCCGGTTGGGGTCGATCGGGACCTTTGTCACATTTGGGGTTCTTCTTTTATTTTGGTTCCATAGTCGGACCTTGATTGTATCTCGATGATGTAATGTTTTATTCATGTAATTGTGTGAAGTGGCGATTGTAAGTCAACTATGTATCTTTTTCCTTATGAATTACTTGTTGTGTGAAGATTACCTCACTTGCGACATTGCTTTCAATGCGGTTATGCCTCTAAGTCGTGCTTCGACACGTGGGAGATATAGCCGCATCGAGGGCGCTAAGTTGGTAATCGAGCCTTCCCGACCTTAGAGCCCCAACGCTTGATCGCTTTTAGCGCCGAGTGGTGTCTAGAAAAATGTTTTGAGTCATTTAGGATTATATATATCGGAGAGTTAGGAATTCTTTTACTCCCGGTCCCTTCGACCTTCCGTGAGGTATCCCGACGAGAGTTTTGACTCTTCTCTTCTCAAATTTCACTAAAAAATTTTAGGATCACGCTGGTATCTTGGAATCGTTCGATGGTTTTATGATGACAACATTGTCTTGGTGCCTCCTGTCATTTAGGGGTTGTGGCGGTGTCCCGGGAGTTGAGCTCCGAGGTGTTGTCGCCATAATTTTATCGCTGCGATTCTCGAATACCCGAGTTTAGTACGCCGACATCGAAAATCTCTTTTATGCGCTTGTTGGTGAGATAACCCCGCTAACCCAAGATCGAGGTGAGTACGGGAGTATTGCCATGACTCGTGATAACGGATGCTTTTCAAGGTTGAGGTACAAGATTTCAAGGTTTCTTGGTTATGTGTTGACGGATGGATACAAATTGGATGTAGGGATTGTTAGTTTGGTGAGATATATTGCTCCCTGTATCCCCAACACCAGATTGCATAACCGTAAAGTTTCGGGAGTTTCATAGGTGGGAATTCAAGTAGCTCCTAGGATATCTTTCCGACGGATGTATGATATGAAATTGGGGTTCGACGCCTAGTGGTCCGCCTATTCACGGTTGCTTTTACAATGGTCTCGTTGTGTCTTAAAGAGTCCTTGGCTATGCCGACTGGGACGCTTCAGATGTCATGTGCACTTGCCTTGTACATGATGGTGCTGTACGATTGAGCCCGTGTAGGCCCCACCATGAAAACTTCGGACGAAATCTCTATCATATGTTTGTTCCGGCTTATTCTGCAAGCCAAATCCTTTGTTTTGTTCTGAGTTGTGGTATTCGAGTTGCTTCAATGTCAAGTGTTGATTCCATACCTTTCCGAAACGGTGTTCTCATATTTCTATGTGAATACTAATCCTTTTTGATCATTGAGGTTGTCGTGTTAATTCCTTTCCAACCGGTGTGCTTCTCTTCAAGTGGATCCCATCATTTTTCCCACCCGCAAGATCAATTCTAAGTTTTCTCAACGGTGTTTGTTTCGTTCATCCCAAGTTGTCTTTGTTTTTTCCCCACCCTCCCACCCTTTTTATTCAAGGACTCAGATTTTTTTTAATCAAGTATCCATTTATTCATGTGAAGTTCTTCACTCTTTTCAATCAATGTTCTTATCCGGTGATTTCCCATGAAGATGCTCAACAGTTTCAAGTTCATCATCCTTCATTGTTGTCTCTTCTCCGGTGGATCCTATTCAAGCTTTCGATATTCATCATATTTCTTTCCTCGGGTCAAATGCTTTCTCATGCCAGTGCACCTCTCAATCATTCTACTTCTCGCTATTTGTTATTCCGGAGTGCTCAAGATATCTCGAAGATTTGTGTTTCCATTCTTAATCCGTTCAAGCCATTTGGAGATTGTTATCTCATTCAAGCCATTTAATTCAACCGTGCAATCTCTTCAATATCATTCTCAACGGTGTTCTTTTGAGTGGGCCCTAACCCACGTGTCTTTTCGAGTGATCTTACCCGACTCTTCTATTTTCCCGAGCTATCCTAAATTCTTCTCCAAGTTTGACGAAGAATGAGTTATCATCACCAAATGCATCCGAGCATTTCATGAGTTGTTTCCATTTCTTTCCTCCAAGGCCATCATTTCTGAATACTACTCATTCTCAGCTTTCAGCTCTCGTTCTTGAAATCTTACCGGTGATTCGTTCAAATATCCTCTAATCAGTTCATGTTCTCTTCGTTCTCAGGTATCTAATCCCCTCAAGTATCTTCATTCGTTTTCCAATTCTTCCCGGTGAATTGTGCCTTTGCTATGTTCAATTTCAATTCTACCGGTGGTTCATTCAAGATTTCACCTCTTTCGTTATCATCTAATTCATTCGTTCTTTCCAATCCTACCGGTGGTTCGTTGAAGACCTTCCCAAGCTTGCGCTATACCCCTCTTAATCCTTTCTACGGGAATAATTAGTATGCCAAATCCGTTGTTTGTCATCAATTTAAATTGGTGAAGGATAAGCATAACATAATTCTTATTCTTGTTCATCCAAGTGATTAATTCTTTATTCCGGAGGCCCTTAATAATTCTCGGTTCTAGTGTTTCATCTATTCTTTTTCCGGAGTTCCAAGTTTTTTCTTGGATGTCTCGTCACGAAGCTTCATCTAAATCATCGCAAGGCTTCACCTTGTGTTTTCAAGTTCTCTTTCTTTTCATCATCCTTTTATTACCGGAGTTCTTCATGGAGGCTCTACATGACGGTTTGTCAAGGATTCCTTTCATTCTCGATTTGTTCTTCAAGTTTTCTCTTGAAGTTAAGATCCGCCAAGCTATACTCTAAAATAAACATGGTGCTCAACACATGTTTTTTGTTTTGAGGAGTTCAAGTATTCTCCGTCTTGCATTCCAAAGTGCAATTCCTTCTATCTTATCTATTGAGATGGTGTTATGTCACTCTTGACAATTTCCTTCATGTTTCACGATTCACATGTTGTCAAGAACGAGGTATTTTAAATCCATCAGTCTCTTCATTGGAGTTATCTTGGGTTATATTTAACCTAAAGCCTTCCCTAAGGAATGTTGCTATTGTGGTGCTTATCAATGATCCAAGCTTCCTCCATATCCTTCTCGGTGAAAGAGGTTTTTCATCTCTTCATTGTTCTCAAGCAAGAAATTGGTTTTGATAGTGGCAGAATTTCACCTCATAGTCTCGAGATGGTTTCCATAAGCCCACAACAAGCTTGTATTTCTCGTTGTTGATTTTTCCAACAACTCCGTTCGATTCTTCTTTGCAAGGATGTTTTCCAAGTTCACTTGTGGCAAAAGTTGTCATTTTCTTCCCCGTCCCTTTATCCCAACGGTCTAACTTCTATTCTTTCGTTACAGAAGCATTGTGATGTTGCTCTTTTTCTCTCATCTTCTCGAATTGAGGATCATGTTCTTTTCTTGCTTGTCCATTTAACCAGAGTGTTGTGTTCTAATTCAAGTTCTTTCATGTTATCAAGTTTTGCCACTCTTTTCAACCTGAGTGCTGTCTGAAATCCTTCTTACCCATTGTGCCATTCTTTCAATAGTTCCAGAGGCAGTGTGTTGTTGATTTCATCAAGTATCTTCCAATCTTCTCAAGTTCATGTTCTATTCCTCCCATGTTCAACCGGAGTGCTGCCCGAATTCTTCCTTTCTCATCTTATTTTAACTGGAGTGGTTTCGAATTCTATCTTGTCCATTAAACCTCTTGGTTCATGTCTTTGCAACCTTCAAGTTCTTGTAATGTTCCTTCTTCCTCTTTTCTAACGGGATTGTTTGCAATCTCGTTCATCTCTGTTGTTTTGTTTCTTTCAATTTGTTCAACCTCTCAAGGTTCGTGGTTTCACTCATTAGTCAAAGAAGCAACTTAGTTTTACCTCTTCTCTTTCTCTTCCGTTTTCCCTCCGGTGCCATCCTAGATCTCGGGACGAGATCCTCTCATAGTGGTGGAGTGTTGTAACACCCCGGATCCGATGCGCCAGGTGTCCGCCAGTTATTCGCCTTTGTTGCCATGTCATTTGCTTGCGTGTTGCATTTTGCCATGTCATCATTTCATTTTATCATGTCATCATGTGCATTTCATTTTGCATACATGTTCGTTTTGTTGGGGAACGTAGTAATTTCAAAATTTTCCTACGCACACGCAAGATCATGGTGATGTATAGCAACGAGAGGGAGAGTGTTGTCTACGCACCCTCGAGACCAAGCGAAGCGATCACAACGTAGAGGAAGTAGTCGACGTTCTCCTCGCGATCCGACCGATCCGGCCCGTTATTCGCGCCCCAGTTCTTGACACACGACAGCTCGATGACGCCCTCAGACTCCGATCCAGCCGAGTGTCGAGGGAGAGTTCCACAAGACGACGGCGTGGGACGATCTTGATGTTCTATCGCGCAGAGCTTCGCCTAAGCTTGACGATATGACCGAGGTGGAATATGGTGGAGGGGGGCACCGACACGGCTAAGGAACGATCCGTAGATCAAACTTGTGTGTTCTAGGGTGCCCCCCCCCAGATATAAAGGAGGAGGGGGGAGGTGCGGCCGCCCAGGGGGGGCGGAGGAGTCCTACTCCCACCGAGTAGGACTCCCCCTTCCTAGTTGGAGTAGGATTGGGGAGGGAAAGAGGAAAGGCGCCGCCTCCTGTCCTATTCGGACTGGGGGGGGCGCGCGCCTGCCCCGGCCGGCCCTCTTCCTTTCCCTCTTGGCCCACTAAGGCCCATTAACCCCGGAGGGTTCCGTAACCCCGGTACTCGGTAAAATCTGAATGACTCGGAACCTTCCGAACTCTGAATATAGTCGTCCAATATATCGATCTTTACGTCTCGACCATTTCGAGACTCCTCGTCATGTCCCCGATCTCATCCGGACTCCGAACTCCTTCGTACATCAAAACTCATAAACTCATAATATAACCATCATCGAAACCTTAAGCGTGCGGACCCTACGGTTCGAGAACAATGTAGACATGACCGAGACACGCCTCCGGTCAATAACCAATAGCGGGACCTGGATGCCCATATTGGCTCCTACATATTCTACGAAGATCTTTATCGGTCGACCGCATAACAACATACATTGTTCCCTTTGTCATCGGTATGTTACTTGCCCGAGATTCGATCGTCGGTATCCAATACCTAGTTCAATCTCGTTACGGCAAGTCTCTTTACTCGCTCGTAATACATCATCTCACAACTAACTCATTAGTTGTAATGCTTGCAAGGCTTAAGTGATGTGCATTACCGAGAGGGCCCGAGATACCTCTCCCACAATCGGAGTGACAAATCCTAATCTCAAATACGCCAACCCAACATCCGCCTTTGGAGACACCTGTAGTACTCCTTTATAATCACCCGATTACGTTGTGACGCTTGGTAGTACCAAAGTGTTCCTCCGTAAACGGAGTTGCATAATCTCATAGTCATAGGAACATGTATAAGTCATGAAGAAAGCAATAGCAACATACTAAACGATCGTGTGCTAAGCTAACGGAATGGGTCATGTCAATCAGATCATTCAACTAATGATGTGACCTTGTTAATCAAATAACAACTCCTTGTTCATGGTTAGGAAACATAACCATCTTTGATTAACAAGCTAGTCAAGTAGAGGCATACTAGTGACACTGCTTGTCTATGTATTCACACATGTATTATGTTTCCGATTAATACAATTCTAGCATGAATAATAAACATTTATCATGATATAAGGAAATAAATAATAACTTTATTATTGCCTCTAGGGCATATTTCCTTCAGTCTCCCACTTGCACTAGAGTCAATAATCTAGATCACATCACCATGTGATTAACATTGATAGTTCACATCATCATGTGATTAACACCTATAGTTCACATCGCCATGTGACCAACACCCAAAGGGTTTACTAGATTCAGTAATCTAGTTCACATCGCTATGTGATTTACACCCAAAGAGTACTAAGGTGTGATCATGTTTTGCTTGTGAGAGAATCTTAGTCAACGAGTCTTCTACATTCAGATCCGTTATGTATTTTGCAATTTTCTATGTCTACAATGCTCTGCACGGAGCTACTCTAGCTAATTGCTCCCACTTTCAATATGTATCTAGATCGAGACTTAGAGTCATCTAGATCAGTGTCAAAACTTGCATCGACGTAACCCTTTACTTACCTAACCTTTTGTCACTTCCATAATCGAGAAACATATCCTTATTCCACTAAGGATAATTTTGACCGTTGTCCGATGATCTACTCCTAGATCACTATTGTACTCCTTGCCAAACTCAAGTGTAGGGTATACAATAGATCTGGTACACAGCATGGCATATTTTATAGAACCTATGGCCAAGGCATAGGAATGACTTTCATTCTCTTTCTATCTTCTCGCCGTGGTCGGGTTTTGAGTCTTACTCAATTTCACACCTTGTAACACGTGCAAGAACTCTTTCTTTGATCTGTTCCATTTTGAACTACTTCAAAATCTTGTCAAGGTATGTACTCATTGAAAAACTTATCAAGCGCCTTGATCTATCTCTATAGATCCGATGCTCGATATGTAAGTAGCTTTACCGAGGTCTTTCTTTGAAAAACTCCTTTCAAACACTCCTTTATGCTTTGCAGAATAATTCTACATTATTTCCGATCAGCAATATGTCATCTACATATAATATCAGAAATGCTACAGAGCTCCCACTCACTTTCTTGTAAATACAGATTCTCCAAAAGTCTCAGATAAACCCAAATGCTTTGATCACACTATCAAAGCGCTTATTCCAACTCCGAGATGCTTGCACCAGTCCATAAATGGATCGCTGGAGCTTGCACACTTTGTTAGCTCCTTTGGATCGATAAAACCTTCTCGTTGCATCATATACAACTCTTCTTCTAGAAATCCATTCAGAATGCGTCTTTATATCCATTTGCCAAATTTCATAATCATAAAATGCGGCAATTGCTAACATGATTCGGACAGACTTAAGCATCGCTACGGGTGAGAAGGTCTCATCATAGTCAATCCCTTGAACTTGTCGAAACCCCTTTGCATAAGTCGAGCTTTGTAGACAAGTAACATTACCGTCGGCGTCGGTCTTCTTCTTGAAGATCCACTTGTTTTCTATTGCTTGCCTACCTCGGCAAGTCAACCAAAGTCCATACTTTGTTTTCATACATGGATCCCATCTCGCATTTCATGGCCTCAAGCCATTTTATGGAATCTAGGCTCACCATCGCTTCTTCATAGTTCGTAGGTTCATCATGATCTAGTAGCATGATTTCCGAACAGGATTACCGCATCACTCAGTGCGGATCTTACTCGTTGATCTACGAGGTTTCAGAGTAACTTGATCTGAAGTTTCATGATCAACATCATCAACTTCCTCACTACTTGGTGTAGGTGTCTCGTAAACCGGTTTCTGCGACAAACTACTTTCAAGTAAGGGAGAAGGTACAATTACCTCATCAAGTTCTACTTTCCTCCCACTCACTTCTTTCGAGAGAAACTCCTTCTCTAGAAAGGATCCATTTTTAGCAGCCTTCGGATCTGTGATAGAAGGTGTACCCAACTGTCTCCTTTGGGTATCCTATGAAGACACATTTCTCCGATTTGGGTTCGAGCTTATCAGGTTGAAGCTTTTTCACATAAGCATCGCATCCCCAGACTTTAAGAAACGACAACTTTGGTTTCTTGCTAAACCACAGTTCATAAGGTGTCGCCTCAACGGATTTCGAGGGTGTTCTATTCAGGTGAATGCGGCCGTCTCTAGAGCATAACCCCAAAACGATAGCGGTAAATCTGTAAGAGACATCATAGATCGCACCATATCTAGTAAAGCACGACATGACGTTCGACACACCATTACGCTGTGGTGTTCCGGTGGCGTGAGTTGCTAAACTATTCCGCATTGTTTCAAATGTAGACCAAACTCGTAACTCAAATATTCACCTCCACGATCGATCGCAGAAACTTAATTTTCTTGTTACGATGATTTTCAACTTCACTTTGAAATTCTTTGAACTTTTCAAATGTTTCAGACTTATGTTTCATTAAGTAGATATACCCATATCCGCTTAAGTCATCTGTGAAGGTCGAAAATAACGATATCCGCCACGAGCCTCAACATTCATCGGACCACATACATCTCGTATGTATGATCTCCAACAAATCTGTTGCTCTCTCCATAGTACCGAGAACGGGTTTTAGTCATCTTGCCCATGAGGCACGGTTCGCAAGTGCCAAGTGATTCATAATCAAGTGACTCTAAAAGTCCATCAAGATGGAGTTTCTTCATGCGCTTTACACCGATATGACCTAAACGGCAAAGTGCCACAAATTAGTTGCACTATCATTATCAACTCTGCATCTTTTGGTTTCAACATTATGAATATGTGTATCACTACTATCGAGATTCATCAAAATAGACCACTCTTCAAGGGTGCATGACCATAAAAGATATTAATCATATAAATAGAACAACCATTATTCTCTCGATTTAAATGAATAACCGCCTCGCATCAAACAAGATCCAGATATAATGTTCATGCTCAACGCAGCACCAAATAACAATTATTTAGGTCTAAAACTAATCCCGAAGGTAGATGTAGAGGTAGCGTGCCGACCGCGATCACATCGACTTTGGAACCATTTCCCACGCCGCATCGTCACCTCGCCCTTTGCGAGTTCGTTTAATCCGTAGTCCTGCTTCGAGTTGCAAATATTAGCAGCAGTAACCAGTATCAAATACCCAGGTGCTACTACGAGCTCTAGTAAGGTACACATCAATAACATGTATATCACATATACCTTTGTTCACCTTGCCATCCTTCTTATCCGCCAAATACTTGGGGTAGTTCTGCTTCCAGTGACCAGTCCCTTTGCAGTAGAAGCACTTAGTCTTAGGCTTAGGTCCAGACTTGGGTTTCTTCTCCTGAGCAGCAACTTGCTTGCTGTTCTTCTTGAAGTTCCCTTCTATCCCTTTGCCCTTTTCTTGAAACTAGTGGTCTTGTTAACCATCAACACTTGATGTTCTGTCTTGATTTCTACCTTCATTGATTTCATCATCATGAAAAACTCGGGAATCATTTTCATCATCCCTTGCATACTATAGTTCATCACGAAGTTCTACTAACTTGGTGATGGTGACTAGAGAATTCTGTCAATCACTATCTTATCTGGAAGATTAACTCCCACTTGATTCAAGCGATTGTAGTACCGGACAATCTGAGCACATGCTCACTAGTTGAGCGATTCTCCTCCATCTTTTAGCTATAGAACTTGTTAGAGACTTCATATCTCTCAACTCGGTATTTGCTTGAAATATTAACTTCAATTCTGGAACATCTCATATGGTCCATGATGTTCAAAACATCTTTGAAGTCCCGATTCTAAGCCATAAAGCATGGTGCACAAAACTATCAAGTAGTCATCATATTGAGCTAGCCAAACGCTCATAACGCCCAGATCCGCTCCTGCAATAGGTTTGTCACCTAGCGGTGCATCAAGGACATAATTCTTCTGCGCAAAGCAATGAGGATAAACCTCAGATCACGGATCAAATCCGCATCATTGCTACTAACATTTTTCAATACAATTTTCTAGGAACATATCAAAATAAACATATGAAAGCAACAACGCGAGCTATTGATCTACAACATAATTTGCAAAATACTACCGGGACTAAGTTCATGATAAATTTAAGTTCAATTAATCATATTACTTAAGAACTCCCACTTAGATAGATATCTCTAGTCATCTAAGTGACCACGTGATCCAAATCAACTAAACCATAACCGATCATCACGTGAGATGGAGTAGTTTTCAATGGTGAACATCTTATGTTGATCATATCTACTATATGATTCACGCCGACCTTTCGGTCTCCGTGTTCCGAGGCCATATCTGCATATGCTAGGCTCGTCAAGTATAACTTTGAGTATTCGCGTGTGCAAAACTGGCTTGCACCTGTTGTAGATGGACGAGAGCTTATCACACCCGATCATCACGTGGTGTCCGGGCACGATTTAACTTTGGCAACGGTGCATACTCGTGGAGAACACTTCTTGATAATTTTAGTGAGAGATCATCTTAAAATGCTACCGTCAATCAAAGCAATATAAGATGCATAAAGGATAAACATCACATGCAATCAATATAAGTGATATGATATGGTCATCATCATCTTGTGCTTCGTGATCTCCATCTCGCAGCACCACCATGATCACCATCGCCACCGTAGCGACACCTTGATCTCCATCGTAGCATCGTTGTCGTCTCGCCAAACTTATGCTTCTACGACTATCGCTACCGCTTAGTGATAAAGTAAAGCATTACTGATGCGATTGCATTGCATACAATAATGCGACAACCATATGGCTCTGCCGATTGCCGATAACCGGTTACAAAACATGATCATCTCATACAATAAAATATAGCATCACGCCTTGACCATATCACATCACAACATGCCCTGCAAAAACAAGTTAGACGCCCTCTACTTTGTTGTTGCAAATTTTACGTGGCTGCTACGGGCTTAAGCAAGAACCAATCTCACCCACGCATCAAAAACACAACGATATTCGTCAAATAGACTCGTTTTAACCTTCTCAAGGACCGGGCATAGCCACACTCGGTTCAACTAAAGTGAGAGAGACAGACACCCGCCGGTCACCTTTAAGCAACGAGTGCTCGAGCGGTGAAACCAGTCTCGCGAAGCGCACGCTGGCGTAATGTCGGTCCGGCCGCTTCATCTCACAATACCGCTGAACCAAAGTATGACATGCTGGTAGGTAGTATGACTTGTATCGCCCACAACTCACTTGTGTTCTACTCGTGCAAAACATCAAACCATAGAAAAACCTAGGCTCGGATGCCTTTGTTGGGGAACGAGTAATTTCAAAATTTTCCACGCACACGCAAGATCATGGTGATGTATAGCAACGAGAGGGGAGAGTGTTGTCTACGCACCCTCGTGAGACCGAAGCGAAGCGATCACAACGTAGAGGAAGTAGTCATACGCTCTCCTCGCGATCCGACCGATCCCGGCGTCGTTACTCCGGCGCCCGAGTTCTTGACACACACGTACAGCTCGATGACGCCCTCAGACTCCGATCCAGCCGAGTGTCGAGGGAGAGTTCCACAAGACAACGGCGTGGGACGATCTTGATGTTCTATTGCGCAGAGCCGCTTAAGCTTCATGACGATATGACCGAGGTGGAATATGGTGGAGGGGGCACCGACACGGCTAAGGAACGATCCGTAGATCAAACTTGTGTGTTCTAGGGTGCCCCTGCCCCGATATAAAGGAGGGAGGGGGGAGGTGCGGCCGGCCCAAAAGGCGGAGGAGTCCTACTCCCACCGAGTAGGACTCCCCCTTCCTAGTTGGAGTAGGATTGGGGAGGAAAGAGAAAAGGGCGCCGCCTCCTTGTCCTATTCGGACTGGGGGGGGGGAGGGGGCGCGCGGCCTGCCCTGGCCGGCCCCTCTACCTTTCCCTCTTGGCCCACTAAGGCCCATTAACCCCCGGGAGGGTTCCGGTAACCCCTCGGTACTCCGATAAAATCCTGAATGACTCGGAACCATTCCGAACTCCGAATATAGTGATCCAATATATCGATCTTTATGTCTCGACCATTTCGAGACTCCTCGTCATGTCCCCGATCTCATCCGGACTCGAACTCCTTCGTACATCAAAACTCATAAACTCATAATATAAGCATCGAAACCTTAAGCGTGCGGACCCTACGGTTCGAGAACAATGTAGACATGACCGAGACACGCCTCCGTCAATAACCAATAGCGGACCTGGATGCCCATATTGGCTCCTACATATTCTACGAAGATCTTTATTGGTCGACCGCATAACAACATACGTTGTTCCTTTGTCATCGGTATGTTACTTGCCCGAGATTCGATCGTCGGTATCCAATACCTAGTTCAATCTCGTTATCGACAAGTCTCTTTACTCGCTCACGTAATACATCATCTCACAACTAACTCATTAGTTGTAATGCTTGCAAGGCTTAAGTGATGTGCATTACCGAAAGGGCCCAGAGATACCTCTCCCACAATCGGAGTGACAAATCCTAATCTCAAATACGCCAACCCAACATCCGCCTTTGGAGACACCTGTAGTACTCCTTTATAATCACCCGATTACGTTGTGACGTTTGGTAGTACCCAAAGTGTTCCTCCGTAAACGGAGTTGCATAATCTCATAGTCATAGGAACATGTATAAGTCATGAAGAAAGCAATAGCAACATACTAAACGATCGTGTGCTAAGCTAATGAGAATGGGTCATGTCAATCAGATCATTCAACTAATGATGTGACCTTGTTAATCAAATAACAACTCCTTGTTCATGGTTAGGAAACATAACCATCTTTGATTAAGAAGCTAGTCAAGTAGAGGCATACTAGTGACACTCTGTTTGTCTATGTATTCACACATGTATTATGTTTCCGATTAATACAATTCTAGCATGAATAATAAACATTTATCATGATATAAGGAAATAAATAATAACTTTGTTATTGCCTCTAGGGCATATTTCCTTCACGTTTCATGCATCCGAGCCTTTTCCCCGTTGTCCGTTTTGCAATCCGGCGCTCCTATGTCCTCCGGCGTCTCCCTCTTCTCTCTTATCTTGTGCGGGTATTAAACTTTCTCAGAATGGCCCGAGTTTTGCCAAGCGGCCTTGGTGTAGCACCGGTAGACCGCCTGTCAAGTTTCGTGCCATTTGGAGGTCGTTTGGTACTCCAACGGTTAACCGGTAACCGTGAAAGCCTCTTTGTTGCAGCCCAACACTCCTTCCAAAGTGGCCCAAAACCCACCAAACTCCTCTCCATGCTCTCGGTCGTTCGATCACGATCAAGGTGGAAAACCGCTCCTCATTTGGACTCTCCTAGCTCCCTTAATCTATAATAACCCTCCCGAAATTCGTGGATCAAATCGCAGACGAAACCCTAGCCTCTTTCCCCCGCCACGGACATGTGTCCGCGCCCACGGACACGTCCGCCGCCCCCCTCGGCCAATCCGGCGCGGACATCGTCGCTTCAATTCTGGCCCAGCGCGCCGCCCGCTGGGCCCATCCGGGCCCGCCTGCGGCCGACCGCTTCCGCCGCCGCGCGACCTCGTCGCCGCCCACGCCGCTGCCTGGCGAAGCTTCGCCGCCGGCTCCACCAAGGCTCGCCGGCTGGCCGCCCGCCGCGGCGCCGCGCCGCCGCCGCGCCTGCTCCCTCCGCCTGCCGCTGGTGCGCTGAACCCGCCGCGCGTCCGGCTCCTCGACGCCGAAGCCATGGCAAGGCGCGCCGCCGCCACACCTCGCCGCCCGGCCTCTGCCGCCGGCTCGGCCGCGCGCGCCGCGCGCTCGGCGCGCCAATGCCGCCGCCTTTTCCCATTCGCCGGCGCCTCCTCCGGCCGGATCCGGCGAGATCTGGCCCGGATCCGCCTTCTCCGGCCACCTCCGGCCAACTCCGGCGTCTTCCCCGGCCTACTCCGGCGAGTAACTCCGGCGTGCATCGTTATCCGTGCAAGGTTGTTTTTCCCCTTCCCCGAAACTGCTAAGTCCCCAGGATTCTAACATTTTCGTGCATTTTCATAGAATCACATCTCCGCACCCGTGGCTCCGTTTTGGGCGTATAATATGTAAAATTGTTCGCCTCGAAGAGTACATCATTACATTCCATTGCATCATTTGCATTTGAGCTCATCTTGATACCCGAAATGCCGTTGGAAGAAGGCTTCAGATCGTTAGTTTCAGAATCTTATCAGCTCGAGCTCTTTTGTCATTTTGCCATGAATTATGTGTGCACCCTATGAACTTGAGTCCTACATGTGAGTTGAACATTGCCATGCCATCTTTCCAGGAGTGTTTGCCATGTATTTTTGTGAGTTATATGTTGACTAGAACAAGCATGCAAAGTAGGGATGATGATGTTGCTGATTTCAGGAACTTAGTGATTTCACTAAGTCTTGTCCTCTTTGTTATTTTTATGCCATATGTTCATGTTGTTACAGAGAGATCTATGCCCTTTTGAGCATGATCAGTAAGGGTGTTTTGAACATATGGATGTGTTTCTATCCATCCATGCCTTTGTTGGCATTTATGGAGTAGTCTAGCATGTCATTTTCGTGCTCTACTTTTGCTTGAAAATGTTTCCGGCAGATTGTTTGCATGAGATTCAATTTTCACGAGGTCGTTGTAGTTGATCCGTGTATGCTATGACCTTGCTCTTGCCATGCTTAGCTTCATAATCATGCCTTCTTACTGTTGGTTGCCTTGCCATGCCATGTATTGCTCTGTAGTGAGTGCATCGAGCTCACGAACATGCCTACTAGATTATCTGTTTTTGCCATGCCCAGTTTTTCTCGCTAAGTCTGAAATCTGTAATAAAACTTGCAATGTTTACATGGGTGCCATCATTTCTTAAGGTCCTTTTTGGCTTATGGTCAGTAAGGGACTATTGATATATGCTTTGAGTAGAATCATGTCATGCCTTGTTTTGCTATTATAAGTTCCTGTAGCATGTTGTTTGCTTGCTCTAAACATGCCTTCCTGATGGTAATTCCTGGCATGTTATATGCTTTGAGTAGAATCATGTCATGCCTTGTTTTGCTATTATAAGTTCCTGTAGCATGTTGTTTGCTTGCTCTAAACATGCCTTCCTGATGGTAATTCCTGGCATGTTAGTATTTTCACCAAGTCTGTGAACCTGATATTTTTAGCACTTTCACCATGCTTGTTTGAACATGTTATGATGTGATTTAGCCGTAGCTCAGTGTTCCTCTTTTGTTAAGCATCTCCTGTAGATCGCTGCCATATGCTTTGTTTGTATGTTGGGGTGCTGTAGCATAGTTTCTTGTTGCGTGCTAAGTAGCATCGGGCTGTTAAACACAGATTTGCATCATTCTTGTTTTGCTTGTCTTTTGCAAACCGTGCATCCGATTCCGGTGATCTTTATATCGATTTCACCCGAAATCATCCCATCTTTCCAGCGGCATACTTGGTTTTCCAAGATGATGCCTTGTTCATCATTTTCCTTCCGGAGCACACATATGCATTGCATATCTCATCTCGCATCGCATGTCATGTATTGCATCATATTGCTTGTGCATTGTTCCTTGTTTGATTGTGGTTCCGTTGCTTGTGTTCTTGCTTTGGGTAGAGCCGGGAGACGAGTACGTGAACGAGGAACCTGTTGAGAACGCCTACGAGGATCAAGCCTTCGACAACTCTGAGAACCTTGCAGGCAAGATGATCATACCCTCGAAATCACTACTATCTTTGCTATGCTAGTTTGCTCGCTCTTTTGCTATGCCAATGCTACGATGCCTACCATTTGCTTGTTAGCCTCCCAAATTGCCATGTCAAACCTCTAACCTTTGACACCATTCCTAGCAAACCGTTGATTGGCTATGTTACCGCTTTGCTCAGCCCCTCTTATAGCGTTGTTAGTTGCAGGTGAAGATTGAAGTTTGTTCCTCACTGGAACACGGAGATGTTGTTCCTTGTTGGAACATGTTTACTTGTTGGGATATCACAATATCTCTTATATTATTAATGCATCTATATATTTGGTAAAGGGTGGAAGGCTCGGCCTTATGCCCAGTGTTTTGTTCCACTCTTGCCGCCCTAGTTTCCGTCATACCGTGTTATGTTCCCGGATTTTATGCTCCTTACGCGGTCGGGTGATTTATGGGACCCCCCTGACAGTTCGCTTTGAATAAAACTTGTCCAGCAAGGCCCAACATTGCCTTTTACCATTTGCCTCACCTAGCCCTTTTTTTCCCTTGGGTTTCCGGAGCCCGAGGGTCATCTTTATTTTAGCCCCCCCGGGCCAGTGCTCCTTCGAGTGTTGGTCCAACCTGAGCGATGTCCGGCGCCCCCTGGGCAACTAGGGTCTATGCCAACCCGACGTCTGCTCATCCGGTGTGCCACGAGAACGAGATATGTGCAGCTCCTATCGGGATTTGTCGGCACAGCGGGAGGTCTTGCTGGTCTTGTTTTACCATTGTCGAAATGTCTTGATGTACCGGGATACCGAGTCTGATCGGAGTGTCTTGGGTGAAGGTCTATTCCTTCGATGATCGCGAGAGCTTGTTGAAGGAAATATGCCCTAGAGGCAATAATAAAGTTATTATATATTTCCTTATTTCATGATAAATGTTTATCATTCATGCTAGAATTGTATTAACCGGAAACATGATACATGTGTGAATGCATAGACAAACAGAGTGTCACTAGTATGCCTCTACTTGACTAGCTTGTTAATCAAAGATGGTTATGTTTCCTAACCATGAACAAAGAGTTGTTATTTGATTAACAAGGTCACATCATTAGTAGAATGATCTGATTGACATGACCCATTCCATTAGCTTAGCACACGATCGCTTAGTATGTTGCTACCGCTTTTATCCATGACATATACATGTTCCCGTAACTATGAGATTATGCAACTCCTGTTTACGGAGGAACACTTTGGTGCTACCAAACGTCACAACGAATCGGGTGATTATAAAGGAGTACTACAGGTGTCTCCAAAGGCGATGTTGGGTTGGCGATTTGAGATTAGGTTTTGTCACTCCGATTGTCTGAGAGGTATCTCTGGGCCCTCTCGGTAATACACATCATCAAGTTTTCAAGCACTACAACTAATGAGTTAGTTGTGAGATGATGTATTACGGAACGAGTAAAGAGACTTGCGGTAACGAGATTGAACTAGGTATTGATACCAACGATCGAATCTCGCAAGTAACATACCGATGACAAAGGGAACAACGATGTTGTTATGCGGTCCGACCGATAAAGATCTTCGAGAATATGTGGGAACCAATATGGGCATCCAGGTCCCGCTGTTGGTTATTGACCGTGAATAGTTCTAGGTCATGTCTACATTGTTCTCGAACCGTAGGGTCCGCACGCTTAAGGTTTCGATGGCGGTTATTATGAGTTTATGTATTTTGATGTACCAAGAAGTTCGAGTCCCGGATGTGATCACGGACATGACGAGGAGTCTCAAATGGTCGAGACATAAAGATTGATATATTGAAGCCTATGTTTGGAGTTGGAATGGTTCCAAGTAAAACAGGAATTTACTGAGTACCGGAGGTTACTGAACCCCCGGAGGTAAATGGGCCATAGTGGGCCTTAGTGGAAAGGAGAAGGGCCAGCCCTAGGTGGTCGCGCCCCCTTCCCCTAGTCCTACTAGGACTAGGAAAGGGGCCGCCCCTCTCTCTCTTTCCCCTCCGGAATCCTAGTCCAACTAGGATTGGGGGAATCCTACTCCCAAAGGAGTAGGACTCCTTGGCGCGCCACCCTTGGCCGGCCAGCCCTCCCCTTGCTCCTTTATATACGGGGCAGGAGGGCACCCTAGAACACACAAGTTAGATCTACGGATCGTTCCTTAGCTGCGTGCGGTGCCCCTCCACCATATTCCACCTCGGTTATACTGTCGCAAGCTTAAGCGAAGCCTGCGCCGTGAAACATCAAGATTGTCACCACGCCGTCAGGCCGACGGAACTCTCCTCGACACTCGGCTGGATCGAGTACGAGGGACGCCATCGAGCTGTACGTGTGTCAAGAACTCGGGGCGTCGGAGTAATGGCGCCGGATCGGTCGGATCGCGAGGAGAACGTCGACTACTTCCTCTACGTTAGATCGCTTCCGCTTGGGTCTACAAGGGTATGTAGACAACACTCTCCCTCTCGTTGCTATTCATCACCATGATCTTGCGTGTGCGAGGAAATTTTTGAAATTACTACGTTACCCAACACCGCATCCGAGCCTAGGTTTTTCTATGGTTTGATGTTTTGCACGAGTAGAACACAAGTGAGTTGTGGGCGATACAAGTCATACTACCTACCAGCATGTCATACTTTGGTTCAGCGGTATTGTGAGATGAAGCGGCCTGACCGACATTACGCCAGACGCTTACGCGAGACTGGTTTCACCGCCACGAGCACTCGTTGCTTAAAGGTGACTGGTGGGTGTCTCTCTCTCTCACTTTAGTCGAACCGAGTGCCTGCCACGCCCGGTCCTTGAGAAGGTTAAAACGAGTCTATTTGTGAAGTATCGCTGTGGTTTTGATGCGAGGTGAGATTGGTTCTTGCTTAAGCCCGTAGCAGCCACGTAAAATTTGCAAACAACAAAGTAGAGGACGCCTAACTTGTTTTTGCAGGCATGTTGTGCCAAGACGTGATGCTATATTTTATTGTATGAGATGATCATGTTTTGTAACCGGTTATCGGCAATCGGCAGGAGCCATATGGTTGTTGCTTTATTGTATGAAATGCAATCGCTCGTAATGCTTTACTTTATCACTAAGCGGTAGCAATAGTCGAGAAGCATAAGATTGGCGAGACGACAACGATGCTACGATGGAGATCAAGGTGTCGCTACCGGTGATGATGGTGATCATGATGGTGCTGCAGAGATGGAGATCACGAAGCACAAGATGATGATGACCATATCATATCACTTATATTGATTTGCATGTGATGTTTATCTTTTATGCATCTTATCTTGCTTTGATTGACGGTAGCATTATAAGATGATCTCTCACTAAATTATCAAGAAGTGTTCTCCCGAGTATGCACCGCTGCCAAAGTTCGTCGTGCCTGCACACCACGTGATGATCGGGTGTGATAAGCTCTACGTCCATCTACAACGGGTGCAAGCCAGTTTTGCACACGCAGAATACTCAGGTTATACTTGACGAGCCTAGCATATGCAGATATGGCCTCGGAACACGGAGACCGAAAGGTCGAGCGTGAATCATATAGTAGATATGATCAACATAAGATGTTCACCATTGAAAACTACTCCATCTCACGTGATGATCGGTTATGGTTTAGTTGATTTGGATCACGTGGTCACTTAGATGACTAGAGAGATATCTATCTAAGTGGGAGTTCTTAAGTAATATGATTAATTGAACTTAAATTTATCATGAACTTAGTCCTGGTATTATTTTGCAAATTATGTTGTAGATCAATAGCTCGCATTGTTGCTTTCATATGTTTATTTTCATATGTTCCTAGAGAAAATTGTGTTGAAAAATGTTAGTAGCAATGATGCGGATTGGATTCGCGATCTGAGGTTTATCCTCAATGCTGCACAGAAGAATTATGTCCTTAATGCACCGCTAGGTGACAGACCTATTGCAGGAGCAGATGCGCACGTTATGAACGTTTATTAGCTCAATATGATGACTACTTGATAGTTTTGTGCACCATGCTTTATGGCTTAGAATCGGGACTTCAAAGATGTTTTGAACATCATGGACCATATGAGATGTTCCAGGAGTTGAAGTTAATATTTCAAGCAAATACCCGAGTTGAGAGATATGAAGTCTCCAACAAGTTCTATAGCTAAAAGATGGAGGAGAATCGCTCAACTAGTGAGCATGTGCTCAGATTGTCTGGGTACTTCAATCGCTTGAATCAAGTGGGAGTTAATCTTCCAGATAAGATAGTGATTGACAGAATTCTCTAGTCACCATCACTAAGTTACTATAACTTCGTGATGAACTATAGTATGCAAGGGATGATGAAAATGATTCCCGAGTTTTTCATGATGATGAAATCGATGAAGGTAGAAATCAAGAAAGAACATCAAGTGTTGATGGTTAACAAGGCCACTAGTTTCAAGAAAAGGGCAAAGGGATAGAAGGGAACTTCAAGAAGAACGGCAAGCAAGTTGCTGCTCAAGTGAAGAATCCCAAGTCCGGACCTAAGCACGAGACTAAGTGCTTCTACCGCAAAGGGACTGGTTATCGAAGCGTAACTACCCCAAGTATTTGGCTAATAAGAAGGATGGCAAAGTAAACAAAGGTATATTTGATATACATGTTATTGATGTGTACTTCACTAGTGTTTAATAGCAACCCTCAAGATTTGGTACTGGTTCGGTTACTAAGAGTAGTAACTCAAACGGAGTTGCGAATAAACAAAAACTAGTTAAGGGTGAAGTGACGATGTGTGTTGAAAGTAGTTTCAAGATTGATATGATCATCATCGCACACCCCTATACTTTCGGGATTAGTGTTGAACCTAAATAAATATTATTTGGTGTTTGCGTTGAGCATGAATATGATTTGATCATGTTTATTGCAATACGGTTATTCATTTAAGTAAGAGAATAAACTGTTGTTCTGCTTACATGAATAAAACCTTATATGGTTACACACCCAATGAAAATGGTTCATTGGATCTTGATCGTAGTGACACACATATTCATAATATTGAAACCAAAAGATGCAAAGTTAATAATGATAGTGTAACTTATTTGTGGTAATCGCCGCTTAGGTCATATTGGTGTAAAACGATGAAGAAACTCCATGCCGATGGGATTTTGGAATCACTTGATTATGAATCACTTGATGCTTGCGTAACCATGCCTCATGGGCAAGATGACTAAGACTCCGTTCTCGGAACAAAGGAGCGAGCAACCGACTTATTGGAAATAATACATACCGATGTATGCGATCCAATGAGTGTTAAGGCTCACGGCGGGTATTGTTATTTTCTCGACCTTCACAGATGATTTGAGCAGATATGGGTATATCTACTTGATGAAACATAAGTCCTGAAATAGTTGAAAGGTTCAAAGAATTTCAGAGTGAAGTGGAAAATCATCGTGACAAGAAAATAAGGTTTCTACGATCCGATCATGGAGACAAATATTTGAGTTACGAGTTTGGTCTTCAATTAAAACAATGTGGAATAGTTTCACAAATTCATGCCACCTGGAACACCACATCATAATGGTGTGTCCGAACGTCATAACCGTACTTTATTGGATATAGTACAATCTATGATGTTTCTTACCGATTTACCAATATCGTTTTGGGATCATGCATTAGAGACAGCTGCATTCACGTTAAATAGGGCACCATCTAAATCCATTGAGACGACACTATATGAACTGTGGTTTAGCAAGAAACCAAAGTTGTCGTTTCTTAAAGTTTGGGGCTGCAATGCTTATGTGAAAAGTTTCATCCTGATAAGCTCAAACCCAAATCGGAGAAGTGCGTCTTCATAGAATACCCAAAGGAAACTGTTGGGTACACCTTCTATCACAGATCCTAAAGCAAGATTTTCGTTGCTGAAAATGGATCCTTTCTAGAGAAGGAGTTTCTCTCGAAAGAAGTGAGTGGGAGGAAAGTAGAACTTGATTAGGTAATTGTACCTTCTCCTTATTGGAAAGTAGTTCATCACGTAAATTTGTTCCTATGACTACTACACCAATTAGTGAGGAAGCTAATGATGATGATCATGTAACTTCAGATCAAGTTACTACCAAATCTCAGAGGTAAACCAGAGTGAGATCCGCACAGTGAGTGGTACGGTAATCCTGCTCGAAGTCATGTAACTAGACCATGATGAACCTACGAACTATGAGGAAGCGATGATGAGCCCAGATTCGCGAAATGGCTTGAGGCCATGAAATCTGAGATGAGATCCATGTATGAGAACAAAGTGTGGACTTTGGTGGAGTGTTCGATGATCGGCAAGCCATAGAAAATAAATGGATCTTCAAGAGGAAGACGGACGCTAATAGTAGTGTTACTATCTACAAAGCTAGACTTGTCGAAAAAGGTTTTGACAAAGTTCAAGATGTTGAATACAATGAGATTTTCTCACTCAGATCGATGCTTAAAAGTCTGTCCAAGTCATGTTAGCAATTGCCGCATTTTATGAAATCGGCAAATGGATAAACAAAACTGCATTCCTTAATGGAGTTATTAAAGAAGAGTTGTATGTGATGCAACCAAGAGGTTTTGTCGATCCTAAAGGTGTTAACAAAATGTGCATCTATGGATGGTGCAAGCATCTCGAGTTGGAATATACGCTTTGATAAGTTGATCAAAGATATAGTTTATACAGACTTGCGGTGAAGCCTCAGATTTACTAGAAAGTGAGTGGGAGCACTACAAGATTTCGATAAGTATATGTGAATGACATATTGTAGATCGAAAATAATGTAGAATTATTCTCGCAAAGCATAAAGGAGTGTTTAAAAGGAGTTTTTCAAAGAAAGACCTCGGTGAAGCTGCTTACATATTGAGCATCAAGATCTATAGAGATAGATCAAGACGCTTGATAAGTTTTTTCAATGAGTACATACCTTGACAAGATTTTGAAGTAGTTCAAAATGGAACAATCAAAGAAAGAGTTCTTGCCTGTGTTACAAGGTGTGAAATTGAGTAAGACTCAAAACCCGACCACGGCAGAAGATAGAAAGAGAATGAAAGTCATTCCCTATGCCTTGGCCATAGGTTCTATAAAGTATGCCATGTTGTGTACCAGATCTATTGTATACCCTACAATCGAGTTTGGCAAGGAGTACAATAGTGATCTAGGAGTAGATCATCGACATCGGTCAAAATTATCCTTAGTGGAATAAGGATATGTTTCTCGATTATGGAAGTGACAAAAGGTTCGGTCAGAAAGAGTTACGCCGATGCAAGTTTTGACACCAATCTAGATGACTCTAAGTCTCGATCTAGATACATATTGAAAGTGGGAGCAATTAGCTAAAGTAGCTCCGCAGCGAGCATTGTAGACATAGAAAAATTGCAAAATACATAACGGATCTGAATGTAAAAGACCCGCTGACTAAGATTCTCTCACAAGCAAAACATGATCACACCTTAGTACTCTTTGGGTGTTAATCACATAGCGATGTGAACTAGATTACTGAATCTAGTAAACCCTTTGGGTGTTGGTCACATGGCGATGTGAACTATGGGTGTTAATCGCATGATGATGTGAACTATCGATGTTAATCACATTGTGATGTGATCTAGATTATTGACTCTAGTGCAAGTGGGAGACTGAAGGAAATATGCCCTAGAGGCAATAATAAAGTTATTATATATTTCCTTATTTCATGATAA
Source organism: Aegilops speltoides (assembly GCA_021437245.1). Taxonomy (NCBI): domain Eukaryota; kingdom Viridiplantae; phylum Streptophyta; class Magnoliopsida; order Poales; family Poaceae; genus Aegilops; species Aegilops speltoides. The sequence goes on along the minus strand of CM038142.1, from coordinate 395,614,809 downwards.
ATGTTTATCATTCATGCTAGAATTGTATTAACCGGAAACATGATACATGTGTGAATGCATAGACAAACAGAGTGTCACTAGTATGCCTCTACTTGACTAGCTTGTTAATCAAAGATGGTTATGTTTCCTAACCATGAACAAAGAGTTGTTATTTGATTAACAAGGTCACATCATTAGTACATTGATCTGATTGACATGACCCATTCCATTAGCTTAGCACACGATCGTTTAGTATGTTGCTACTGCTTTTATCCATGACATATACATGTTCCTGTAACTATGAGATTATGCAACTCCTGCTTACGGAGGAACACTTTGGTGCTACCAAACGTCACAACGAATCGGGTGATTATAAAGGAGTACTACAGTGTGTCTCCAAAGGCGATGTTGGGTTGGCGATTTCGAGATTAGGTTTTGTCACTCCGATTGTCGGAGAGGTATCTCTGGGCCCTCTCGGTAATACACATCATGAAGCCTTGCAAGCACTACAACTAATGAGTTAGTTGTGAGATGATGTATTACGGAACGAGTAAAGAGACTTGCGGTAACGAGATTGAACTAGGTATTGATACCAACGATCAATCTCGGGCAAGTAACATACCGATGACAAAGGAACAACGTATGTTGTTATGCGGTCCGACCGATAAAGATCTTCAGAGAATATGCGGGAACCAATATGGGCATCCATGTCCCGCTGTTGGTTATTGACCGTGAATAGTTCTAGGTCATGTCTACATTGTTCTCGAACCGTAGGGTCCGCACGCTTAAGGTTTCGATGATGCTTATTATGAGTTTATGTATTTTGATGTACCGAAGAAGTTCGAGTCCCGGATGTGATCACGGACATGACGAGGAGTCTCAAATGGTCGAGACATAAAGATTGATATATTGGAAGCCTATGTTTGGAGTTCGAATGGTTCCGGTAAAACAGAATTTCTGAGTACCGGAGGTTACGGAACCCCGGGAGGTAAATGGGCCATAGTGGGCCTTAGTGGAAAGGAGAAGGGCCAGCCCTAGGTGGTCAGGCAAGGCCCCCCTTCCCCTAGTCCTACTAGGACTCGGAAGGGGCCGCCCCTCTCTCTCTCTCTTCCCCTCAGGAATCCTAGTCCAACTAGGATTGGGGGGAATCCTACTCCCAGAGGAGTAGGACTCCTTGGCGCCACCCTTGGCCGGCCAGCCCCTCCCCTTGCTCCTTTATATACGGGCAGGGGGCACCCTAGAACACACAAGTTAGATCTACGGATCGTTCCTTAGCCGCAGCGGTGCCCCCTCCACCATATTCCACCTCGGTTATACCGTCAAGCTTAAGCGAAGCCCTGCGCCGGTGAAACATCAAGATTGTCACCACGCCGTCAGGTCGACGGAACTCTCCTCGACATTCGGCTGGATCGAGTACGAGGGACGCCATCGAGCTGTACGTGTGTCAAGAACTCGGGGCGCCGAGTAACGGCGCCGGATCGGTCGGATCGCGAGGAGAACGACGACTACTTCCTCTACGCCAGATCGCTTCCGCCGGGTCTACAAGGGTATGTAGACAACACTCTCCCCTCTCGTTGCTATTCATCACCATGATCTTGCGTGTGCGTAGGAAAATTTTTGAAATTACTACGTTACCCAACACTTGTCATGGGCTAAGTTGGGACACCCCTGCAGGGTATAAACTTTCAAGAGCCGTGCCCGCGGTTATGTGGCAGATGGGAATTTGTTAATGTCCGGTTGTAGAAAACCTGAAGTTGACCTTAATTAAAATACATCAACCGTGTGTGTAACCGTGATGGTCTCTTTCCGGCGGAGTCCGGGAAGTGAACACGGTGTTGGAGTTATGCTTGACGTAGGTTGCTATAGGATCACTTCTTGATCATACTTTTATCGACCGTGCTTTGCCTTCTCTTCTCGCTCTCACTTGCGTATGTTAGCCACCATTTATGCTAGTCGCTTGCTGCAGCTCCACCTCATGCCTTTACCTTACCCATAAGCTTAAATAGTCTTGATCTCGCGGGTGCGAGATTGCTGAGTCCCCGTGGCTCACCAGATACTTCCAAAACCAGTTTGCAGGTGCCTATGTTACCGAGCAGGTGACGCAATCAAGTTCAAGGAGGAGCTCGATGAAGATCTTGCCCTTTGTGTTGTTTCGTTCTAGTTGATCAGTAGTGGAGCCCAGTTGGGGTCGATCGGGGACCTTTGTCGATTTGGGGTTCTTCTTTTATTTTGGTTCCGTAGTCGGACCTTGATTGTATCTGGATGATGTAATGTTTTATTCATGTAATTGTGTGAAGTGGCGATTGTAAGCCAACTATGTATCTTTTTCCCTTATGTATTACTTGGGTTGTGTGAAGATTACCTCACTTGTGACATTGCTTTCAATGCGGTTATGCCTCTAAGTCGTGCTTCGACACGTGGGAGATATAGCCGCATCGAGGGCGTTACATCAACTTATCAAAGCGTATATTCCAACTCTGAGATGCTTGCACCAGTCCATAAATGGATCGCTGGAGCTTGCACATTTTGTTAGCACCTTTAGGATTGAAAAAACCTTCTGGTTGCATCATATACAACTCTTCGTTAAGAAAACCATTAAGGAATGCAGTTTTGACATCCATTTGCCAGATTTTATAAAATGTGGCAATTGCTAACATGATTCGGACAGACTTAAGCATCGCTACAGTTGAGAAAATCTCATTGTAGTCAACACCTTGAACTTGTCGAAAACTCTTTTGCGACAAGTCGAGCTTTGTAGATAGTAACACTACTATCAACATCTGTCTTCCTCTTGAAGATCCATTTATACAATATGGCTTGCCGATCATCGGGCAACTCCACCAAAGTCCACACTTTGTTCTCATACATGGATCCCATCTTAGATTTCATGGCCTCAAGCCATTACGCGGAATCTGGGCTCATCATCGCTTCCTCATAGTTTGTAGGTTCATCGTGGTCTAGTAACATGACTTCCAGAATAGGATTATCATACCACCCTGGTGTGGATCGTACTCTGGAAGACCTACGAGGTTTTGTAGTAACTTGATCTGAAGTTTCATGACCATCATCATTGGCTTCCTCACTAATTGGTGTAGGAATCACTGGAACTGATTTTTGTGATGAACTACTTTCCAATTCGGGAGAAGGTACAAATTACCTTATCAAGCTCTACTTTCCTCCCACTCACTTCTTTCGAGAGAAACTCCTTCTCTAGAAAGGATCCATTTTTAGCAACGAATGTTTTGCCTTCGGATCTGTGATAGAAGGATTACCGAACAGTTTCCTTCGGGTATTCTATGAAGACGCACTTCTCCGATTTGGGTTCGAGCTTATCAGGTTGAAAAACTTTTTCATATAAGCATCGCAACTCCAAACTTTAAGAAACAACAACTTGGGTTTCTTGCTAAACCACAGTTCATATGGTGTCGTCTCAACGGATTTAGATGGTGCCCAATTAAACGTGAATGCAGCTTTCTCTAATGCATCACCCCAAAACAATAATGGTAAATCAATAAGAGACATCATAGATCGCACCATATCCAATAAAGTGCGGTTACGACGTTCGGACACACCATAACGTTGTGGTGTTCCAGGTGGCGTGAGCTGTGAAACTATTTCACATTGTTTTAATTGAAGACCAAACTCGTAACTCAAATATTCGTCTCCGCGATCAGATCGCAGAAACTTTATTTTCTTGTTACGATGATTTTTCCACTTCACCCTAAAATTCTTTGAACCTTTCAACTATTTTAGACTTATGTTTCATCAAGTAGATATACCCATATCTGCTCAAATCATCTTGTGAAGGTCAGAAAATAACGATACTTGCCACGAGCATCAATACTCATTGGATCGCATACATCGGTATGTATTATTTCCAACAAGTTAGTAGCTCGTTCCATTGTTCCGGAGAACGGAGTTTTAGTCATCTTGCCCAAAAGGCACGGTTCGCAAGCATCAAATGTTTCATAACCAAGTGATTCCAAAAATCCATCTTTATGGAGTTTCTTCATGCGCTTTACACCGATATGACCCAAACGGTAGTGCCACAAATAAGTTGCACAATCATTATTAACTTTGCATCTTTTGGCATCAATATTATGAATATGTGTATCATCACGATCGAGATCCAACAAACTATTTTCATTGGGTGTATGACCATTGAAGGTTTTATTCATGTAAATAGAACAACAATTATTCTTTGATTTTAAATGAATAACCGTATCGCAATAAACATGATCAAATCATATTCATGCTCAACGCAAATGCCAAATAACATTTATTTAGGTTTAATACTAATCCCTAAAGCATAGGGAGTGTGTGATGATGATCATATCAATCTTGGAACCATTTCCAACACACATCGTCATTTTACCCTCAACTAGTCTCTGTTTATCCTGTAACTCCTGTTTCGAGTTACTAATTTTAGCAACCGAACCAGTATCAAATACTCAGGGGCTACTATAAACACTAGTAAGGCACACATCAATAACCTGTATATCAAATATACCTTTGTTCACTTTGCCATTCTTCTTATTCACCAAATATTAAGGGCATTTCCGCTTCCAGTGACCATTTCCTTCACAGTGTAAGCATTCAGTTTCAGGCTTTGGTCCAGCTTTGGGCTTCTTCGTGGGAGTGACAACTTGCTTGTCATTCTAGTTGAAGTTCCCTTTCTTTCCCTTTGCCCTTTTCTTGAAACTAGTGATCTTGTCAACCATCAACACTTGATGCTCTTTCTTGATTTCTACCTTCGTTGATTTCAACATCACAAAGAGCTTGGGAATCGTTTTCGTCATCCCTTGCATACTATAGTTCATCACAAAGTTCTACTAACTTGGTGATGGTGACTAGAGAATTCTGTCAATCACTATCTTATCTGGAAGATTAACTCCTACTTGATTCAAGTGATTGTAGTACCCAGACAATCTGAGGACATGCTCACTAGTTGAGCGATTCTCCTCCATCTTTTAGCCATAGAACTTGTTGGAGACTTCATATCTCTCAACTCGGGTATTTTCTTGAAATATTAACTTCAACTCCTGGAACATCTCATATGGTCCATGACGTTCAAAACGTCATCGAAGTCCCGATTCTAAACCGTTAAGCATGGTGCACTAAACTATCAAGTAGTCTTCATATTGAGCTAGCCAAACGTTCATAACGTCTGCATCTGCTCCTGCAATAGGTCTATCACCTAGCGGTGCATTAGGACATAATTCTTCGTGCAGCAATGAGGATAAACCTCGATCACGGATCCAATCCGCATCATTGCTACTAACATCTTTCAACACAATTTTCTAGGAACATATCAAAATAAACATATGAAAGCAACAACGCAAGCTATTGATCTACAACATAATTTGCAAAATACTACCAGGACTAAGTTCATGATAAATTTAAGTTCAATTAATCATATTACTTAAGAACTCCCACTTAGACATACATCTCTCTTGTCATCTAAGTGATCACGTGATCCAAATCAACTAAACCATGTCCGATCATCACATGAGATGGAGTAGTTTTCAATGGTGAACATCACTATGTTGATCATATCTACTATATGATTCACGCCGACCTTCGGTCTCCGTGTTCCGTGGGCCATATCTCAGTATATGCTAGGCTCGTCAAGTTTAACCTGAGTATTCCGCGTGTGCAACTGTTTTGCACTCGTTGTATTTGAACGTAGAGCCTATCACACCCGATCATCACGTGGTGTCTCAGCACGAAGAACTTTCGCAACGGTGCATACTCAGGGAGAACACTTCTTGATAATTAGGGAGAGATCATCTTAAAATGCTACCGTCAAACAAAACAGAATAAGATGTATAACAGATAAACATCATATGCAATCAATATAAGTGATATGATATGGCCATCATCATCTTGTGCTTGTGATCTCCATCTCCGAAGCACCGTCGTGATCACCATAGTCACCGGCACGACACCATGATCTTCATCATCTTGATCTATATCAATGTGTCGTCACATGGTCGTCTCGCCAACTGTTGCTCTTGCAACTATTGCTATCGCATAGCGATAAAGTAAAGCAATTATTTGGCACTTGCATCTTTATGCAACAAAGAGACAACCATCGGGTTTCTGCCAGTTGCCGATAACTTCAACAAAACATGATCATCTCATACAACAACTTATATCTCATCACATCTTGACCATATCACATCACAACATGCCCTGCAAAAACAAGTTAGACGTCCTCTACTTTGTTGTTGCAAATTTACGTGGCTGCTACGGGCTTAGCAAGAACCGTTCTTACCTACGCATCAAAACCACAACGATAGTTTGTCAAGTTGGTGTTGTTTTAACCTTCACAAGGACCGGGCGTAGCCACACTCGATTCAGCTAAAGTGAGAGAGACAGACACCCGCCAGCCACCTTTAAGCATGAGTGCTCGTAACGGTGAAACCAGTCTCGTGTAAGCGTACACGTAATGTCGGTCCGGGCCACTTCATCTCACAATACCGCCGAACCAAAGTATGACATGTTGGTAAGCAGTATGACTTGTATTGCCCACAACTCACTTGTGTTCTACTCGTGCATATGACATCTACGCATAAAACCTGGCTCGGATGCCACTGTTGGGGAATGTAGTAATTTCAAAAAAATTCCTACGCACACGCAAGATCATGGTGATGGCATAGCAACGAGAGGGGAGAGTGTTGTCCACGTACCCTCGTAGACCGTAAGCGGAAGCGTTAGCACAACGCGGTTGATGTAGTCGTACGTCTTCACGATCCGACCGAACCAAGCACCAAACATACGGCACCTCCGAGTTCAGCACACGTTCAGCTCGATGATGATCCCCGGGCTTTGATCCAGCAAAGCTTCGAGGATGAGTTCCACAAGACGACGGCGCAGGACGATGATGATGTTCTACCGCGCGCAGGACTTTGCCTAAACTCGCGACGATATGACCGAGGTGGAATATGGTGGAGGGGGCACCGCACACGGCTAAGGAACGATTAAGTAGATCAACTTTGTGTGTCATGGGGTGCCCCCGCCTCAGATATAAAGGAGCAAGGGTGAGGGGGCCGGCCAAGGGGAGGAGGCGCGCCCAAGCGGGAGAATCCTACTCCAAGTAGGATTCCCCCTTCTTTCCTAGTCCTACTAGGAGAAGGGAAGGAAGGGGAGGAGAAGGAGAAGGAAGGAGAGGGAGGAGAAGAGGAAAGGGGGCCCGGCCCCCTAGTCCAATTCGGTTTGGGCTAGGGGAGGCACGCGCCCTACCTCCTCTCTTCCATCACTTGGCCCATGAGGCCCATTGCTTCTTCCTCGTATTCCCATAACTACCCGGTACCCCCAAAAATACCCGAATCACTCGGAACCTTTTCGAACTCCGAATATAGTCGTCCAATATATCGATCTTTACGTCTCGACTATTTCGAGACTCCTCGTCATCTCCCCGATCTCATACGGGACTCCGAACTCCTTCGGTACATCAAAACTCATAAACTCATAATATAAGCATCATCGAAACTCAGGCGTGCGGACCCTACGGGTTCGAGAACTATGTAGACATGACCTAGAACTATTCTCGGTCAATAACCAATAGCGGGACCTGGATGCCCATATTGGCTCCCACATATTCTACGAAGATCTTTATCGGTCAAACCGCATAACAACATATGTTGTTCCTTTGTCATCGGTATGTTACTTGCCCGAGATTCGATCGTCGGTATCCAATACCTAGTTCAATCTCGTTACCGGCAAGTCTCTTTACTCGTTCCGTAATACATCATCCCGCAACTAACTCATTAGTTACAATGCTTGCAAGGCTTAAGTGATGTGCATTACCGAGAGGGCCCAGAGATACCTCTCCGACAATCAGAGTGACAAAACCTAATCTCGAAATACGCCAACCCAACATATACCTTTGGAGACACCTGTAGTACTCCTTTATAATCACCCGATGCCGTTGTGACGCTTGGTAGCACCAAAGTGTTCCTCCGGTAAACGGGAGTTGCATAATCTCATAGTTATAGGAACATGTATAAGTCATGAAGAAAGCAATAGCAATATACTAAACGATCAAGTGGTAGGCTAACGGAATGGGTCATGTCAATCACATCATTCTCCTAATGATGTGATCCCGTTAATCAAATGACAACTCTTTTGTCCATGACTAGGAAACTTAACCATCTTTGGTTCACGAGCTAGTCAAGTAGAGGCATACTAGTGACACTATGTTTGTCTATGTATTCACACATGTATTATGTTTCCGGTTAATACAATTCTAGCATGAATAATAAACATTTATCATGAAATAAGGAAATAAATAATAACTTTATTATTGCCTCTAGGGCATATTTCCTTCAGCATCCATCATCGCAAACATTTTGCACCTTTTTTGACGGGTTTTTTACACCACCGTTTGTGATTATTGCATCGCACATAGTTTCGTCGAAGGGTCTCTGATCGTAGTGTCGCATTAGCAACATCTTGTAGTAGTGTGTAGTTAACAGAATTCTAGGTATTTTAGTTGTTTTAGGTGTAGTTAACAGAATTCTAGGTATTTTTATAGTTAAAGCAATTGTTGCTATTTAAAGAAAAAAGAATTGGTTAACACTAGTTAGTATGAACCCTAGCTAGGTTTCAAATTATTAGGTGTAGTTCGGGAACTGCTCACAAGCACAAAGACTACTCAGATGCCATTGGATCTTAGATCAACAACCTCGAAGCTCGTATCACTATAGCATCCAAGCTGCGAGAGCACCTAATGTTTTCACGAGTGAATATGAGGTACCCCCACACCGTAGATTTTATGGTGATACAAGTTCCCGAGAGATCTAACGGGTCACAGTCGGAGGTTTAAATGTTTTTGTAATATAGGCCTCAAAGAGTTTGGGAATGGCGCAGAAATTACAAATACTAGGCACATGGCATTGGATCTCAGATCCAATGACCTAGATGCTTGTATCACCATAGCGGCTAATTAAGCTACGGGGAGCACCTAATATGAGCTGCTGGGAGCCATTCGATCCAAGATCCAGGGTCTCACACGAGGCCTGGATGTTTTTTTTGCAAAAAACCCTTGGAGAGCTTGGAAATTGTGCATAATTACAAAGACTACTCCCAAGGCCAACGATGTAAAATCTCGTATCACCATAGCATCTAAGCTGTGGGGAGCATGTGATACTCTATGGCGCTGTCATTTTTGTTCCTAAACTTGCAAAATACGTGTAAGTAGTGTCGTAACTTGTCTAACCGTGCAAAGTGTTTGTGCAAAAAACCATCCTACACTGAAATATCGAAACAACACACGGAGGTCCTACTTGTCATTGATAAAATTTGGACCTAAAACTAACAAATCTGAAGGACGAGATTCAAACCGGCAACCTGGACTACAAAGCGTATGTCGATAGCATGAAACAACAACAGTTGTTGGCTTTGTCGCATAACTTGATTTTATACAGTACTAGCAATGTGCCCATGCGTTGCAACGGATCAAAAGTAGAATAGTACTTGTTCACAAACTTGAAAGAATACCACTAAAAATATATTATGTTTCACTCAAAATATATTTCTCAGGCTGTTTTGATGAGGTGAGGGAGGGATGTGGTTGCTTTCAAGATAATAAGGGGTTTTCTGCAAATTGGAGCAGAGAACTGGTCTATTGTTGCAAAAATGCCACAACTTACCTCACAGGCGTGAGATGCAGATCTAATGGTCAGAAATGACGGATGGCAGACACACCATCATCACCAACTAGGTCTTTTACAGGAGTAGAGATTACGTTGAGTAGAGTAGGGGGAGTGGCTCGTCAACACGTGTATAAATATTGACTCACTTACTGGTAGGTCCCATGTCTGTGATCTCTCTCTATCCTCTCCAACCTTTGGACGCACGGATGTACATGAAGAGCAGCGAGCTTGCCTGGTGTTATGATAACTAAAAAATGCTTGGAAAATAGATGAATCGCCTAGAACAAGAGACGTTATGGCTGGTCGAGACGGAGCTAACCACACCTATCCTCTGTGCCATGTTAGCATGATGAAGCTGTGTGGCTAGTGGGGTGCTCTCGACCGACTGGCTGGGTCCGAGTTTGAACCATAGGTAGTATGTCTGATATAGTATATTTTTTACACGCAATTTTTTCCTCTGTGCCGAGACATGACACATCCTACTACGCGGTTTCTGGGTCTTCCCGGGTGGTGCACGCATATTTTCTTCCTTCCCGAGAAGTGGGACACCCTCCGTGTGTTTTCTGGGTCCTCCTCGGTCATAGTGCCAAATCAAGTAAATGAGTTGTCAAATCACAAAAGCCCACCTTTCCCGCCGAGTACATCAGTGAAGCATGGTGGCTAGCTAGTTGGGCCAGTGCGACCGATTAGCTAGGCCGCATCCACATTTGTTTTTTCACCCATTTTTTCTCTCCTTGCCAGTAGGTAATTTAAATATCCACCGTTGCGTTGCTTTGGTCTTTGTGTGCGGCAGGCGCGGCAATACTTTTTTACGGGAGCAAGCGCGACAGCAATTAGTCATGATGACTCCACCTGTAAAACCACTGCTCCCAGATGTGAAAAGTCATCAACTGGGGTTTTCCCATGGTGAAAACCAAAAGATTCACCCCGGTCCTCGGCTAGCTCCCTCCTCCTTCCCGTAGATTGCATTGCCTTTCAGTCGTTTCGCCCCCTTCGCTTCCTCTCCCCATTGCTTCTACCTGGTTCCATGGCGGCGCATCAGATCACGGAGTCTGAGGTGAGGCGCTTGACAGAGGAGCTCTAGGCCAAGGATGCGGAGCTCGGGGCTAAGGACGTGGAGCTCCGTGAGCTCAAGGAGGAGAGTGGGGCCATGCTCCTCCTTTATGTGCGGGAGTTCATGGAGCTTCAAAAGTGGCAGGCGTCCACCACAAAGATGCTTGAGGCGTCGGTGGTGTTGTTGCAGAAAGTGCGAGATACGATAGGAGGTCAGGCAAGCTGGCTGGAGCGTGAGTGGGTCGGTCATGACGAGGTCCAGGATCGCCTCAACCACTTGCTGGACCATGTTGCCATGCACGTGTTGCGACTGCGCGATGCCTGTGTCATGCCAGTGTGACCATGCCGACCATCGGGCTAAACCCGTTCGACCTCCCCATCGACTTCAACGAGATGCGGCTTCCCGACCTAGTCTCCTTCTTCACCTATATCTCTGAGGAGCTGAGTTGTCTCCGCGCGGTGATGGGGGCGGAGCTGGACAAGGAGAGGTTGCGGGTGGCCATCGCTGTTGTCGGGCCAATCCTCTCAGGGCTTCGTCAGCGGAATCCATTCGTGCCATTGGACGCCGTCTTTGAAGAGTTGGCTCCCGTCGACGGGGAGCGGGCTATGTGGGTGGTGGTGCCCTGCATCACCATTGTTGTGCGCCTCGAGAAGTAGAAGGACTTCGGTGGTGTTTAAGGTGTCCTCTGCATGGACATGTCTCGTCGCAACATGACCGTTGGATCAAAGCTCAGACGGTGCAAATCAATCACTATAGCACAAAGCATGCGGGTGTGTTTGGTTGCATTCTCATCTCAACATAGTTGTTCCCTCTTCGTGCATGCTCATCTTAGCACCCCTCTTCGTGAATGCTCTCTTCATGCATGCTCCTAGTGTATTTTTGTTAACCTAGTGTGGTCTCGTGCACCCTTCATGCAATCTGCCAAACACCCAAAAGTGGGTTGAGAAAGGAACTTTTGCTCCCATGCACCCTTCATACATCCTACCTGACACAGATTCGTGCTTCATATGGTTCATGTTTCGTGGAGTACTGTAGCACCATACTCTCTATGCACTGTAGAGCTAGTTTTGTTAACATTGATTTCACCATTCATTCTCAGCTGGACAGTTAAAAAGGGGCATGCTACATTACTGTTCATAGTTGACATGCGCACAACATCATTTTTTATCGTCATATCTTACTACACTAGCAACAAGATTATAGTACTGATGTATGAACCACTGCACATGCCTAGTAGTAGGAGTACCGCGTAAGTTCAAGTGGCTGCCGTGCTTCGCACTCCTCCGTCGTAAGAGTGGAAACGCTTGTTGTAATCTTATTTTTTCGAAAAAGTGGACACACTCTACCATGTGGATCCTCCTCGATGGTCGTCAGGAACCTTGCTGCTCACTTTCACCGTCGTGTGGGACAGCCAGCATCGGGGTCCATTTGCCATGCACTAAATTACTCCGCACTAGAATGCACAACTGCATGGTAGACTACCCCGGTTGAAGCGCTGCAGTAATGCCCAATAAGCTGTCAAATCACAAAACCCCCACCTTTCCAGCAGTAAGTTGGATGGACGAAGCAACCATCATTTCACTCTTCTCCCTCATCTACCTCTCTTGAATAAAACCCCACCTTGCTTATCCCTCATCTCGTTCCTCATTTCTTCAAGAAACCCCAACACGCATCTGCCATTATTCTTCCCTCCCAAAGAAGGAAACGTGAGTGCATCAATGGTGTTGCTTCTGGCCAAGGCCCGGTCTTGCAACCCCGCGACCGATCCTAACTCCCTCTCTGTTCTTCTTTTGGGTTTGTGATTATGGTTTCTCTTCTTTTATTTCTATCTGCCAGTTTCTTGATGGACCCTGGAGCACCAGCCGAAGTGATGTCTATGGCTCTGGCCAAAACCATCGAGGCACAGGGTACGAAGAAGCGCAAGCACCCCATTGAGACTACCACAGACAAGCTCAAGGCCATCACCCTGTCCAAGCCCCCCTCTCTGGGATCACTCGTTAAGCCAGTCCAAGTAATATCTCTTCTTGACGATCTTTTTCGCGATCTTGATTGTGTTTTTTCATCTAGTTTATGAACATCAATGCTAGTTGTAGGAAATGCAAGATTTTAGTTGTCATGCCTTGGAAGAGAATATAGTAGCCTCGGTAACTTGTGGTATGGATATTGCAAGTAATCCCTCTGTTCACAAATATAAGATGTTCTAACTTTTTGTGTATCTCATGTAGACATGTTCTAGTGTCTTTGATCACTCATCTCTATGCATATATGTAATCTTGTATGGAGTAAAATATCGAAAAATCATCTTATATTTCTAAACGGAGGTAGTAATAAAATATTTGGTTTTTGTTTCAATTAGAACCAGGTCCACCGTGGATATGAAGTTCTCAAAGTCATGTCGTGTGAACTGGAAGACCTGAGGATGTGTTCTACTACTAAACTATCCAGCTGCTATGTCGTTGTCGCCACGTGTCATGAACATGTGTTTTCCTGTAGCATTGTTGTCATGTGTGTTCTCGAGGGTGTACTTGACCACAACAATTTCCTAGCTATGCCTTCGATTACGAAGGTTGTGGTTCTTGTAAAGCTTCCAGACAAATATGATGCGGATTGTCTTCATCATCATGTTTATGAGTGGAAAGACCACTCTGTTAGGTTCTCCAAGGTTGGCGAGATGGCGAAGGTGCCGGTAGACATCTCTCACGAAGTCCATGGCCTAGTCAGTTATGTGGGGCACATCCCGTAGGTCAGTGGCAGGAAATAGTGTGCAGAGTTTAATTAGTGCAACTTTGCTTGTCTATAGTAATTAATATTGTTCAGTACTTGATTTGTGTGTGTGAATCTTGTATGGTTTAGTACTGCCACTTTTGTTGTGTGGTGAATCCTGAGAATAGTCTATGTTAATGTTTGTCCACTCAATTCAGTCCGTATATTTTGAAGTATGCAGATCATATTTTTTGTGTGGACGGTTTATCAATTATGGTTACAGTCCAATATATGTATGCGTTGCAGGGTTTATCGCATCCACTAGGATTTCCGGTCCCATGGATGTTCGCTCCATTGTTACCACCTTTGGACTATCCTACTTGTGGGAGTAAGTGCGGGCCCTGCATGCCACCCGTAACTAGATGATCAACCTTCAGTTTACAACTTGAACATAGTGATATCCTGGTAAGGATTCACTCGTGTCACATCGAATAAATCTTTTTGATTTACTGTCATGTTTTCTTACTTTTGCTGCAATTTTATGATGTAGGTTTTGCCATGTCACATCGTTACAGACTAAACCCTTTGGTTTGCTATATGATGGTAATTTTAGCAGGTTTCACTTCTTATGACGTGTCAGTAATGAAGGCACTGTCCACCACTTATATTATTGGATACAATTGGATCAGTATGTTGTTTGAGTACAATCTGAAGCCCTATGATCAACTATAATTTGTTTAAAAAACACGCCACAATTAGTCCTTCTCACATTTAAAACAAGTGAAGAAAAACATTGGATCCAGGTCACAAAGCCTAGCGAAGTTAGAAAGCTGAAGTATGAAATAAGAGCAGACCAGAGACAATCGTTGTTGTCTTGCACATCGGTACCACCTTTAGCATCGGATCAAGCACCAGCACCTGCTCCGACGGTACTGGCTCTAGCACCGACAGCGGCAGCAACTCAGTATGACCCACAAGAGGATTGGGCACCGACTATGTCAGTGAATCAGGCTGATCTACCGGAGGGTCGGGCACCGACACTCGCACTAGCTCCACAAGGAGCACCAGCTCCGGCAGTAGCAGTGGCACTACCAGTTGCACCACCACGAGAACATGCAACGGGTCCGACACCTGCACCAACACTTGAACTTGCACTTGCATCTGCTCTAGCCCGTGCAACAGCAACGGAACCAGCACTTGCACCGGCAATAGACTGGGCTACAATTGGCACTCCATATACCAAAGTCCTTACAAAAACTGACATCTCCACCTTCTTGGTAAGCAATTGCAGCCCAAGTGCTTCGTTCTTTTTTCTTTCCATGTTGTTTCACATGATTCACTGTGTTGATCTAACTGTTTGTGTATGTCTTCTTATTTGCAAACAAAGAATTCATAGAGCAACGAGGGAGTCGTTCAGTAATCCGGGTGACTGTGGACAAGTTTCTCTTACCATGCGCAACCTTTGTGTGAATGAACCTGCTCAATATACCATAAGTACAAAGGATGGTCGCATGATGATTGATGCTATAGGATGGTCAAGGTTCGAAACTCTATCAAATCTTGTGGTTGGGGATGATGTCAAAATTGAACTTTCTCGACACGGAGAGCTGGTCCTAATCAACTTTGAAATTTTTCAAGTAGCGGCACGCAATTGCCAAACTGATCTATCCTCCGAGAGATTTTGATGTAATACTATGGCATGGTGAAACAAGTGTCATGTGTGTATAAATAGTACTATAATATTATTTACCACATAGGATATCATGAAAGAATTGCAACTTTGATTGCTCGTTAGGGACTGACGTTTGATTTTGTTCTAACAACTGTCGTGCTTTATTTAATTTTCTGTACCGATCGCTTGCAATATTTACTGGATGATATGCGCTGAGTTAGAACACATAGGCCCCAAACATGTAGGCCAACCGGCCTGTGGCCCAAAGTCCAGACCCGTTAGCCTATCTGAGTATTTTATTCTAATTTCAACCCCATATTATGTAATATATATATTCCCCTTGCTTTTTATTATGTATAAAGTTGCAATATAAAAGATTTTTATATTTGTTTACAGAGGGAGTATCTCTCTATCAAAAATATATTTATGTGTAACTAGTTACTCCTGCCTTTCTACTTACTTCCGCTGAAATGTAGAGCATCCGCAAAGGGGTCCACGTGCCATGCACCAAATTAGAGTGCACAACTGCATGGTAGACTCACCCCGATCGTAGCGCCGCAGTAAGCCCCAATGAGCCGTCAAATCACATAACCCCCACCTTTCTTCCAGCAATAGCAGTAAGCTGGATGGATGAAGCAGCAATATTTCACTGGGCCTGAATCCCCTTCTCCCTCGTCTGCTTGTTCAGAGAAAACCTCCTCTTGGCGATTGCTTAGGGTTTTCTCATGGAGAACCAGGTACGAATTCTTCATCCATCCCTGATAAATCCTAGTCCCTTGGTCGCCGGTAATCCTAGGATGGCAGCCGCCACCGCTAATGCATTTTTCTTCCTACTAAATGTAGTGTGTTTAATTTGCAGTGCCCATAGTGCAAGGATCCTACAGGTTTCTGCGCCCTTGGCATGACGCCACACTTGTTCCTTCTCATCCTAACACAGGATTTTAAAACACGCACAGTATGTTCCTAGAATCCTATTTTCTATCTAGGACGGTTGGGGTTTTTGAACATGCTCTCGACTAATTTGTAAATTTGGATTGCTATATTTGGATAAAAGGTACTAGTACCATGGTCAACCCTGACGTGAAAGAGGAAATTATTTCTAGATTTGGATAGCGAATAAATTGTGTTCTCATATTATTTTTCCAGTAGTGCATCTCTTGCTCTGTCAAAACACATGTACTCAAGATGGTCGGCCTTGCCATAACTGAATACACTAGTTTAATGGTCACATTGAAGACACACCATGGATATAAGTTCCCAGTTGGGATCATGAACCAAGAAGATCGCTACTTTTTTATGGCCAAACTTGGATAAACTTTCTCGAGTGTTACAGACTGAAAGTTGGCACACGAATGTTGATGGAAATAGTAGAACCTGGTCTCATCTTCACTATGAACTTCCACCCCGACATCGTTCCAGTAGTTCATCCATGTTAGTTTTGTATCTGGTTCTTGCATGTTGCCTCGATTACTTCTTAATCCACCTATTCTGTCTAACTAATTACAATTTGACTTTAGAAGTAGCAACAATTTGTGATTCCCTTCTCTCAAGAGATGCTACTTCTAACTAATATTTCTTATAATTGGTGGAACGTGTAGGTTATTACAAAGTTTAGGACACTTCTTGTTTGTTATCTCTACTCCTATAAAAATGCGAGTTGGTGGTGATGGCGTGTCTGCCTTCACGCCATCTGCACCGTCTGATCCGAAACGTAAGGCTGGAACTGACACGAGTTATCCCTGAGCGTCCTAGTTGTACATTTTGCAAAAGCATCCCGCATGTAGTATGGAATTCCAGAGATATCCATAACACAACACCCCGCACAACGTGTTCTTGTTTCTGCTTCTCTCCCGAAATAAACAGGAGCTTCGAGTACCCTCCCAAATATCTCGCCGCCGACCTCTCCCCTCCCTTCCCCGGTGAATGCGGGATTTGAGTTGGGCAAGGATCCCTACCCTTGTACAGTTGTGCTTGTAATTAGGGTCTGAATCAATTGGATTTCGCTTCAAGATTTCGTCGGTGTATTTCCTTCAGATCTGGTCGTGCAGGCCGCCGGAGACAGAGATGATAGAGATGGTTGTTGCCATATCCGAGTCTGTTCGATATAGTAAGTTACTTTGTTTTCTCTGTTGGTGTTAATTCCCTTTTGTGCTGGTCTGGTTCTCAACCTCCAACTGCAGGCCCTTTTTTATATGCTGCCCATGGAGGATTAGAGGCTACCAGCGGCAGGACTGGCATTAGTAGGCCCAGGTGTTGCGGGCGCGGAGGATTTCTGACGGTGGTGAGCTACTCGTTCCCGGCGGCGCCCAGTGCCAAACTGAACAATTAAACATAGAAGATGAGTAGTATGTGTGAGATGGATCTTCTAAGTTTGCTTCCTGTTAGATTAGGTGCATATTTCGCAACATAATCTCATTCTAACATGTCTCTTATTTTAATTTTGTTTTTCCCTGCAGATTTCAGGATAGAGGGCAGCCTCGCAGGTTGGCGCCGTTGCCAGGGACAGCAAGGGCCACGTTGCGTCTCAGATGCGAATCGACCCTCACCAAAGTGTTGAGGAGGCTCAGCAAAATCTGCCATCACGGACTACGTGCTCTTGCAAAATACTACAGCGGGCCTTTGATCCTGGAGATGGATTGCCATGCAATCATAAAAGAGCTAGCTGCAGGAGACCAATCCAGATCACAGTGCTATGCCCTAATCAAGGATATTAAACAAGCACTCTTAGTTTTTTCAGCTTACAGTGTCACACATGTGGTAAGAACTTGCAATGCTCGTACTCATGAGCTTGCAGCGGCAACCAGAAATGTCAGCGACCAGGAGATCATCGCAAATGTTCCCGGATAAACTCCGTCCACTAATGATGTCTGAATTTGTATCTCCTGTAGAGTAGTTTCCTACTCTAGATCTAAAAAAGGGCAGCCTCGCAGAGGTGTCACTGACGATGAAGGTGAGGCCATCGAGTCTATTATTGTGTTAGTTTGTTTCAAAGAAATCACGCTAATTTCTCTCAATATAGAAATTAGTCATGGAGCAGGCTTTAGGGAAGACTATCGATCTAGAATAGGTTGTATGTCCATGAACAATTTTCTGTTGCTCTGACTGCACGGAGAGCCTCTGTAATTTTTCCAAACATCATGGCACTAGGCCATTACTTAGCTTTTTGCACACAATTCTTGTTTGTTTCAGTGGTGCCAAACTGCCACTAGAAGACAAGTTGACCTATTGAACAACGCCACATACGCATAGTCATATGTTATCTAGGGTTGTACGACCTTGAGTTACAAGAGGTCCGGTACTAATTTTGTGTGTGTGTGTGTGTGCATGTGTGTGCGTACATGTGCATTCACCCGTTCTACATACACATGATTTCAAAGTATCTTTTACTATACATTTTGTTTCTTTGCTGAGTTCAAATTGCAAGTATTGTTCATTGTTTTTTCATTTTGTCTAAATATTACTACAAACTCTCTACAGGCTCAACTTTTTCCCCTTTGTCTGAATATATCACAGACCGTTATGTATAAAATAGTGATTATCTGATGTTCTCTTAGGTGAGCAGATGGATGAAGCGAAAACCCCAGAATTAATATTGTTGTTGCATATGTTTTGAGCAAACTAAAATAAGGGTGTACTGTTCTGGTGGTTTGGGAGATTTTGTATGAGCCCAGTCGTATTATCAGCTGTGACGGTGGCAGGCTATGCAACTTCACAAGGCCGATGCTGGAAAGACGATGACGCATGGCACGTTATTTAGCATAGTAGTCTAGCTTAGTGAATCCTGATCATTTTGTTTGTACTTTTATATAACTCTCTTATGCATGCAAGTTCTGTATTAAGCGTTTTTTATTTTGTGTTTTCCTTTTTCATGTGAGTTCTCTAGATCAGTTCCTGATTGTGATATGTTTTGAGACTAATGTACTTAGCAAATTATTTTAGCAATATTTTGTCTTGCTTGATCAGGCTTAAAGTATTGCAGATTGCTATCTTCGAGATACTATTATGTGATATGAATCTTTTTTCATCAAACCTTGCAAAGTAGTTTCAAATGTTACAAATTATTTTGGATGTCATAATTATCCTTTGGCCATGGACAGCATGTTGCATTGTATAATGCTCACACACATGGAGAGATGATATGTATGACATAGGTGGGTGACCATCTGAGGGATAAGATAGGTTGAACCCATCGGACTAGGGCTAAATGATGAAGTCCAAGTTGTCACATGCGTGCGGATGGATTTTTAGTTTGCTGCATGCTTTGTCCCCTTGATACAGGATAGAGTGAACAAAGAGAAATGTGAGTAGGGAGTCGCAAGGCGAAGATGGAGTAGAAAATGTTTGGCTTCGATGACAGGGTTTATTGACTGGAAACCATATGTTTGATCGTGCTTGATATGTTATCTGTCACAATATATAGTGAACAAAGAGAAATGTGAGTAGGGAGTTTCAAGGCGAAGACGGAGTAGAAAATGTTTGGCTTCGGTGACAGGGTTTATTGACTGGAAACCATATGTTTGATCATACTCAATATGTTATCCGTCGTAATATAACATCGCTTCAATCGATGTCTCGGTAAAAAAAATATTGTCTATAGCAACATATGGGTTCCTGACTATAATTAAATCCATCTAATCTTGCGGGATCCCATAGCGTAGCACGGGCATCTGACTAGTTTGACAAGAACTCGACTGTTACTGATGGTACTGAAGTTGACTGGGACGACATCCACCAGTTCCTACATTTTATTGATCATCTTGAGGTCCTTGTGGGGCGTTTCAATGGTGGAAGGCCACGTGGGGTATGTCTGCCACTAGTGCACACGTTGAAAAAGTCCAACTGTGTCAAGAAACCTATGGTATGAGTTGTTTTCTATTATTTATGTTGTTCATAAAATCTTGCTTATACACAGTTTTACAGTTGTGATCTTCTTGAAACAGAAACTGCCTAGTTTTATTGTTCCTATACAGATGCCTGACCATGGTCGGGTCAGACTAGCACTTGGTCACAACATGATGTTTATGTCAACCTACTCCATTTCCCTTAGAGATGAAACTATACTTATTCATGGGTGGTCTCAAATAATGAAGGCCCGACCATGTTGGAAAATATGACAGAAGGTTATGCTCATGCTTTTCCATGGCTCTGAAGCGAATATCCTGTTTATTGATGACATTGCGAGATGAAGACACTTTTAGAAGGTTCTGGATGCGCGGGGTGGCGCCTGGGCCTTGTCCTGGGGCTTACTGGCCTCACCCTTAGTTAACTATAGGAAAAGTAGCACTGTTCGAGGTGTTCTTTGTACAGTTGAACCTATATAAGTACTCATACTGCTTTCAGATATGGTTGTTCAGTGCCGCTGCTGGTTTCAGCTAAGGTTGTTAAGTACTCCTGTTGCTTTTACAATCTGTCGTGTTTCTTCGGTCTCTTCTTCCTCCAGCCGCCAAAACCAAACCAGCGCCGACGGGGCCGCCTACTCCCGCCTCCCACGGCTGGCTGCTCCTCAGCGCACGCATCGCCGCCCCACCGTTTCCTAAATTGTTAACGCCGATGTCAGCCCCACCCTGCACCTGAACCAGTCAACCCTTGTACTCCCCTTCGCCCGCGACTTCACCGTCACATCTTCCCCAGCTCCTTTTTGTTCCCGTACGAGGCCTCACCATCGTCCTCTGCACTCTTTGGTGTGCTCGCCACGGTGCCGCCCTCTCGTGTTGTCAACATGGTCAACAAACGAGAGGAATCGGGAGAGGACTATACATGGAGAGGATGACAGTAGGGACCCACCATGTCCATGGTCGTATGCAAGCAAGTTCCTCATTTTTTGTTATATACTCCATTATTAGCATATACAAAAATATAATGCTTCCCCTAGTGGTTTGCTGACATCTAGGACCCACGACATTGTCAGCGTATAGTCAATAGACAAGAGAACTGCACAAGAGCGACTAACACCTGGGACGTAGCTGCTCGAGCAGTATTTTTGTTTTGTTATTGTTGAAACGGAGCATGGTTTCAACTGGGTTGTGGCCTGTCTAGTCCAGGCTTCTATTTGACGTTCACCACATGACCAGCCCAGCCATTTTTTCTTTGTGAAAATGGCTAGCCCGATTGATTTTTCCTGAAGAATACCCAATCCAGACATACCCAACCCAGTCCTACTTATTTTTCTCCGCCCTGCTGGGCTGCAAATCTTTCAAGATGGCTGCAAATCTTAAAAGTAATATGAAATGGGCTGTAAATATAAAAATACATGACAACTTGGCAATTACTTTCAAATTTCTGAACTTTTTCACATTTTAGGTTCCAATTTCATTTGGCTTTAACCTAATTTAAATATATCTTCAAAGTACTTTAAATCTAGCTCGACATTTCGGTATTAAAAAAAGTTTGGACCCCACCGAAATATGCAAAATTTCATTTAAATTTTTAACCCATGCCCTGGCCAACAAAAAGAAAATGGACTGCAATAAATTGCACAAGAAGTTGCAAATGAGCTGTAAATTATTTAAAAAATAGGAAATGGGCTGACTTGTGGGCTTATTAAGTTGACGCGTATGCAAGATTTATTTACTTATTATATATTAGTCAACAAACAATTCTAGCATGAGTGACCGTTGGATGTCAATCCAACGGCCGTCGTGCTTCTTCAATCTCTGATCTTCTTGCTCCAGCCGTCAAATCCAATACCGACGGACCGCTCCGCCTCCGTGTGGGTTGTCTTGTGCCCAGCAGCCTCACCGCCCCTACTACTCCCACCACTAGCCAGGCCATCCCTCTACTCACCCACATCCCTCCATTGTTGTGGCTTCGCCGCTTCTGGGTCATTCCCTTCCTGGGTCTCTCCGTCATCCACCGTGTTGGTGTTCTCGGCAGGCCATGGTCAACTTTGTCAACAAACAACAACATCAGAAGAGGTATGTACGTGGAGAGGCTGACATAGGGACCCATATGGTCCATGGCCGCACGCAAGCAAGTACCTCCTTATTACGCCCAAAAAATGAATCCTCCCCATGACAGTTAGGACCCACAAGCTATATCTTCGCACGGAAGGAAGTGCCTCCTTATTGAGCAAAAAATAAGGATTGCTCCCCATGAAAACTGGGGCCCACCAGATTTGGAGGTTGACTTCTGGCCCTATTAAGTTGATGCGTATGTAAGGCTTTGTCAACTTAGTCAACAAACGATTCTATCACCACTAATCGTAGGATTATTAACATCCAACGGTCATCCTGCTTCTTCACCCTATGATTTTCTTTCTCCAGCTGTCCAAACAATCGTGTGCTCCAGCCTCCCATGGCCGGCTGTGCTACCGCGCAGGCCTCACAACCCCCTACTACTCCCACCGCTGGCCAGACCATCCATCTACTCACCCACACCCCCTGTTATTCTGCCGCGACGAATGCCTCACACCACAACCGAACAATTCAACCCTTGTACTACCCTCCGGGTGTTCCGAGGCTCCGTGTCCTTCCCTGCCGCACCGTTGTACAATGCCTGGGTGTTGTCCGTGTGATGTGGTCAATGTGATGAACGAACGACAACCATTAGAAGAGGATTGTACGTAGTGAGGCTGACAGCTGGAACCACCAGCTACATCTTCGCACGCAAGGAAGTGCCTCCTTATTACATGCAAAAAATGAATCCTCCCCCTGACAGCTCAAACCCACCATCAGTATCTTCACACTCAAGGAAGTGCCTCCTTATCCTCCCTGACAGCTGGGACCCACCCAGTCAAACTGTACGTAGCGTTGTCATTCTGGTTGCCAATGTGTACATACATACTGGTGATGTCTACTACACAACCTTCTTCTTGTAGACGTTGTTGGGCCTCCAAGTGCAGAGGTTTGTAGGACAGTAGCAAATTTCCCTCAAGTGGATGACCTAAGGTTTATCAATCTATGGGAGGTGTAGGATGAAGATAGTCTCTCTCAAACAACCCTGCAACCAAATAACAAAGAGTCTATTGTGTCCCCAACACACCCAATACAATGGTGAATTGTATATGTGCACTAGTTCGGTGAAGAGATGGTGATACAAGTGCAGTATGGATGGTAGATATAGGTTTTTGTAATCCGAAAATATAAAAACAGCAAGGTAGCAAGTGGTAAAAGTGAGCATAAACGGTATTGCAATGCTAGGAAACAAGGCCTAGGGTTCATACTTTCACTAGTGCAAGTTCTCTCAACAATAATAACATAATTAGATCATATAACAATCCCTCAACATGAAACAAAAAGTCACTCCAAAGTCACTAATAGCGGAGAACAAACAAAGAGATTATTGTAGGGTACGAAACCACCTCAAAGTTATCCTTTCTGATCGATCTATTCAAGAGTCCATAGTAAAATAACACGAAGCTATTCTTTCCGTTCAATCTATCCTAGAGTTCGTACTAGAATAACACCTTAAGACACAAATCAACCAAAACCCTAATGTCACCTAGATACTCCAATGTCACCTCAAGTATCCGTGGGTATGATTATACGATATGCAGCACACAATCTCAGATTCATCTATTCAACCAACACAAAGTACTTCAAAGAGTGCCCCAAAGTTTCTACCGGAGAGTCAAGACGAAAACGTGTGCCAACCCCTATGCATAGATTCCCAAGGTCACAGAACCCGCAAGTTGATCACCAAAACATACATCAAGTGAATCAATAGAATACCCCATTGTCACCACGGGTGCCCCACGCAAGAAATACATCAACTGTTCTCAAACCCTTAAAGACTCAATCCGATAAGATAACTTCAAAGGGAAAACTCAATCCATTACAAGAGAGTAGAGGGGGAGAAACATCATAAGATACAACTATAATAGCAAAGCTCGCGGTACATCAAGATCGTACCATCTCAAGAACACGAGAGAGAGAGAGAGAGAGATTAAACACATAGCTACTGGTACATACCCTCAGCCCTGAGGGTGAACTACTCCCTCCTCGTCATGGAGATCGCTGGGATGATGAAGATGGCCACCGGTGATGGATTCCCCCCTCCGGCAGGGTGCCGAAACAGGGTCCCGATTGGTTTTTGGTGGCTACAAAAGCTTGCGGCGGGGGAACTCCTGATCTATGCTACCCTCGGATGTTTTCAGGGTATATGAGTATATATAGGCGAAAGAAGTCGGTCAGGGGAGCCACGAGGGTCCCATGAGGGTGGGGGCGCACCTACCCCCCTGGGCGCGCCTCCCTGCCTCGTGGAAGCCTCGTTGCTTCCTTGACGTCCACTCCAAGTCTCCTGGATTGCTTTCGTTCCAAAAACGACTCTCCCGAAGGTTTCATTCCGTTTGGACTCCGTTTGATATTCCTTTTCTGCGAAACACTAAAATAGGCGAAAAAAACAGCAATTTGGACTGGGCTTCTGGTTAATAGGTTAGTCCCAAAAATAATATAAAAGTGCATAGCAAAGCCCGTTAAACATCGAAAACAGATAATATAATAGCATGGAACAATCAAAAATTATAGATACGTTGGAGATGTATCAAGCATCACCAACCTTAATTCCTGCTCGTCCTCGAGTAGGTAAATGATAAAAACAGAATTTTTGATGTGGAATGCTACCTAACATAATTTTCAATGTAATTCTCTTTATTGTGGCATGAATGTTCGGATCCAAAAGATTCAAGATAAAAGTTCAATATTGACATAAAAATAATAATACTTCAAGCATGCTAACCAAGCAGTTTATGTCGTATCAAAATAACATAGCCAAAGAAAGCTTATCCCTACAAAATCATATAGTTTGTCCATGCTTAATTTTCGTCACACAAAATGCTCCCATCATGCACAACCCCGGTTTTAGCCAAGCAATTGGTTCATACTTTTTAACGCGCTTCAACCTTTTCAACCCTCACACAATACATGAGCGTAAGCCATGGACATAGCACTATGGGTGGAGTAGAGTATGATGATAGAGATTTTGTGAGAAAACAAAAAAAGGAGAAAGTCTCACATTGAAGTGGCTAATCAATGGGCTATGGAGATGCCCATCAATTGATGTCAATACAAGGAGTAGGGATTACCATGCATAGGATGCACTAGAGCTATAAATGTATGAAAGCTCATAAAAAAACTAAGTGAGTGTGCATACAACTTGCCTGCTCACGAAGACCTAGGGCAATTTGAGGAAGCCCATAATTGGAATATACAAGCCAAGTTCTATAATGAAAAATTCCCACTAGCATATGAAGGTAACAACATAGGAGACTCTCTATCATGAAGATCATGGCGCTATTTCGAAGCACAAGTGTGGTAAAAGGATAGTAACATTGTCCCTTCTCTCTTTTTCTCTCATTTTTTTATTCTCTTTTTTTGGTGGGCTTCTTTGGCCTCTTTTTTTATTTGGGCTTCTTTGGCCTCTTTTATTTTTCATCAAGTCCGGAGACTCATTCCAACTTGTGAGGGAATCATTGCTTCCATCATCCTTTCCTCATTGGGACAATGCTCTAATAATGAAGATCATCACACTTTTATTTATTTACAACTTAAGAATTACAACTCAATATTTAGGACAAAATATGACCCTATGTGAATGCCTCCAGCGGTGTACCGAGATATGCAATGAATCAAGAGCGACAGGTATGAAAGAATTATAAAGGTGGCTTTGCCACAAATACGATGTCAACTACATTATCATGCAAAGCAATATGACAATGATGGAGCGTGTCATAATAAACGGAACGATGGAAAGTTGCATGGCAATATATCTCGGAATGGCTATGGAAATGCCATAATAGGTAGGTATGGTGGCTGTTTTGAGGAAGATATAAGGAGGTTTATGTGTGATAGAGCGTATCATATCATGGGGTTTGGATGCACCGGCGAAGTTTGCACCAACTCTCAAGGTGATAAATGGCAATGCATGGTACCGTAGAGGCTAGCAAATTGCGGAAGGGTAAGAGTGTGTATAATCCATGGACTCACATTAGTCATAAAGAACTCATATACTTATTGCAAAAGATTATTATCCCTCGAAGCAAAGTACTACTACGCATGCTCCTAGGGGAAGGGTTGGTAGGAGTTAACCATCGCGTGATCCCGACCTCCACTCATAAGGAAGGCAATCAAAGAACACCCCATGCTTCAAATTTGTCACACAACGTTCACCATACGTGCATGCTACGGGACTTGCCAACTTTAACACAAGTATTTCTCAATTTCATAATTACCCAACTAGCATGATTCTAACATTATCACCTTTATATCTCAAAACAATTATCAAGTATCAAATTTATCATAGTGTTTAATGCACTCCATATGAAAGTTTTTATTTTACCCAACTTGGATGCCCATCATATTAGGACTAATTTTAAAACCAAAGCAAATTACCATGCTGTTCTAAAAGACTCACAAAATTTTATAAGTGAAGCATGAGAGATCAATAATTTCTACAAAATAAAACCACCACCATGCTCTAAAAAGGTATAAGTGAAGCACTAGAGAAAAATTGTCTAGCTCAAAAGATATAAGTGAAGCACATAGAGTATTCTAATAATTGTGCAACTACGTGAAGACTCTCTAACATTTAAGAATTTCAGATCTTGGTATTTTATTCAAACAGCAAGCAAAACAAAATAAAATAAAATGATGCTCTAAGCAAAACACATATCATGTGGTGAATAAAAATATAGCTCCAAGTAAAGTTACCGATGAACGAAGACGAAAGAGGGGATGCCTTCCGGGGCATCCCCAATCTTAGGCTCTTGGTTGTCCTTGAATATTACCTTGGGGTGCCTTGGGAATCCCCAAGATTAGGCTCTTGCCACTCCTTATTCCATAGTCCATTGGATCTTTACCCAAAACTCGAAAACTTCACAACACAAAACTCAACAGAAAACTCGTAAGCTCCGTTAGTATAAGAAAATAAATCACCACTTAGGTACTATTGTGAACTCATTATAAATTCATATTGGTGTAATAGCTACTGTATTAAAACTTCTCTATGGTTCATACCCTCTGATACTACTCATAGATTCATCAAAATAAGCAAACAACACATAGAAAACAGAATCTTTCAAAAACAGAACAGTATGTAGTAATCTGTATCAAACGTATACTACCGGAACTCCAAAATTTTTGAAATAAATTGGTGGACCTGAGGAATTTGTATATTAATCATCTGAAAAAAGAATCAACCTAAAATCACTCTCCAGTAAAAAAATGGCAGCTAATCTCGTGAGTGCAAAAGTTTCTCTTTTTTATAGCAAGATCGCATAGACTTCACCCAAGTCTTCCCAAAGTTTCTACTTGGCACAAACACTAATTAAAACATAAAACCACATCTAAAAAGAGTGTAGGATCGAAAGTATGTCTAGAGGGGGGTGATTAGACTACTTGACCAAATAAAAACTTATCCTTTTCTCAATTTTAGTCTTTGGCAGATTTTAGCTAACTTAGCACAATTCAAGCAATCTCAACACAATTCAAGCAAGCATGTAAAGAGTATACGAGCAGCGGAAAGTAAAGCATGCAACTTGCAAGAATGTAAAGGGAAGGGTTTGGAGAATTCAAACGTAATTGGAGACACGGATGTTTTTGTCGTGGTTCCGATAGGTGGTGCTATCGTACATCCACGTTGATGGAGACTTCAACCCACGAAGGGTAACGGTTGCGCGAGTCCATAAAGGGCTCCACCCACGAAGGATCCACGAAGAAGCAACCTTGTCTATCCCACCATGGCCGTCGCCCACGAAGGCGATCTCCTTGCCCTTACAAACTCCTTGGTTCAACTCCGCAATCTTGTCGGAGGCTCCCAAGTGACACCTAGCCAATCTAGGAGACACCACTCTCCAAGAAGTAACAAATGGTGTGTTGATGATGCACTCCTTGCTCTTGTGCTTCAAATGATAGTCCCCCCAACACTCAACTCTCTCTCATAGGATTTGGATTTGGTGGAAAGAAGATTTGAGTGGAAAGCAACTTTGGGAAGGCTAGAGATCAAGATTCATATGGTAGGAATGGAATATCTTGGTCTCAACACATGAGTAGGTGGCTCTCTCTCAGAAAATGCAAGTTGGAAGTGTAGATTCGTTCTGATGGCTCTCTCCACGAATGAAGAGGAGGTGGAGGGGTATATATAGCCTCCACACAAAATCTAGCCGTTACACATAACTTGCCAAACTCGGTGGGACCGAATTGAGAAACTCGGTCGGACCGATTCAGCAAATCTAGTGACCGTTAGGATTTTCAGTGGGACTGACATGCAACTCGGTAGGACCGATATGGTTACGGTTAGGGCATAACGTAATCTCGGTGAGACCGATTACACAAACTCGGTAGGACCAATTTTGGTAATAAGCTAACCAGAGAGTTGGTCAGGTAAACTCGGTGGGACCGATTCGCTCATTTCGGTGAGACCGAAATGTTACGAAAAGCAAACAGAGAGTTTACATTGCAATTTCGGTGGGACCGATTGCTCATCTCGGTGGTACCGAAATGTTACGAAGGGAAACAAAGAGATTACAATCCCATCTCGGTGAGACCGAGATCCCTATCGGTGAGACCGATTTGCCTAGGGTTTGTGGCAGTGGCTATGACATCTGAACTCGGTGGCGCCAGATAGAAAGAATCGGTGGGGCCGAGTTTGACTTTTGGTTTAGGTCATATGTGGATATGAGAAAGTAGTTGAGGGCTTTGGAGCATATCACTAAGCAGTTTAAGCAAGTAAGCCATTAAGCAACACCTCATCCCTCCTTAATAGTATTGGCTTTTCCTATAGACTCAATGTGATCTTGGTTCACTAAAATATAAAATGTAGAGTCTTGAGCTTTGAGCTTGAGCCAATACTTTTGTCCTTAGCATATTGAGGGGTCCACTTTTCTCATCCATGCCATGCCAATCATTGAGCTTTCCTGAAATATTCAACTTGAAATAGCATTAGCTCAATGAGCTATATGTTGTTAGGAATTACCAAAACCACCTAGGGATAGTTGCACTTTCAATCTCCCCCTTTTTGGTAATTGATGACAACATATAGATCAAAGCTTCGACAAATGATAATAAGAGTGAAAAACATTGTTGCTTTGAGAAGTAATCTGAAATGTAAGAGCTCCCCCTAAATGCGTGCATAGTTTAGGATTTGCTTTGGACTGCAAATGCACAATGAGTTAGGATCATGAGTTACTCTTCCATGTCACATACATCTTGGTGGAGCACTCAAAATGATAATAATTAAATACATGCACTCATAACCAAGCAAAGTGAATGATCATATAGAGATAAAAGGATAATGTCATCCAACAAGCATTAAGGTAGCATATGATCAAACACATGATCATCCAAGTATCTCACAAAAGCATAAAGTATCTCAAACAAGCAAATAAAGTTCAACCACCAAAACAAGAGAGAACAAAAGCAACACTCTCTCTCGAAACCAATGATCTATACATTTTTCTCCCCCTTTGGCAACAAGTTACCAAAAAGTTCATAGAAAATGCATAGCACTAAGTCGACTCTCGGGCTTGGTCTTCAGGTGGTGGTGTAGAGATGGCTCCTTGGACGAAGACTTCAGTTGATGTGGATGGAGCTGGTGGAGTAGGTGCTGGAGCTGGTTGCACAGAAGTTGTAGCTGGTGCAGATGAAGTGGCTCGTGTCTCAAACAGTAATCGCACTGATCTCTGGCTCCTGGGCACTCTGGCAAAAGCATCAATAGTAGTCTTGCCCTTCCTCTCCTGCATGTCATCCTGAAATTGCTCAACAACTGACTGTATCTCAGTGACCTCACATCCAAGTCATAGAACTTCTTCTTCAGGATCCTCTCTAGGCTCTCCTGGTTTTGAGTCAGGGTGGCCAGCCCCTTCTCAATCCTCAGAGTGGAGGCAATCAAGTAGCCAAGCTGATCCTGCTTGCTCTTCAAGAAGTACTGAGATGCCTCATCAATGGTTGGCATCTTTGCAGCCTTGTCAGTCCTTGCCTTCTCCTTCTTTGCTTGTGCTTGCACACAAGATGGTTCATTTTCATCCATAACCACTGTGTTGCCCTCAAAATCTGGATAGATGGGCATGTGTTCCTTGTCCAAGAGGTATGTGTCTGTGCCCATCTTGGAGTTGATTAGCTCCAGGATCTGTGGGGCATACCCACGACTTCTCTTCTGATCTGCAGTTGTCCTCTTGATAGTTTCCACTATGAGGCTCATGACCTTGAACTTTTGAGGCACATCAAATATGTGAAGTAGGTTGATGGCATGGCCTCTGATCATCTTGTGATCTCCAGACTTAGGCAAAAGAGTATGCCTGAGGATCCAGTTGATTGTTGGCAATCCTGACAGAAGGTAATGTACTGATCCAAACTAGTGTGTCTCAACAGCAGCATCTGGGATCTCTCTGTACATGTGTGTCATGGAGTTGTGATCCTTCTTCATCTTGGCATAGACATCCAAGTCATCCTCATTTTCCTTAGGTGCATTGATCAACTTTGCCCATTCTTCAACTGATGATTGGTACCTAGTACCTTCAGACATCCAGACAATCTTTCCATCTGGGTAGAAGTGAGCTGTGGAGTAGAACTGCATAATAAGCTCATCATTCCACTTTGTGAGCTTCTGCCCAACAAAGTTATCCACTCCACAAGCATTGAAACTGTCATACACCCTTGGATAATGCTCTTCATTTTTCCTAATGTACTCCCAGTCTACCCATCTCATATCACAGACTATAGGCTTCTTGTCAAGCAGCACTGTCTCATAGAAGTCCTGTTGTTCCTTTGTGTGGAACCTGTAGTCCACAGCAGTTATCCTCCTGACTGCATAGGGATCAGTCAATCTCCACTGCCTGAGTCCTGCATCCTTTCTCAGCTTCATATCCTTAGCTACAGGATGAACATCATTGTGATCTAGAATTTTGGGCTTCAACTTTCTCAAGACATGTTCCTCATCATCTTGTTCTTCAACGGCGGCTTCAGGCACTGGGGCCTTGTTCTTCTCTCCAGCAAGAATGTTCCTTGTATTCCTCTTGGGTGCAGATTTGGGCTTTGGAGCAGCTGCCTTGGGAGCTGCTTTGGGCTTTGATGAAGCAACCCCTGACCTGATGGCATCACCCATAAGCTTTTGAGATTTGGGTGCTGGTGCAGCAACCTCTTCCTCTTCTTCTTCTTCCATCATGGAAGGCTTTCCAACTACCCTGGCCATGGTCTTCTTGACCCTTTTCTTCCTCTTCTTCCCTTCTGCAGCAGCCTCTTTGGGTTCAGATTCCAAAGGTACTTGAGTAGAGGCTCTGGCTTTAGACATGGTATTTCTCTTTGCAGGTACTTTGGTCTTCATACCAGGCTTAGTGGCAGCAGCTGTGCCATACTCCTTCTTGAGCACTTTCTTCTTGGAAGTGGCCTCATCCTCAACAGCCACATAGTCTTCATCCTCAACAGCCACATACTCTTCATCCTCAGAATCTGGGGTTCTCTTCTTTCTGTCCCTGGTGGTTGCCTTGGGTAAGTTGCTGGGTGTGCTCCTGCTACCCTCATCATAGCTGCTAGAGGGACTAGTGCCCTCACTCATTTGAACCTGCTCCTTAGACTTGTTCTGACTGGCACATTGATCAGACATGTTGCAAACACTGACAGCAGACCCTGTGAATAGATATAGATGAGGTAGAGTAGATGAGCATCACAAAATACAGAGGTTTTTGCAAAAGAATGAGTCAAAAACTTAGTTTTAGTTTCCACAGAAAGCATTTCAGATCTACCGATTTGTAAACTCGATGATACCGAGGTAGCTTTTGGAACCTAAACTAGTGAACTCGGTCAGACCGAGTCATAGTTCGGTGGCACTGAGACTGCTAGGGTTTCACAAAGTCCTGAACTCGGTCACACCGATTTGCATTTCTCGGTCAGACCAAGAATCACATGTGCAATGGCATTAGCCGAATCGGTGGAATCGAGTTCTACAACTCGGTTGGTCCGAGATGGTTTCAGCGGAAACCTAACACTAAATTTTCAATTCACATCTAATCCATGGAGTGTTTTCGGTGGATAAGATGATCTCAATCGTGGCAAGATTAATGGCAGAACAATGTGCTAGGGATTCAGAGTTAGGAATAGCACAAAGATAAAGTCCATACCCTAGTTTGGCGATGGACTTGCTACGGTGGCAACGGCGGAGACGATTCCCGTTGATGGCGGCGGGAGGCAGCTGGCGACGAGGAGGATGATCCGAAGACCCAGGGAGGCAGAGCAGGCTGAGCGCGGGCGAAAGATTTCGGAGAAATTTCCAAAATTTGACCCGTGGATATATATAGCCTAACCCTGTCGGTGTGACCGAGTGGAACAACTCGGTGTGACCGAAAAGTTCAAATCGGTTGCACCAAGATTGAAAACCTAGATCAACTTAGTGATCTCGGTATGACCGAAATGGATGGACGGTCACACCGAAATGCACAAAGAGGTTTTGGAAGTTTAAATCTATGACGAATCGGGGACTCCGAGTGCTCCTCACACAGAGTGGTTCGAATCTGACTTGATCAAACTTTGTGATGTAGCATGAATAGAGTTTCAGACAAGAAAAGCATAGATAGATAGAGAAGGTTCTTAGGCATTCTTGTCCATCCACTTGGCAAAAGAAAAGAAACCGAACAATCAAAATAACAAGTGGATGTCCTCGAATGAGTAAAATATGCAACCAACATGCTCACACAATAAAATGGCAAATGAAATATGTGGCAAAGCATGCACAACCAATTTTAGCATCTATCAAGCAATTGGCAATGACTAGGTCATCTATATGTGAGTATATTGACTTAGGAGTCAAATGAGAACATTTGATCATAGGTCATACTCATCGTTTAAGCACAAATGGGGTTACCACTTTTACATAAAGCATTGTTCTCTTCACACCATTAGAGTTGCTTTGACTCAATTCTTAGAGTAAAGCTCCCCCTAGATGTGAGATCCCCCCTTAAGAGGGATGAACTAACCTTGGGTTTTGTCGTTGATGACTTCATGTAGGTGTTGAAGATGTGGATGCTCAATGTTGATGTAGATCATTTGGAGCAATCCTTTGGAGTGAGTTGCACTTTCAATACCTACACGGGTTAGTCGCACAAGGCACAAACAAGGATATCCATAGACATAGAGTGATGCACACGCAAGATGATGTCTATGAAAGCATTAGGTTACCTTGTCTCTTGTCTTACCAACAAGAGGGTTTGTGACTCCTTGAACTAGTGCAAGATGTGGAAGTTGATTGCACTTGTTCTTGCCAAAATGATATGAGTGAAATATGTTGGCTGAGTCACCCTCGAGAACTCTCTAGTTCTTCTTCTTAGGGATCCACATCATCTTGATGGGAATCCTTGGAGTTGCAGTCGTACTTGATGAATTAGAACTTGATGTAGTCTTGGGAACCCACTTGACCAAGGCCTTAGGAGCTTCTTCAAATGCATCAATCTCCTCTTGAAGCTTATCCTTGCCTTTTTGCTTGTGGTCTTGTGGTGAAAGATCATCTCGAGCTTGTGTCCCTTTGAAGGAAGTAGGATCATACTTCTCTTGTAGAGGAACAAACTTCGTCTTGGGGTATGGATCTTCTTCCCACTCAACTCCATTGGCATTGAACTTCCGTTCAAAACCAACACCTTGGTTCTTCCGGTGCCTTCCTTGCTTGCATACAATTTCCTCGAATTGCTTACTCCCGGCAAGGCTCTTGTAAACACCTTTCTCTATAATTCCCTTCAATAAGCTATTTTCTTGGTCAAGTGTAACTTGGCTAAGAGAATCATTAGTGGAATCGAGAGAACTACTAGAAGCAACAGCATTGGATTTAGCATGATTATTGTTACTACTAGAGGAAGAATCCTTCTTGTTCTTGTTACTAGACTTGACTTGAGGCATGTAAGTAGATAAGAGTAAACGCTTGGCAATGTAAGAAGAACTTTTCTTACAAAGATCATCATTGATTGCCTTTAAGAACTCATGCTCTTGCTCAAGGTTGATCTTTTCAAAGCATAACTTCTCATGAGTCCTTAAAAGTTCTCAATGGTCTTCTAAGATAGTTTCATGAGCTAAATTAAGAGTGTTCAGTTCTTTAGTTAGAAGCTCAATCTTCTTCTTATCATTGTCATTTATTTTATCTTGATTAGCATGATTAATTGACGTTTCCTCATAGTATTCATCACTAGAGTTGTCAACAAGTAAATCATCATCACCTAGCAAGTCATCTTCATAACTATTGAAATCAACATACTCGGGGTGTGATACCTTTGGGCCTTTAGCCATGAAGCATCTTCCAGTCCTTCATTTGGTGAATCAAATATGTCGTAGGAGTTGGTTGACACAAGTGCTAGACCGGCAACACCTTCATCTTGAGTATATTTGGAGTCGGAGTGATAGCTTCTCTCGGAGTGATTGTTTGAGTCGGAGCGGATACCCATTCACCAACATGAGCTTGATGTCTTCGCTTTGTGTAGCTCCTTGATGACTTGTTCTTCCTTTCTGAATCCTTGCTTCTCCGGGATGTTCTTCGTTCATAACGATCATCTCTACTCCTTCTCTCTCTTGGTGGTGATTCCTCTCTTCTACTTCTCCTCTTAGGTGATTCTTCTCTTCTTTTGTAGGGTGCCGTACACTCATTGGAATAGTGTCCGGGTCTTCCACAATTGTAGCAATTGCGCTCTCGACCAGAAGATCTTTTGTCATTGTAGGACCTTGACATGGAGCTTCTCTCTTTGCTTCTACTCTTGTAAAACTTGTTGAAGTTCTTCACCATTAGGCTCAATTCTTCATTGAAGGTTTATTTTTCACTTGATGATGTGGGGGCTTCACATGAGGCTTTGTAAGCACCACTTGACTTGTTGTGAAGATCCTCCTTATCCTTGAGTGACATCTCATGAGCAACAATTCTTCCAATGACTTCTGTTGGCTTGAGATCTTTGTAATTGGGAATCATTTGGATCAATGTGCACACGGTATCATATTTTCCGTCCAAAGCTCTTAGGATCTTCTTGATGATGAATTTGTTGGTCATCTCTTCACTTCCTAAGTCGGTAATCTCATTTGTGATAAGAGCAAGCCTAGAGTACATTTCAGCGACACCTTCACCATCCTTCATTTTCAACTTGTCAAGCTGACTATGAAGCACATCCAACTTGGAGTCCTTAACGGAGTTGGTAACTTCATGCATATCAATCAAAGTATCCCGAATTTCTTTTGCATTCTCAAGACGGTTGATTTTGTTGAATTCTTCGGGGAATAATCCGTTGAAGAGGATATCACAAGCTTGAGCGTTGTATTGCAGCATCTTCAACTCTTCCGCGCTAGCTTCACGGTTCGGTTCTCTCCCATCAAAGAATTCACCTTGCAAGTCAATACACACAAAAGCCCAAACGGCGGGGTTATGTCCAAGAATATGCATTTTCATCTTATGCTTCCAACTAGCAAAATTAGTACCATCAAAGTAAGGACCTCTACGGTGATAGTTTCCCTCGCTAGACGCCATACTCTCCTAGGTTGTGAAACCAAGGCTATGACTACCAAAAGCTATGGAAATCAAAGCAAATGGAGACCAAAGCTCTGATACCACTTGTAGGATCGGAAGTATGTCTAGAGTGGGGTGATTAGACTACTTGACTAAACAAAAACTTATCCTTTTCCCAATATTAGTCTTTGTCAGATTTTAGCTAACTTAGCATGATTCAAGCAATCTCAACCAATTCAAGCAAGCATGCAAAGAGTATATGAGCAGCGGAAAGTCAAGCATGCAACTTGCAAGAATGTAAAGGGAAGGGTTTGGAGAATTCAAACGCAATTGGAGACACGGATGTTTTTGTCGTGGTTCCGATAGGTGGTGCTATCGTACATCCACGTCGATGGAGACTTCAACCCACGAAGGGTAACGGTTGCGCAAGTCCACGGAGGGCTCCACCCATGAAGGGTCCACGAAGAAGCAACCTTGTCTATCCCACCATGGCCGTCGCCCACGAAGGACTTGCCTCAGTAGTGGTAGATCTTCACAAAGTAGGAGATCTCCTTGCCCTTACAAACTCCTTGGTTCAACTCCACAATCTTGTCGGAGGCTCCCAAGTGACACCTAGCCAACCTAGGAGACACCACTCTCTAAGAAGCAACAAATTGTGTGTTGATGATGAACTCCGTGCTCTTGTGCTTCAAATGATAGTCTCCCCAACACTCAACTCTCTCTCACGGGATTTGGATTTGGTGGAAAGAAGATTTGAGTGGAAAGCAACTTAGGGAAGGCTAGAGATCAAGATTCATATGGTAGGAATGGAATATCTTGGTCTCAACACATGAGTAGGTGGCTCTCTCTTAGAAAATGCAAGTTGGAAGTGTAGGTTCGTTCTGATGGCTCTCTCCACGAATGAAGAGGAGCTGGAGGGGTATATATAGCCTCCACACAAAATCTAACCGTTACACACAACTTGCCAAACTCGGTGGGACCGAATTGAGAAACTCGGTCGGACTGATTCAGCAAATCTAGTGACCGTTAGGATTTTCGGTGGGACCGACATGCAACTCGGTAGAATCATATGGTTAGGGTTAGGTCATAACGTAATCTCGGTGAGACCGATTACACAAACTCGGTAGGGCCGATTTTGGTAATAAGCTAACCAGAGAGTTGGTCAGGTAAACTCGGTGGGACCGGTTCGCTCATTTCGGTGAGACCGAAATGTTACGAAAAGGAAACAGAAAGTTTACATTGCAATCTCGGTGGGACCGATCGCTCATCTCGGTGGTACCGAAATGTTACAAAGGGAAACAGAGAGATTACAATCCCATCTCGGTGAGACCGAGATCCCTATCCGTGAGACCGATTTGCCTAGGGTTTGTGGCAGTGGCTATGACATCTAAACTCGGTGGCGCCGGATAGAAAGAATCGGTGGGGCCGAGTTTGACTTTTGGTTTAGGTCATACGTGGATATGAGAAAGTAGTTGAGGGCTTTGGAGCATATCACTAAGCACTTTAAGCAAGTAATCCATTAAGCAACACCTCATCCCTCCTTGATACTATTGGCTTTTCCTATAGACTCAATGTGATCTTGGATCACTAAAATATAAAATGTAGAGTCTTGAGCTTTGAGCTTGAGCCAATCCTTTTGTCCTTAGCAATTTGAGGGGTCCACTTTTCTCATCCATGCCATGCCAATCATTGAGCTTTCCTAAAATATTCAACTTGAAATAGCATTAGCTCAATGAGCTATATGTTGTTAGGAATTACCAAAACCACCTAGGGATAGTTGCACTTTCACAGAGGCTATATGAATTATTTATTACTAAACATGAGCAAAAGCAAAGAATAAAAATAAAATTGGTTGCCTCCCAACAGGCGCTAACGTTTAACGCCCCTAGCTAGGCACGATGATTTCAATGATTCTCACATAAAAGATAAGAATTGAAACATAAAGAGAGCATCATGAAGCATATTACTAACACATTTAAGTCTAACCCACTTCCTATGCATAGGGATTTTGTGAGCAAACAACTTATGGGAACAATAATCAACTAGCATAGGAAGGCAAAACAAGCATAACTTTAAAACTTTAAGCACATAGAGAGGAAACTTGATATTATTGCAATTCCTACAAGCATATATTCCTCCCTCCTAACAATTTTCAGTAGCATCATGAATGAATTCAACAATATAACCATCACATAAAGCATTCTTTTCATGATCTACAAGCATAGAATTTTTATTACTCTCCACATAAGCAAATTTCTTCTCATGAATAGTAGTGGGAGCAAACTCAACAAAAATAACTATCATGTGAAGCATAATCCAATTGAAAATTAAAATCATGATGATGAGTTTCATGGTTATCTTTATTATTTATAGCATATGTGTCATCACAATAATCATCATAAATAGGAGGCATGCTTTCATCATAATAAATTTGCTCATCAAAACTTGGGGGACTAAACATATCATCTTCATCAAACATATCATCCCCAAGCTTGTGGCTTTGCATATCATTAGCATCATGGGTATTCAAAGAATTCATACTAACAACATTGCAATCATGCTCATCATTCACATATTACATGCCAAGCATTCTATGTAATTCTTCTTCTAGCACTTGAGCACAACTTTCCTTCCCATCATTTTCACGAAAGACATTAAAAAGATGAAGCATATGTGGCAACCTTAATTCCATTTTTTGTAGTTTTATTTTATAGAATAAACTAGTGATAAAACAAGAAACAAAAAGATTCGAATGCAAGATCTAAAGATATACCTTCAAGCACTCACCTCCCCGGCAACGGGGCTAGAAAAGAGCTTGATGTCTACTACAGAACCTTCTTCTTGTAGACGTTGTTGGGCCTCCAAGTGCAGAGGTTTGTTGGACAGTAGCAAATTTCCCTCAAGTGGATGACCTAAGGTTTATCAATCCGTGGGAGGCATAGGATGAAGATGGTCTCTCTCAAACAACCTTGCAACCAAATAACAAAGAGTCTCTTGTATCCCCAACACACCCAATACAATGGTGAATTGTATAGGTGCACTAGTTCGGCGAAGATATGGTGATACAAGTGCAATATGGATGGTAGATATAGGTTTTTGTAATCTGAAAATATAAAAACAGCAAGGTAGCAAGTGGTAAAAGTGAGCGTAAATGGTATTGCAATGCTAGGAAACAAGGCCTAGGGTTCATACTTTCACTAGTGCAAGTTCTCTCAACAATAATAACATAATTAGATCATATAACAATCCCTCAACATGCAACAAAGAGTCACTCCAAAGTCACTAATAGTGGAGAACAAACGAAGAGATTATTGTAGGGTACGAAACCACCTCAAAGTTATCCTTTCCGATTGATCTATTCAAGAGTCCATAGTAAAATAACACGAATCTATTCTTTCTGTTCAATCTATCCTAGAGTCCGTACTAGAATAACACCTTAAGACACAAATCAACCAAAACCCTAATGTCACCTAGATACTCCAATGTCACCTCAATTATCCATGGGTATGATTATACGATATGCATCACACAATCTCAGATTCATCTATTCAACCAACACAAAGTACTTCAAAGAGTGCCCCAAAGTTTCTACCGGAGAGTCAAGACAAAAACGTGTGCCAACCCCTATGCATAGATTCCGAAGGTCACGGAACCCGCAAGTTGATCACCAAAACATACATCAAGTGAATCAATAGAATACCCCATTGTCACCACGGGTATCCCACGCAAGACATACATCAACTGTTCTTAAACCCTTAAAGACTCAATCCGATAAGATAACTTCAAAGGGAAAACTCAATCCATTACAAGAGAGTAGAGGGGGAGAAACATCATAAGATACAACTATAATAGCAAAGCTCGCGGTACATCAAGATCGTACCATCTCAAGAACGCGCGCGCGCGCGCGAGAGAGAGAGAGAGAGAGAGAGAGAGAGAGAGAGAGAGAGAGAGAGATTAAACACATAGCTACTGGCACATACCCTCGGCCCCGAGGGTGAACTACTCCCTCCTCGTCATGGAGATCGTCGGGATGATGAAGATGGCCACCGGTGATGGATCCCCCCTCCGGCAGGGTGCCGAAACAGGGTCCCGATTGGGTTTTGGTGGCTACAGAGGCTTGCAGCGGTGGAACTCCTGATCTATGGTACCCTCAGATGTTTTCAGGGTATATGAGTATATATAGGCGAAAGAAGTCGGTCAGGGGAGCCACGAGGGTGGGGACACACCTACCCCCTAGGCGCGTCTCCCTACCTCGTGGCAGCCTCGTTGCTTCCTTGACGTCCACTCCAAGTCTCCTGGATTGCTTTCGTTCCAAAAATGACTCTCCCGAAGGTTTCATTCTCTTTGGACTCCGTTTGATATTACTTTTCTGCGAAACACTAAAATAGGCAAAAAAACAGAAATTTGGACTGGGCCTCTGGTTAATAGGTTAGTCCCAAAAAACTATAAAAGTGCATAGTAAAGCCCATTAAACATCCAAAACAGATAACTTAATAGCATGGAACAATCAGAAATTATAGATACATTGGAGACGTATCAACTGGTCCATCGGTCTTTCTGCCACGATGAACCATGGCCCAATAATGAGCGGTAGTTGTTCACGCAGTCCCGTCTAAATCGTGTGCACATACGATGGCCATGCTGCAAAAATGACGGCTACATACGGGCGTGGTCTCGAACATGCACAGCGACGACATCCTGTTCTTCGGGCAGCCAACCGGCTGGGTCGGAGCAGAGAAACGGCATCCTGGTCATCAGGGGGCAACAAACTAAGAATGCGTCCTGTTCAATGGTCCAACCGGCTTGGATGAATCAGCCGAAACTGGGTCTTGCAAAATGGAGCAAGGCCTTCTGTTCGACAGTGTACGATCGAAATGGGGTCCTGTCCATTGGGAAGGGTCTGGCATACCGCAAAACAGAGAAAATGGATTTCTCTTCAAGTGCCTATGGTCGAAACTGGGTCCTGTTAATTGGCAGGGGTGTGGCGTACCACAAAAATGGAGGAAACGGACTTCTATTGGAGTGCCTATAGTCGAAACGGGATCATGTTCATCCACCGTCTACTACCTTGCTCCAGCCTCCACGGGCTACAGTTCGTCAACCTTTGACTTCCTCCGGCCTCCACATGTTACTGTTCATCCACCGCGTCTTCCTCCTGCCTCCACGGGTTACTGTTCCTCCATGGGCTACTGTTCATCTAGCCTCCATCGGCTACTGTTCAACCAGCCCTGTCGGATCTTGGGTTCCGGCAAAACCCTTAAGGTTTGAACTCTGGGGTGTGCACGAAGATCTTCTCCCTACCAAACCACGCCCACAACCTCGCCGCGATTCTAAGCTAGCACGATGAACAACACAAGAGACATGAGATTTATACAGGTTCGGGCCACCGTTGTAGTGCAATACCCTACTCCTGTGTGTGGTGTGGTGGATTACCTCTTGGGCTGATGACGAACAGTACAGAGGAAGAACAACCTCGCCAGGAGAGGTGTTCTTGTGGTGGTGGTGTGGATGAACCTCACTTCTTCCTTCTACTGTGGTGGCTATCTCTATTTATAGGGGCCCTGGTCCTCTTCCCAAATATTGAGCGGGAAGGGAGCCAACAATGGCCATTTTGAAAGGGGACAGCTAGTACAAGCTATCTTGACTAATGGTGGTCTTCAACTGCCAAAGGCGCTGGCGATGACGCTGTCTTGGGCTCCACGGTGACCTCCGTCCTGCTGCTCTGCTGGTCTTGGTCTCGTTGCACCGATATGGAAACCTTTGCTTGATGCCTCAGTACTCCGCGCCTGCGCTTGCCCCCTTTGCACCAAAGAGGAAACGAGGACACTGTGTAGGCTGGCTGTCAGGACCACGACTCAATGCCACATCGATCTAGCATGTAACACCTCATATCACTTTGCGGCCTCACGCATGGTATTCCCACGGGTGTCGCCTTACCTTTGCCCGGGACCGTTTGCGCCTTTTGGCACACGTATATGATAGTGTCGCCAGCATCCATATGATAAGGAGCCCGGGCTGACATGGCTAGTCGTAAACCCAAAGTGGCACAAACTTACAGGACAGCATCCATGACCCAAAGATCGAGCGTGTCGGTCATCGCCGCGAGTGAATCCGGGCTGTAGCACTGGCTAGCAGACTCGGTGAACTGGCTGTAGCTGGCTAACAGGACTCCGGTATTCATCGCGTGACATTTCCCGAAGCGACAGACACAGAACGAAGAAGGACACATGCGGCCAGCCTAAGTGTTCGGAGCGGTAGCAAGCTACCATGGCTCGGTGGAAACACTAGGAGACATTTCCCGGTAAGAGAGGCTACTAAGGATAAACAACTAGATAGTCAGATCCCACACATACCAAGCATTTCAATAACATACACACAATATGCTCGATATGTGCAAATACAACATGGCATCACAACATGACTCTACGACTCAAGTATTTATTCATTAGGCTCCGAGGAGCGAGATATTACAAACATGGGTCTCTCGACCCAGCATTCAGAGCATACAAGTCAAAGCACAAGCGGAAGCTCAACATGTCTGGGTACAGACATCTACAAATGAAAAAGGCTGAGGAGCCTGACTATCTACTAGATCCTGCCGAGGGCACAAGATCGTAGCTGAGGTAACAAGCTAAACGTTGAAGTCCACACGGTACTAGTAGTGAGACTGAGTCTCTCTGCAAAAACATAAAATAGGCAAACGTGAGTACAAATGTACCCAGCAAGACTTACATCAGAACTAACTACATATGCATCATTATCAACAAAGGGGATGGTGGGGTTTAACTGCAGCAAGCCAGCTTTGACTCGGTGGCTATCTGAACTACATTGCAAGTAACTCTTTTGAGGTGGCTTTACGAGTCCACATATTCACCATATCAATACACCACTATGGATCCGCCCCGTCTCCCCACGAGAACGCCATCCATAGCACTCACGCTTATCTTGCGCATTTTAGAGTATCCACTTTCACTTGTCTATGAACTATGCAAGGGTCCAAGTTTCCATATCCGAGGAATCCGGCTATTCAATAGATAATGATAACCTGCAGGGTGTACTTCTTCACACGCGCTCGCCACTTATCGCCTCAGACACGTCATGTACCTCGGCAACCTTCAAGCGGAAGCCGGGCGAGGAGTCGGCCACGGCCTACCTAAACACTCAAGTCTCTCGTCCAGGTTTATCACCTATTCGGGTTCCATCCGCAAGGAGATCCGGCCGGGGTGTCGCTCACGGCCCCAAACGATGTGAGCAGGGTTCCCAAGCCCACCTCGACGGGTAGATCTACGCTTGGTACACCGTGCCACGGTGCCTAGTCGTCCCAAGCCCACTGCACGGGTGCCACTTGGTAGACTACTGGCACTACCTAGAAACACCAGAAACTAGTTGCAACTCCTGGACAGAGAACAAGCGTGAATAAGAAGACGAGAGGGTCAATTAAGGATCCCAATGAGTGGTAGTAGCTGTTCATGGATCACAAACACGGAACTCAGTTCCTGAGGACGGCTGCAATGAGACAACCCACCATGTACTCCTACATGGCCTCTCACCGCTACCTTTACCAAATCGTGTTCACACATTTAGCTCTCAACAGTAGGACATGTTCACACACCTTCGATTCATTCCCGATGAATCAGACCTGACACAACTCTAAGCAATAGCAGGCATGACAAACAAGCATGAATGAGTAGGCACATCAGGGCTCAAGCAACTCCTACTCATGCTAGTGGGTTTCATCTATTTACTGTGGAATGACAGGTCATGCAGAGGATAAAGGGGTTCAACTACCGCAGCAAGTAACAGTTGTATCGTTGTTGTCCTAATGCAGTAAAAGAGAGCAGGAGCGAGAGAGTAGGATTGTATCGGAATGAACAAGGGGGTTTTGCTTGCCTGGCACTTCTGAAGATGATATAACTCTTCATCGGTGTCATCGAACTCATCGTCGGAACCACGTCTACTAAGAGGAGACAAATACCGGCAAACAAGGAAGAACACAATCAATGCAGTGCACAATATGATACATGATCATGACATGGCAATATGCTGTGATTTGAGCTAATGCAACTAGCAACAGATTAAATGAAGTTGGTTTGAATACAAGATTCAAATTCAAACTCCATATGTGATTATTCAAATGCCATTCATTTCATTTGTCCTAAACAGTAGTGATAAGTTGTTCTAACATGCATGAAAATGGTACAGATGGATAGATTGGATTTTTCTGATCATTTTTCATATATAATTTATTTCATTCTGAGCTACGGTTGAATTTCTATGATTTTTAGAAGTTTATACTATTTTCTGGAATTTCCTGTATTATTTAAAATCCAGAAATTCCTTTACTGGGTCAGCACTACGTCATGCTGACCTAAGCAAGTCAACAGCAGCGGTCTAGGTCAAACCTGACCAGTGGGGTCCACTGGTCAGTGACACGGTGCTGTTCAGAGTCAATGGCAGGTGGGGCTAGGTCAACGGCCACGTCAGCTGGGTCAACACTGACGTGTGGGTCCAGTCAATGGCCACGTCAGCTTGGTCAAAGCTGACTCGTGGGCCCGCTGTGATTAGTTAAACTTTAACAGAAAAAATAAACTAGGTTTAGTTAGGAAGTGGGACCCAGCTGTCAGTGGCTGTGGGTTCTACTAAACGTGGTTAGTCCCTAAGCTAATGACGCCACGTCGGCACACCGGAGAATGGCCGGCGGCGACCAAAACCGTGGCGGAAACTCGCCGGACTTAAGCTACAGGCGGCGGCTGGACTCGCGGAGACCACCGGGGCGTAGCCCGTGCTCTCGCGCATCCAGAGGAGCAGGTAGGTGGCCGCGGGGGCGCCGGAGCTCGCCGGAACGAAGCTCGCAGCGGTGGCTGGGGTTCGGCGAGGTCGGGATTGGTGCTACGGTGCACGGCACCAGGATCTGGTGAGTGTGCTCGGCTCCTGGGAGTGTGCTGAGCGTGCTGATGGGCCCGGGCGCGAACGGCAGCAGCTGTGGCCGCGGCGGCGCCATAGCCGGCGGCGAGGAGCGCTCGGCAAGGCGGCTAGGGCGGTTAGGGGAGGCAAACGAGCAGGGGGTGAGGG
Organism: Aegilops speltoides; assembly: GCA_021437245.1. Lineage (NCBI taxonomy): Eukaryota > Viridiplantae > Streptophyta > Magnoliopsida > Poales > Poaceae > Aegilops > Aegilops speltoides. The sequence continues at coordinate 395,570,276 of CM038142.1, read as the reverse complement.
AAAAAGGGTCGTGGCCTCACAGCGGTTGAAGTGGTCTCTGGAGCGGCCTCGGGGAAGGCCGGACGGCGACGAATCGAGGGTGAGGTTGCCGGCGGCCGAAGGTTGAAGACGAGCTCGAGGGCGATGCTGCAGGGCCTCTGGCGGGACGTGGCTCGGTGAGGGGGTCGAGGGCGACGTCGCGGAGCTCGTGGGCACAACAGAGGGGCGAGGGGATAGCGGTGGCCGTGGTGGTGCGAACGGCGGCGGCGGCTGCGCTCGGGTTCGGGCGACAGAGAGGGAGCAGAGGGGCGGGGGCCTCGGGGAAGAGTGAGAGGGGTCCGAGGGGGTGGCGTGGCGCTGCGGGAGACGTCCCGGGGGAGGAGAAGGCAGCCAGGCAGGGAGGAGCTGGCCTCGTCGGCCGCGCGCGTGCGAGCACGCAGCTGCTCCTACTAGCAAGAGGAAGACGACAGGAGGGAAAGCGGTGGTGGGCTGGGCCAGCCACTTGGGCTGCCAGGCTGAACAGGTAAGCGGCCCAGGTAGTATACTCTCTCTCTCTATTTCCTATTTAATTTACTGATTTCTATTTTGCAGGTTTGTTTTGAATTTGGTTTTGAAACCAATTCAATTTATTTTGCTTCTGACAATATTTTTAGGAGCTAAAAGAATTAAAACAATGCTCCACAAAATATTTCAGAAGTATTGGACCTATATTAGTTTAACAGTAGATATAAGTCCAATTCAAATAGCTATTGATTTAATTCAAATACCCAAAATAAATGTTTCTGAGATACCAAAAATATTGGTTTGGATTTTACCTCTTGCCAATATTTCCAGAGGATAACAAGAACATTTTCTTGGACTTATTTGAAGCAATTTTTATCTTGATCATTTTTTTAAAGGATTCTGAGGCTTTGAGAATTCCTCAATTCAAATTTCATTTGAATTTAAACATGATGCAGCAACCAAGCTAGTCCAAGGCCAGGGTAAAGCTAGGGATGTGACACTGGCACCCGCCTGGTCTTGATCGTCATGGCTTGTGTCACGAGCACCTCGCGAGGTACCCCTTGCCTTGATCTCTCCACCTCCTCGCGAGCCGGCCTAGGGAGGCCGCCCCTGAGGAGGCCTTGTGTCATCCGCCCCGCGAGGCTTGGCCCCTCGCAAGGGTCTTGAGCTTGGGTTGATGAAGATGGTCCGTACTGGGCCACTGCTGAGCCACGCTGCAGGCCGTAGGCAGGCAAGTCTGGAAACCCCCGTTCCCAGAATGCCGACAGTAGCCCATGGGCCCAAGGCGCGCTCGGACTTGGCTTAGCAGCGAAGCCAAAGGGCAAGTGCGGAGCACCACGGGCCCCAATAGCCTGCGGCCTTGGTTGACGCGTGGCGACTGATTGGACGTGTACGTCTCCGCTTCCTCATGCTCCCCCAATATCCGCCTGGCTAGGCGGCCATGAAGCTTTACACAGTTATTTCCTCTTTGCTGCCCATGTGCTTCCTAGTCCCCTTTCTTCTTCGAACCTCTGTTTTCACTTCCAATCTGACTTGAGCTCTGCCCCCTCCATCACCATGGCGCCAACTAAGCGAGAGAAAGGGAAGAAGCCCGTGCCCTCGTCCAGCTCGCCTCCAGCAATCGAGCCCGCCGTCGGCCGATTGCTGGTGCTCAATCTGGAAGCCTTGGACAAGGTCCGCTCCGCACTCACCTCCAGCTTCAACGAGTGCGGAAAGACGACGGCTTGGCCTGCGTCCCATGCCTCCATCGACAGGATCGACACAAAGGTTCGATTCTTCGTTGATGCCCTGTGGGTTGGCCTGGTTCCTCCTTTCTTCGCCTTTTTCAGTGCGGTGCTTTCCCACTATCAGATCCATATGATGCATCTTGATCCTCAATCTGTTACCCTTCTGGTTGTCTTCGCCTTTGTCAGCAAAGCGATGGTGGGCATTGCTCCTTCCATTGCCCTCTTGCGCCACTTCTTCTCCTTGCGCCTGATCGACCCATTGCAGTGCTCGGGGTGCGTGAGCTTCCAGGCCGTGGCAGAGTCGACCGCCTCGGGGATTGATTTTGGTCTTCCACCTTCCACGAGCGGGTTCCGGATGCGGTGGTTGTATGTGGATGTTGGAGTGCCCAGCCCCCTGCTCTCGCATCCAACATTGCCTGCTATCCCCAATCCGGGCTGGGGCCATGAGAGGCTCATGAGCCCCCGACACTCCTTCGTTTGGCGCCGACTGGGGAGGTTGAGAGAGCTCGGTGTGACTGCCCCCCGGGTGGTGAAGGAGTTCCTCCAGTGTCGCATTGCTCCTCTCCAGCGCCATTCCCGACCGATATGGGCCCTGACCGGATACCAAGACCGCATGAGGCTCCATGAGACAGAGCTGGCGTCCGAAACGTTGAAGAAGGTGCTAGAGGTCTTGACGGGCGACCCTTCGTCGGGCGATATCCGGCACGGGGGCAGCCTCATGTATCTCTGCTCGGGCGGGGCCGAGTTCGTGAGACAGATGCCTCACTTTGATGAATGGGGGTTGCACCCGGTTGGCCTTGTGGTGCCTCACGAGAATCCCATCACCGTGGCTCCCTTCCCCGTCGCCAACACCGATCTTGCCTCAGGAGCGGGTGCAGGGAGGCAAGCATCGCTTGAAGCTGGAGGCTCTGGTTTCGTGGTGCTGACATCGCACGGGGCCCCCGAGGCGTCATCCTCCGGAGCTTGTGAATCCCGCCCTGTGGCGGTTGTCGATGGGGGGACGCGACCCGCGACTCCTGAGGCCGGAGCCCCCGAGGCCTCGGGAGGTCATCAGGAAGTGGTGCCTGATCGCTCCTCCCAGCTTGGCGCCCGTGAGGTTGGATGCCTGAGTGCTTCTTCATCCGCGCCGCGTGCTGGTCCTCATGTTGAGCGCTTGGGTCGGTTCCGCGTGGACTTCGATGCCCTCCGCAAGAGGAAGGAGTCTTCGCGTGGCGGTGGGCACCCCTTCCGCCCGTTGAAGCATAGGAAGTACTTCGCCATAGATGAGTAAGTACCTCATTCTTGTAATTCCTCAATCGCTGCTCCCTTTCCTGACTGTGGCCCTTCAGGATCCCTCCTGCAAAGCCTGCGGAGCCTGCCAAGAAGCAACTTCCTCCGGCCTCGCCTCCATCGCTGGCCTTGAGCGTCCCGAGCTTGCGTGCTGCCCCTGACGCGAGTTCGGCCGGAGAAGTAGGCCGGCCCGCAGGGTGCCTTGAGCCTGTGCCCTTGCCTCCTTTCCTTCACAACCTCGCCCGGGGCATGACCGACCTGCCTAGGGCTCCTCCGTTGATCATGGACGGTGAATGGTTGAAGTTAGTCCTTGGCTCTTCTTCTGGGGATGGATCTGTGCCGCCCAGGGTCCCTTGCAGAGCCTGTCCAGCAATCGTGGGGACGCCAGCCCCCAGCCCCCTGCCGAGAGGGGGCGTTCCGCTTCAGGGCCCACCGCCAACACCGGCGGCGGAGGACGACATCGACGACGTGCTCATGCGAGCACGGGAGCGCAGCGTCGCTCGCCAAGAGTTCCTCCGGAAGGCGATGGACGCGATGGGCTAGCTTGGTGGAGAACTCGTGGACGCGGATGCGTGTCTTGAAGCTGAAGGCCTTCGGCTGATTGAGGAGAGGCGCAAGCTAAAGGTGCAGTCAACCTCACGCGTCAGCAGTGGGAGCTTGACAACGCGAAGGCTGAAGCATCCCTTGCAGCCTCGCGAAAGGCCTACTCCTGAGCTATTGAGGAGGCTCGGGAAGCAGACCAACGGCGCGAGGTCGCAAAGAAGCGCGCATGGGAGCTCCAAGCCTGGACCGCTTCCCTAGAGCAGTAGGTGGAGCTGCGTCAGGCCGCCCTTGCATCGCTGAAGGGGATGCCCGTCGAGGAGGAGGAGCTCCGGAGGCGTGAGGAAGCGCTGACGCTGGAGGCCGCCGAGTGCAACCTCGACCTTGAACGGTTGGAGACGAGGGAGCGCCAGGTTACCAAGGCGGAGGACGATGTTGGCGCGCGGGAGGCTCGAATCCAGGAAGAGGTCGACCGCCGCGTGGCGGAAGTTCGCGTGGATCTTGTGCGCGAGTATGACCAGAGGCTGGAGGTGATTGAAGCTGAGGCTGCGGGCAGGACTGCCGCCCTCACGCCCAAGCTGCCCGAAGCGATGCAGCGCACGGAGGCCAGCGCAGCCGCCCTGGTCTCGGCGCATACTGAGTTGGCCTCCTCCCGTGCCGAGCTGCTTCTTCTTCAATGGCGGGTCGACGATGTTGAGTCCATTGCACGGCAGAACAGAGAAGAAACTCTCCAGCAGCAGACGCTGGAGCACATGCATGGCCCCATGCTCTAAGAGCTCAGGGACAGGGCGGCCAACACGGCCCTAGGCAATATCTGTGATGCGAACGCTCCGCACTCTCACGTGACCAACTATGTCGGCCATCTCCAGTTCTTCACTGACGTGGTGACGCATCTGGAAAATCGCTCCGAGAGAGCTTGCCAGCTTGTTGAGGAGAGGAGCCGCAACCTGCTCGGGCGTGCGTTCTCCCGCGTCTTCAGCCATCTTCAGGACAGAGATCCCCACTTCGACTTTGACGCCGGCATTGCTCTGGTGCCCATGGCCATTCGAGGCGACCTGGCGCGGTGGGTAGAGGACAACATGGATGCACTTGTTAGGGCCTTCTCTTTTGTTGATGACAGGGTGATAGTCGTCGCTGATGAAGGTGATGTGGTGAATGGCGGTGAAGATGGCGCCGATGACGGCGATGGCGATGCCAGGGACGGCGCCAGTGATGCCTCTGGAGGCGACCAAGAGGATGTGGTGAGCGATATGTCTAACTGATCCTGTGTCTCCCTGCTGTTTATCCTACACACAAAAGGCTCGAGCACAGCCCTGAAGGTTGTAAGAGCATTTTTGGGAGGGGAAGCCCCTCATGTAAAAAGTTTGTTGTCCGCATATTTTAGGAGTGACGCCGAATGCGCGCCTGCATGATGTTATGGGCCCTGGAATGAGTTAGCTGCTGCAATTTACCTTTAGCCCGGGCAAGCCTTGAGTAGGCTTGCGAGGCCGTGATCCTCCGAGGGTCCTCTAGGGGACCTGTTGACCATGTGGTGAGAGCCTCGCGAGAGCGAGTGCTGGCCGCAGGACGGCATGCGCGCGTGCACTGATCCCAGCCTTGCCCGCAAGAGGCTCGCGAGGGGGAGGCAGCTGGTGCAAACTCCGGACTAGGGCAGAAACCAGAATGCAAGAGAACACACGAATGAGACAAGACACCCCTCCCCACACACACGCAAATGCAAATTCAATTTCGACTTAAATCCGAAGCAAGGAAGCTCGACCACAGAAAAGGAGGCAAAAAGCAAAAGGCCGCGTCCGGCACCTAGTCTAGTCTTTGACGTCTTCTCACCAGTGCAGAGCTAAGTGCTGCCACTGGGCATGGGAGGGAGCCCCCGAGGCCCGAGGGCGGCTGTCTGGAGACTCCGGGGCGTGTACAACCCCAACTCATTATTATGTGAGAGTGTCACGGGCGGCGAGCTTCACAGGCACTGGGCCTTCTTCACAGGTACCGGCCTTGCTTCATATCGCCAGATGAGGGCCCCGCCTTGCGCCACCCTCGATAACCATTGATAGCGACTGGAAACCAAGGATGACGCCAATGGGGTAAAGGGGACGCCAGCGGTTCCCCGGACGACCACGGGTCCTCTGCTGGGGGCAGGCTTTGCAGCACCTCCCCGAAAGAGGGCCTACCTTCGGGAAACACCTTGCTCCGTGCACCGTGGGAAGGGGCCTGGCTCCCGACCCCTCTCCAGCAGCCCCCAGTGTGCTCCTCCTGGTGGAAGGGAGGCTGCCGAGCTGGGGCAGCCTTCCGCTACAGTGACCTGAACTTCCTGCGACCCATGGTTAGCATAAGCTTGCTCCCGAGGAATTAGCGGTACCCAATAGGTGTTGCTGCTAGCGCGGTTGGTGAGGCTTCCTTGAGGCTCCTGAAAAGGCTCGGCTTCTGGCGTCTCTTCCTCCCAGCCTGGCCCAAGGAACGAGCCATGGTCGTCCTCCAGTGCGTATTACCGGTCCACCATATGGGGCACGTAAGCCTCTGAGGTCGCCGCCCCGAAGGCTTCGCCATAGTGCGCCATGCTCCATGCAGCTTGGCCCAGCACACCGTCTTGGGGGTGATAGGGCAGCAGCCTGCCTGGGCCGTAGGCGGCAATGTGCATGCCCTCGCTCACTGGGGGTGGTGCTGGTGCAGCCTGACGCCCGGAGTTGATGGTTGAGATGGTGTTGATGAAGCCTTGGGGCACGCCTGAGGGCGCGCGGGCGCAGATGGGCCCGCCGCATGATCCGCACGGGGCCTAGGGTGGAAGCTAGACGCAGAAGGGAGGCGCCCCCGAAGCTGCGGCATCCAGGAGCTCGGCAACGCACTCCAACAGCACGTCTCTACCGCTCTCTTGCAACCTGCACCACAGCAGCTCCCGAGCCACCGTGAGCGCGGCCCTCGTGTTTGCTTGTTCCTGCCGGGTGTGCGACGCCGCAGCCGTGGCATGGTTTGAGGCCCTTGCTGCTGATCGCACCTGCCGCGGAGTGAGGGCAGGTGGCGCTTGACCGCATCGCCCGCGCCCTACAGCATTCTGCGGAGCGCGAGCTACCTGAGGCGCGGGGTTGAGGTCACCTTGGGCAGGCGGCGCGGAATGGCAGGCCATGCCGCCCAGCGGTCGGCGTTGGCCGTCGGGTCGCCGGACATGGATGCGACGAAGCAGTGGAACGCAGATCGGCGGAAAGAGGATTTCGGCGCACCCCTACCTGGCGCGCCAAATGTCGGATATCGTGTTCCGACAAAACCCTTAAGGTTTGAACTCTGGGGTGCGCACGGAGATTTTCTCCCTACCAAACCACGCCCACAACCTCGCCGCGATTCTAAGCTAGCACGATGAACAACACAAGAGACACGAGATTTATACAGGTTCGGGCCACCGTTGTGGTGCAATACCCTACTCATGTGTGTGGTGTGGTGGATTGCCTCTTGGGCTGATGACGAACAGTACAGAGGAAGAACAACCTCGCCAGGAGAGGTGTTCTTGTGGTGGTGGTGTGGATGAACCTCACTTCTTCCTTCTACTATGGTGGCTATCTCTATTTATAGAGGCCCTAGTCCTCTTCCCAAATATTGAGCGGGAAGGGAGCCAACAACGGCCATTTTGAAAGGGGACAGCTAGTACAAGATATCCTGACTAAAGGTGGTCTTCGACTGCCAAAGGCGCTGGCGATGACACTGTCTTGGGCTCCACGGTGACCTCCGTCCTGCCACTCTGCTAGTCTTGGTCTCATTGCACCGATATGGAAACCTTTGCTTGATGCCTCGGTACTCCGCGCCTGCGCTTGCCCCCTTTGCACCAAAGAGGAAACGAGGACACTGCGCAGGCTGGCGCCCGCCTGGTCTTAATCGTCATGGCTTGCGTCATGAGCACCTCGCGAGGTACCCCTTGCCTTGATCTCTCCGCCTCCTCACGAGCCGGCCTGGTGAGGCCGCCCCTGAGGAGGCCTTGTGTCGTCCGCCCCGCGAGGCTTGGCCCCTCGCAAGGGTCTTGAGCTTGGTTTGATGAAGACGGGTCGTACTGGGCCACTGTTGAGCCACACTGCAGGCTGCAGGCAGGCAAGTCTGGGGACCCCCATTCCCAGAATGCCGACAAGCCCTCCACGGGGTCCTATTCATCCACCCCAATCGGCTTGGGTGTGGCGGCCTCCTTGGGGTCCTGTTCATCCAGCAGTAATGGCTGATCCTTTCTTTATGTACTGTATCTGCGTCAGTATTTTCCCCAAGGAGTAAGGGATGATGCAGTACAGCGAAGGTAGGTATTTCCCTCAGTTATGAAACCAAGGTTATCGAACCAGTAGGAGAACCAAGTAACACTATGTAAATGGTACCTGCACACAAAGAACAAATACTTGCAACCCGACGCAAATGAGGGGTTGTCAATCCCTCTCAGGTAAAAGATTGGTAAAGTAATAGATTGGTAGATGCAAATAGAATAAAGGCAAATAAAATTCAGCTAGACATTTTTGAGTTTTTGATAATATAGATCTGAAAATAAAAGATGCAAATAAATAAAAAGGCAAATAGCAATATAGATCTGAATATAGATGATGAAAAAATAGACCCAGAGGCCGTAGATTTCACTAGTGGCTTCTCTCAAGAAAATAGCATGCTGGGTAAACAAATTACTTTTGGGCAATTGATAAAACATCAAATAATTATGACAATATCCAGGCAATGATCATTACATAGGCATCACGTCCAAGATTAGTAGACTGACTCCTGCCTGCATCTACTACTATTACTCCACATATCGACCGCTATCCAGCATGCATCTAGTGTATTAAGTTCATGGAGAAATGGAGTAATGCAATAAGAATGATGACATGATGTAGACAAGATCTATTCATGTAGGAATAGACCCCATCTTGTTACCCTTAATAGCAATGATCAATACGTGTCTTGTCTCCCCTTCTGTCATTGGGAAAGAACACTGCACGATCAAACCCATCACAAAGCACCTCTTCCGATGGCAAGAAAAATTGATCTAGTTGGCCTAACTAAACCAAAGATTCGAAGAAGAAATACGAGGCTATAAGTAATCATGCATATAAGAGATCAAAGAAACTCAAATAACTTTCATGGATAAAAAGATCTGATCATAAACTCAAAGTTCATTGGATCCCAACAAACACACCACAAAAAGTGTTACATCAAATAGATCTCCAAGAGACCATTGTATTGAGAATCAGAGAGAGAGAGAGAGAGAGAGAGAGAGAGAGGAAGCCATCTAGCTACTAACTACGGACCCGTAGGTCTACAATAAACTACTCGCACATCATCGGAGAGGCACCAAGGATGATAAACCCCTCTGTGATGGTGTCTAGATTGGGTCTGGTGGTTCTGGACCTTGCGGCGACTAGAATTGTGTTTCATCGACTCCCCTAGGGTTTTTGGATTTCCAGGGTATTTATAGAGCAAAGAGGCGATGCAGGAGGCGGCCGAGGTGGGCACAACCCACCTGGGCGCGCCTGGGCCCCCAGGCGCCTCTGGTGGGTTGTGCTCCCCTCGGAGCCCCCCTCTTGTACTTGTTTGGCCCAACAGGCAGTACTGCAGGTTTGTCCAAACGTGACAGTCTAATCAGAGACCCTTTGACGAAACTGTGTGCGATGCATTAATCACAAATGATGATGTATAAAAACCGTTAAAAAAGATGCAAAACATTTGCGATGGTGGATACATCAAACACGGTTCAGATTTTAGATGTGTGTGCAATGCATGGCAAACAGTTGATCTAGAAGAACTCTTTGCGATGAGGCAGAACAACAGAAACGGGCAGCCAGATGAGGGTGTGTGCGACATATGGCATATAGTTCACTAGGATGAATTGTGCGTGATTAGGAAACACAATAGAAACGGTCAGCCAGATCAAGGTGTGTGCTATGGAGGGCATATAGTTTACTCGGGATGAACTGTTTGCAATGAGCCAACACAACAAAAATAGTTCAACTGAACAAGATGTGTGTGATACGCGGCAAACAGGTCCGTAATTAGAAATGTGTGCGAAGACCAATAATAACACAGACGATTGCTGCTAATAAGCCGTGTGATTTGCTCTGTCTACAGAAGAATAACACACACACACACACACACACACACACACACACACACACACATATATATATATATATATATATATATATATATATATATATTATATACACTAGACAATTTCCCGCGCGTTGCTGCGGGAATTGGTGGCAATATGTTTAGATGATACTTGGTTGAATGCAACATTGATATTTCGATTAACAATATAAGCATGAAAATACAAATATAAGATATTTATTGTACTTTATTCGTTTATTGTTGCAAAGTCCTGTAAATAAGTAGCATAATGTTGGTTTATAGTTCGTTGGAGTCGTCCACGCGGTTGTCTTCTTCGTCGAGGAGAATTTGGACATGTTTAATTCCGTTCTTCATTTGGTGGACCTGAATGGATGTTCCTAGAGTAGCTTTGTGATGTTGTCTTCACATGTGTCCTCTTTCAAAGTGATCCAGTAAATGGGTAGCTATTTGAGGACTCTCTTTTATTTAAAAACTTTCAGATCTAAGTATTTTATCAAAATAGCAATCAAAACAAAATAAAATGACATTCTAAGAATAGCACACATCATTTGAAGAAGCAAAAACTTAGGCTCAACCGAAGCTAACCGATAATTGTTGATGAAGAAAGGTGGGATGCCTACCGGGGCATCCCCAAGCTTAGATGCTTGAGCCTTCTTAGAATATTAACTTGGGATGCCTTGGGCATCCCGAAGCTTGAGATCTTTTGTCTTCTTCATTCTTCTCATACCATGGTTTCCCTAAATCTTAAAAACTTCATCCACACAAAACTCAACAACAACTCGTAAGATACGTTAGTATAAATCAATGCAACACCTTATCATTCTCTACTGTAGCAAATCACTAAAATTATTATCAACATTGCATACTAAATTCCTCTGCATATTTAGTACTCCTATCCTCAAATAGAATCATTAAACAAGCAAACATATGCAATCACTGCAAACATAACAGCAAACTGTCTAAACAAAACAATTTGTAAAGGATGCAGTAAGATCCATACTTATCTAACTTAAAAAAATCTAAAAATTTACCACACTGTAGAAAATTCATCATAGCTTATTGTTGGTGTCAAAACCGGCGGATCTCGGGTAGGGGGTCCCGAACTGTGTGTCTAGGCGGATGGTAACAGGAGACAAGGGACACGATGTTTTTACCCAGGTTCGGGCCCTCTCCATGGAGGTAAAACCCTACTCCTGCTTGATTGATATTGATGATATGGGTAGTACAAGAGTGGATCTACCACGAGATCAAGCAGGCTAAACCCTAGAAGCTAGCCTATGGTATGATTGTTGTAATGGTTGTTCGTCCTATGGACTAAAACCCTCTGATTTATATAGACACCGGAGAGGGCTAGGGTTACACAGAGTCGGTTACAATGGTAGGAGATCTACATATCCGTATTGCCAAGCTTGCCTTCATGCCAAGGAAAGTCCCATCCGGACACGGGACGAAGTCTTGTATCTTCATAGTCTTGGAGTCCGCCCGACGATGATAGTCCGGCTATCCGGACACCCCCTAGTCCAGGACTCCCTCAGTAGCCCCTGAACCAGGCTTCAATGACGACGAGTCCGGCGCGCATATTGTCTTCGGCATTGCAAGGCGGGTTCCTCCTCCGAATAATTCATAGAAGATTGTGAACACCAGGATAGTGTCCGGCTCTGCAAAATAAATTCCACATACCACCGTAGAGAGAATATTATGTACACAAGTTCAATCTGGCGGCGTATTTTGTGACGTGGACGTCACACCACTACCAAGCCTTTACTTGAATCGTTTTATTATATCACCTCGGTAGCGTTTAGCGGCAGTTTCCTTGGCACGTCTTGTCGAGCAGGATCGTGTTCCCCTTATTCAGGATTCCCATCAATACGGACGTGGGTAACCCAACCGCGCCACTGATTGTGGCGCTTGGGAGATAAGCGAGTTTTACCAGGCCGGGGGGACGCATAGTCTTTGTCTGTCCATATATAAGGGGATAAGGATCCACCTTTTTTACCTATGCCTTCTTCCTCCTTTGCTTATCCATCTCCGCGCACTCGAGCTCCAGCGCCCAAGTCCGCACATCTCGCCTCAACCTTCCCCAGCCATATCCGGAGCGGGAGGCAAGTGGATGGCCTCTTCCGTCACGGAGGGGCACATCGAGAAGCTGCGCGGTGCCAGATACCTGTGCAGCAACATCGCGCACCGGCTGCCTGACGAGGGGCAGCTCATCCCCACCCCCAGGCCCCATGAGAGGGTCGTATTTCTTCCCCACTTCCTCCGCAGACTGGGATTCCCACTTCACCCCTTCGTCCGGGGGCTCATGTACTACTACGGCCTGGACTTCCATGATCTGGCGCCAAACTTCATCCTCAACATCTCGGCGTTTATCGTCGTGTGCGAGGCTTTCCTCTGCATCCAGCCCCACTTCGGCTTGTGGCTAAAGACCTTCAATGTCAAGCCGAAGGTGGTGAAGGGCATCCAAGCGGAGTGCGGAGGCGCCATGGTGGGAAAAATGCCCAACGTCATTTGGCTCGAGGGTGCCTTTGTGGAGTCCATCAAAGGGTGGCAATCGGGGTGGTTCTACATCACCGAGCCGCGTGACCCTAAATGGGCAGCGGCTCCCGAGTTCAGATCTGGTACCCCCATGCAGCTCACCTCCTGGAAAGATAAGGGCTTGCTATGGGGTATTTCGGAGGAGCTGACCGGACTTGATCTGTCTCTGACCACAGTGAACAAGAAGCTTAAGCTTGTCAACGTGATCCAGGTCATGCTCGTCCGCCGGATTCTCCCCTGCCAGCAACGGGCCTTCGATTTATGGGAGTTTAATCCGGCACAGCACCGGACTTTGACCGGGCTCTTCGACATGACATACGAAGCTGCCTGGAGGGTGCTGCTCAAGGGCGGAGAAGCCCCCGCATCCGCAACTGAAGATCGCGGATTCAGCACGCAGCGCCCGGCCGGCGAGGTAAGCTATGTTATCCTTTATGGGACACTCATTTCTTTCATAGTTTGACTCTATGTAGGATCTAAAACTCCCAATGCCTTTAACAGGACTGGCAGAAGACGTCCGGACAGGTTAACTGTCCGGCCCCTCTTCCTGAAGACCCAGAGGACACCCGTTTGACGGGGCTGTTGGTCCCGACACTTTATGTGGTGCCGGAGAAGAAGGCCAAGAAGAAGGCCACGGGAACCCGAAGGAGTTCCCGGCGCCAGGTGGTATCGGACTCATCATCCGATGACTCCGAGGCGGACTCCTCCCCCGAGGAGGAGGAGAAAGAGGCCTCTCCCCCAGCGGGGGGAGAGAAGAAGAGGAAGGCCTCCCCAACGAGGGCGGCCGAAGGGTCCAAGAAAGGACGGACCCTTCCTCCGGACTGCTCCGCCAACGCCGACGATGGCAACGAGGAGTGGCCCTCAAGGGCCAAGCCCCTGGCAAGATCGTAAGTGTCTGAATTCCTGGATGATTTATAATTTCTCTTTTTGCCACGTGGTGTCCTTCTAATGCCGCATACGACCTGTAGTCCGGCCGAGGATGATCTTCCCGCTTCGTCGAGCGGGTCCTTGGCTCCGTCGGATATGGATTCCCTTCCGACCGCCTCCACCCCTCGTGACGCTGATGACGCCGAGGTGGGATCCCAGGAGGGGACCCACCAGGAGGGGGAGGCTCCGTTGGTGCCGCAAGGCAACCTCCCGGACTTCGCACCGGACTCCGACTTTGGAACCAAAGCGGTGGTTCCGAGTCCGGCAGCGGCCCTTCGTAAGAAGGGCAAGACCGTGACACCGGGCGGCCTCCGTCAACCGGGCGCCGGATAACTTGTTGAGGCGCTCAACGGCGCTTCCATCGAGGAAGAACACCGCACTATCATGAGTGCGGTGATTCAAGGTTCACTTCGCCAAGAGTGGGCTGACCGAAGCCTCGCAGCAACCTTCTAACGAGCTTTGAGGTAAGAATTTTAAGACATGTAATATAATACCGCATAGACAGTAGCCCTCGATGCTCGGTTCGGTGTTGGGAAGAAAAACGGATGAGGATCTTATAAAGATATCGCAGGAGTTCTAAAAATATGTCAATATGGGTTTGCAGTGCGCTGCTAACCTCTGCCAAGACTTGACTGCGGAGGTCGATGCTTTGAAGCGAACCTCGGCGGTCCGAGAGCGAGCTCGGTCGTGCAAGAAGCAGCTCGAGGACAATGAAGGTGACTAACACCGTATTAAATTTGTACCTTACAGAAAAGGATTTTGGTTGCAAGAAAAATAACAAGGATAACATGGGTACTCCAGGGGCCACGAACGAGGTGGTGACCCTGAAGGAGGCCGTGTCCGCGTCAACGCATGCGCCATGAAGCAGCTGAGCGAGAGAAGCAGGAGGCGCGGGTGGCGGAGGTGCGGCAAGAGCTCCAGGCTCTCGTGGAAAAGCATGAGAGTCTGGAGCGCGACTCGAAGACTCGAGAGTCTGAGCTTGCCTCGGCTCTTGAGAGTGCCAAAGCCGCTAAGGCCGAAGCCCATAAGGCCCTCCAAGAGATTGAGGCGGTGAAGAAAATAGCGGCGGGTAAGGCATTTTTCATGCAAAGCAAGCATGTGAATGTGAGTTACCTGATACTTACCCGAATTCGGAGCTCTCCAGGAGCGTTTGCAGATCTGCCTCGCGGCGTGTCCAATGCTGCCGCATTCTATCGGGCCGAGGAGGGGAGCTCGACAGAGAAGGTCTTCGGTATCGGTATCTTTGAGGCGGATATCCGGTGCTTTTAGCGACCAGTGAAGCAGCTGGTCGAGCTCCACAAGGTAGCCGAACAAGCCATGAAGGGCCTCATAGTTGGTTGTGGCCCAAGGAGGCCATGCACGGGAGCTACTTACACTGGTCGGCTGGTGGATCGTGTCCCTAGGTGGAAGTCGTCAAGCACTCCACTTTGCATTGAAGGTGCCGTCGGGCCCTTGCCAGGCAAAAGTGCATTAGGGCAGGGATGGACGATGAGAAGCTTCGACGACGCGCACGCCGGAGGGCAAGGAGTATCGCACGCCCGAAATGTATCATAAGAGTGTCCTGAAGGGAGCCCGCAAGATTGCGGATGAGTGCTCCAAGGATGTAATATTTGAGTAGAATCGCATTATATTATCCTGTGCGCTGAAAACTGTGTTCATATGCGCTAAGCAACACTTATTAATTTAAAATATTACCTTCTGTGCGGCCGTTTATCAAATCTGAGAGATGGCAAGTCGTCGGCTTCAGCCCCCATGCCACTAGTGCTCGGGTGTTCGGGATAAACTTGAGCACTCTTGTTCCCATGTTTGGGTCCATCTAGGGAGGCGCTCAACACAACGAACGAGGCAACCGGACTTATAACGCTTGAACACTCTCACTTAGCCATAGAATTCTATAATTTTAAATTTCGGCGAAGCCCCTAGTGTTCGGAAGACCGAGTTCGGGGCGCTATCCACGCCTGGGCCGGACAAAGCCGGTTCCTCGCTCTAAGCGGCATAAGTCTTTAGGGACTCGAAAAAAACCTCTCGAACAGCGACCAGCTCTCGCCTTATCATGACGGTCAGTTTTAGCTTTCTCCACTCGCCCAACTCAACCGGGGTGCAATCGCAGTGGTTCTCCCAGTGCTACCTTAGCCGATAAAACGGAACATAAGGTACCAAAACATGGGAGCCGGGCAAACCCAACTATTGACCCAAGACATGATTCGGAGCTGATGCATATAATGCTATAAGTTCGGGGTGCCGCACTTGTTAAAGTGTTCGGACTTATCACACCATAATACGGGGAACTTAAGCCCCTAGTGTATTCGGCCGTACCAAAGTGTACGGGTGCAACATGTCATAAACGAACATATATAAGAAAGAAATGCAATTATAAGCAAAAAGTGATGCATTGTTTATTCTAGAAGTACTGCCATGAATGCAGAGCGATACAAATAGTGCGGTAAGCAAGGGATTGGACTATTAAACATGTCCCCCTCCAGGGGTAGGCTGCGGAATGGTGTATTAAACAGATTTAATGCTCGTAATGGAGACCACCTAAGTGTTCGTCGTAGCCTTTCTCCTTCCCTGGCTGTTGCATCGTGAGTTCTGCAGGCCTACTGTCAGACAGGGCCTCTGGTGAACGGGGTCCTGTGGGTAAGAAAAAAGAAAAAGGAAAAGACCGACATACTTGGGAGCTCCTGGTGTGGTTAAGCCGCACTCTGGGCCTGTCGTGGTCGTGCCCCTCCCCCTATGCCCATGGTATCTCCAGAGCGTAATGATGTACGCGAAGGACTGGTCTTGCAATTATGCAAGGGCTGGGGTTGGGGCCGCATTGCTACGCGTGCTCGAAACGTGCCAGGTGGTCTTGTTGTATGTTACTCCGGGCGCATTTGGCCGCGTCTGGTCGCTTAATGGGCGGACTTGAAAATTGCCTTAAGAGGCTGCTCTGGACTTCTGCTGCGAGAGCCGCTGTGTGTTCCTCCGTTCGGAGGGAGCGTTCAGTGTTTCCGTTGACCGTGATGACTCCTCTAGGGCCTGGCATCTTGAGCTTGAGGTATGCGTAATGCGGCACCGCGTTGAACTTTGCAAACGTGGTCCGTCCGAGCAGAGCGTGATAGCCACTGCGGAACGGGACTATGTCAAAGATTAACTCCTCGCTTCAGAAGTTATCCGGGATCCAAGACCACTTCGGTGTGGTGAGCTGCATAATTGGCCTCTACACCTGGTATGGCGCCTTTGAAGGTCATCTTTGTAGGTTTAATCCTTGAGGGGTCTATGCCCATCTTGCACACTGTATCTGATAAAGCAGGTTCAGGCTGCTGCCATCGTCCATTAGGACTCTGGTGAGGTGAAATCCATCGACGATTGGGTCTAAGACCAATGCGGCGAATCCGCCATGCCAGATACTGGTGGGGTGATCCCTTCGATCAAAAGTGATCGGGCAAGAGGACCATGGGTTGAACTTCGGGGCGACTGGCTCCATCGCATATACATCCCTAAGTGCACGCTTCCGCCCCCTCTTGGGTATGTGGGTTGCGTATATCATGTTTACCGTCCGTACTTGTGGGGGGGAACCCTTCTGTCCTCTACTCTTCGGTGGCCGGGTCTCTTCCTCGTCATCGCTATGCAGCCCCTTGTCATTGTTTTCGGCAATTAACTTGCCTGCCTGCTTAAATACCCAACAATCCCTGTTGGTGTGATTAGCTGGCTTTTCAGGGGTGCCATGTATCTGGCAGGAGTGGTCGAGTATTCGGTCCAAATTGGACGGACCCGGAGTAGTTCTTTTGAATGGCTTTTTCCGCTGACCGGGTTTGGGGCCTCTGAATCCGGCGTTGACTGCCGTATCCTCAGTGTTAACGCCGTTAATCCGGCGTTTGTTTTTGTTGCGACGCGACCTGCCATTGTGGTCCTTGTTATCTGGACTGCCAGAATTTTTCTTTGAGGTTATTCTGCGGGCTAGCTAACTGTCCTCTCCCGCCTGTAAGCGGGTCATGAGTGGCGTGAGGGCTGCCATGGATTTCGCTTTTCTGTCCTAGGTGCCGGGCCAGCCACTCATCGCGGATGTTATGTTTGAAGGCTGCGAGGGCCTCTGCATCCGGACGATCGGCGATTTGATTTTTCTTTGTTAAGAACCGTGTCGAGAATTGTCTCGCCGATTCGTCTGGCTGCTGAATTATGTGGCTTAGGTCATCGGCGTCTGGTGGTCGCACATATGTGCCCTGGAAGTTATCAAGGAATGCGGCTTCCAGGTCCTCCCAACACCCAATTGACTCTACTGGCAAGCTGTTAAGCCAATGCCGAGCTGGTCCTTTAAGCTTGAGTGGGAGATATTTGATGGCGTGGAGATCGTCACCGCGGGCCATATGGATATGAAGGAGATAGTCTTCCATCCAAACCGCGGGGTCTGTTGTGCCATCGTAGGATTCAATGTTCACGGGTTTAAACCCTTCATGGATTTGATGATCCATTACTTCATCTGTGAAGCATAGTGGGTATGCGGCGCCTCTATATTGGGCAATATCACGACGTAGCTCAAGCGAGCTTTGTCTACTGTGTTCGGCCCGGCCGGAGTTGCTGTATCCGGTGCGACGGTAATCGTCGTGCATCGTGGTGCCCACGTGATCCGTAGATCGATCTTGATTGTCTTGCCTTGTCCTCCAATATGTCTTGCAAGTCCGACGCATTACCCCGTGGCTTCGTACTTTTCGAGCGGTGCCGGGGTACGGTCCTGATGGAGGGCCTAGAGGCCTCTCTGTCGCGGCCACGAGGTGGTCGGTCTGCCGTATTGTGCGTTGGTGATGAGGGTTTATACTCCTCCTCCTCTAATCGGGGAAGCAACTTGCGTTTTGGGTAGCTTTTGGAGGGGCGTTCGAGTTCATACTCTTCGGCCGCCAGGACTTCAGTCCATCTGTCGGCTAGCAGATCTTGATCAGCTCGGAGCTCTTGCTGCTTTTTCTTTAGGCTATTTGCCGTGGCCATAAGCCTGCGTTTGAAACGCTCTTGTTCGACGGGATCCTCGGGCACGATGAATTCGTCGTCGATGAGGCTTGCCTCGTCTCCGGAGGGAGGCATGTAATTATCATCCTCTACCTCTTCATCTGTCGCTCTCTCGTGAGGGATGGCTTCTCCGTCCTCCTGCGCTGAATCTTGCTGGAGGGGGTTATCTTCGGCACTCTCTGGGGTGTTATTATCTCCGGTGCCGGAATCTCCATTCTTGCTGTGGCGGGATTTAGAGCGGCGCTTGGCCGGCCGGGCGCTTGGGCTGTTTCTTGGAGGAATCTGCCTCCGCGGCTTCTTCGCCATTCCCATCCTTTGGGATGTCCACCATATATATGTCGTATGATGAGGTGGTCTTCCAGTGCCCCGTAGGCATTGGTTCCTGGTCGTCTCCGGCATCGTCGTCCATACCGTCGATGTCTTCGGAGTCGTAGTCTAGCATGTCGGTTAGATCGTCGATAGTGGCTACAAAGTGGGTGGTGGGTGGGCTTTGAATTTCTTCATCGGCCGCATCCCAACCGTCCTGACCGCAGTCTAGCCAGTGCTCTCCTGATAACGAGAGATACTTTAGCGAATTCAGGATGTCGCCAAAGGGTGAGTGCTGAAAGATGTCCGCAGCGGTGAACTCCATGATCGGCGCCCAATCAGATTCGATTGGTAGGGGCGCAGGAGGTTCAGAGTCCGGCGAGGAGTCCGGCACCTCGGAGTCACGGGCTTTACAAGGGACAAGGTCGATTCGCTCCACCGCCGAGAGGTTGCAGCCCCAGGCGGTGTCTAGCCACCCGTCCTCGTCTGCGCGGTCGGCCCGAATTAAGGATCGGAGCGGACTCATGTCGCGCCTCGTGGCCTTCGTCCGGCAGCAGAGCTAAATCATGCCCATCATGACAGCCTTGGCGCGCGGTGTGGCTCGAATCCATCGAAGATCAAGTCTCCGCGGATGTCATTTGTGAAGTTTAGGCTTCCAAATCGACTGATGGCGGGGCGTAGCTTTTGATCTGCTCCGGATGGCTGCTTAATTGCCCGCGATGCAAAGCCGCCGAACACGAAGATCATGCGGGAGAAAAGTCTCACCTGGACTGCGTCGTTGTTGATGATCGAAGGAGCCATCAAGCCTATCGGTGACGACAGAGGAACTCTCAATGAAAGCACCAATGTCGGTGTCAAAACCGGCGGATCTCGGGTAGGGGTCCCGAGCGTGCGTCTAGGCGGATGGTAACAGGAGACAAGGGACACGATGTTTTTACCCGAGTTGGGCCCTCTCGATGGAAGTAAAACCCTACTCTGCTTGATTGATATTGATGATATGGGTAGTACAAGAGTGGATCTACCACGAGATCAAGGAGGCTAAACCCTAGAAGCTAGCCTATGGTATGATTGTCGTAATGGTTGTTCGTCCTATGGACTAAAACCCTCCGATTTATATAGACACCGGAGAGGGCTAGGGTTACACAGAGTCGGTTACAATGGTAGGAGATCTACATATCCGTATTGCCAAGCTTGCTTTCCACGCCAAGGAAAGTCCCATCCGGACACGGGACGAAGTCTTCAATCTTGTATCTTCATAGTCTTGGAGTCCGGCCGACGATGATAGTCCGGCTATCCGGACACCCCCTAGTCCAGGACTCCCTCACTTATTTTTCAAAAAGTTTCAACATTTCATCACATTCTGACTTTTCTCGGGAATTTTTGTAACAGCGATAAACTTTCTGTTTTGAAACGGCAACTCATATACTTGCAAAATAAGCATGGTGAAGGCTATCCTTGCCACTTTTATTGAAACAAAAGATGCAAAACATTACCTAAATAACATCAAGAAAATCCTAACAAAATTAAATAATGGTCCAAGCAAAACTCATATCATGTGACGAATGAAGATATAGCTCCAAGTGAGGTTACCGATAATGTTGAAGACGAAAGATAGGATGCCTTCCGGGGCATCCCCAATCTTAGGGTATTGTCACTCCTTATTCTCCTCATATCGATATCTCACCCAAACTATAGATTGAAAACACAATCTGTCGAAAACAGAACATCATGTAATGATCTAAACATTGAACATACTTCTGCAACTCTAAAAATTCTGAAAAATTATGACAACATGGGGAATTCATATATCAATCATGTGTAAAAATTTCAGAGTAAAAGCACGTGCCAGTGAAATTTAGAAATTCCTGGACTGGGCGCAATAGTTTCTGTTTTTGTACAAAATCAAGTCAACTATTATCCACACTATCCCAAAGGCTTTACTTGGCACTTTGTTGAAACAAAATCTATAAAAACATGATTACTACAGTATCCTAATCATGTGAACACAAAAAAAATATTAGGTAAAATTGTTGGTTTGTCTCCCAACAAGCGCTTTACTTTAAGAGATTTTTATTTCTGTGCCCCTGGTTCCTTAGTTCTATTCATTCATCCCCATGCTCTTAACTTTTTCTCACTTTTCCCCACTCCCTTGCACGAAACCCTTAGAAATGGTCACAGCGGACGTTGTCGTCAGGTCAATGGCTTGACTGTTAAATCTAACCGTTAACTTTGACGAGTGGGGCCGCGTAAAGGCGAGTCCACATTTTGACCGTTACGTGCTAACGAGTGGGGCCGCAAAACTGACACTCATTGTAACCTAAATCAGATCGAGTCGCTTCTGCGCCACCCCCTCCACCACCGTCATGCCGCCTCCGCCACATCTACCCTCTCTCTCCATCTAGGATTAGGAAGCGATGTCGGGGGAGCACCCCTTCCGGTCCATCGACCGTGGAGATGATTGGGTCGGATCAGAGGCGGATAATTCATGGATTCCACCTGGGTAAGCATTGTTTTCCTCTCAAATTGTTTAGGAGATCCATAAATTAGGCTGTATTTGACCACCGTTGGCGTGAATCAGTGCAATTTTTTTGGAAAAAAACCCGACCTAACTGCCCCCTTTCAATCGAATAGGGTTGATCCTGCACTCTCTTTTCGGTTGGCGGTTAGAATGGAAACTAGCATGCTGCGTGGAACTAAACCGTGTTTGATTTCTGGATTTTTCTATCCGAAAGTGGTAGAAACCAGCGTTTCGTTCACAGATTTCCGCGAGGCACTTTGTTGTGAGTATCCGTGGATCCCTACCAATGATGTTGAACTGAGATATTTCGACAGTACCGAGCAGAAATTTGTCCCATTAACCTGTGATGAGCATCTGGGATTCCTATTTAGTTTGAATGCTGACAGCCGTTTCGGTAAAATCCATATTGGTGTGCTTCAGGAACGCAAACAACATATCCCGGAGGGGAAGGGTGTTCAGACATCATCTATCTCTGCTAATAGCGAGCGTCCTCACACTCCTTGTAGGTCGAGACCAAGTAAACCTAGTGGCTCTGAAAGCCACAATATGTCGGCTCCCGCTAATTCTACCACTTCTCCTCTCCCTTCTGCACCTGATGTAGAAGTAGATGCAGAGCCTGACGAGGAAGTGCCTTGACATGATGATGAGGATGAGATTCTATTCCCTGAACTGGTAGATAAAGTCAGTTAATAGGCAGTGGAAGATGAATATCCAGAGGAGCCTAGCAGTCGTGCTAGATTTGATGAAAGTGACGATGAAGAGAGGGAGGAGAACATAGACTCCTTAGTTTTGCCAGAATATGATGGTGAGGACATGCCAGCAATTGAGTGGAACAGGGAGAATCCTCAACTTACTCCAGGAACCGTATTCGAATCGATGGTGGACTGTTGTAATGCAGTGACTACATATTGCATTCTCACTGAAAACTCCTATGAAATCGATAGGAGTGAGCCAGGAAGATTCACTGTTCATTGCCCTTATGATAGGTGTAGGTGGAGGTTGCATGCATCCACTATGCTAAATAGCAAATTGATTCAAGTATTACAAATAATCTATTTTCAGATTATTTATCCATTCTATAATCAGATCATGTGTACTGTTTCTTAATTGTATTTGACATCATTTTTCATTTTGTTTCAGATAATAAAACAACCCACACCTGCACACTTGCCCACCTGCAGGGGGGAAGGACAAATCAAAGCTTGCAAAGACTAGGTGGTTGGCAGATGCAATTTTGGATTGGGTGAGGGAAACACCAACAATTGGTCCAACAGCACTCCATGGGAAGATATTTGAGAAGTACAAGATTAATATACCTTACATGAGGATTTTCTATGCTAAGGAAAGGGCTCTTGATATTAATGGTCCATGGAAAGAGATTTTTTAGTTGCTTTACGCCTTCAAAGCTAAAGTGGAGGCGGCTAGTCCAGGGAGTGTTGTAGAGATTGATAAGCATACAGTTAAGTATAAATTAAAAGGGAAGGCACTGGAGAAGGAGTGCTTCAGGAGGGCTTTTGTTTGTTTCAAGGCTTGCTGGTAGGGGTTTCTGAATGGTTGTAGGCCCTATTTGGCTGTCGATGCAACTGCTTTGAATGGAAGATGGAGAGGCCAGCTAGCAGCAGCTTCTGCAGTTGATGGACACAACTGGCTATTCCCAGTTGCATTTGGTGTGTTGGAGGTAGAGTCCGTGGAGAGTTGGGTCTCGTTTCTGCAGCAGTTGGCAACATTATAGGTACACCCTCAGGTTTAGTTATACACACAGATGCTTGCAAGGGTTTAGAGACTGCAGTAGAAATTGTATTCCCTGGAATGGAACATAGGGAATGTATGCGACACCTAGTGTGGAATTTTAAAAAGAAATTCAAAGGCAAAGTTTATGATGAGAACATATGGCCAGCATCATACACATGCAACTTGAGGAAGCATGAGCCCCATTTGAGGGTGTTGTATGCTCACAATCCTTTGGTGAAGGAGTACATGGATCAACATCATGGAAAGGTGTGGTCAAGAAGCAAATTCAATGAAATTTGCGAAGTAGATATGTGACAAATAACCTCGCTGAGTGTTTCAGTGCAAAGTTCAAGTCAGTGAAAGGGCATTTGTTGTGGCAAGCATTTGATAAGATCAGGCAGATGATCATGATAAAGATGGCTCTTCGTAAAAGAATTGCAAAAACATAACATGTTGGCCCTCTTATGCTCCCATCTCTGATTAAGGCATTGCATGCCAAGGCAAGAGGACTAAGAACGAAATGCAATCGACCGTCGACATACGAGGCTGAGGTGACATATATTGACAGTAAAAATAGGGAATGGATATATCCAGTGAACCTTGCAACTAAGGAATGCAGTTGTAGGCAATGGCAGATCCGCGGGAAGCCGTGCATACATGCCCTACATCTCATGACTGTTATTGGAGGTGAAGATGGTGAAGTTGATCAATATTGCTATGAATATTTCTCTGTTGCCAAATTAAGGGTTGCTTATGCTGAAAATGTGCCCGCACTCCTGGGAAAAGACCAATGCAACATAGTAGCAGGGTTCAAACTCTATTCTCCTATACTGACTAGACCACTAGGAAGACCAAGGAAAACAGGATAAGAGCTGGTGAAGAGGGTTGTGTAAAAAACAATGTAAGTGCAAAAGATGTGGTATTCTAGGGCATATTGCTAGGATTTGTACCAATCCAGTTGATGCATCATTTGGAGAAGAGGAACAATGGGCAGCAGCAAATGCGCAGGAGAATGCAGCAAGTTTAGAGGAGAATGAAGCAACTGAAGTAGAAGCTTGGTATGTGTGCAACATTTCCCCTTTTTTGCATTTGTTCTCTTTTTTATCGATGGATAAGCTTATTTCTGTTTGACCCAGCACTAGGATATTTAGAGGCACAGGATGGAAAAGACCTAGAGAGGAAGAAACTTTGGTTGAAGCATCATCTGATGTAGAATTTGAAACCATGGCTTATGAAGGTTTTGAAGCTATAAGAGAGGAGGAAGTTATTTTTTCTGAAGTTCCTTTAAGGATTAGTGAACCCACAGATGACCAGCAACTAGTCATCACTTGCTCGGTCAGTCAAAGCTCAACTAAACCGCCACCACCAGAAGTAAAGATCAGAAGAAACAAGACAAAGCTTTCAAAAGCACAAAATATCCCAGCTAGGGAAACCAGGAGCAAGACGGTTAACCCATTCCGGAACACAAGGAGCAAGGCAAAGATTTTAATTTGAACTTGAATGCTAGTCATAAACTTTGAACATTAAGGATTTGTAATAAGGATTCTGTCGTCAATTTGAACAGTTGTGAAACCTTGTAAGGTGTAATATTTCTATTTGTAATTTGATGTGAAATTTGAGGTAGAATACAAAACTGAGGCAAAATTTGAATTTTAGGCAAACTTTGAATTTCAACAAACACTCAAAGTCCATTGCCTTGTGGTGTGACTTGCAAAGTTTGCTGAACTATTATAAACATTAGATGATCAATTCGATCTCTTTTGCGTGCTAAAACTTGTAGTCATGAGAAATGTGCTCCAAATGAGCTCCCAAGCTAGGGTAAACAGGCCCAACTGTAATCAAGTTTTTTTGGACCTACTCTAAATGGAAAACTAAGTTCAGATCCTTCTTATTCACTTTGAAATCAAGCTTTGGTGACTTTTTTGATTTTTTAAAATTTTCAAAAACCTAAGGCAACCCTACCTCCTCTCCTTGGACTCTATGAAATGTTGTACATGATAGCTCAATGTGTGAAGGT
This sequence comes from Aegilops speltoides, assembly GCA_021437245.1. Taxonomy (NCBI): domain Eukaryota; kingdom Viridiplantae; phylum Streptophyta; class Magnoliopsida; order Poales; family Poaceae; genus Aegilops; species Aegilops speltoides. Next base: position 395,545,669 of record CM038142.1, on the reverse strand, counting down.
TTTTTCATGAAAATGTCGATAGACAAAGTTTATGATTTTTGGTTGGTAACATATCACACAAGGCAACATTGTGCGCAGGTTTTATATTTTTTTGATTTTTTTTAAATTAATGGTGCTCATTTGTCCTCGATCGTGCTAGCTAGGGTTTTCTGTAAATGTCCGTATACCAAGTTTAGTATTTTTCCTTGTTAGTGTGTCTTATAAAATGACGAACAGCGAAGGTTTCATATTTTTTTTGATTTTTTTAAATTAGTTATGCTCAGTCAAATCCTTGGAAACACCGTTGACCAGCTCAAAACCCCTGTAAACCCCACGGGGTTTCGTCTAACCCTATCTTTGAATGTCAGCCATCCGATCATACCCTAGCGCCAAGCGGCAGCCCTCAGATGTGGTCTACTAGAAGCAATTCTGAGGGCAGGCTGCGTGCAGGCTCCGCGGCATTGGATCACATGGACGGCTCCGCACCGTTGGATCATGGGGCGATCCACGAGAGGCGATCCGCGAGAGTTGTTGTTTGTGCTCGCCCACCCTTGCCTCCCCTTTCTTCTGCTACTTATTCTGCGGCGACAAGAGGAGTCACTCATCTGCTTCTTCTTCCCCGACGATTTTGGGCGATATGTGAGCTCCACTTCAGCCTCTCACCCCTCGTGGATCCAGTATGGTCCACTTCCCATGGAGTGATGTCCTGACTGCCCACACAACACGCCACTAATACACTTGACTTCGAAGGAGGTCAAGAATGGTAACTATGGGCGCGAGTTTGTGAAATGCGAGAGCAAGCCAGAGGGGCATGTTAGATCTCATGAATTTTCTCTGATATCTTTTTCTATTTGCTTTTTATTCTTTTTCCTTGGATATGGGATTTAGGGTTCATGTTTTCGTTTTGGATCGTGAAGAAATGCACACATTTTGAATGGCTGGATGACTGCGTTAAGCGGATTCAATCCAAATGGGGCCCCAACCTAGGAGCTCAATCCGCCGTCAGCACCAACGTATTGTCTCTAAAAGTGCTGCTCTGACAGTTGGGGATGCAGATCTGAAGGGGGAATTAAACAAGATGAACAAGAACTTGAAGCATATGATTGAATCTTTAGGATTTTATCCCTTTCTTTTTTGTATAGTTGCTCTAGGATTTGCTATCTTGCTGGTCATCACTCGTTAGAGATGTTATTAGTGTGGTGTCATGTACTCTAGGATTTTGTTACATTTGTGGATCATGTGCTCTAGGATTTGCTTAAATTTGTGGATCATGTGCTCTAGGATTTGCTTAAATTTGTGGATCATGTGCTCTATGCTCTGTGTTGCTTAATTTGTGGAACATGTCAGTTTTGTCTGTTTTGTACACTTCAAGTTTCATCAGAAAACACTGATCGTAGAAGAAAAAAAACGTAGTTCTAGGGCCCAAGTTGAAACTAAACTCTGGTTGGGCCATCGCATTGCATTGAGTGTCGAAGGCCCACAAAGATAAAAGAGGCCTAGAAAATAGTGCACGTGCTGGCTCTTTTTTTGGATTGATTATTTCCATGGTAAATCCATTTATTGCCATGCCGAACAAAAAAGTGCATGATCGTAAATCGATTTATTGTTGGACTTGCCTATCTCAAATTTATTTGTACATATCATGGCAATATCCTTCTATATATAGCCTATGGCACAACACTTTGATTTTTTGACATGCGGGTATTATAAAAATGTTTTTGTTGCAAGAAAAATATTGTATACACGATTTTTTGTTTTTGTTTTTGTTATTAAGAGCATGTCATATTTAATTATGTAGATCATGATATCCATCTGAAACCACGTCTAAAATAAAGTCCGATGGCACCATTAGCCACCATATCCATCTAGACATCATGTTTAGGGCTCGGCTACGGCACCATATCTATCTAGAGAGCATGTCTAGGGCTCGGCTATGGCACCATATCCATCTACCGATATCTCACGTAGCAAGCATGCATCCATAATGTAGAAAATAGCAACCATAGCATAGTTCTTACATAAAACATAGGGTGCCCTAAAACATTTTTTTGCATGTGAAATAATGTATTACTCGTCACAAAAGGTTCAAACAATCAATGACAGCTAGCTCTGTCGCTACCAAAGGCCCCAACCCTATCCAAGTCATAGTTTTGCCTTCTAAACGAGCAAAATTACCTAAGCTATCACTAACGAGGGAGTCCATCTGGATCATAACGGGAAGATATAACGACAAACCCTCCATACATGCACATAGTTCATCTTTGAGGGTAGCCAATGACATAACATAAATATATAACACATTTTACATAAAAGAGTTCACGGTACAACCAACGACATAACATAAAAATATGGATAAAATATATAAAAGCCCTAACGGGCAAGACAAGCTTTACGAGACCAGTCGGGCCTTCACCACCATCTTCACTGCGCCTTCTCTTCAGTTCTCCTCCTCCATGTCATCCTTGTCGAGGTAGTAGGGGAGGTTGTGCATACCATTGCGGGTGGGGAAGATGCTATCAAAGTCCGTGAAGATGTTGTAGCTGGTGAATGTGATGAACTCACACCCACACCAAAACACCTTGCCTAGGAGGTAGTACACATCTAATTTGTTGGTGAAGTTGGTGATGAGCCCTATCGCCGGAGTGGTGGAGTCTGGACGCACTTCCTCCAGTCAGAACATCACCGGCGAGCCTGCCGGGAGGTGGGCGTATCCCGCACCAAGGAACCACTGGGCAAACTCCTTTCCACCCCTCCAGTGTGAGAACACCCACACGCGGAGCATTGTCTCCACGATGACACCGGTGGGATACCGCCTCTCCGGCACGGTAGGCAGAAGATGGAAGGTGGGGCCGTTGTACTGCATCCTCGCCTGGCTTTGAGAGTGCTCTGGGTTTGGGTGAAGAAGAGAAGGGGGAAAATGCAAATGGATGTGCGGAGAATAGGTGGAGGCATGGGTGGTTTCAATAGAGAAAGGGGAAGGGAAGGGGAGTGGCACCGGCCGTGCTTTGGATTTGCTACGTTCAAACGAGCGGCGTTGATACATCTCCAATGTATCTATAATTTTTGATTGTCCCATGCTATTATATTATCTATTTTGGATGTCTAATGGGCTTTAATATGCTCTTTTATATTATTTTTGGGACTAACCTATTAACCGAGGGCCCAATGCCAGTTTCTGGTTTTTTTTGCCTATTTTAGAGTTTTGCAGAAATGGAATACCAAATGGAGTCCAAACGGAATGAAACCTTCGCGATGATCTTTCTTGGACCGAAAGCAAGCCAGAAGACTTGGAGATGAAGTCGGAGACGTAACAAGGAGGCCACAAGGGAGGAGGGCGCGCCCAGGGGGTAGGAGCGCCCCCACCCGCATGGGCCCCTCGTAGCTCCACCGACCTAGTTCTTTCGCCTATATATACTCTTATACCCTAAAAACAACAGGGGAGCCACGAAACCACTTTTCCACTGCCGCAACCTTCTGTACCCGTGAGATCCCATCTTGGGGCCTTTTCCGGCGATCTGCCGGAGGGGGATTCGATCATGGAGGGCTTCTACATCAACACCATTACCTCTCCGATGAAGCGTGAGTAGTTTACCATAGACCTTCGGGTCCATAGTTATTAGCTAGATGGCTTCTTCTCTCTCTTTGATTCTCAATACAAAGTTCTCCTCGATGTTCTTGGAGATCTATTTGATGTAATAAAATTTTGCGGTATGTTTGCCGAGATCCGATGAATTGTGGATTTATGGTCAAGATTATCTATGAATATTATTTGGTTCTTCTCTAAATTCTTATATGCATGATTTGATATCTTTGCAAGTCACTTCAAATTATCGGTTTAGTTTGGCCTACTAGATTGATCTTTCTTGCCATGGGAGAAGTGCTTAGCTTTGGGTTCAACTTGCGGTTTCCTTTCCCAGTGATAGTAGGGGCAGCAAGGCATGTATTGTATTGTTGCCATCGAGGATAACAAGATGGGATTTTCATCATATTGCTTGAGTTAATTCCTCTACATCATGTCATCTTACTTAATGCATTACTCCGTTATTATGAACTTAATACTCTAGATGCATGTTGGATAGCGGTCGATGTGTGGAGTAATAGTAGTAGATGCAGGCAGGAGTCGGTCTACTTGACACGAACGTGATGCCTATGTTCATGATCATTGCCTTATATATCATCATAATTATGCGCTTTTCTATCAATTGCTTGGCAGTAATTTGTTCACCCACCGTAATATATGCTATCTCGAGAGAAGCCACTAGTGAAACCTATGGCCCCGGGGTCTCTTTTCAATTATATTGAATCTCGTTTACATCTTGCTAGTTTCCGATCTACTATTTTGCAATCTTTACTTTCCAATCTATAAACCAAAAATACCAAAAATATTTACTTTACTGTTTATCTATCTCTATCAGATCTCACTTTTGCGAGTGACCGTGAAGGGATTGACAACCCCTTTATCGCGTTGGTTGCAAGTTCTTGATTTTTTGTGCAGGTATCCGGTGACTTGTGCGTCGTCTCCTACTGGATTGATACCTTGGTTCTCAAAACTGAGGGAAATACTTACGCTACTTTGCCGCATCACCCTTTCCTCTTAAAGGGAAAACCAACGCAAGCTCAAGAGGTAGCAATAAGTATTTATGGCGCCGTTGCCGGGGAGATCTACGCCAAGTCAAGCCATACCAAGTACCCATCATAAAATCTTCTCCCTTGCATTACATTATTTGCCATTTGCCTCTCGTTTTCCTCTCCCCCACTTCTAAAATGAGTTTCAAAAACCTTTGCCTTTTCTTCGCCCCTCTTCCGTTCATTACTTCTTGCTTGCTTCTTGTGTGGTTGTGTGTTGAATTGATTGTTTTTCGTGATGGCTCAAGATAATACCAAATTGTGTGACTTTTCCAATACCAACAACAATGATTTTATTAGCACTCTGATTGCTCCTACTACCAATGTTGAATCTTATGAAGTTAATGCCGCTTTGTTAAATCTTGTTATGAAAGATCAATTCTCTGGCCCTCCTAGTGAAGATGCCGCATCCCATCTAAACAACTTCGTTGATTTGTGCGACATGCAAAAGAAGAAAGATGTGGATAATTATATTGTTAAATTGAAGCTATTTCCGTTTTTGCTTAGAGATCGTGCTAAAACTTGGTTCTCATCTTTGCCTAAAAATAGTATTGATTCATGGAATAAGTGCAAAGATGCTTTTATCTCTAAGTATTTTCCTCCCGCTAAGATCATCTCCCTTAGGAACGATATTATGAATTTTAAGCAACTTGATCATGATCATTACACAAGCTTGGGAGAGGATGAAATTAATGATACGTAATTGCCCTACACATGGTTTGAATTCGTGGATGATTATACAAAAAATTTATGCCGGATTGACTTTTGCTTCTAGAAATCTTTTAGATTCGGCCGTGGGAGGCACTTTTATGGAAATCACTTTAGGAGAAGCTACTAAACTCCTAGATAATATTATGGTTAATTATTCTCAATGGCACACCAAAAGATCCACTAGTGAAAAAGTCCATGTTATTGAAGAGATTAATGTTTTGAGTGGAAAGATGGATGAACTTATGGAATTATTTGCTAATAGAAGTGTTTCTTCTGATCCTAATGATATGCCTTTGTCCACTTTGATTGAGAATAATAATGAATCTTTGGATGTGAATTTTGTTGGTAGGAACAATTATAGTAACAACGCGTATAGAGGCAATTTTAATCCTAGGCCATTTCATAGTAATTCCTCTAATAATTACGGTAATTCCTACAAAACTCTTATGGAAATTTTAATAAGATTCCCTCTGATTTTGAGAATAGTGCTAAACAATTTATGAGTTCACAAAAGAATTTCAATGCTTTGATTGAAGAAAAATTGCTTAAGATTGATGAATTGGCTAGGAACATGGATAGAATTTCTCTTGATGTTGATTCTTTGAAGTAGATCTATTCCACCTAAGCATGATATCAATGGGTCTCTCAAAGCCATGAGAATTTCTATTGATGAGTGCAAAGAAAGAACCGCTAAGATGCGTGCTAAAAAGATTGGTTTGTAAAAGTGTGTTCTTCTAGTTTTCATGATAATAATGATGAAGATCTAAATGTGATTGATGTGACTCCTATTAAATCTTTGTTTTCCAATATGAATCTTGATAAGGATGGGACTGGAGATGAGTCAACTTTAGTTAAAAGGCGTCCCATAATTCGGAGTTTTTAGATCTAGATGCAAAAATTGATAAAAGTGAGATTTAAGAGGTCAAAACTTTAAGTAGCAATGAACCCACTATTTTGGATTTCAAAGAATTTAATTATGATAATTGATCTTTGATAGATTGTGTTTACTTGTTGCAACCCGTGTTAAATTCTCCTCATGCTTATAATCAAAATAAAGCTTTTACTAAGCATATCGTTGATGCTTTGATGCAATCTTTTGAAGAAAAACTTGAACTAGAAGTTTCTATCCCTGGAAAACTTTATGATGAGTGGGAACCTACTATTAAGATTAAGATTAAAGATTATGAATGTTATGCTTTGTGTTATTTGGGTGCTAGTGTTTCCACGATTCCAAAAACTTTGTGTGATGTGCTAGGTTTTTGTGGATTTGATGATTGTTCTTTAAATTTGCATCTTGCGGATTCCACCATTAAGAAACCTATGGGAAGGATTAATGATGTTCTAATTGTTGCAAATAGGAAATATGTGCCCGTAGATTTCATTGTTCTTTATATAGATTGCAATCCTACATGTCCTATTATTCTTGGTAGACCTTTCATTAGAACGATTGGTGTAATTATTGATATGAAAGAAGGAAACATTAGATTCCAATTTCCATTAAGGAAAGGCATGGAACGCTTTCCTAGGAATAAAAATAAATTCCCTTATGAATCTATTATGAGATCCACTTATGGATTGCATACCAAAGATGGCAATACCTAGATCTATTTGTGTTTTATGCCTAGCTAGGGGCGTTAAACGATAGCGCTTGTTGGGAGGCAACCCAATTTTACTTTTGTTCTTTACTTTTTGCTACTGTTTAGTAATAAATAACTCATCTAGCCTCTGGTTAGATGTGGTTTTTATGTTTTAATTAATGTTTGTGCCAAGTAGAACTTTGGGAAGACTTGGGTGAAGTCTTTGCGATCTTGATGCAAAAAGCAGAAACTTTTGCGCTCACGAGAATAGCTGTCATTTTTTTATAGAAGAGTGATTTTAGGTTGATTAATTTTGAAGAAGATTAATAGACAAATTCCTCACATCCAAAAATTTATTTCAGAATTTTGGGAGTTACAGAATTATTCGAAAGTTACAGATTGCTACAGATTGTTCTGTTTTTGACAATTCTGTTTTTCGTGTGTTGTTTGCTTATTTTGATGAATCTATGAGTAGTATCGGGGGGTATGAACCATAGAGAAGTTGGAATACAGTAGGTTTAACACCAATATAAATAAAGAATGAGTTAATTACAGTACCTTGAAGTGGTGATTTATTTTCTTATACTAACGGAGCTCATGAGATTTTCTGTTGAAGTTTTGTGTTGTGAAGTTTTCAAGTTTTGGGTAAGGATTTGATGGACTATGGAATAAGGAGTTGCAAGAGCCTAAGCTTGGGTATTAAAAAGGCACCCCAAGTTAAAATTCAAGGACAACCAAAAGCCTAAGCTTGGGGATGCCCCGGAAGGCATCCCATCTTGCGTCTTCGTCTATCGGTAACTTTACTTGAGGCTATATTTTTATTCACCACATGATATGTGTTTTGCTTGGAGAGTCTTGTATGATTTGAGTCCTTGCTTTTTAGTTTACCACAATCATCCTTGCTGTACACACCTTTTGGGAGAGACACGCATGAATCATCATTTATTAGAATACTCTATGTGTTTCACTTATATCTTTTGAGTTAGACAATATTGCTCTAGTGCTTCACTTATATCTTTTTAGAGCATGGTGGTGGTTTTATTTTATAGAAATTCTTGAACTCTCATGCTTCACTTATATTATTTTGAGAGTCTTTTAGAATAGCATGATAATTTGCTTGGGTTATAAAATTAGTCCTAATATGATGGGCATCCAAGATGGGTATAATAAGAACTTTCATATAAAGTGTGTTGAATACTATGAGAAGTTTGATTCTTTATGATTGTTTTGAGATATGAAGATGGTGATATTAGAGTCATACTAGTAGAGTAGTTGTGAATTTGAGAGATACTTGTGTTAAAGTTTGTGATTCCTGTAGCATGCACATATGGTGAACTGTTATGTGATGAAGTTGGAGCATGATTTATTTATTGATTGTCTTCCTTATGAGTGGCGGTCAGGGACGAGCGATGGTATTTTTCTACCAATCTATCGCCCTAGGAGCATGCGCGTAGAACTTCATTTCGATAACTAATAGATTTTTGCAATAAGTATGTGAGTTCTTTATGACTAATGTTGCGTCCATGGATTATACGCACTCTCACCCTTCCACCATTGCTAATCTCTCTTGTGTCACGCAACTTTCATCGATACCATACACCCACCATATACCTTCCTCAAAACAGCCACCATACCTACCTATTATGGCATTTCCATAGTCATTCCAAGATATATTTCCATGCAACTTTCCACCGTTCCGTTTATTATGACACGCTCCATCATTGTCATATTGCTTTGCATGATCATGTAGTTGACATCGTATTTGTGGCCAAGCCACCGTTCATAATTTTTCATACATGTCACTCTTGAATCATTTGCACATCCCGGTACACCGCCGGAGCATTCACACAGAGTCATATATTTTGTTCTAAGTATCGAGTTGTAATTCTTGAGTTGTAAGTAAATAAAAGTGTGATGATCTTCATTATTAGAGCATTGTCCTAGTGAGGAAAGGATGATGGAGACTATGATTCCCCCACAAGTCGGGATGAGACTCCGGACGAAAAAAAAAAGAAAAAAAAGGCCATAAAAAAGAAAAGGCCCAAATAAAAAAACATGAGAGAGAAAGAGAGAAGGGGCAATGCTACTATCCTTTTTCCACACATGTGCTTCAAAGTAGCACCATGATCTTCAAGGTCTTCGTGAGCAAGCAAGTTGAATGCACACCCACTTAGTTTCTTTTGTTGAGCTTTCCTACACTTATAGCTCTAGTGCATCCGTTGCATGGCAATCTCTACTCACTCACATTGATATCTATTGATGGGCATCTCCATAGCCCATTGATACGCCTAGTTGATGTGAGACTATCTTCTCCTTTTTGTCTTCTCCACAACCACCCTTCTATTCCACTTATAGTGCTATGTCCATGGCTCACGCTCATGTATTGCGTGAAGATTCAAAAGGTTTGAGAACATCAAAAGTATGAAACAATTGCTTGGCTTGTCATCGGGGTTGTGCATGATTAAATATTTGTGTGATGAAGATAGAGCATAGCCAGACTATATGATTTTGTAGGGATAGCTTGCTTTGGCCATGTTATTTTGAGAAGACACGATTGCTTTGTTAGTATGCTTGAAGTATTATTGTTTTTATGTCAATATTAAACTTTTGTCTTGAATCTTTCGGATCTAAACATTCATGCCACAATAAAGAAAATTACATTGATAAATATGTTAGGTAGCATTCCACATCAAAAATTCTATTTTTATCATTTACCTACTCAAGGACGAGCAGGAATTAAGCTTGGGGATGCTTGATACGTCTCCAACGTATCTATAATTTTTTATTGTTCGATGCTATTATATTATCTGTTTTGGATGTTTAATGGGCTTTAATATGTTATTTTATATTATTTTTGGGACTAACCTATTAACCGAGGGCCCAGTGCCAGTTTCTGTTTTTTGCCTATTTTAGAGTTTTGCAGAAAAGGAATACCATACAGAGTCCAAACGGAATGAAACCTTCGCGATGATCTTTCTTGGACCAAAAGCAGACCAGAAGACTTGGAGATGAATTCGGAGACGTAATGAGGAGGCCACGAGGCAGGAGGGCACGCCCAGGGGGTAGGCGCGCCCCCCACCCTCGTGGTCCCCTTGTAGCTCCACCGACCTAGTTCTTTCGCCTATATATACTCTTATACCCTAAAAATATCAGGGGGAGCCACCAAAACCACTTTTCCACCACCGCAACCTTCTGTACCCGTGAGATCCCATATTGGGGCCTTTTCCGGCGATCTGCTGGAGGGGGATTCGATCATGGAGGGTTTCTACATCAACACCATTACCTCTCCGATGAAGCATGAGTAGTTTACCACAGACCTTCGGGTCCATAGTTATTAGCTAGATGACTTCTTCTCTCTCTTTGATTCTCAATACAAAGTTCTCCTTGATGTTCTTGGAGATCTATTCAATGTAATACTCTTTTGAAGTGTGTTTGCCGAGATCCGATGAATTGTGGATTTATGATCAAGATTATCTATGGATATTATTTGGTTCTTCTCTGAATTCTTATATGCATGATTTGACATCTTTGCAAGTCTCTTCGAATTATTGGTTTAGTTTGGCCTAATAGATTGATCTTTCTTGCCATGGGAGAAGTGCTTAGCTTTGGGTTCAATCTTGCGGTGTCCTTTCCAAGTGACAGTAGGGGCAGCAAGGCACGTATTGTATTGTTGCCATCAAGGATAACAAGATGGGGTTTTCATCATATTGCTTGAGTTAATTCCTCTACATCATGTCATCTTGCTTATTGCGTTACTCCGTTCTTATGAACTTAATACTATAGATGCATGCTGGATAGCGGTCGATGTGTGGAGTAATAGTAGTAGATGCAGGTAGGAGTCGGTCTACTTGACACAGACATGATGCCTATGTTCATGATCATTGCCTTATATATCATCATAATTATGTGCTTTTCTATCAATTGCTCGGCAGTAATTTGTTCACCCACCGTAATATATGCTATCTCGAGAGAAGCCACTAGTGAAACCTATGGCCCCCAGGTCTCTTTTCCATTATATTGAATCTTGTTTACATCTTGCTAGTTTCCAATCTACTATTTTGCAATCGTTACTTTCCAATCTATAAACCAAAAATACCAAAAATATTTATTTTACCGTTTATCTATCTCTATCAGATCTCACTTTTTCGAGTGACTGTGAAGGGATTGACAACCCCTTTATTGCGTTGGTTACAAGTTCTTGATTGTTTGTGCAGGTATTCGGTGACTTGTGCGTCGTATCCTACTGGATTGATACCTTGGTTCTCAAAACTGAGGGAAATACTTACGCTACTTTGCTGCATCACCCTTTCCTCTTCAATGGAAAACCAACGCAAGCTCAAGAGGTAGCAGGCATCCATCGATATGCCACTTTAATTGCCATGTTGAATAGATGCGAGTGGATCAAGGAGACAAGCGTGTGACATGAGACGAAGCAGCGACCGTCCCTGCGTCCGTGGCAGCTCGTGTGCAGAAAGATGTTGGTCAGCGTCCGTGGCAGCTCGCGTGCAGAAAGATGCTGGCTAGCGTTCGTGCTGGCTCGCATGAGAAAGAGGGAAGGTCAGTGCATCGTGGCGGCGGGCATCATCGCATGCAAGCAGGATAGCTACGTGCATGCTTAGCAGGCTCAGGTTGTTGCAGTGCGCGCAGGGCCCAACAATCTAACCACGGCCCAACGGGCGGACAGCGGCACCGTCCGACGCGGCCCCAATTGTCAGGTCCAACGGGCGACACAGTCCAGCACGGCCCCACTCGTCAGAGTTAACGGTCAAAGCACTGACCCGACGGCATCCACCATTTGTGACCATGTATGAGGGTTTCAGACAAGGGAGTGGGGAAAAGTGAGCAAAAGTTAAGAGCGTGAGGATGAATGAGTAGAGCTAAGGAACCAGGGGCACAGATGTAAAAACCCATTGATAAACCGGAGCACAAACTGTATTCAAGTGCTTGAAAATGAGGCCTAGGGTCCGTACTTTTGCTACTACAATCTCTCAACAATGCTAATCTAATTGGATCATATAACCATCCCTCAACGTGTGATGAAGAATCACTCCAAAGTTCTTATCTAGCGGAGAACATAAGAAGAAATTGCTTGTAGCTATTCTTTCCGGTCGATCTATCCAAGAGTTTGTACTAAAGTAACACCAAGTTACTCTTTCTGATCGATCTATCAAGAGTTCGTACTAAAATAACACCAAGTTATTCTTTCCGATTGATCTATCAAGAGTTCGTACTAAAATAACACCAAAGCAAATTCAGATTCATAATACTCAATCCAACACAAAGAACCTCAAAGAGTGCCCCAAGATTTCTACCAAAGAAACAAAAGACAAGAATGTGCATCAACCCCTATGCATAGATTACCCCAATGTCACCTCGGGAATCCGCGAGTTGAGTGCCAAACACATATCAAGTGAATCAATATGATACCCCATTGTCACCACAAGTATTCATAGCAAGACATATATCAAGTGTTCTCAAATCCATAAAAGTATTCAATCCGATAAAACAAAATGTCAAAGGGAAAACTCAATTCATCACAACAAGATAGAGAGGGGAAAACACCATATGATCCAACAATATTAACAAAGCTCGTGATACATCAAGATCGTGCCATCTCAAGAACATGAGAGAGAGAGAGATTAAACACAAAGCTACTGTTACAAACCCTCAGCCCCGATGGTGGACTACTCCCTCCTCATCATGGTGGCCGCCAGGATGATCAACATGGCCTTCGGTGATGATTTCCCCCTTCGGAGAAGTGCCGGAACGGGGTCTAGATTGGTTTTTCACTGCGGGAGAGGCTTGTGGCGGTGGAACTTCTGATCTAGGGTTATTTCTGATGGTTTCTCTATTTATAGGATTTTTTGGCGTCAGTTTCACGCGAAGATGGGCCTCGAGGTGAGCACAACCCACCGGCGCAAGCTAGTCCCCTCTAGCGCGCCCTAGTGGGTTGTGCCCTCCTCGTGGCTCTTCTGGCCCTCCAACGAAGCTTCGGGGGTCTTTTTTGTTCCAAAAAAAATCGTCAAAAACTTTCAACTCATTTGGAGAACTTTCATTTCTACACAGAAAACAACACCACGGTAGTTCTGCTAAAAACAGCGTCAGTCTGGGTTAGTTCCATGCAAATCATACCAAAACCATATAAAATTGTTGTAAACATGGCATGGATACTTCATAAATTATAGATACGTTGGAGACGTATCACTACTCCTCCTTGCCCAGCCTAATCATTCGAAGTGTCTAGCACATGGAGAAGAAGGAAAAGCGACCCCCACGGCAATAGTCGGGATTCTTCCTCTCATATATTGACTGTCGGTGATGGTCGCTACTCCTTCCCCTGGTGCATTACGAAGGTCTAGCACAAATACAAGAAGAAGAAGTGACCTCCACGACGACAGTCAAAATTCTTCCTTCAAGAACAAAATGAAAGTCACACAAGGAGCTGCCCCAACAGACTGAAAGTCAACCCGTTACATATATGGAGTAATGAAATAAACAAATGGCCTATGGTTTGCCGGAATGTCGTTTAATTCTCTTTCCGGCAAATCCAGGGCACTCGATATTTCCTATATTCTACCACAAGTCATGTTGAAATTCCCGGAAAATTTCGGCATGACCTTTGCTAAAAATAAGACATATCGAGCGTCCGAAATTTGCCGGAATGAAAATGAACCGACATTCCGACAAAACATAGGCTACTCAAAGGTGTTCCCTGCAAAAGCATACACATGTCCAAAGAGACAACCAATGCATGTCCAAATATCATCATACACATGTCTGAGGAGAAGAGGAGGAGGAGGTCGACTTTTAGCTCACTAACTCGGTTGTAGAGGAAGTAGTGGAAGCTCCAGCGACGATCACTCTAGGGAGACACAAGACTACAAAGCCTGCATATTCCAAAGAGTGAAAAATTTAGATCATCAAACCTCATATAGCCTTCTTTGATGACAAAGTGATAATGACATAAAAATAATTAATTTGTCCAATACATCTCTGTACTGGAAAAAATACCAAAAAAATTCTATACCTAAATATTTTTACTAAAAATTTATATTACTAAATTTGGTACCTAAAAAATTCTCATATAGCATTCCAATACATTTCTATATTGAAAATTTTCTGTACCTAAAAATTTTATTACTAAATATTTCTACACCTAATTTTTATTACTAAAAATTTCTATTACTAAATTTTATACCTAAAAAATTCTCATATAGCATTGCAATACATTTCTATACCTAAAAATTTCTAATACTACATTATAGAATAAACCTACATTGAAAAACAGAGGGAGGTGGAGGGAGGGACGAAGAGAGGGAGGGACGAAGGGAGGGAGGTGGGAGGGAGGTGGAGGACAGAGGTGGGAGGGAGGTGGAGGACAGAGGAGGGACGGAGGAGGGATGGAGGAGGGAGGTGGAGGGAGGAGGGAGGGAGGTGGAGGGAGAAGGGAGGAGGAAGGTGGAAGGAGGAGGAAGGAGAGAGGAGCTACCTCGATGGAGGAGGAGTAGGAGCGTCGGCGGTGGCGGGCGACGAGCATGGGTGAGGACCGATGAGGGGAGAGAGTGGAGAGGGAGAGTGAGGGTGACCCGCGGGAAGAGGATAAGACGGTTTAGCAGCAGCGCGGGGCATGGGGCCGCGCTGCTGTTAAACCCATTAGTTGTAGCGCGGGTTGCGAGGCAGCGTTGTTGTTAAGTGGGGACGGGATGTTGGGCCCGGGCTAGCCACATTAGCAGCGCAGGTTGTGGACCCGCGTTGCTGCTAAACCCATTACCAGTAGCGTTGGTCGGTGATAGGCGTTGCTACTGTGGCCAGCCCGGGTGGGCACAGCGGGGTCCACATAGTAGTAGCGCCGGTCTGGCAGGCCCGCACTACTGCTACAGCCCACCTGTAGCACCGGTACAAGGGTCACGCTAATGCTAAGTTGCAGTAGCGCTGCCCGTTAACCCCATACTACTGTTAATCTTCTACCTATAAGGTATTTCCTAGTATGTATAGTTGTGTTGTGATATTAACGTGGCGTCATTGTTCGTGATCGTGCATGATGCGAATTGATTAGTGTACGGTTATGAATGGGAGTGTCACACTCACGACTGACGTCTTCCGCACACACACGTGTTCAGGAGCAGCATTATGACAGATATGCCATGCTGCAATGATGTGGACCGAAGCAAGCTGGGAGGCACGCAAATGACGAGAGCATCATATATGTTCGTTCTTCCCCCTTGAACATGCCGATTATAAGTGAGGTCTTCTTTTTATTCCTTTCTTTGTTTTCCTTTTCATTCATGTCTCTTTTCTTTCAAGAAATTAAATCGCTTGTCTAGATTAGATTAATATTGACACGGCTCATGATAGTAGTAACTCTTGCAGCATGGTCCCGCGAAGTGCTTTCGACACACATGCATTGGATTTTGTATCATCTAATTTTATTTTGACTTTGTGCTCGCTGAAGGACTTGCCCTTTATTATGATCTTGCACCATTGTTTCTCTTCCCCGTTTATGTTGCGGCAATTTTTTAGTGTTTCCAATTCTTCATAACTCGTATTGTTGATGTTTTTCAACATGAAACATCATCTTGGTGATGCCTCAAATTTTCATGCAAGTATGGAAAGATTTCAGGTTTGTGTCCTCACTTTTCTTTTAATGGGAAGTTGTGCCCTCTTTCAATGCAAGATTGCCATATTGCTGGTATATTTTTATGTGTGATTTACTCGACTCTTCCTATTTTGATGTCTATTTCTTTAACTAGGAATGTAGTATGGAGGACCAAAATGCTTCTTGGGAAATTACCCAGAGCAAGAAAACTAAAATGAGTCCCTTGTGCTGGGTGTGCAACTCCACTTATATTAAATTACGAGTCTCTCTTCATGACATCTCCAATATTTATCTTTTGGTCCAGTTTTAGTTGCCCGTGATGCTTGGTTTATTTTTGTTTTTTAGTAGTGTATAATTTTTGTTTGTGAACGTTAGGATGATGTATTTTTTCTCCTCCTCTGTGAGTTTATTACTATTTGTCTTATACCTAATGGAATAAATATGAGTTCTTAATTCTTCTTCCACTTGATTATATATGCATCTACTCAGTTGAATGAAATCATGTTCCATCTTCTCAAAAATGTCTTGCTTGTGTGAAAATGCTACACATGAGTAACCATGGTTGTGGGGTTTGGTGTGGCGGTGGCATGTATCAAGAAGATCAAGTGGAGAGAGACCTAGAAGATGGTAAACGTGAGGAGCTGAAAGATGGTTAGTGGTAATAGAAAAGGGAAGCTGTTGAAAGCTTGAAAGCATTGTATGATTTTCCTAAAAGTATTTAAACACATTATTGCCTGGGCTTAAAAGTTGAATAAAGAATTTTGTATTTGATATGTAGCTGAAAATGATTCTGGTTCATGCCAAGGCAAAGTAAGGCAAATTGTACCAAATTTGAATTATAATGATTAGGCATCCTTCCAATTTTCTTGTTAGTTTTTTTATATTGTCTTGTTAGCCTTCGTGCCTTACAGTTTGTCCATATAAGTGTAGAAGTACAAAAAACATGTAGTGCAATCATGTAAGCAATAGAGGTGTGCAACTGCCAACCCTCTTCCTGATGTGATGCCTCTACCATTCTTTCCCATCACACCCCTGAAGAAGAGTGATTTAATCGTAAAGAATTTTGACAAAATATCTGATGTCCATGAGGATATTAATAGTTATGTTGACGAAAATACAAAGATGAACCTGGGTGCGCGCGTACCCACGTGAATAGTAAATTCATAAAATATATTAGAAGAAATTAAAAATTCTGAAATTTCGCGCTATGAACCTTAGTCGGTCATTCTACTCAGGTGTGAAGTTTCATAATGTATTGACACCCATGGTATTCTTAGTGAAGAAAATACAAATGCGACCATACTATTCATTAAACAGTGTTTTTTAATATAGCTTCGGTTAGCTTCGACTTTGTCATTTTTGTCCAGATTACCATAGATGTGACTTTTTCGTGAAACTTCATATGCAAGTATACCGGTTCACTATGTATATTAAAAAAATAAATATTTTTTATTTTTTCTAGCTTTTTTGAATTTACTATTTATAAAGGATGTGTGTGCATCCATGTTCACCAAATCTGCGTCCTTATGTTGAGCACATTTGGTATTGAATCACTACACTATGTATGCCTTGTTGTGGCATTTATCTGGTCCAAAGAAAAATGATGTGGCTGCAAAACTAGTTACAACAAGACTACTACTCTTTTCGATCATACTCTATTACTTGTCGTCAAATCGTTTGATTCTACTGGTTTCTGCAATTCTGGAACCCAATCAATCTCACGGCCGTCCCAAAGTCTCCACTAGACCCATCGAGCGCGCTTCCTCGCCTGCTCCTCGCCGGGGTAGCCGGCTTCCTCGTCTGCGCTGCGGTACCTGGAGCTGGAGCCCGCGCTCTCGTCATCGCTGGAGCGGGCAGGCGGCGGAGGGACCGCCGGCTTCGTGAAGACCTTGCGGACCACGCAGTCCATGTTCGCCTCGGGGCCGGGCCGCGCGCAGCGGAAGGCGGCGCAGCCCTTGTTGAGCCGGTACTCCGCCATCAGCCACGCCGTCCGCGCCCATACCCCGTCGCCGCCGCCGTCGCCGCCCCGCCACGCGACGTAGTACGCGAGCCTGCGCCTGAAGGCGACCGCCTCCCCGCCGCCCCCGCCGCAGTAGGCCTTCTCGGGGCCGTACGGGATCCAGCACCCGCCCGGCGCCGGGGCCATCTCCCCGGCGGGGTGCGCCGCGAAGAAGTAGCCCCACACCTCGCCGCTCTCCCGCCGGTGGCTGCGGCTGAAGGGGAGCGCGTCCGGGGCCGCGGAGAAGACGTCCACGCCCTCCGCCACCAAGCCCGGGGTGAAGTAGCCGCCCAGCGCCTTGGGGGCGAGGTAGTGCTGGATGAGCTCCCGGGCCTTGGGTCTGAAGACGTAGCCCAGTGGCAGGCTCGGCACGGGCGGAGGCGCCATTGCCAGGACGGGTTGCCCACGGAATCTGCTTAGAAGCCGAGGGGGAGGTTGGTTGGTTGGATTTGGGGGGAGAAGAAGGTTTCGATCGGTTGGAATGATGTGACGGGAGATTCAGGATTCGGGGGCTGTATTTATAGAGATGGGATCGCGTCATGGCAGGAGGGGTTGTAGAAGCAGAGCACACTGCAAATCATGAACCGGAGATTTCAGATTCACACCAGTTTGGCTTGGCTCGCCAATCCAATTTCCATTTATCAATGGAACGCACAGCTAGCGATAATGTTCAGGCTTCAGATCATGCGTAAATCCAGACATACGAGTTACTACTGCAGCTTCCGTTTCTACTAACCCGAATTCGCAGCATGCTAACCCAAATCCGCAGCAACATCTTAACCCAAATTCAGGCTTCAGATCATGCTAACCCAAATTCGCAGCATCATGTTAACCCAAATTCAGGCTTCGGATAATATTCAGGCTTCAGATCATGCTAACCCAAATTCGCAGCATCCTGTTAACCCAAATTCAGGCTTCAGATAATGTTCAGGCTTCGGATAATGTTCAGGCTTCAGATCATGCTAACCCAAACTCGCAGCATCTACTAGCGCCTCCCGTGCTACTACTGCAGCTTCTGTTTCTTCTTCTTGTCCTGCCGCTGTGTCAGGTCGTCCTCCGTGCACGCAGCGGCAGCCGGCTGATCGTCCACCTCCATCTCCTCCGCTTCGTCATCCTCGTCCTCGTCCTCGTCCTCGCCCTCCTCGTCGCTCAGCGGCTCCTCCACGTCGTTGTACACCTTCCACGCCACCAGGTCCTTGGCGACGGGGTGGAACGCGACGCCGCGGTAGGCCGAGGCGCCCTCGTTGAGGCGGAACTCCTTCATCCGCCACGCCGTCAGCTTGCCGTCCTCGCCGTGGAACGCGAACCGGCACCGGTACCCGAGCACGTCCCCGCCCGCGTCGGCGTACGCCTTCTCCTCGTCGTAGCGCACCCACAGCCCTCCCGGCACGACCCGGACGTAGCTGCCCGGGCCGCCCGATGCCGCGGTCGCGGGCCGCGCCGTGAAGAAGTGGCCCCAGACCTTGCCGCTGGCGCCCCGGTTGCAGCGGTGGAAGGGGAGCGCCTCCGGGCGGGCGCCGTAGACGTCGACGTCGTCGGGGATGACGTCCATGATCTCGACGTTTGGGAGGCGGCCGCGGATCGCCTTGGGGGCGAGGTAGGTGCGGACGAGGCAGCGGCCGTTGGGGTCGAAGCGCATGCCTCCGTAGAGCTCCGACATGGACCGCGGCTCCCGCGGCACCGGCGGCCGAGGCAGCGAGGCCTGCTGCTGCTCCCGCTGATTCGCCATGGCGGACGGGTGATTGTGAGATCAGGCCAACGGTTGTGGATTTGTTGACCGTTGTTGCCTAGGGGGGAGGCGTATTTGTATCTGGGCTCTCGGTAGGTCGGTGACTCGGTGGTGCCTTTCCGAGCTGGGTGTTGGGAGGCGGGAGGATTGTTTGGGTATTCTTCGTTGGATTTGGCTTCACCGTCAGATGTTCATTTGTGTTAGCAGTACTAATGTCTTCCGATAATGCTCCCAGTCCTAGTAGTGTTAGTTTATAACCTTCTAAAAATAGTGTTAGTTTATCCTCTTTATTTAGAACCACAATATGATTAGAAAAATAAAGGACATTTACATTTCTGCCCCTAACTTAAATCAATCACTCAAATTTGCCCCTAATTTTTAGTCGTGCTCAATTTGCCCATGTCCCGTTTGGTGGTGTTGTACAAATGTGCTTCCATCCCATTTCCGTCCAGTCAAAGTCCTTTCACCGTCATGGGGATATTTTCAGGACAGTTTTGCCCATCGATGGGACCCACCTTGAAAAAAGCTCTCCCCTCCCTCTTTCTGGATGTTGTGCGTCGGGTGGTAAAGGTTGGTGCCATGGTGCGTAGCAGCTGAGCGAAAGTGTCGTGCGGGTGTCGGGTAGAGACTGATGCCATGTTGTGGCCACTGGCGGTTGAGGTAAAGTGCGAGAAGCGCCGGGAAGCTTGCGGGTACTCTAGATGGCCAAGAAACTCGTCGGTGACAAGTTCCCGTGGCGCTAGCAGGTGGCGCTGGGTAGCATGAGGCTACAGACAAAGAAAACAAGCAATGGACAACGCAAAAGAAACAAGGAATCACCATGGTTACGAATTTGTGGTTACGAATTTGTGGTTCGAATGGCACGGAAGTGATAACTTTCATCGGCGGTAGCAGAGCTGCTTCTGAGGGCCATGCCATTAGGGGGTAAGTGGGACTTGATCGTGTGGGGCTGCCGCCGAAGTGGGGTTGGTGGATAGAGAGAGAGAGAGGGGGGAGAGGGGGGAGGGAGAGGGAGAGAGAGATTTTCGGGTGGGTTCACACATGCAAGAGAGTATGGAGAGGGTTTTCCCATTTTTTCCTTTTTTTTGTTGGGTTGCCATTGAAGTAATAGTAAAGAGGGGAGAGAATGTTTCAATGAGGCTCCACCTGTAAGGAAGGGTGTAGATGTCTAGAGAACGGCTCGTCTACGGTCAAAGCGTTTTGATTGGACAAAAATGACACAAAGGAGTATTTTCATAAGGTCATTTGACATAACATGGACAAAACTGAGCACAATCGGAAATTAAGGGCATATGTGAGTGGTGGGCCTGAGTTAGGAGCAGAAATGTAAATGTCTGAAAACATAATATACTGGGCTCACCCACTTACTAATATGGGTTCAAAATTATACATGCACTAGGAAGTCGTATTACCTATTCCCATCCGCTTCTTTCATCTTCATGTGTTTTTCAAGATTTTAATTAATTTTAATGTTGTCATGATGTGTAAATCATGTTATACATTTGATATTGTTGGATCCCTATTACAAGAACTTTTTGCTAGATTTTTCTATTGTGATTTATACAATGCAAAAAGGTAACATCATACTTACAAGTTTTTCCTGCCTTGGAGTTGATTTGATCGGGTTTGTTAGGATTGTTATAACATTAGTTCTACAAAATTCTTGTATTCTTCATTATCCCTTTTTCACATGCATTATCTCTTCCTACAAATATAAAAGTACTAGCACTCTGGCAGGGGTGTGAGAAACCCCTAAGATTTGCCTCTTCATCAGAAGCCCTTGCCTTCTTTCTCTAGCATGCGTCTAACCACACTTTGTTGGGTATTAGAAGATTGCCATAATAGAAGCACAGACGAATCACTGTGACAAAACAGATCTACACCTCAAATCTCAAAAAAAAAATCGCAAGGCAAACTTTTTTTTTTACCGAAACACATGGAATCGCATGGGCAGCACCTGCACAATGAGCTAAATCCAAACCTTCAGGGTGATTTTGCAAGCAATCTGGAAGTTACTTCTTTCGAGAAAAAAACAAGCTGGAAGTCCAGACATAGAAAACTCGCACTGGTAGCAAAATTTTACAACTTCCAAGTTCACACATGACAAGGGTCACCTACAAACCAAGATAAGAAAAGTAGCTGCGTTCATTACTTTAGATAGATAGTTCGCAATATCAGATATCCATCGACTGAGGGGTCGACAAAGCATTTTTCTTCTTCTTTTTCCTTTTCTTGTCCTTCCTAGATTTCCCACTCTTTGCAGATTCGTTGTCTTTCACGGAAGAAGGCGGTTGTGTTGATAGCAGATGCTGATGAATTGCAGCCAATGGGTCTAGCTGGAACTGAGCATTGTTCAGTACAGCATTCAGTTGAGCAGACTCTCGTTGCCTGAAAAATATAGAAGGTACTGAAACTGTGATGGAAAAATAAAAACAAAGAGAAAGATTGGAGGGCAGAGATTTCATGTGGGATTACACTAAAGCCTGCTTCGATTTGCGATTAAGCTTTACTTCCGTCTGCTGCTGGGAGCTGGCTGTTTGTGGAAGGAACTCAGAAAGTGCTGACAGGTCATATGCTTTCAGTTTCTTCTGACGGCTCCTCTGCTTCTTTTTCTACAGACAAGAAACTCAAATGAACCATCTAGCATAATAACTGCATACGAATATCTTTCTATCTGATCAGTTGCAGCATATACCGTGGCCATCGCCCAGCAGTAATAAAAACAAGACAGTAGACAGCTAGAGGCAAGCTGCTTTGGACAAGCAAAAGGCATCTTTCCAACACCCACAAATACATTTGATGAGAACTGAATGTGAACTTCTGTGTTGGGTATATTGAAAATAATAAAAACAAGACAAACAAATAAACAACCAGTAGTGTGAGGCTAATTTGGGAAGGCAAAACACATCCTTTTAACACATATGAACACAATTGTTTGATAGACAGGCAATTTACAACCTGTAACTAGCTATATGCATCAAATGTGCCACAATATTCATGACGCTAAAGACACAAGGGCATCAGATTTCTTTTTACCAATGAAAATTTTTCAGAGGCAGATTAGTAGTCGAGACTCAAACCATTTTTAAGGTAATGGCCCGTGCAGTTTTATTTATTTATTTTGTAGCAGAACACCATCAGCAGAAACTGTGGAAAAAAGACCTTCATATTTGCGACCAAGGAGTAATCCTTATCCATCTAGCCTTGATTACTCAATTTGTTACAACTGAGTACCTAGACAAGCTAGATCAATGTAGATAACTTTTCTTTGTTTTGTGAATGGCCCAGCTTGGCATAACGTGTGGCTTCGCTATGTTTATAGCTTGCCTTGTGGCTTGGCTTTTCATGACTGGCACACATGATAGTGTTTGTCTTGCTGACACACTCTCCATGTAGCTATTAGTGGCTTATGCTAAAATAGCATGAAATTAAGCAACCTTACTGGCCTCTTCCTCGATGATCAAGTGACTAAACTGGAGAAAATTAGCCTAATTAACATTCCATGTGTGAATGACCCTCAATACCAAATGTGCTCAATTGTCATTCCACACACTGGCTGGCACATGTAACTCTCAGTATTAGCTTGTCAAAGAGGGCATGCAAGAAGTCTCTTGGGATGAAATTGTGGGCACACATGGTAGTGGATCCAATTACCCTGGTTCGGAGGACTTCCACACCTAATTTAAAAGGTCAGAGTAATAGCTTAGACAAGTTACCTTTGATCATGCTGAATCACGGCATTCACAAAATATTTTGTTTGTCAAACATGCATGAACGTTAGTTATACTTGGGTAGTGAGCCTATTGTCGTTTATTATCAGTTTCCACATATGAGCTACTATCCTTTATTATGTCCTATCTTACCAAGACATAGGTGGAGGCGTGGAGCCTATTTCCCCCCTGCAAGAGTTTTCTGTCTAGAGTTTAATCAACTTCTAGATTTAATTTAATTTGCGAGCTTGACATGATATCCACCTGGTACCCTGATTTATGATTCAATACTCTTAATTAACTCCATGAGCAGTCCCTGCTTCACATTCTTATGAGCCAGACAAGGATGAGAGGTTTGTTTTATTTTTGTTTTAAGTGAACCATCAAAGGAACAAACAAATTCATCATGTTGCACATTTATGCAAAAGCCGACCAAAAGGAACGATATACTAACGGAGGGCAGAATTAGAAGCATCTTTGTACCTTACTGATAGCCTTTTTGGCCTGTAGGGAGGTAACCGCATCTTTCACTTCTGGAATGATGAGCAAAGAGTCCAATGAGTTACAATGCAAGTTGAGGCAAGCAAAACAAGCCATATTATGCTGTAATATTAGTCAAGGTGGATGCATAGAACAAGCAAAATGCAATACATGCATGACATAAAATTAATCATCAATCATAAATTCATAATGAAATCTCTAATCTCCTTTCCATTTTATTATACAGTTCGAAAAATGAACACTCAAGAAAAAAAACAATATGTACAAAAGAACAGATTATACTATGAGTAACTTGCATTTTGGACCAGTTTTTATTACAGTAGTTGTAATTTGTACAATGTATGTCCAAATGTAGCACTATACACAGCCAGTTGGGTCACATAACGTTTGCACTTTGCACCAGGTTTTGACAGTTCACAAAAAATGGCCCGGTACCCTGACTTGGGCTCATTTGTCAGGTACCATGTCAACATGCCATGGATTCTCTACACCCATGAGTGGTCCTTTACATTTGACCATTTTGCCTCCTGACTCATGAGGTTCTGAATTGTAATCTGTTTCATACTTCCACAATCACTGTAACGCAAACCATAAACCACCTCCTAGGAGGCATGTAACTTTTAGCCTCCCTTTTCGATGAAAAAAAAACGCAAAGTCTTCGTGCCGCGTTTTCTTGAAAAATGAATCAGGTTCAGTTTTCCGTGAACCATCATAATCTGGGGCAAAGTGCAATGCTATGTGGCCCCTGCTGGTGCAAAAACGTGAATTCCTGCATTTAGACATACATGGTCCCAACTGCAACTGCTGTAATAAAATACGGTTTTAAGTACAGTATCACCGAACACGACACATTTGCATGCTTTTGCATTACCAGGCTTACGGTAAGACAACAAGCACATAAACCAAACGAGGAGGGTCTTTTTAATTTTGTGGATGAACACAAAGATATCAAGGAAAACTAGAAGTAACTTTTCCCTGTTTGGATCCACTGACCACCTTGCTCACATAAGCAGATGAGCAATAGATCAAGGAATCAGGGTTAGCATTGCTAGGTGTTTGATTCTTTTACAGAGAAATATAGCAAATTATTGATTACTTAAAATATCTTCTATGGGTCTATATGGTGACATGACAAATCAATTCACAATTCTAACCTTGCACACATGAATGATCGAAGTGAGCTTTTTGAAATATACCAAAATTATAACCTCCTGTAATTGCATGGCTAACAAAAGAACCAATATTTCTTGCAACAATTCCTCATTATATTAACTAGTTATCTGCCATAACAAAATAATTTTGTAACGATGAGAACGTTCTCTTTAAGAATAGCATGGAAGTCATATGGTTACAGACAATTACCATGACCTTGAGTATTTTTAAACTGCATGGCTCAACACACAACAATGTATAATATAGAATAAGTGCATGTTCACAAGAACAATACAACAAAACCCTACCGAGCAGGAACACATGGAAGAAAAATTGTGGCCCTCAACAGGAAGGTTGCACTTACTTGTATAGAAGCTGAGCTTCTTCTCTAGCTTTTTCTTAGAGTTGAGCTCCTGCTTCTTAGACCCACTCCTGCAAACATTTAAATTTTCAATGATAAGGAGCCTTCAGGAGAACACAGCAATCAAATCCACAACACAATTACAAGAATTTAAGACAAAATTATTCCACTCCAAGAAAGGGTTCAGATGAATTACAGTGGATGAGCGCATAACAGCAAATGCTACTGGATCAGCAGCCGTAGCTCCCAAATCCTGCTACTAATCTTCATCTTTCTAGTCACCAGTTATCACCAAATACACTTTTAATCTTTATTATAACTACACTACTTGTAATAGATGGTTCTTTGCCACCAAAATGCATTAAGCAATAGAAACCCAGAAATCATGATGCAAGGGGCTGGCGGGGAGGTGGCCGTCGGAGGTCACAGAGGTGCGTGGCGGCAGTGAGCATGCAAGGTCAGACTAGGGCAAAGTTGGCAGCAAGCATGAAGGGAACGAGGCACAGAGGCAAGCATGCTGACAATCTATTTAGTTTTGACATGGCAAAGAGAAAAAAAAAACAGAACATACATTGCAGGACTGCTCAGTCGATGCCGCCGTTGTTGTGGCGATGGCACCAACTGGCAGTCGTGGAATCGGGCATGGCACAGCAGTGGTTTATCGGAAATCGCACACGGTGGTGTGGGCTGCGGCTAGTGTACGCGAGTTAACAGCGGTGTGGCTGCTGCTGCCGGTTCTGTTTTTTTTTTTTTTAGAGCCAGTTCTATGAGTTCGTTTGGTTGGCGAATTGGGGGACTATCCGCGATGCAGGCCTGCAGGCTGCAGCGGCAGGATGGCTGCGTATTGGGCTATTGGCGTTGTAACTCCATGAGCTAGTGAGCTTAGCCAACTTGGGCCTTATTCCAGCTATCACTAGGGCTAGTCAGCAACGTCGGCACCTCCAAAAAAGCAAATACTGTTGAATTCGATCAACCAAATGAACAACTGAAAACCACCGACTTAAAACAAATTTTGATTCCGAACCCTTCGAACTTTGCTTCGGGCTCAGCTAATGCAGAGAGGGCGACACAGCCTGGACGAGATGTACAACAGAACTTTACAGGAGCATATGAAGATCTCTACGTATCTAAGACCAGTCTAGTTTCACACCAATGAACACCTCCTTTCAAGCCTATGTTCGTTTATTTTTGCAAACGTGCTACTCACCAAATGGTAAAACAAGTAAATTTCTAGGAGGACAATCTAGTAAGTATTATTTTAATCTCACTCACACATCACTTATTTAAAATGCATAATCTGATCCATGGTAAGGTTAAGACATCAAATTAAGAGCATGCTATATTTGACAGAAAAAGAGGCACTGTCATGATGTGCATGCCATCTACTCTTATCATTAAGATTGCTTCGGTCACTATAAATCTTAATATTTCTTCATCGGGATAACTGAAACAAAATAAACCCCCTGCTTTACTCCTTTAGTATGAAATGACCATGAGAGAACTATCCAATTTGATGGCAAAACGCACCCATGTTATCCATTTTCTTTGAATGATATACATCAAATGTAGAAGAGACGCACCTTTCTGGGGCCATGGCGGAGTGGAATTCGGGAAACCGAGCTGGGAGACAGGTCGCGGTGCCCGCGGCGAGTGGGCGGGGAAATTATGGGAGCGAGGGAGAACCCGCGATGGTGTCAACAGCTGGGGCGTTGCAGGCGCGTCGTTGGAGGTCGCGCGGCGGCGTTCGAGGAGGAGGTCCCGCCGGGCACTGGGGTGCGGCGGGGTTGGAGGAAGACCCGGGCGGCGGCGTCGAAGGAGAAGCACGCGGAGCGGTTGCAGGAGGGGTCCGGGCAGGGAGGAGCAGCGCGGCGGCGCTCAACGAGGATGTGGCACGAGGGCAACTCGTGGAGTCGTGCTCGAGGCTTGTGGGATGTGTGACCTGGTCCGGGCCTCCGGGGTGGTGGGCTTCTTTTGGGTATTTGGATGGATGTGCGCTCAAGGGCCTGATTAATGAAGATTGGGCTAATGTTTTCTTTTCATCTCAAAAGGAAAAATGAAGATTGGGCTAATGTGACTCCACATATGTTCGTCGACTTTGTCAAAAAAAAAAAACATATGTTCGTGGGCACGTCCGGCCCCATTTGTCCGGTCGGGAATCTCATTTCTACGCATTTTCATGCACATACCTAAAAAAACACAATTTCATACACTTACATCATTCAGCGATACAAATAGCATACAATGATGAAAATAGCACACAACTATTCACCAATAAATAGTTCGAACTCTTGCAAGAAACCGGGAAAAAGGCATTATTTGATATGAATAAAACTAGCCCTAAGGCCTTCCCTAAAAAAAAAAGTTCAAACTTACAAGTACATGATTCAAATATAAAAATAATACATGTATATACATATGCTTCACAAAATCATTGATTAGCGCATACACTCATCCCTATGAACGCACACACACAACCTACTCCCTATGAGCACCTCCGAGAGACTGAGCCGGCATATCATCTTGAGATTTTACGAAGTCGCCGTAGGCACCTTGTACTCCCACTGAACGCATATCGTCAGAATTTCTGAAATAAATCCATGATAAATGCGAGCGTCAGGACTTGACCCCTCGTGGGCTAGGGATACCACTGTCCACCAAACCATCCAACCACAAGTTGGTTCGCGATCTAGAAGTTGTTGATACATAGTTGACAACACGTGTTTCATCGTATTTCATGAGGCGGACTTGTACACGCGGCGGTTGAAGAATGTTCGACACGGATCTTGGTCGGATCCGACAGCCTAGGGAAAATGGGGGGAGGCGTGGGTTGTTGCTCTGTCGTCCAAATCAAGGGCGTGCGCAGTGATATGGCGTCATCTTCTATGTAGAGGAGCTCGCCATTGGTGTAAGGGGAGGACGGAGATGTTAACTCCCCAACCTCTAGACGTATGTTGGGTAGTGAAGGGGAAGAGAGTAGAAGGGGATGGGAGATGTTGCCGGAGCGGGGGGAGTCGGTGGGGGAGAGGGATGACGTGTCTTTACGGTATCAGAGGGCGTATCTGACGGGATTTGCTTGGCATTGAGAAAAAAATTGAACCATTCTTTCCACTTACAGGTAGCATTGGGGGTACATTTTGATAACTTGGGAGCAATTAGTAGCGCCGGTCTGGTACGGCGGTGCCCACATAGTAATAGCTCCGGCCTGGCAGGCTACTGCTACTGCCCACCTGTAGTGTCGTTACAAGGCCAATGCTAAGTAGCAGTAGCGCTGCCCATTAACCTAGCGCTACTGTTGAGCTTCTACATATAAGGTATTTTCTAGTAGTGTAGAGTTGTGTTGTGATATTAACGTGGAGTCATTGTTCGTGATCACGCATGATGCGTGCATGGTTATGAATGGGAGTGTCACACTCACAACTAAATTCCAACAAGTAAGTTCTTGCACATATCTCTCTCCAGCAGCAAACTTGTTGCAATAAAACTTTTTTCCCTTCCAATCTCTGCAACGAGAGCCTTGTTGGCTAGGGCTTCTGCAACAAGAGCCTTCTTGCAAATCTTTTTTGAACCTTCTTGTTCGCACACGAACACGTCACCGTGTACCTCCAACGCCGAGGGTGATGCACCGCAGCTCACGTCGAAGGAGACCCGTCGGAAGCGCGGTACGCAAGACAATCCGGCGGGTGCTTTTGTAGACCCGAAACCCCACACGCCCGGGAGGAACCCGTCGAGCTGGCGGCTATGGGCTGCCCTAGGTCGGCCTGACCGCCCTAGGGCCTCGAGGTTCGCCGCCTGCAATGAAGAAGAACAAACGAAGAACGAGGAAGAAGAAAAGCAAGGGAGAAGGTAAAAGTAAAGGTAAAAGTAAAGGTAAAAGATGTAGATAGATTTGTTCGATTGTGTGTTGTTGTTCAATCGGCCGTCACCTCTCGTCTATATAAGAGGCGGATGGACTTCCCGTACAAGAAAAGGACTTTCCTTGTCGTCCAAATCATCAAAATCTAGACAAATTCGGACTTCTCACGACCTCCGGCCCGGATGTCCGGCTCTAGGCCCGGATGATCCGGCCTAGCCCAGTTTTTTGACAGCAGCTCACTGTTTTGGCTCTAGAATCCTCATACGGCCACGAATTTGGACGTTTTTTATATCCAAATCAACCGTCTCGACGAGACGCACAACTTTCATGTTGAACACTTTTTCATCCGAGGCCATCTTGAGGGTGTTTCGGGCCGTTTTCTAAAGTCTGCAGCAGAAAAACGTGTCCGGACATCCGGACGATCGCCGGATTGTCCGCCTTTACCCGGATCATCCGGGAGTTGATCCAGATCATCCGGTTTCAACTTTTAGCTTCTGTTGTTTTGGTCAATTTTCGGCCCTCGGCGGATGATCTGGACCCGGTCCGGATGATCCGGCCATCTGATCTTCTGCAGCGCACAGTTTTGGCTATAACTTTTGCATACGAACTCGGATGGGGATGATTCTTATATCAAAATCGTCCGTTTCGACGAGACGAAGAACTTTGCAGTTGTAAATTTTTCCATCCGATGTCTTCTTAATTAGGTTTCATGCCATTCTTTAATCAGGTGTCAACACGGGTATCTCCAAAATTGTCATATCTTTTGCAATTGAGCTCCTTTTTGGTCCATCTTCATATTTATTTCGATCATCTTGACGAGGGCCATCAAATGGTGACATAAACTCATAAATTTAACCTCATTCCATTATAGACTTAAGTCACTCTTTGCGATCATGCCATTTTTGAGCGTCAACACATGCCCCCCTGTTTTTCGGCAAAGGTAGTATGCCGAAAAATAACTTGTATCATGTTGGTTCTAAGGACGATGTCAACACTCCATTGGCCACTTTGCATGTGCTTAGGGCGATAAATTTATATCAGCCATTATTTGCTTGAATCCTTGATGCAAATTTGGGTGAAACCTCTTCAACTTCATTAACAACTCGATGATAAAGTTTCATAGATATGTATCTTAAGGTCATCCTCCGAACCATATTGTTCACCCTTTTATTAGGACTTTGCAGATATTCAATAATAAACTTTCTCCAATCCTCACTTTTACCTGCATAAAAACAATATTAGTGGCCGAAGCGGTGGACTTCGGTTCGGCCTTACCTATGTTGACGAGACTAAGCATCGGCTATTGATAGAAATGCAACACACCATGATTAACATAGTAGCCGGATGCCTGCTATGCCAACTCTTTCGAATTGTCATGTCTAGAAATACGAACAATTTTATAGCGACCCAAGGTAAATTTCGCATCTAGACATACCTCAAGATAAACTATAAGTGATTCGTCAAAACATTGATAACCCTTGGATATTTGTTGCACTATTCATAATGAATCACTGAAAGCCTCAATATGTATAGCCATATAGCATGTAAAAGATTCAATCCGAATAACAATGCATATTTGGCTTTGATTAATTGTGCAAAAAATATTCTAAGTGGCATGAGGCTACATAAAATTGCACTATAAGGAGATATATAAACAACACCAACACCTTGGCCATTGTGAATTCAACCATCGAAACATAATCTCCATAGTACTAGAGAGACAAGGTTAATATCACTTAACATGTACCTTATCTCAGTTCCAATTGAACTAAGGACGATGTTAGAATTTCACACCGGCCATGATAGGATAGTTTCTTAGGACGATAGTTAAGTATCGGCCATTATCATGAGGTCCATGTAGAATTCATCCATTAAAGCATGTATAGCCGAAATAAATAAATAAAATAGGAATAAAATATTTCGGCCCCTTTGTCTTAGCAACAAAAATGTAACTAACCAAATGTATACTGATTTGGTAATATTCTGTCATGATATTGAAAATTATGTTGCATCCATGGATCAAAATAAGTCCATGGAGGGTAACTGATCATACCTGTGGATGAATTCCATGGCAAAGGCATCAATGGCATTGTTGAAGAAAATGGATGATGTGCTAACCGAAGATTTTGATGTTGTGATGCACACCTTCAGCTTAATTGTTTGTTTCTTCCATCCTTCTCTTTATTCACTTTCATTGTACTTGTTGCAATTGAAGCATGCACATCATTTTTGTTTTGATTGGTCCTCTTGGGAACCCATGCCATGTTCCTCTTTCTCAGATCTTGTGCACTAAGATTTTGTAATTCCTTCTTTTGCCAATACGATAAGCCGAGTGGGCATCTCGGCTGTGATTCTGTTTTGACCAATGGCAATTCTTTCTTGGCCTTGTGCACTCTCAACTTCTTTTCTTCAGATTTGGCATTTTGACTCTCAATAATTTGTTGCTTCATCTCATTGCCTTTAGTAGCCAATGTCAACACTTTCATTGGCTCTTTTTATTTGAGATCAAATCTGAAGTAGCACTCTTACGACCATCTCTTTTAACGCGGTAAACTTGTTTGACCACCTCTTTCTTCTTCCTTGAGCTCTGGACCGATTCCTTATGATTGAAACGGTCTTTAACATGTGATTGTTCAGATGTTGATCTTCTTGGAGCTGCATAATATTGGTGAGATGGTCTAAAATAAGTGGAGAATGTGCCCTTGTATCATACCTGTCCCATGATGAATATGTATCTACACGAGCATAGGGAGGCATCCACGGCATTGGCATTGGCGGCCCAAAATAAGGATATGAATATGTTGCATTAAAATTATCACTTTGCCAATACCAATCCTCATATTTGCGCCTTGGGGGTGATCTTGGTTTCTTTGCATGATTTGGCCGATAAGCATTATTCTCTTCACTCTTCTTTTGATATTTATCCAATAGTTCAGCAAAAGTGATTTTTGATCTCTTACACTTGCGCTTATTCCGGCCTTTGTTTTCTTTTAGTTTGCTTTCATCGATCATTAGATTTGCTTGTTGCCCCCTAGTCCTTGGCATCTCCATTGTAGCTTCGATGGAACTCCCGCCCTCAAGATTATGCTCGTTATGCTCTTCAACAACTTCTTTACTTGAAAGCTTGATCCCATCACCTGTAGCTTTTACATTCTCTTTAAATGGATCAGCTTGAAGCAGCCGATGCAAAAACTTTTTGCCATCGGGACCAATCGGAATAGACTGGTCATCTCTTGGTGTTTCAACAAACTTCAATCGTCCTTTTTCAATGGCCGATTTAACTATTTGACGAAACATGTTGCAATCCTCAAAATTATGCTTGGACGAATCATGCAACTTACAATACATTCGTCCTTGGATTGATGGCTTAACATGGTGATCAAGAATTGTAATGTAATTATTTTTCAGCAACAAATCAAATATTTTATCACACATGCTTGAATTGAAGGTATACTTCTTGTTTTCTAGCCGATCTTGCTGCTTGAACGGCTTTGGAGATAAGCAAACGAATGGTTCAGATTTGTAATCTCCCCATTCGGCTACGCATTGTGTTTTCCACTCTATCTCCGATGTCTTTGGATAAGATATTATATTAGCATCGGTTTTCTCAATAGAATTTAACCTTGGCTTTAAATTTCTGAAACGAAGATATTTAGAACATATATGTCTCAGTTGAGACCAAGTGCAAGCCAAGTACAAAATAAGCAAAGCTACCCAACAAGATGTGAACTTTAGATAAAGCAACGGGGAAAGTTGTGGCTGTAAGTCAATATCGGTCTTTATAAATGGCGTAATGGGTTGACCGATATGTTCCATAACAAGTTTATTGCTAACAAGTAAATTACCCTTCTTCATTGGTCTTTCAAAATTACTTATGAGGATTTTTCTAATAGACGTATCAACAATAAAGTTCTGACTAGATCTAAAAATAGGTAAATTACTTGCTAAACATACCTCTTCAAATATGTTGGGAGAGCATGATGGTGGTGCCACTTTAAGAACATCTTGCTCCATATTTGGATGGCTCCCCAACACCTTGTCATTATCTTTTTCTTGATTCCGTGCATCATTACCTTGAAGATCCATGTCAGCCGAACTTTGTTCGGCTACTTGTTCTTGTCCTTGAAGCTTGTCAATTTCTATGGCACGGAACTCATAGGGCAGGAAGTAGGTTCCATTGACCTCGGAAAAATCAAGTATGGTTGTTTTGCTATGCTTTCCATGCCCTTTCTCAATAATGCTTGCCTCGTTGGATTTGATGGATTCAGAATATATACTACTTGATTCGGCTTTTTCAACCGAAGCACTTTCATGTTCCGAATCATCCTTCTTTTCATTGATACTACCAATTGGCAATGCTTCTTTTATCTGAGCCAATTCTTTTTCTATTTGTTTCTTACGGCGAGCGGCAAAATTAGCTTTAAGCTTTTTCTCAATTTCAGCCCACTCCGGATATGATTGCCCCCCAATGCTTTTAGATTCTTTCGGCAATGACACACGGGTGTTGTCGAAATTTTGCAATTGTGTAGGGGGTGTATAATATGATGTAGTACTAGGTGAAGGCATATGCATTGTTGTAAGACCATACTTTTGCTCGCCAATTTTATCAATTGGCAAACATTCATCTTCTTGCAAAACTCTAGCTTTTATTGCGGCATAATCAGGAAATAGCCCCTTTTCATGTTGTTCGAGGCAAAGAGCACTAATTCTCTTATTTTGGGCTAAACTCTTCAATGCAGCCACCACTACCTCATCTTCTACAATGTTGGGCACAACCGCTCCTGTAAAATTTACATTCATTCGGCTATAACCAGGAAGGTGTGAAGCCGAATTATGAGCATCTACAGTTGTGTATGGTGCCAAAGAATTAGTAACATGAGGTGTAGCATATGACGGTTGAGAGTAACTGGCCGAATAGCTAGTAGTAGCATGGCCAATTCTCTCATTCATCGGCATGGTTGGATTCTCATATTGCAAATTAGTTGCCGATGAATAAAAAGGTGAAACACTTTCTTGTATGCTATTGGAAATTTTAACATGAGGTGTTTCAAATTGATTAACCAAACTCATCATGTTGTTCATCGGCATATAAATTTGTGGGGTTGCCGATGCATGGGAGTTGGGATACATATGTTGCATGTTGCTAAAATTATATGAAGTAGAATCATGGAGATTTTGTTGCATCGGCCCTTGCACATAATTAGATGCATGATTGATAAAGCTAGGGCTAGCCGATACATTATGCTCATTAGATGATCTAGCAACAACATATGCATTATTTGCATCTACATATGTGAATTGGGTATTCATATTACCTTTGTAGATTGCAAACCCTAGATGACGATCTCTTCGTAGCAAGAACGGGCCGGAGACCGTTCAAAGCTTCGTCCCCAGCGGAGTCGCCAAAAAGTGTGTTCGCACATGAACACGTCACCGTGTACCTCCAACGCCGAGGGTGATGCACCGCAGCTCACGTCGAAGGAGACCCGCCGGAAGCGATGCATAAGACAATCCGGCGGGTGCTTTGTAGACCAAACCCCACACGCCGGGAGGGACCCGTCGATGTGTGGCGGCTATGGGCTGCCCTAGGTCGGCCTGACCGCCCCTAGGGCCTCGAGGTTCGCCGCCCTGCAATGAAGAAGAACAAACGAAGAACGAGGAAGAAGAAAAGCAAGGGAGAAGGTAAAAGTAAAGGTAAAAGTAAAGGTAAAAGATGTAGATAGATTTGTTCGATTGTGTGTTGTTGTTCAATCGGCCGTCACCTCTCGTCTATATAAGAGGCAGATGGACTTCCCGTACAAGAAAAGGACTTTCCTTGTCGTTCAAATCATCAAAATCTAGACAAATTCGGACTTCTCACGACCTCCGGCCCGGATGTCCGGCTCTAGGCCCGGATGATCCGGCCTAGCCCAGTTTTTTGACAGCAGCTCACTGTTTTGGCTCTAGAATCCTCATACGGCCACGGATTTGGACGTTTTTTATATCCAAATCAACCGTCTCGACGAGACGCACAACTTTCATGTTGAACACTTTTTCATCCGAGGCCATCTTGAGGGTGTTTCGGGCCGTTTTCTAAAGTCTGCAGCAGAACGTGTCCGGACATCCGGACGATTGCCCGGATTGTCCGGCCTTTACCCGGATCATCCGGGAGTTGATCCAGATCATCCGGCTTCAACTTTTAGCTTCTGTTGTTTTGGTCAATTTTTGACCCTCGGCGGATGATCTGGACCCGGTCCGGATGATCCGGCCATCTGATCTTCAGCGCACAGTTTTGGCTATAACTTTTGCATACGAACTCGGATGGGGAGGATTCTTATATCAAAATCGTCCGTTTCGACGAGACGAAGAACTTTGCAGTTGTAACATTTTCCATCCGAGGTCTTCTTAATTAGGTTTCATGCCATTCTTTAATCAGGTGTCAACACGGGTATCTCCGAAATTGTCATATCTTTTGCAATTGAGCTCCTTTTTGGTCCATCTTCATATTTATTTCGATCATCTTGACGAGGGCCATCAAATGGTGACATAAACTCATAAATTTAACCTCATTCCATTATAGACTTAAGTCACTCTTTGCGATCATGCCATTTTTGAGCGTCAACACTTCTTTCTTCATTTTCTCAACAAAGGTCGTGTTGCAAATATTATCTTTTTTACAAAAACAGAGGTCGTGAGCATATTGCAACAAAGGTCGTGTTGTATAAACTTTTCGCAACAAAGGTCATGTTATGGATTTTGTTTTGCAACAGAGAAAAATGATGGAGCGGTGCCGAGGGTCACCCAGGGCATGTGTCGGCGAACACCCTGCGTTGGATCAGCCGGGCAAATGGAATCATTTCCCTTAATATAAGGTAAAGATTCGTTAAATTCGAAATTGTGTAGAATTTTCATTGGCAGTGTATTATTTTTTTTGTTGGTGGGAAGTTGATACTAAAAACTCACAAGTAGAATCGTCACAAATCAGCGATGAACGTGAACAAAACTTGAAACTTTGCTAGCTTCACTAGTGTCTACCAAGTTATTTGTCACTATACGTCCTGATTTTGTGTATCTACAGTCCACGAAACATTAGTGTGTGCAATATACATATTTTTATCCAAATATATCATACTCGTACTTGTGGTTTTTGACGGATAAAAATGAAGAACTTTAATTTACGATGTGCCAACACTTTTAACATTTTGCTAGTTCCACTCCCGAGTGATAGTGAAAGACGGCTTAAAGGATTTGAGAGCATTTTATGTTCTTATGTGTTTAGAGTGACTTTGTCTATAGAAATTTTAATTTTTTATGGGAAGTACTTATATTCAGCTGGCCAATCGGACGTGTGGCGCATTGTCTCTATGCCACATGCCCTGACTGTAGCATCTTCTTACATATCCCTTGCCGCAAGACGCGCGGACGCAACACAAACACGATGTAACACGAGGCTTGTTGCAACTTGCAAAAGCTCATTGGCTCATAGGAGAGATCGGACGGCTGTCGAAAATAACCCCCGAAAAAACTGTTAAAATAATTGCAACAAGGCTCGTGTTGTAAAGCGCTGAGCGTAACACGAGGCTTGTTGCAAAGGCTCAGTAGCTCACGCAGAGGGATCAAATGACTTCAGCAAACGGCTGCCTGGGCGGTTGATCTTATAAGATTATCGTCTGATCGATGTGTAGAGTTCGCTAACTTATATAAAAAAACAAGGATCCTGATAATTGCCACATGTCAGGTACAAGCACATGGTAAATCAAACGTTTTTACAACAAGTTTAGTTAAGCGAGTATGACAATTTTATTTTGCAAGTATGACAACTTCGTGCTTCAGTTTATTTTCGACAGAAACTACAGTGTGTCACTTTCATTTGGGAAAAACAATGGCATGGATTCAACATATACAGATCACGTCAAAAATCTCAAACAGAAATTCGAATCGAACTCCGAAACAAAGACAAAACTAACTATGAATTCAGCCATATCTTCGTGGATACTCTGGCTGCGCCGATACACCGGGGAGAACAAGAGAAGAAGGCGTATTCTGCATTTACGTGTTCGCCGGAACGCTTTTCTTTATCCTCTCGCCGGGCAACCGACGCCGTCCACTCCGGCTTCGCCAGTTCGCCTCCTCCGCCTTCGCCATGGCCGACGCTAAATCCCAAGGCCGAGCAACGACCACCGCTCCCAGCCCCACTCCCACCCCCACATGGGCGGAACGGACCGAGGCCCTGACACACATCCTGACCCACCCCTCCCACTCGCCGTCGCTCCACTCGCAGCTCTTCCTGGCGTCCCGCGTCCCGTGCCCACCTCGGGGCTCCTCCTACCCGCCCTTCCTCTGCCCCGGCGCGTCGCTCCTCCGGTGGGCACTCACCTCCGTCTTCCTCCCCCGCGCCGCGCGCCTTGGCCTGCCGCCTTCCTCCTGGCGCTCCCGGTGCCCCTTTCAGCTCCCGCCGCCGCTCGTGCCCTCCGCCGGCATCGAGCCGGCACCGGAGCGGTGGAGCGAGGCCGAGCTCCGGGGGTACGCGCAGCGGCGGCGGGCTCGGAGGGGGCCCATGAGGACGCGGCCGCCGGTGTCCATGGCGGGGGTGGTGCTGACGACCGTGCCCAACATCGTGATCATCGTGGTCATCATGCGCGAGCTCTTCTGGGTCCGGCCTGGCCGTTTCTGAGCCATTCAGGTAAGCGGATGCTCACGCAGCTGAGCGAGTCCTTTAACTGTGGACTGCGCGTACGCTGAAATAGTGTGGTAGTAGCATATTTGTTATACGAAACAGTCGTCGACTGCAGCTTGCGAAATTGGGAGTCTATTTGTGTAGAACCTGCGAATGCAATGCTATCTGTTACAACTTTTATATGCAGATGTTGCTGAACTAGGCTTTTCCAAAGCACCCAAATCTTAGATAGATGCCACGATAACCGGTCCCAGTGTTCAGTGAGAATCCACTGAAAAAAATGTTCAGTGAGAAACATCAGTCAATGTATGACAGAGCAATGCTGTTTTTTTTCTTTCGTCGTAGTTTTAAATTATATAGCATATAAAAGGCCCAAGGCATGTGAAGACAGATCTCAATTAACATCCAAGCAGTTAGAATTTGACAATTCGAGGCGTATTATTGCTCAACATAGAGATATCAGATAGGGGTGATGTGGCACAACAGTGTGTCACTTATTGGAGCATGGTGTTACATGAGAACTGCGGATTCTTGTTGAAGTGCATGCCATAGGACATACTCCCTCCGTTTCTAAATATAAGACATTTTAGAGATTTCAATACGGGCCACATACGGATGTATATAGACATATTTTAGAGTGTAGATTCACTCATTTTGCTCTGTATGTAGTCCGCCTTGGGACCTCTATAAAGCCTTATATTTAGGAACGGAGTGAGTAGATGATATTAGCTTTAGCCATCTCTTTCGAGACTGCATGTTATTTACGGTGATTTTCTGTATTACTGAATAGAACTGATGTTGGGTGCAGGTGTAGGTGCAGGATCACGAGGCACATGGATCTCATCTTCTCCATCAAGCATGTGGGTCATACTATGCATTTTAGGGTGCGTCGCGTCGCTGGCTCCTACTATCCTGTCATCACAGTAGCTGGCGTTCCTGAGTTTGATCGCTTGCCATAGTCAATGCGCTTACATGTCAAGGGAAGCTGCCTTGTGTTCCACCACCGGAAGATTGGTACATCCAGCCCAGTAGCGGTCATTGGCCCAGTCAGTTAGTATTGCTCTATCCTCAATTCCTCATCAGTTATTTCTTGTTCAACATTTTACCCGCAAGATACGAGCTCCAAAAAGGATGAAGTGAGGGGAAGGTTTACAAGGATAGAGCGTCCAAGGAGCAAAGAGGTCCCAAGGACCCAATATGTCTCAGCCTTTCTTGCACTTGTTGTGTCATTGGTAAGCTCAGATCGGTAGCTGTTGTTCTTTGGCACGTTTAGATACAGTGTTCTGCGCATGGTGCTTTTCGCCTTTCCGTTAGACAGCAGCAAATTCTTCCAGCAATAAATTTGGTGAAACACCATCACAGTGCAGAAACAATTCATCATGCACATTTGATGCAATTATCCTGATTGATAGGGTAGTTGTGCTCATAGGCAGCAAGAGTCCAGTCCACAGCTATCACTGAAAGCAGATCAAACTGGTTGGATTTTGAATGCTGTTCATCAAAGTCACGACTCTGTGTTGGACGTCTGCTAGGCACCCTCTGTACTTCTGCTGTTCAATGATGCATACACATGTTGGGAACTGACAAATGGCAACCCACCTCTGGTTCCTGGTCCAGTCAAATCTGCAGTACCTGTGCTTTAATTTTGTGTCGAACTGCTGTGGTACATGTTCAGCGTGCATACTCTGCTTGCATCTCTTGTTACAAGGATGTTGCAGATGTTCCTTGGGATGAGGTTGCGGGAACGTTCCACTGGATGCTCGCTGCTGCCATCTTTTGTAGATGCATTGCCGGAGTATCCCATTCCCATCAGCGTCAAGTGTGGTGGTCCGCCATGCAGATCATCTCCAAAAATGCGATATTGATTGTTGATCTGTCAAGGTGGAGTGCTGCCAACTGTGAGCTGTTCCTGACGGTGTCACTAGACCAAGACGAGCTGTATTGGTTTCCACAGAGTGCAGCCACAGCGTAAAACACACGGTTTCTGTCATAAGCTTGCACATTGAGGAGAAACCTGCCACCGGTGTTGTCTGTCGACATGAGCCGGCTGCAGAGTTTTATCCCATGGAGCATTGTTAAGCACTAGATTGGGCAGGTTGGTATTGGCTGGGTTGGTGAAGGTGTCGAACCGACTGCCCTGGTAAGCACAGTCTCTGGTGTCTATCGTAGGATGCACGGATGAATTTGGGATTCCAAAGCTCGGAGTGTGCTGAAGGAGCCACCCAAACTGTGCTTCAACTGGCATTCACATGCTGTAGGTGGTGTATCAAACAATGGCCTTGTCAAACCAGAGGGTGACAAGCGAGCCAAAGGTTGTGTTGCGCTGATGGAGCACTTGAGGATGAGCATCTTACGAGGAGGATGGAGAATTCGAGGGCTGCCATT
Source organism: Aegilops speltoides (assembly GCA_021437245.1). Classification (NCBI taxonomy): domain Eukaryota; kingdom Viridiplantae; phylum Streptophyta; class Magnoliopsida; order Poales; family Poaceae; genus Aegilops; species Aegilops speltoides. Next base: position 395,505,834 of record CM038142.1, on the reverse strand, counting down.
GCTCTTTGCTTTGCAGCAGCTCTTGCTTGAGGCGGTAAACCTTCCCCATTATCAGGAGCATAGTTGATTTAGACCATCAAGTTAATCTCTTGCCTAATATACTATCCAGAAGACTTTGCCGGACTTTCTGCAAACACGGCAAGAACAAATCCTCAAGTACAATCAAGGCTCCCGACTGGGATGGAGATACTCAGTCTGCTTTTGATTGGGATGGAGATCCACCCAATTTCATTCTTCCTTATGTAATAAATGATGTAACTCTTTTGACCGTGAAATAAAATACCGAGAGGCTTTCCCTTCAAGAAAAAAAAAGGCTCCCGCAAAGGGTTTCAGCTGCAGGCAAGACGCAACAGTTCGCGTCTGTGTTCCATATGCCTGGTTGTGTGTGATCCTCCAATTTCACCAGCTGAGTAGGTTTGCACAATCTTTTCCAGCAATGCGTGGTTGAGAGTAATCTGTCCCATACATGATACATCCAACAAGCTTTTTCATGTTTCATCTATTGCCCTGGAAACTGATAGCATTGCGATAGTTTGAAAGAGTCCATGATAAAGCAGCAGAGATCAACATTGCAGGCATTTTGTTTTCCAGCGAGCAACAGGTTCAAAATAAATACCCATGCCAAGCGAAAGTACGTCAGGGACGAGCTTCCAATTTTTTTTTAACAAACACCCCAGCAAAGAATAAATGATGACAAATTTCATTTTCAGCGTTTACCACGGTTATCTCTCCAGTATTTTGTTCTTTCTAAAAAAGCCGAATAAACATGTCTACACTTTAGGAATGGTAATACTCCAAGCAGCATGGGTATAAGCAGGAATGATCCCCTGATTACTCACAATGGCATATATGAGGATCTCACTGAATACAGACCAGAAGGGTGATACATTCTTCATTCTTGCAAGACAATCTTTCTCATCAGACAGAGAGACACTACGAGCAATCTCACAAAGGTGAAAGCGTTGATCCATGAGGCGATCATCAACAGTTCTAGGAAACTGAGGCTTTGAATGCACAGCATCTCAGGCCTGGGCAATGGAGCAATTCTGTTCATTAACAACAGTAGTATATACAGCTCCCAGAACTGTGTAGCCAGGCAGCAGTGCCCAAATCAGACATCCTCCCACAATTAAACATTTTTGTCATTATACCAATGTTCCATCCATAGGCCATAGCCGATCTTTACTGCTCCAACTGCTCAAACCACCCCGGAAAATGCTTGGCCGTTGTTTACAGCCTTGCAGGAAGTATCGAATACAAATGAGAATGACGTCTTCAGGGGAAAGACATGGCACAGGCAGGATGACATGTCCACCGAGCTACAGTATAAACAGAAGTTGTAAAACCCGTGCCCAGGCCTGCTTCTGTAAGATGATGGACACGAAAGACTGGAGAAAACCCTAAAAATAATAATCATTTCTGTCTAATTTATGTGCAAGGAACGACACTTGTGTTTGTGTGATTGTGCTTGGCCTGGGCTTTTGTCGCCCCTGCTACTGTTGTTAGGAGGCGTGGCGACGACGAGGCCCAGTATTGGCGAGCCCACGGTGCTGGCCGACCCACCGCCGCTGCCGCTGCCGCTTCCACTTCCGCTGGACGGGCCGGCCGAGGTGGAGGCCGAGTCGCACCCCAGCCGCGGCCACCGCCGCGGCTGGTGGTGGTCGTCCTCGGACTGGCACGGCGTCGCGGGCTCGTCGTCGTCGATGCCGTCCTCGGCGTCCTCCTCCTCGTGCGACCCTCCGGTGGACTGCACGATGCTGTAGAGCTCGACGATGCTGTCGTAGTTGTCCGCCCACCAGCGCTGCGCCGCCCGGGGCCCGTCGAACAGCTCCTCCCGGAACCTCAGCTTGCGGAGGTGGTTGGTGCCGTCGGGGCGCGACACCAGCGTCATCAGCACCCCGGGCTCCGGCTCCGCCACCCACTCGCCGTCGCTCTGCTCCTCCCCGGCCGTATGGTCCACCGCCGCCGCCGCCTCCTCCTCCTCTTCCCCCTCCTCGGGGACGTCTTCCAGGCCGGAGCGGCACCGGTCGCATGGTGCACGCGCCTTTCCCTCTCGCTCCTCCGGCGCGATCTTGGCGGACGCCGACGCCGCGGCCACGTCCTTGTCCTGCGGCTCCAGGTCCTCCTCCCCCTCCGCCCCTTTCCGCCGCCGTCGCCGACCCCGCGCGTTGCCCCCGCCGCCGCCCGCCTTCATCTTGAGCGACATGGACTTCATCTGCACACACGCACACACAGACAACGTCAGGCCGCCGATGCATCCGCGCGCGCGCGTACATACCGTGCACGGGAAGGATGGAACGGAATCTGACGGATGGCGCTGGGCTGCCGGCGTACGTTCTTGGTGAGGTCCCTGATGATGCTGATGGTCTTGGTCCTGCCGCTGCCGCCGCCGCCATGGAAGCACGAGTGCATCTCGTCGATCCAGACCTCCTCCTAGACGACGACACCTGGACGGTGGGGTGCGCCGCGAAACCCCTGCCCCGCCCTGCGCTGCTCTGCTCCGAAAACTCTGGCGGAAGGAAGGAGGTGTTGGTGGGGATTTCAAATGGGCGTGCGCAGCGCAGAGCAGAGGGGGGCGGCACGGGATTAACGCAAGGACGAACGCGCGTGTCCATCTGATCTGGGGCAGCAGAGGCGCATGCAGTTAATGCGAATTGCCGATTGTTATGGCTGGAATTTAGATTTCGGAGCCAGTACTGCTACTACTGGCCAGCCGAAGCCGAACCAACCAACCCGCTCGTACCGGGGCTGGGAGCGCGCGGTACGTACGGCGGATTTTGAATTATCGCTCCACCCCGCGCAGGCCAGGTTCATTCATGCCATATCCAGACGTTGCGTCGCATTACCAGCTTGCCCGTAGTCTGAACATCTGCACGTACGCATCAATGAAGGAGAGGATACGGGCCGGCGGGATACGCCTGAAACATAAATTGCACGCGCAACCCCAACCAACGCTGGCGAGGATTATTACTCCATCTTCGTGTTTGAAATGACATGCACCGAAACCAAAATGGTTTTCCGAAAAAAAATTGGGTTGACTTTATTCTCAATCCCTTGCAAAAAAAAAAAGACTTTATTCTCAATCAGTACCAATACTATTTATCGCTTTGGTTACTAAGAAAATTAGTTGTTGCTACTTTCTCACTTAATGTTGTTATAAAAATGACTGGGTCGGTCTTGTTGAGTATATTAGCAGAAAATTTATTAGTAATATAATTCAGAGATAAATTATGATCATATCATTGACAGTGTTAATATCGTACTGATATCTAATCACGTGATCACGCACTAGGCATATATAGTAGAAACATCTATGCAAATAGCTAAAACGGCTAACATAAAAATAAAGAGGAAGAGAAATTAAATTTCAGGGACCGAAAAAGGCGCCCGCCCATGCCCTCTCCTATGACTCGCCCGCCCCATCTGCTGCCTATCACCACCGCACCACCCAGTGCCGCGCCAGCTAGTCGCCCCCATGCCTCGCCGGACAAAATCCACGTGCTCGCCGCCTCCTCCACCCCCGCCACGAGATGTGGAGGTACCTCGGATGCCGCTCCTGTTCGTTTATCAAGCGTTCTCGGAGATGCTACGACCAATTGGATCTGTGCAGCCGGCGATGCTGGAGGAGACGAGAGCACAGCAGTGGAGGGAGCGACCGGTGAGGATCTGCAACGACACGCTCTCATGGTTGCAGTGCGTGTGGGAATGGAAGGAAGCCGAGCCAGACATGGAAGAGGATCTGGATTTGAGATCCAAATGGGGGGATATGCCCAGATATGCAAAGACCAGGCGGATCAGGAGCTTCTGAATCTGGCCCGGTGGATCTATTTCGAGGGCACCATGGGGGAGAAGCAAAGGATACCGCACCCAACTGCTCCACTGGTGATGTTCATCAACTAGGCAAAGCATGAAGGGAAATCGAAGGACCTGCGACACAAGGTGAGGTGGGAATGTATTGTAGGTATGAGGCCCACCAATGTCACGCCGGAGCCAAAAGCAGTGGATCCCCGACCATTCCTGTCGCCGGCACCAGCAACAGACTGAGTCGACAGTTGGACTACATTGGAGGAGCTGACGAGGTTCCTGAAGGAAATATGCCCTAGAGGCAATAATAAAGTTGTTATTTTATATTTCTTTATTTCATGATAAATGTTTATTATTCATGCTAGAATTGTATTAACCAGAAACTCGATACATGTGTGAATACATAGACAAAACACCATGTCCCTAGTAAGCCTCTACTAGATTAGCTCGTTAATCAAAGATGATTAAGTTTCCTAACCATAGACATGTGTTGTCATTTGATGAACGGGATCACATCATTAGGAGAATGATGTGATGGACAAGACCCATTCGTTAGCTTAGCATTATGATCATTCAGTTTTATTGCTATTGCTTTCTTCATGTCAAATACATATTCCTTCGACTATGAGATTATGCAACTCCCGGATACCGGAGGAATGCCTTGTGTGCTATCAAACGTCACAACGTAACCGGGTGATTATAAAGATGCTCTACAGGTATCTCCGAAGGTGTTTGTTGGGTTGGCATAGATCGAGATTAGGATTTGTCACTCCGAGTACCGGAGAGGTATCTCTGGGCCCTCTCGGTAATACACATCATAAGAAGCCTTGCAAGCAAAGTGACTAATGAGTTAGTTGCAGGATGATGTATTACGGAACGAGTAAAGAGACTTGCCGGTAACGAGATTGAACTAGGTATGAAGATACCGACGATTGAATCTCAGGCAAGTAACATACCGATGACAAAGGGAATAACGTATGTTGTCATAGCGGTTCGACCGATAAAGATCTTTGTAGAATATGTGGGAGCGAATATGAGCATCCAGGTTCCGCTATTGGTTATTGACCGATGAGGTGTCTCGGTCATGTCTACATAGTTCTTGAACCCGTAGGGTCCGTATGCTTAACTTTTGATGACGATATTATATTATATGAGTTATGTGATTTGGTGACCGAATGTTGTTCGGTGTCCCGGATGAGATCACGGACATGATGAGGAGTCTCAAAATGGTCGAGAGGTAAAGATTGATACATAGGACGATAGTATTCAAACACCGGAAGTGTTCCGGAGGGTACCGGGTACATATCGGAGTACCAGAGGGGTTACCGGAACCCCTGGGGAGAAGATATGGGCCATAGGAGGGGAGCACACCAGCCCACAAGGGGTGGCGCGCCCTCCTAAGGCAGGTGGCTGAATAGGATAAGGAGTAAAGGGGGTTCTCCCCCCTTCCTTGTCTTCTTCCCCTTCCTTTCTTCTTCGATAAAATAAGGAAGGGGGGAGGCCGAATTGGGACGACCCCAAGTAGGATTCAGCCTACTTGGGGCGCCCCCTGGCTACCTCTCCTCCCCTCCAACCTATATATATGTGGGGAGGGGGCGCCTAGAAGATACAACATCAATTGTTAGCCGTGTGCGGCACCCCCTCCACAGTTTACACCCCCCGGTAATATTCTCGCGGTTCTTAGGCGAAGCCCTGCGTGGATCACATCACCATCACCACATCGTCGTGCTGACGGAACTCGTCTACTTCCTCGACACCTTGCTGGATCAAGAGGGTGAGGGACGTCATCGAGCTGAACGTGTGCAGAACTCGGAGGTGCCGTGCGTTCGGTACTTGATCGGTCGGAGCTAGAAGAAGTTCGACTACATCAACCGCGTTGTCAAACGCTTCCGCTTTCGGTCTACGAGGGTAGGTAGACACACTCTCCCCCTCTCGTTGCTATGCATCTCCTAGATAGATCTTGCGTGAGCGTAGGAAATTCTTTGAAATTGCATGCTACATTTCCCAACAGTGGCATCCGAGCCAGGTCTATGCGTTGATGATATGCACGAGTAGAACACAAATAGGTATGGGCGGTGATCGTCATATTGCTTACCACTAATGTCTTATTTTGATTCGGCGGTATTGTTGGATGAAGCGGTCTGGACCAACCTTACATGACCACGTTCATGAGACCGGTTCCACCGACAGACATGCAACTAGTTTTGCATAAAGGTGGCTGGCGGGTGTCTGTTTCTCCTACTTTAGTTGAATCGAATTTGACTGCGGCCGGTCCTTGTTGAAGGTTTAATCACCAAACTTGATAAATCAGCATTGTGGTTTTTGTGTTGTAGGTAAGAACAGTTCTTGCTAGAAACCCATAGCAGCCACGTAAAACTTGCAACAACAAAGTAGGGGACGTCTAACTTGTTTTTGTAGGGCTTGCTTGTGATGTGATATGGTCAAGACATGATGTGATATACGTTATTGTATGAGATGATCATGTTTTGTAAAAGTTATCGGCAACTGACAGGAGCCTTATGGTTGTCTCTTTATTGTATGAAATGCAAATGCCATGTAATTGCTTAACTTTATCAGTAAGCGGTAGCGATAGTTGTAGAACCAATAGTTGGCGAGACGACCACGATGCAACGATGGAGATCAAGGTGTCGAGCCGGTGAAAATGGAGATCATGACGATGCTTTGGAGATGGAGATCAAAAGCACAAGATGATGATCGCCATATCATGTCACATATTTTGATTGCATGTGATGTTTATCTTTATGCATCTTATTTTGCTTATACGGCAGTAGCATTACAAGATGATCCCTTAACTAAATTTCAAGGTATAAGTGTTCTCCCTGAGTATGCACCGTTGCGACAGTTCTTCGTGCTGAGACACGACGTGATGATCGTGTGTGATAGGCTCTATGTTCACATACAACGGGTGCAAGACAGTTTTGCACATGCAGAATACTCGGGTTAAACTTGACAAGCCTAGCATGTACAGACATGGCCTCAGTGTTGGGGAACGTAGTAATTTCAAAAATTTTCCTACGCACACGCAAGATCATGGTGATGTATAGCAACGAGAGGGGAGAGTGTTGTCCACATACCCTTGTAGACCCGGCGAAGCGATCACAGCGTAGAGGAAGTAGTCGACGTTCTCCTCGCGATCCGACCGATCCGGCGCCGTTACTCGGCGCCCCGAGTTCTTGACACACGTACAGCTCGATGGCGTCCCTCGTACTCGATCCAGCCGAGTGTCGAGGGAGAGTTCCGTCAAGACGACGGCGTGGTGGCGATCTTGATGTTTCACGTGCGAGGCTTCGCCTAAGCTTCATGACAGTATAACCGAGGTGGAATATGGTGGAGGGGGCACGCGACACGGCTAAGGAACGATCTCACGATCAACTTGTGTGTCCCAAGGTGCCCCCTGCCCCGTATATAAAGGAGCCGGGGGGGGGGGCGGCCAGGAGGCGCATGCTGGGAGTCCTACTCCTCGGGAGTAGGATTCCCCCAATCCTAGTTGGACTAGGATTGAGGGGAAAGAGAGAGGGGCGGCCCCTTCTCCTAGTCCTAGTAGGACTAGGGAAGGGGGGCTTGTGCCAGCTTGGGCTGCCCCCTCCTTTCCACTAGGGCCCATCGAGGCCCATTTACCTCCCGGGGTTCCGATAACCTCCGGTACTCCAGTATATTCCGTTTTACTTGGAACCATTCGAACTCCAAACATAGGCTTCCAATATATCAATCTTTATGTCTCGGCCATTCCGAGACTCCTCGTCATGTCCGTGATCACATCCGGGACTCCGGACTCCTTCGGTACATCAAAATACATAAACTCATAATAACTGTCATCGAAACCTTAAGCGTGCGGACCCTACGGTTCGAGAACAATGTAGACATGACCTAGAACCATTCACGGTCAATAACCAACAGCGGGACCTGGATGCCCATATTGGTTCCTACATATTCTACGAAGATCTTTGTCGGTCGGACCGCATAACAACATCGTTGTTCCTTTGTCATCGGTATGTTACTTGCCGAGATTCGATCGTCGGTATCCAATACCTAGTTCAATCTCGTTACGGTAAGTCTCTTTACTCGTTCCGTAATACATCATCTCACAACTAACTCATTAGTTGTAGTGCTTGCAAGGCTTGAGTGATGTGCATTACCGAGAGGGCCAGAGATACCTCTCCGACTATCGGAGTGACAAAACCTAATCTCGAAATCGCCAACCCAACATCGCCTTTGGAGACACTGTAGTACTCCTTTATAATCACCCGATTCGTTGACGTTTGGTAGTACCAAAGTGTTCCTCCGTAGCACGGAGTTGCATAATCTCATAGTTACAGGAACATGTATAAGTCATGGATAAAAGCGGTAGCAACATACTAAGCGATCGTGTGCTAAGCTAGGGAATGGGTCATGTCAATCAGATCATTCTACCAATGATGTGACCTCGTTAATCAAATAACAACTCCTTTGTTCATGGTTAGGAAACATAACCATCTTTGATTAACAAGCTAGTCTAGTAGAGGCATACTAGTGACATCTTGTTTTGTCTATGCATTCACACATGTATCATGTTTCCGGTTAATACAATTCTAGCATGAATGATAAACATTTATCATGAAATAAGGAAATAAATAATAACTTTATTATTGCCTCTAGGGCATATTTCCTTGATCTCCCACTTGCACTAGAGTCAATAATCTAGATTACACAAGTAATGATTCTAACACCCATGGAGTCTTGGTGCTGATCATGTTTTGCTCGTGGAAGAGGCTTAGTCAACGGTGCGCAACATTCAGATCCGTATGTATCTTGCAAATCTCTATGTCTCGATCTGGACTAAGTCCCGGATGGAATTGAAGCGTCTCTTGATGTGCTTGGTCCTCTTGTGAAATCTGGATTCCTTTGCTAAGGCAATTGCTCGATATTGTCACGAAGATTTTCATTGGACCCGATGCACTAGGTATGACACCTAGATCGGATATGAACTCCTTCATCCAGACTCCTTCATTAGCTGCTTCGAAGCTGCTATGTATTCCGCTTCACATGTAGATCCCGCTTCGACGCTTTGTTTAGAACGCACCAACCGACAGCTCCTCCGTTTAGTGTAAACACGTATCCGGTCTGCGATTTAGAATCGTCCGGATCGATGTCAAAGCTTGCATCAACGTAACCGTTCACGATGAGCTCTTTGTCACCTCCATATCGAGAAACATATCCTTAGTCCTTTTCGGTATTTCGGGATGTTCTTGACGCTGTCGATGATCCACTCTGGATTACTTTGGTACCTTCTGCTAGGCTTATAGCAAGGCACACATCAGTGCGGTACACTGCATTGCATACATGATAGAGCCTATGGCTGAAGCATAGGGAACATCTTTCATTTTCTCTCTATCTTCTGCAGTGGTCGGGCATTGAGTCTGACTCAACTTTACACCTTGTAACACAGGCAAGAACCCTTTCTTTGCTTGATCCATTTTGAACTTCTTCAAAACTTTGTCAAGGTATGTGCTTTGTGAAAGTCCAATTAAGCGTCTTGATCTATCTCTATAGATCTTAATGCCCAATATGTAAGCAGCTTCACCGAGGTCTTTCATTGAAAAACTCTTATTCAAGTATCCCTTTATGCTATCCAGAAATTCTATATCATTTCCGATCAGCAATATGTCATCCACATATAATATCGAAATGCTCTGAGCTCCCACTCACTTTCTTGTAAATCTGAGCTTCTCCAAAAGTGCAGACAAACCCAAATGCTTTGATCACACTATCAAAGCGTTTATTCCAACTCCGAGATGCTTGCACCAGTCCATATATGGATCATTGGAGCTTGCACACTTTGTTAGCTCCTTTGGATCGATAAAACCTTCGGTTGCATCATATACAACTCTTCTTCCGTAAATCCATTCAGAATGCAGTCTTTACATCCATTTGCCAAATTTCATAATCATAAAATGCGGCAATCGCTAACATGATTCGGACGGACTTAAGCATCGCCACGGGTGAGAAGGTCTCATCGTAGTCAACCCCTTGAACTTGTCGAAAACCTTTTGCGACAAGTCGAGCTTTATAAACGATAACATTACCGTCGTCGTCGGTCTTCTTCTTGAAGATCCACTTGTTTTCTATTGCTTGCCTACCCTCGGGCAAGTCAACCAAAGTCCACACTTTGTTTTCATACATGGATCCCATCTCGATTTCATGGCCTCAAGCCATTTTGCGGAATCTGGGCTCACCATCGCTTCTTCATAGTTCGTAGGTTCATCATGATCTAGTAGCATGACTTCGAACAGGATTACCGTACCACTCAGTGCGGATCTTACTCGTTGATCTACGAGGTTCTGCGATAACTTGATCTGAAGTTTCATGATCAACATCATCAACTTCCTCACTACTTGGCGTAGGTGTCTCGTAAACTGGTTTCGCGACGAACTACTTTCAAGTAATGGAGAAGGTACTATTACCTCATCAAGTTCCACTTTCCTCCCACTCACTTCTTTCGAGAGAAACTCCTTCTCTAGAAAGGATCCATTCTTAGCAACGAATGTCTTGCCTTCGGATCTGTGATAGAAGGTGTACCCAACTGTCTCCTTTGGGTATCCTATGAAGACACATTTCTCGATTTGGGTTCGAGCTTATCGGGTTGAAGCTTTTTCACATAAGCATCGCATCCCCAAACTTTAAGAAAGCGACAACTTTGGTTTCTTGCCAAACCACAGTTCATAAGGTGTCGTCTCAACGGATTTCGACGGTGTTCTATTCGGTGTGAATCGGTGTCTCTAGAGCATAACCCCAAAAGCGATAGCGGTAATTCAGTAAGAGACATCATAGATCGTACCATATCTAGTAAAGTACGATTCTGACGTTCGGACACACCATTACTGTTGTGGTGTTCGGGTGGCGGAGTTGAAACTATTCGCATTGTTTCAAATGTAGACCAAACTCGTAACTCAAATATTCACCTCCACGATCGGATCGTAGAAACTTAATTTTCTTGTTACGATGATTTTCAACTTCACTCTGAAATTCTTTGAACTTTTCAAGCGTTTCAGACTTATGTTTCATTAAGTAGATATACCCATATCCGCTTAAGTCATCTGTGAAGGTGAGAAAATAACGATATCCGCCACGAGCCTCAATATTCATCGGACCACATACATACGTATGTATGATTTCCAATAATTCATTGCTCTCTCCATAGTACCGAGAAGCGGTGTTCTAGTCATCTTGCCCATGAGGCACGGTTACTTAAGTGCCAAGTGATTCATAATCAAGTGACTCCAAAAGTCCATCAATATGGAGTTTCTTCATGCGCTTTACACCGATATGACCTAAGCGGCGATGCCACAAATAAGTTGCACTATCATTATCAACTCTGCATCTTTTGGTTTCAACATTATGAATATGTGTATCACTACTATCGAGATTCATAAGAAATAGACCACTCCTCAAGGGTGCATGACCATAAAAGATATTACTCATATAAATAGAACAACCATTATTCTCTCGATTTAAATGAATAACCGTCTCGCATCAAACAAGATCCAGATATAATGTTCATGCTCAACGCAGCACCAAATAACAATTATTTAGGTCTAAAACTAATCCGAAGGTAGATGTAGAGGTAGCGTGCCGACCGCGATCACATCGACTTTGGAACCATTTCCCACGCATCGTCACCTCGTCCTTTGCGAGTTAAGCAATCGTAGTCCTGTTTGAGTTGCAAATATTAGCAATGTAACCAGTATCAAATACCAGTGCTACTACGAGCTCTAGTAAGGTACACATCAATAACATGTATATCACATATACCTTTGTTCACCTTGCCATCCTTCTTATCCGCCAAATACTTGGGGCAGTTCCGCTTCGATGACGATCGCTTGCGGTAGAAGCACTCGATTTCAGGTTTAGGGCCAGACTTGCTTGCTGTTCTTCTTGAGATTCCCCTTCTTCTTCCCTTTGCCTTTCTTTTTGAAACTAGTGGTCTTATTGACCATCAACACTTGATGCTCCTTCTTGATTTCTACCTCCGCAGCCTTTAGCATTGCGAAGAGCTCAGGCATAGTCTTTACTAACCCTTGCATATTATAGTTCATCACGAAGCCTTTGTAGCTTGGTGGCGGTGATTGGAGAATTCATCAATGACACAATCATCCGGAAGATTAACTCCCAATTGTGTCAAGTGATTGTAGTACCCGGACATTACGAGTATATGCTCCTTGTAACTATTCTCCTCCATCTTGCAGCTATAGAACTTATTGGAGACTTCATATCTCTCAATCCGGGCATTACTGTTGGAATATTAACTTCAACTCTGGAACATCTCATATGCTCCATGACGTTCAAAACGTCGTTGAAGTCCGGTTCTAAGCCGTAAAGCATGGCACCTTGAACTATAGAGTAGTCATCGCTTTGCTCGCCAGACGTTCATAACATCTGGCGTTGCTCGGCAGCGAAGCTGTCACCACCTAGTGCATCGGGGCGTAGCTCTTACGTGCAGCAATGAGGATGATCCTCAAATTACGGACCCGATCCGTGTAATTGCTACCATCATCTTTCAACTTTGCTTTCAAGGAACGCATTAAAATTCAACGGAACAACAAAGACGAGCCATCTATCTACAATCAAACATAAACAAGCAAGATACTATCAGGTACTAAGTTCATGATAAATTTAAGTTCAATTAATCATATTACTTAAGAACTCCCACTTAGAAAAACATCTCTCTCGTCATCTAAGTGATCACGTGATCCAAATCAACTAAACCATAACCGATCATCACGTGAAATGGAGTAGTTTTCAATGGTGAACATCTTATGTTGATCATATCTACTATATGATTCACGCTCGACCTTTCGGTCTCCGTGTTCCGAGGCCATATCTGCATATGCTAGGCTCGTCAAGTATAACCCGAGTATTCTGCGGCGTGCAAAACTGGCTTGCACCCGTTGTAGATGGACGAGAGCTTATCACACCCGATCATCACGTGGTGTCAGGCACGACGAACTTTGGCGGTGCATACCGGGAGAACACTTCTTGATAATTTAGTGAGAGATCATCTTATAATGCTACCGTCAATCAAAGCAAGATAAGATGCATAAAGGATAAACATCACATGCAAATCAATATAAGTGATATGATATGGTCATCATCATCTTGTGCTTCATGATCTCCATCTTGTTGCACCACCATGATCACCATCGTCACCGCGCGACACCTTGATCTCCATCGCAGCATCGTTGTCGTCTCGCCAAACTTATGCTACTACGACTATCGCTACCGCTTAGTGATAAAGTAAAGCATTACAGGCGATTGCATTGCATACAATAAGCGACAACCATATGGCTCCTGCCGATTGCCGATAACCGGTTACAAAACATGATCATCTCATACAATAAAATATAGCATCACGTCTTGACCATATCACATCACAACATACCCTGCAAAAACAAGTTAGGCGTCCTCTACTTTGTTGTTGCAAATTTTACGTGGCTGCTATGGGCTTTAAGCAAGAACCAGTCTCACCTACGCATCAAAACCACAGCGATACTTCGTCAAATAGACTCGTTTAACCTTCTCAAGGACGGGCGTAGCCACACTCAGTTCAACTAAAGTGAGAGAGCAGACACCCACCGGTCACCTTTAAGCAACGAGTGCTCGTGGCGGTGAAACCAGTCTCGCGTAAGTGTACGCGTAATGTCGGTCCGGGCGCTTCATCTCACAATACCGCTGAACCAAAGTATGACATGCTGGTAGGTAGTATGACTTGTATCGCCCACAACTCACTTGTGTTCTACTCGTGCAAAACATCAAACCATAGAAAAACCTAGGCTCGGATGCCTTTGTTGGGGAACGTAGTAATTTCAAAATTTTCCTACGCACACGCAAGATCATGGTGATGTATAGCGAGAGGGAGAGTGTTGTCCACATACCCTTGTAGACCCAAGCGAAGCGATCACAGCGTAGAGGAAGTAGTCGACGTTCTCCTCGCGATCCGACCGATCCGGCGCCGTTACTCGACGCCCCGAGTTCTTGACACACGTACAGCTCGATGGCGTCCCTCGTACTCGATCCAGCCGAGTGTCGAGGGAGAGTTCGTCACAAGACGACGGCGTGGTGGACGATCTTGATGTTTCACCGGCGCAGGCTTCGCCTAAGCTTGCGACGGTATAACCGAGGTGGAATATGGTGGAGGGGGCACCGACACGGCTAAGGAACGATCTCACGATCAACTTGTGTGTCCCAAGGTGCCCCCTGCCCCCGTATATAAAGGAGCCAGGGGGGGGGGCGGCGGCCAAGGAGGGGCGCTACAGGAGTCCTACTCCTCGGGAGTAGGATTCCCCCAATCCTAGTTGGACTAGGATTCCGGGAGGGAAAGAGAGAGGGGGCCCCTTCTCCTAGTCCTAGTAGGACTAGGGAGGGGAGGGCGTGACCGAGCTTGGGCTGCCCTCCTCCTTTCCACTAGGGCCCATCGAGGCCCATTTACCTCCGGGGTTCAGATAACCTCCGGTACTCCAGTATATTCCGTTTTCGCCGGAACCATTCGAACTCCAAACATAGGCTTCCAATATATCAATCTTTATGTCTCGGCCATTCGAGACTCCTCGTCATGTCCGTGATCACATCCGGGACTCGGACTCCTTCGTACATCAAAATACATAAACTCATAATAAGCATCATCGAAACCTTAAGCGTGCGGACCCTACGGTTCGAGAACAATGTAGACATGACCTAGAACCATTCACGGTCAATAACCAACAGCGGGACCTGGATGCCCATATTGGTTCCTACATATTCTCGAAGATCTTTGTCGGTCGGACCGCATAACAACATCGTTGTTCCTTTGTCATCGGTATGTTACTTGCCCGAGATTCGATCGTCGGTATCAATACCTAGTTCAATCTCGTTACGGTAAGTCTCTTTACTCGTTCCGTAATACATCATCTCACAACTAACTCATTAGTTGTAGTGCTTGCAAGGCTTGATGATGTGCATTACCGAGAGGGCCCAGAGATACCTCTCCGACTATCGGAGTGACAAAACCTAATCTCGAAATCGCCAACCCAACATCGCCTTTGGAGACACTGTAGTACTCCTTTATAATCACCCGATTCGTTGTGACGTTTGGTAGTACCAAAGTGTTCCTCCGTAAGCGGAGTTGCATAATCTCATAGTTACAGGAACATGTATAAGTCATGGATAAAAGCAGTAGCAACATACTAAGCGATCGTGTGCTAAGCTAGGGGAATGGGTCATGTCAATCAGATCATTCTACCAATGATGTGACCTCGTTAATCAAATAACAACTCCTTTGTTCATGGTTAGGAAACATAACCATCTTTGATTAACAAGCTAGTCTATTAGAGGCATACTAGTGACATCTTGTTTTGTCTATGCATTCACACATGTATCATGTTTCCGGTTAATACAATTCTAGCATGAATGATAAACATTTATCATGAAATAAGGAAATAAATAATAACTTTATTATTGCCTCTAGGGCATATTTCCTTCACTCAGAACACTGGAGACCGAAAGGTCGAACATGAATCATATAGTAGATATGATCTACATAGAGATGTTCAGCATTGATGACTACTCTATCTCACGCGATGATCAGACATGGTTTAGTTGATTTGGATCACGTATCATTTAGATGACTGGAGGGATGTTTATCTAAGTGGGAGTTCGTAAGTAATTTGATTAATTGAACTTAATTTATCATGAACTTGGTCCTGATAGTATTTGCATATCTATGTTCTAGATCAATGGCCCGTGCTACCGTTCCCCTGTATTTTAATGCGTTCCTAGAGAAAGCTAAGTTGAAAGATGATGGTAGAAACTACACGGACTGGGTCCATAACTTGAGGATTATCCTCATTCCTGCACAGAAGAATTATGTCCTTGATGCACCTCTAGAGGCAATAATAAAGTTGTTATTTTATATTTCCTTATTTATGACAAATTTTATTATTCATGCTAGAATTGTATTAACCGAAAACTTGATATATGTGTGAATACATAGACAAAACACCGTGTCCCTAGTAAGCCTCTACTAGGCTAGCTCGTTAATCAAAGATGGTTAAGTTACATACACATGTGTTGTCATTTGATGAACATGATCACATCATTAGGAGAATGATGTGATGGACAAGACCTATTCGTTAGCTTAGCATTATGATCGTTCAGTTTTATAGCTATTGCTTTCTTCATGTCAAATACATATTCCTTCGACTGTGAGATTATGCAACTCCCGGATATCGGAAGAATGCCTTGTGTGCTATCAAATGTCACAATGTAACTGGGTGATTATAAAGATGCTCTACAGGTATCTCCGAAGGTGTTTGTTGGGTTGGCATAGATTGAGATTAGGATTTTTCACTCTGAGTACTAGAGAGGTACCTCTGGGCCCTCTCGGTAATACACATCATAAGAAGCCTTGCAAGCAAAGTGACTAATGAGTTAGTTGCAGGATGATGTATTACGGAACGAGTAAAGAGACTTGTCGGTAACGAAATTGAACTAGGTATGAAGATACCGACGATCGAATCTCGGACAAGTAACATACCGATGACAAAGGGAATAACGTATGTTGTCATAACGGTTCGACCGATAAAGATCTTCGTAGAATATGTGAGGGCCAATATGACCATCCAGGTTTCGCTATTGGTTATTGTCCAAAGAGGTGTCTAAGTCATGTCTACATAGTTCTCGAACCCGTAGGGTCCGCACGCTTAACGTTCGATGACGATATTGTATTATATGAGTTACGTGATTTGGTGACCGAATGTTGTTTGGAGTCCCAGATGAGATCACGGACATGATGAGGAGTCTCGAAATGGTCGATAGGTAAACATTGATATATAGGACGATAGTATTCGGACACCGAAAGTGTTCCGGAGGGTACCGGGTACACATATCGGAGTACCGGAGGGGTTACCGGAACCCCGGGGAGAAGATATGGGCCATAAGAGCGGAGCACACCAGCCCACAAGGGGTGGTGCGCCCCCCTAAGGCAGGTGGCCGAATAGGAGAAGGATTAGAGGGGGTTCGCCCCCTTCCTTCTCTTCTTCCCCCTTCCTTTCTTTCCGGTAAAATAAGGAAGGGGGGACGCCAAATTGGGGAGGACTGTTGGGGAACGTAGTAATTTCAAAAAAATTCCTACGCACACGCAAGATCATGATGATGATATAGCAACGAGGGAGAGTATTGTCACGCACCCTCGTGGGCCAAGCGAAGCGTTGACGCAACGTAGAGGAAGTAGTCGTCGTCCTCCCAGTCCAACCGATCCAAGCACCGTTACTCGGCACCTCCGAGTTCTTGACACACGACAGCTCAATGACGCACCCCGATCTCCGATCCAGCAGAGGCGGGGAGGAGTTCCGTCAAGACGACGGCGTGGTGGCGATCTTGATGTTCTCTGTCGCAGGCTTCGCTAAGCACCGCTACAATATGACCGAGGTGTAATATCGTGGAGGGGGGCACCGCACACGGCTAAGGAACCATCTCAATGATCAACTTGTGTGTTCTAGGGTGCCCCCCTACCCCCGTATATAAAGGAGGGAGGGAGGAGGTGGCCGGCCCAAGGAGGGGGCGCGCCATAGGAGGAGGAAACCTACTCCAAGTAGGTTTCCCCTCTTTTTCCTAATCTTATTTGGAGGGGGAAGGAAGGAGTACTAGTAGTAGGAAGGAGTACTAGTAGTAGGAAAGGAAGAGGGGGAAGGAGAAAGGAAAGGGGGGGCCGGCCCCTCCCCAATTCGGATTGGGCTTGGGGGGGCGCGCCCCCCTCCCTTGCTCCTTCTCCCTTCTTCCTACATGGGCCCAATAAGGCCCATATACTTCCCGGGGGGTTCCGGTAACCTCCCGGAGCTCCGGTATATTCCCAAACTCTTCCGGAACCTTTCCGGTGTCCAAATGTATCCGTCCAATATATCAATCTTTATGTCTCGACCATTTCGAGACTCCTCGTCATGTCCGTGATCACATCCGGGACTCCGAATAACCTTCGGTACATCAAAATACATAAAGTCATAATATAACTGTCATCGAAACCTTAAGTGTGCGGACCCTACGGTTCGAGAACAATGTAGACATGACCGAGACACGTCTCTGGTCAATAACCAATATCGGGACCTGGATGCCCATATTGGTTCCTACATATTCTACGAAGATCTTTATCGGTCAAATCGCATAACAACATACGTTGTTCCCTTTGTCATCGGTATGTTACTTGCCCGAGATTTGATCGTCGGTATCCAATACCTAGTTCAATCTCGTTACCGGCAAGTCTCTTTACTCGTTCCGTAATACTTCATCTCATAACTAACTCATTAGTTACATGCTTGCAAGGCTTAGGTGATGAGTATTACCGAGAGGGCCAGAGATACCTCTCGACAATCGGATGACAAATCCTAATCTCGAATTATGCTAACTCAACATGTACCTTCGAAACACTGTAGTACTCCTTTATAATCACCCGATTACGTTGTGATGTTTGGTAGTACCCAAAGTGTTCCTCCAAGTAAATGGGAGTTACACAATTCTCATAGTTACTGAGAACATGTATAAGTCATGAAGGAAGCAATAGCGAGAATACTAAGCGATCAAGTGCTAAGCTAACAGGATGGGTCATGTCAATCACATCATTCTCCTAATGATGTGATCCCATTTAATCAAATGACAACACATGTCTATGGTTAGGAAACATAACCATCTTTGATTAATGAGCTAGTCAAGTAGAGGCATACTAGTGACTATATGTTTGTCTATGTATTCACACATGTATCATGTTTCCGGTTAATACAATTCTAGCATGAATAATAAACATTTATCATGATATGAGGAAATAAATAATAACTTTATTATTGCCTCTAGGGCATATTTCCTTGATCTCCCACTTGCACTAGAGTCAATAATCTAGATTACATAGTAATGATTCTAACACCCATGGAGTCTTGGTGCTGATCATGTTTTGCTCGTGAGAGAGGCTTAGTCAGCGGTGCGCAACATTCAGATCCGTATGTATCTTGCAAATCTCTATGTCTCCCACTTGGACTTGGTCCCGAATGGAATTGAAGCGTCTCATATGTGCTTGGTCCTCTTGTGAAATCTGGATTCCTTTGCCAAGGCAATTGCACCAGTATTGTCACAGAAGATCTTCATTGGTCCCGATGCACTAGGTATGACACCTAGATCGGAAATGAACTCCTTCATCCAGACTCCTTCATTTCTTTGCTTGAAGCAGCTATGTACTCCGCTTCACATGTAGATCCCGCCACGACGCTTTGTTTAGAACTGCACCAACTCACAGCTCCACCCTTTAATATAAACACGTATCCGGTTTGCGATTTAGAATCGTCCGGATCGGTGTCAAAGCTTACATCGGCGTAACCATTTACGACTAGCTCTTTGTCACCTCCATATCGAGAAACATATCCTTAGTCCTTTTCGGGTATTTCGGGATGTTCTTGACCATTGCATGATGATCCACTCTGGATTACTTTGGTACCTACCGCCAAGCTTATTGCTAAGCATACGTCAGTCTGGTACACAAGACATTGCATACATGATAGAGCCTATGGCTGAAGCATAGGGAACACCTTTCATTTTCTCTCTATCTTCTGCTGTGGTCGGGCATTGAGTTTGACTCAACTTCACACCTTGTAGCACAGGCAAGAATCCTTTCTTTGCCTGATCCATTTTGAACTTTTTCAAAAAAAATTCAAGGTATGTGCTTTGTGAAAGTCCTATTAAGCGTCTTGATCTATCTCTATAGATCTTTATGCCCAATATGTAAGCAGCTTCACCAAGGTCTTTCATTGAAAAACTTTTATTCAAGTATCCCTTTATGCTATCCAGAAATTCTATATCATTTCCAATTAACAATATGTCATCAACATATAAAACTAGAAATGCTACTGAGCTCCCACTCTCTTTCTTGTAAATACTGAGCTTCTCCAAAAGTGCATATAAAACCATATGCTTTGATCACACTTGTCAAAGCGTTTATTCCAACTCGAGATGTTTGCACCAGTCCATAAATGGAATGCTAGAGCTTGCACACTTTGTTAGCACCTTTTGGATCAACAAAACCTTCAGCTGCATCATATACAACTCTTCTTCTAGAAATCCATTCAAGAATGCAGTCTTGACATCCATTTGCCAAATTTCATAATCATGAAATGCAGCAATAGCTAACATGATTCGGACAGACTTAAGCATCGCTACGGGTGAGAAAGTCTCATCGTAGTCAACCCTTGAACTTGTCGAAAACCTTTCGCAACAAGTCGAGCTTTGTAGACGATAACATTACCATCGGCGTCAATCTTCTTCTTAAAGATCCATTTATTCTCAATGGCTTGTCGATCATCGGGCAAGTCAACCAAAGTCCATACTTTGTTTTCATACATGGATCCCATCTCGATTTCATGGCCTCTAGCCATTTTGCGGAATCTGGGCTCATCATCGCTTCCTCATAGTTTGTAGGTTCATCATGGTCAAGTAACATGACTTCCGAATAGGATTACCGTACCACTCAGTGCGGATCTTACTCTGGTAGACCCACGAGGTTCGATTGAAACTTGATCTGAAGTTTCATGATCAATATCATTAGCTTCCTCACTAATTGGTGTAGTTGTCACAGAACCGGTTCTTGTGATGAACTACCTTCAATAAGGGAGTAGATACTGATTATCTCATCAAGTTCTACTTTCCTCCCACTCACTTCTTTCGAGAGAAACTCTTTCTCTAGACAGGATCCGAATTTAGCAACGAAAATCTTGCCCTCAGATCTGTGATAGAAGGTGTACCCAATAGTCTCCTTTGGGTATCCTATGAAGACACATTTCTCCGATTTGGGTTCGAGCTTATCTGGTTGAAGTTTCTACACATAAGCATCGCAGCCCCAAACTTTAAGAAACAACAACTTTGGTTTCTTGCCAAACCATAGTTCATAAGGCGTCGTCTCAACGGATTTTGATGGTGCCCTATTTAACGTGCATGCGGCCGTCTCTAAAGCATAACCCCAAAACGATAGCGGTAAATCGGTAAGAGACATCATAGATCGTACCATATCAAGTAAAGTACGATTATGACGTTCAGACACACCATTTCGTTGTGGTGTTCCGGTGGCGTGAGTTGCTTGAAACTATTCGCATTGTTTCAAATGTAAACCAAACTCGTAACTCAAATATTCTCCTCCACGATCAGATCGTAGAAACTTTATTTTCTTGTTACGATGATTTTCTACTTCACTCTGAAATTCTTTGAACTTTTCAAATGTTTCGGACTTGTGCTTCATCAAGTAGATATACCCATATCTGCTCAAATCATCTGTGAAGGTGAGAAAATAACGATATCCGCCACGAGCATCAACATTCATCGGGCCACATACATACGTATGTATGATTTCCAACAAATCTGTTGCTCTCTCCATAGATCCGGAGAACGGTGTTTTGGTCATCTTGCCCATGAGGCACGGTTCGCAAGTACCAAGTGATTCATAATCAAGTGATTCCAGAAGTCCATCAATATGGAGTTTCTTCATGCGTTTTACACCGATATGACCTAAACGGCAGTGCCACAAATATGTTGCACTATCATTATCAACTCTGCATCTTTTGGCTTCAACATTATGAATATGTGTATCACTACTATCGAGATTCAATAAAAATAGACCACTCTTCAAGGGGCATGACCATAAAAGATATTACTCATATAAATAGAACAACCATTATTCTCGATTTAAATGAATAACCGTCTCGCATCAAACAAGATCCAGATATAATGTTCATGCTCAACGCAGCACCAAATAACAATTATTCAGGTCTAAAACTAATCCCGATGGTAGATGTAGAGGTAGCGTGCCGACCGCGATCACATCGACTTTGGAACCATTTCCCATGCGCATCGTCACCTCGTCCTTAGCTAATCTTCGCTAATCCGTAGTCCTGTTTGAGTTGCAAATGTTAGCAAGAACTAGTATCAAATACCCGGTGCTCTGCGAGCATTAGTAAGGTACACATCAATAACATGTATATCACATATACCTTTGTTCACTTCGCCATCCTTCTTATCCGCCAAATACTTGGGGCAGTTCCGCTTCTAGTGTCGATCGCTTGCGGAGAGAAGCACTTCGATTTTGAGCTTAGGTCAGACTTGGGTTTCTTCTCTTGAGCAGCAACTTGTTTGCTGTTCTTTTGAAGTTCCTTCTTCTTCCCTTTGCCCTTCTTCTTGAAACTAGTGGTCTTGTTGACCATCAACACTTGATGCTCCTTGATTTCTACCTCCATGACTTTCAAAGATCGCGAAGAGCTCAGAATAGTCTTGTTCATCCCTTGCATGTTATAGTTCATCACAAAGCTCTTGTAGCTTGGTGGCGATGATTGGAGAATTTCATCAATGGCGCTATCATCCGGAAGATTAACTCCCGGTTGAATCAAGTGATTATTATACCCAGACATTTTGAGTATATGCTCACTGACAGAACTGTTCTCCTCCATCTTGCAGCTGTAGAACTTATTGGAGACTTCATATCTCTCAATCCGGGCATTTGCTTGAATTATTAACTTCAACTCCTGGAACATCTCATATGCTCCATGACGTTCAAAACGTCGTTGAAGACCCGGTTCTAAGCCGTAAAGCATGGTGTTGGGGAACGCAGTAATTTCAAAAAATTTCCTACGCACACGCAAGATCATGGTGATGCATAGCAACGAGAGTGGAGAGTGTTGTCTACGTACCCTCGTGAGACCGAAGCGGAAGCGATCTGGCGTAGAGGAAGTAGTCGTACGTTCTCCTCACGATCCAACCGATCCCAGCGCCGTTACTCCGGTGCCTCCGAGTTCTTGACACACGTACAGCTCGGTGACGCTCCTCGGGCTCCGATCCAGCAAAGCTCCGGGGAGAGAGAGTTCCGTCAGCATGACGGCGTGGTGACGATCTTGATGTTCTACCGACGCAGGGCTTCGCCTAAGCACCGCAACGATATGACCGAGGTGGATTATGGTGGAGGGGGGCACCGCACACGGCTAAGGAACGATCTCAAGGATCAACTTGTGTGTTCTAGGGTGCCCCCCTGCCTCCGTATATAAAGGAGCAAGAGGGAGGGCCGGCCGGCCTAGGGGCGCGCCAAGGGAGGGGGGAGTCCTCCTCCTAGTGGGAGTAGGACTCCCCTTTCCTAGTCCAACTAGGAAGGAGGAAAGGGAAGGAAGGAGAGGAGAGGGAAAGGGGGCGCCCCCTCCTTGTCCTATTCGGACTCCCACAGGGGGGCGCCACCTCTGGTGCGGCCCTCTCTCCCTCTCGCCCAATAAGGCCCATTACTTCCCGGGGTTTCGGTAACCCCTCGGCACTCCGGTTTTCTTGGAAACTTCGGAACCTTTCCGGTGTCGAATATAGCCGTCAATATATCAATCTTTATGTCTCGACCATTTCGAGACTCCTCGTCATGTCCGTGATCATATCCGGGACTCCGAACTTCTTCGGTACATCAAAATACACAAACTCATAATATAACCGTCATTGAAACCTTAAGCGTGCGGACCCTACGGTTCGAGAACAATGTAGAAATGACCGAGACACGTCTCCGGTCAATAACCAATAGCGGGACCTGGATGCCCATATTGGCTCCTACATATTCTACGAAGATCTTTATCGGTCAGACCGCATAACAACATACGTTGTTCCCTTTGTCATCGGTATGTTACTTGCCCGAGATTCGATCGTCGGTATCCAATACCTAGTTCAATCTCGTTACCGGCAAGTCTCTTTACTCGTTCCGTAATACATCATCTCACAGCTAACTCATTAGTTGTAATGCTTGCAAGGCTTAAGTGATGTGTATTACCGAGAGGGCCCAGAGATACCTCTCCGACAATCGGAGTGACAAATCCTAATCTCGAAATACGCCAACCCAACATACGCCTTTGGAGACACTGTAGTACTCCTTTATAATCACCCGATTCGTTGTGACGTTTGGTAGTACCAAAGTGTTCCTCCGTAAGCGGAGTTGCATAATCTCATAGTTATAGGAACATGTATAAGTCATGGATAAAAGCAATAGCAACATACTAAACAATCGGGTGCTAAGCTAATGGAATGGGTCATGTCAATCAGATCATTCAACTAATGATGTGACCTTGTTAATCAAATAGCAACTTCTTTGTCTATGGTTAGGAAACTTAACCATCTTTGATTAACAAGCTAGTCTAGTAGAGGCATACTAGTGACACTCTGTTTGTCTATGTATTCACACATGTATTATGTTTCCGGTTAATACAATTCTAGCATGAATAATAAACATTTATCATGAAATAAGGAAATAAATAATAACTTTTATTATTGCCTCTAGGGCATATTTCCTTCAGTCTCCCACTTGCACTAGAGTCAATAATCTAGATTACATAGTAATGATTCTAACACCCATGGAGTCTTGGTGCTGATCATGTTTTGCTCGTGGAAGAGGCTTAGTCAACGGGTCTGCTACATTCAGATCCGTATGTATCTTGCAAATCTCTATGTCTCCCACTTGGACCAAGTCCCGGATGGAATTGAAGCGTCTCTTGATGTGTTTGGTTCTCTTGTGAAATCTGGATTCCTTTGCTAAAGCAATTGCTCCAGTATTGTCACAAAAGATTTTCATTGGACCCGATGCACTAGGTATGACACCTAGATCGGATATGAACTCCTTCATCCAGACTCCTTCATTAGCTGCTTCCGAAGCTGCTATGTACTCCGCTTCACATGTAGATCCCTTCTGACGCTTTGTTTAGAAGCGCACCAACCGACAGCTCCTCCGTTTAGTGTAAATCATTATCCGGTTTGCGATTTAGAATCGTCCGGATCGGTGTCAAAGCTTGCATCAACGTAACCATTTACGATGAGCTCTTTGTCACCTCCATATCGAGAAACATATCCTTAGTCCTTTTCGGTATTTCGGGATGTTCTTGACCGCTGTCGATGATCCACTCTGGATTACTTTGGTACCTCCTGCTAAGCTTATAGCAAGGCACACATCAGTGCGGTACACAGCATTGCATACATGATAGAGCCTATGGCTGAAGCATAGGAACATCTTTCATTTTCTCTCTATCTTCTGCGGTGGTGGGCATTGAGTCTTACTCAACTTCACACCTTGTAACACAGGCAAGAACCCTTTCTTTGCTTGATCCATTTTGAACTTCTTCAAAATTTTGTCAAGGTATGTGCTTTGTGAAAGTCCAATTAAGCGTCTTGATCTATCTCTATAGATTTTGATGCCCAATATGTAAGCAGCTTCACCGAGGTCCTTCATTGAAAAACTTTTATTCAAGTATCCTTTATGCTATCCATAAATTCTATATCATTTCCGATTAGTAATATGTCATCTACATATAATATCGAAATGCTCTGAGCTCCCACTCACTTTCTTGTAAATCAGCTTCTCCAAAAGTGCATATAAACCCAAATGCTTTGATCACACTATCAAAGCGTTTATTCCAACTCGAGATGCTTGCACCAGTCCATAAATGGATCGTTGGAGCTTGCACACTTTGTTAGCTCCTTTGGATCGATAAAACCTTCGTTGCATCATATACAACTCTTCTTCCGAAATCCATTCAGAATGCAGTCTTTACATCCATTTGCCAAATTTCATAATCATAAAATGCGCAATTGCTAACATGATTCGGACAGACTTAAGCATCGCCACGGTGAGAAGGTCTCATCGTAGTCAATCCCTTGAACTTGTCGAAAACCCTTTGTGACAAGTCGAGCTTTGTAGACGATAATATTACCGTCGGCGTCGGTCTTCTTCTTGAAGATCCACTTGTTTTCTATTGCTTGCCGACCCTCGGGCAAGTCAACCAAAGTCCACACTTTGTTTTCATACATGGATCCCATCTCGATTTCATGGCCTCAAGCCATTTTGTGGAATCTGGGCTCACCATCGCTTCTTCATAGTTCGTAGGTTCATCATGATCTAGTAGCATGACTTCGAACAGGATTACCGTACCACTCAGTGCGGATCTTATTCTGGTTGATCTACGAGGTTACGTAGTAACTTGATCTGAAGTTTCATGATCAACATCATCAACTTCCTCACTATTTGGTGTAGATGTCTCGAAACGGTTTCTGCGATAAACTACTTTCCAATAAGGAGAAGGTACGATTACCTCATCAAGTTCTACTTTCCTCCCACTCACTTCTTTCGAGAGAAACTCCTTCTCTAGAAAGGATCCATTCTTAGCAACAAATGTCTTGCCTTCGGATCTGTGATAGAAGGTGTACCCAACTGTCTCCTTTGGGTATCCTATGAAGACACATTTCTCCGATTTGGGTTCGAGCTTATCAGGTTGTAGCTTTTTCACATAAGCATCGCATCCCCAAACTTTAAGAAACGACAACTTTGGTTTCTTGCCAAACCATAGTTCATAAGGTGTCGTCTCAACGGACTTTGATGGTGTTCTATTCAGCGTGAATGCGGCCGTCTCAAGAGCATAACCCCAAAACGATAGCGGTAAATCTGTAAGAGACATCATAGATCGCACCATATCTAGTAAAGTGCGATTACGACGTTCGGACACACCATTACGTTGTGGTGTTCGGGTGGCGTGAGTTTGAAACTATTCCGCATTGTTTTAAATGTAGACCAAGCTCGTAACTCAAATATTCGCCTCCACAATCAGATCGTAGAAACTTTATTTTCTTATTATGATGATTTTCAACTTCACTCTGAAATTCTTTGAACTTTTCAAATGTTTCAGACTTATGCTTCATTAAGTAGATATACCCATATCTGCTTAAATCATCTGTGAAGGTGAGAAAATAACGATATCCGCCACGAGCCTCAACATTCATCGGACCACATACATCTGTATGTATGATTTCCAACAAATCTGTTGCTCTCTCCATAGTACCGAGAACGGGTTCTAGTCATCTTGCCCATGAGGCACGGTTCATAAGTGCCAAGTGATTCATAATCAAGTGACTCCAAAAGTCCATCGGTATGGAGTTTCTTCATGCGCTTTATACCGATATGACCTAAACGGCAAGTGCCACAAATAAGTTGCACTATCATTATCAACTCTGCATCTTTTGGTTTCAACATTATGAATATGTGTATCACTACTATCGAGATTCATTAAAATAGACCACTCTTCAAGGGTGCATGACCATAAAAGATATTACTCATATAAATAGAACAATCATTATTCTCTCGATTTAAATGAATAACCGTCTCGCATCAAACAAGATCCAGATATAATGTTCATGCTCAACGCCGCACCAAATAACAATTATTTAGGTCTAAAACTAATCCGAAGGTAGATGTAGAGGTAGCGTGCCGACCGCGATCACATCGACTTTGGAACCATTTCCCACGCGCATCGTCACCTCGTCCTTTGCGGTGTTCGCAATCCGTAGTCCTGCTTTGAGTTGCAAATATTAGCAGCAGAACCAGTATCAAATACCAGTGCTCTGCGAGCTCTAGTAAGGTACACATCAATAACATGTATATCACATATACCTTTGTTCACCTTGCCATCCTTCTTATCCGCCAAATACTTGGGGCAGTTCCGCTTCAAATGACGGTATGCTTGCAAGAGAAGCACTCGATTTCAGGTTTAGGTCCAGACTTGGGTTTCTTCTCTGAGCAAACAACTTGTTTGCTGTTCTTCTTGAAGTTCCTTCTTCTTCCCTTTGCCTTTCTTCTTGAAACTAGTGGTCTTATTGACCATCAACACTTGATGCTCCTTCTTGATTTCTACCTCGCAGCCTTTAGCATTGCGAAGAGCTCGAGCATAGTCTTTACTAACCCTTGCATATTATAGTTCATCACGAAGCCTTTGTAGCTTGGTGGCGTGATTGAAGAATTACATCAATGACACAATCATCCGGAAGATTAACTCCCGGTTGAGTCAAGTGATTGTAATACCGGACATTACGAGTATGTGCTCACCGATGGACCCATTCTCCTCCATCTTGCAGCTATAGAACTTATTGGAGACTTCATATCTCTCAATCCGGGCATTACTGTTGAAATATCAACTTCAACTCTGGAACATCTCATATGCTCCATGACGTTCAAACGTCGTTGAAGACCCGGTTCTAAGCCGTAAAGCATGGCACATCGAACTATAGAGTAGTCATCAGCTTTGCTCGCCAGACGTTCTTAACGTCGTCGGTTGCATCAAGAAGCAGTTCGCACCCAGCGGTGCATCCAGACGTAACTCTTACAGGCAGCAATGAGGATAATCCTCGAGTTACGGACCCGATCCGTGTAATTGCTACCATCATCTTTCAACTTTGCTTTCTCAAGGAACGCATTAAAATTCACGGAACAACAAAGACGAGCCATCTATCTACAAACAAACATAGACAAGCAAGACACTATCAGGTACTAAGTTCATGATAAATTTAAGTTCAATTAATCATATTACTTAAGAACTCCCACTTAGACAGACATCTCTCTAGTCATCTATGTGATCACGTGATCCAAATCAACTAAACCATAACCGATCATCACGTGAGATGGAGTAGTTTTCAATGGTGAACATCTTATGTTGATCATATCTACTATATGATTCACGCTCGACCTTTCGGTCTCCGTGTTCCGAGGCCATATCTGCATATGCTAGGCTCGTCAAGTATAACTGAGTATTCGCGTGTGCAAAACTGGCTTGCACCCGTTGTAGATGGACGAGAGCTTATCACACCCGATCATCACGTGGTGTCTCGGCACGACGAACTTCGCAACGGTGCATACTTAGGGAGAACACTACTTGATAATTTTAGTGAGAGATCATCTTAAAATGCTACCGTCAATCAAAGCAAGATAAGATGCATAAAGGATAAACATCACATGCAATCAATATAAGTGATATGATATGGCCATCATCATCTTGTGCTTGTGATCTCCATCTCAAGCACCGTCGTGATCACCATAAATCCTTTGGCGCGACACCTTGATCTCCATCGTAGCATCGTTGTCGCCACGCCATCTATTGCTTCTACGACTATCGCTACCGCTTAGTGATAAAGTAAAGCAATTATAGGCGTTGCATTTCATACAATAAAGCGACAACCATATGGCTCCAGCCATTGCCGATAACCGGTTACAAAACATGATCATCTCATACAATAAAATATAGCATCACGTCTTGACCATATCACATCACAACATGCCCTGCAAAAACAAGTTAGACGTCCTCTACTTTGTTGGTTGCAAATTTTACGTGGCTGCTACGGGCTTTAGCAAGAACCGTTCTTACCTACGCATCAAAACCACAACGATAGTTTGTCAAATAGACTCCATTTTAACCTTCACAAGGACCGGGCGTAGCCACACTCGGTTCAACTAAAGTGAGAGAGACAGACACCCGTCAGTCACCTTTAAGCAACGAGTGCTCGTAGCGGTGAAACCAGTCTCGCGTAAGCGTATGCGTAATGTCGGTCCGGGCCGCTTCATCTGACAATACCGCTGAACCAAAGTATGACATCTTTGGTAGGCAGTATGACTTATATCGCCCACAACTCACTTGTGTTCTACTCGTGCATATAACATCAACGCATAAAACCTAGGCTCGATACCTTTGTTGGGGAACGAGTAATTTCAAAAATTTCCCACGCACACGCAAGATCATGGTGATGCATAGCAACGAGAGGGAGAGTGTTGTCTACGCCCTCGTGAGACCGAAGCGGAAGCGATCACAACGTAGAGGAAGTAGTCGACGTTCTCCTCACGATCCAACCGATCCCAGCGCCGTTACTCGGCGCCCCGAAGTTCTTGACACACGACAGCTCGGTGACGCTCCTCGGCTCCGATCCAACAAAGCTCCGGAGAGAGAGTTCCGTCAAGACGACGGCGTGGTGGACGATCTTGATGTTCTATCGACGCAGGCTTCGCCTAAGCACCGCAACGATATGACCGAGGTGGATTATGGTGGAGGGGGCACCGCACACGGCTAAGGAACGATCTCAAGGATCAACTTGTGTGTTCTAGGGTGCCCCTGCCCTGAGATATAAAGGAGCAAGAGGGAGGGCCGGCGGCCTAGAGGCGCGCCAAGGGGGGGAGTCCTCCTCCTAGTGGGAGTAGGACTCCCTTTCCTAGTCCAACTAGGAAGGAGGAAGGGGAAGGAAGGAGAGGAGAGGGAAGGGGCCGCGCCTCCTTGTCCTATTCGGACTCCCTGGGGGCGCCACCTCCGTGCGGCCCTCTCTCTCCCCTCTCGGCCCAATAAGGCCCATTACTTCCCGGGGGTTCGGTAACCTCCCAAGACTCCGGTTTTCTCCGAAACTTCCGGAACCTTTCCGTGTCCGAATATAGCCGTCAATATATCAATCTTTATGTCTCGACCATTTCGAGACTCCTCGTCATGTCCGTGATCACATCCGGGACTCCGAACTTCTTCGGTACATCAAAATACACAAACTCATAATATAACCGTCATCGAAACCTTAAGCGTGCGGACCCTACGGTTCGAGAACAATGTAGACATGACCGAGACACGTCTCCGGTCAATAACCAATAGCGGGACA
Source organism: Aegilops speltoides (assembly GCA_021437245.1). NCBI lineage: Eukaryota > Viridiplantae > Streptophyta > Magnoliopsida > Poales > Poaceae > Aegilops > Aegilops speltoides. The sequence goes on along the minus strand of CM038142.1, from coordinate 395,475,525 downwards.
CGGATGCCCATATTGGCTCCTACATATTCTACGAAGATCTTTATCGGTCAGACCGCATAACAACATCGTTGTTCCCTTTGTCATCGGTATGTTACTTACCCGAGATTCGATCGTCGGTATCCAATACCTAGTTCAATCTCGTTACCGCAAGTCTCTTTACTCGTTCCGTAATACATCATCTCACAGCTAACTCATTAGTTGTAATGCTTGCAAGGCTTAAGTGATGTGTATTACCGAGAGGGCCAGAGATACCTCTCCGACAATCGGAGTGACAAATCCTAATCTCGAATACGCCAACCCAACATCGCCTTTGGAGACACCTGTAGTACTCCTTTATAATCACCCGATTACGTTGTGACGTTTGGTAGTACCAAAGTGTTCCTCCGGTAAACGGGAGTTGCATAATCTCATAGTTATAGGAACATGTATAAGTCATGGATAAAAGCAATAGCAACGTACTAAACGATCGGGTGCTAAGCTAATGGAATGGGTCATGTCAATCAGATCATTCAACTAATGATGTGACCTTGTTAATCAAATAACAACTTCTTTGTCTATGGTTAGGAAACTTAACCATCTTTGATTAACAAGCTAGTCTAGTAGAGGCATACTAGTGACACTCTGTTTGTCTATGTATTCACACACGTATTATGTTTCCGGTTAATACAATTCTAGCATGAATAATAAACATTTATCATGAAATAAGGAAATAAATAATAACTTTTATTATTGCCTCTAGGGCATATTTCCTTCACATGGCACACTGAACTATAGAGTAGTCATCAGCTTTGCTCTGCCAGACGTTCTTAACATCGTCAGTTGCATCAAGAAGAGTTCTGGCACCTAGCGGTGCTTCCGGGACGTAACTCTTCTCAGGCAAGCAATGAGGATAATCCTCAAAGTTACGGACCCAATCCGTGTAATTGCTACCATCATCTTTCAACTTTGCTTTCTCAAGGAACGCATTAAAATTCAACGGAACAATAGCACGAGCCATCTATCTACAAACAAACATAGACAAGCAAAATACTATCAGGTACTAAGTTCATGATAAATTTAAGTTCAATTAATCATATTACTAAAGAACTCCCACTTAGACAGACATCTCTCTAGTCATCTAAGTGATTACGTGATCCATATCAACTAAACCATGTCCGATCATCACGTGAGATGGATTAGTTTCAATGGTGAACATCTCTATGTTGATCATATCTACTATATGATTCACGCTCGACCTTTCGGTCTCCGTGTTCCGAGGCCATATCTGTATATGCTAGGCTCGTCAAGTATAACCTGAGTATTCCGTGTGTGCAACTGTTTTGCACCCGTTGTATTTGAACGTAGAGCCTATCACACCCGATCATCATGTGGTGTCTCAGCATGAAGAACTTTCACAACGCTGCATACTCAGGGAGAACACTTCTTGATAATTAGTGAGAGATCATCTTAAAATGCTACCGTCAATCAAAGCAAGATAAGATGCATAAAGGATAAACATCACATGCAATCAATATAAGTGATATGATATGGCCATCATCATCTTGTGCTTGTGATCTCCATCTCCGAAGCACCGTCGTGATCACCATCGTCACCGGTGCGACACCTTGATCTCCATCGTAGCATCGTTGTCGTTACGCCATCTATTGCTTCTACGACTATCGCTACCGCTTAGTGATAAAGTAAAGCAATTACAGTATGCGTTGCATTTCATACAATAAAGCGACAACCATATGGCTCCTGCCGATTGCCGATAACCGGTTACAAAACATGATCATCTCATATAATAAAATATAGCATCACGTCTTGGCCATATCACATCACAACATGCCCTGCGAAAACAAGTTAGACGTCCTCTACTTTGTTGTTGCAAATTTTACGTGGCTGCTACGGGCTTAGCAAGAACCGTTCTTACCTACGCATCAAAACCACAACGATAGTTTTTCAAATAGACTCGTTTTAACCTTCACAAGGACCGGGCGTAGCACTTTCAGTTCAACTAAAGTTGGAGAAACAGACACCCGTTAGTCACTGTGTGCAAAGCACGGCGGTAAAACCAGTCTCGCGAAGCGTCTGGCGTAATGTCGGTCCGGCCGCTTCATCCAACAATACCGCTGAACCAAAGTATGACATCTTTGGTAGGCAAGATGACTTATATCGTCCACAACTCACTTGTGTTCTACTCGTGCATATAACATCAACGCATAAAACCTAGGCTCGGATGCCTTTGTTGGGGAACGTAGTAATTTCAAAAATTTCCTACGCACACGCAAGATCATGGTGATGATATAGCAACGAGGGAGAGTATTGTCTACGCCTCGTGAGACCCAAGCGAAGCGTTGACGCAACATAGAGGAAGTAGTCGTACGTCCTCCCGGTCCAACCGATCCAAGCACCGTTACTCCGGCACCTCCGAGTTCTTGACACACGTACAGCTCGATGACGCACCCCTGTAGGATCGAAAGTATGTCTAGAGGGGGGGTGATTAGACTACTTGACAAGATAAAAATTCTGCCTTTTGACAAAGAACAGTTTTTGGCAGATTCACAATTATGATCAAATCAAGCATCACCCTACACATGCAATTCTAGAGTATAGGCAGCGGAAAGTAAATTGCACATGTAGTAAAGAGAGGTGGAGAAGAGCAAACGCAATTTTGGAGACGCGGTGATTTTTCTCGTGGTTCCGATAGGTGGTGCTATCGTACTTCCACGTTGATGGAGACTTCAACCCACGGAGGGTAACGGCTGCGAGAGTCCACGGAGGGCTCCACCCACGAAGGGTCCACGAAGAAGCAACCTTGTCTATTCCATCATGGCCTACGCCCACGGAGGGCTAGCCTTACTCGGGGTAGATCTTCACGAAGTAGGCGATCTCCTTGCCCTTACAAACTTCTTGGTTCAACTCCACATCTCGATGACGGAGGCTCCCAAGTGACACCTAACCAATCTAGGAGGCACCACCCTCCAAAAGGTAATAGATGTTGTAGATGATGATGAACTCCTTGCTCTTGTGCTTCAAATGATAATCTCCCCAACACTCAACTCTCCTCACTGATTTGGCTATGGTGGAAGAAAGGATTGAGTGGAAAGCAACTTGGGAAGGCTAGAGATCAAGCTTCATATGGTGGGAGTGGAGCAACTTGATCTCAACACAAGGGTAGGTAGTTCTCTTCTCAGAAATGTAAGGTAGGAGTGGTAGTTCTTTCTGATGGCTCTCTCCACGAATGAAGAGGGGGTGGAGGGGTATAAATAGCCTCCACACAAAATCCAACCGTTACACACATTTGAGCAATCTCGGTGGGACCGAAGTGGACAACTCGGTGAGACCGATAGTTCAAATAATGTGAACGTTGGGATTTTCGGTGGGACCGAAAATACAATCTCGGTTAGTCCGATTCGTGCAATGACAAGAGCATGCCAATTTCGGTGGGACCGACTTCATCATCTCGGTGACACTGATTTGATGACAGAAGGTTACAGAAGCTTGGCAACTCATGTTTCGGTGAGACCGAGTTCAGAATCGGAAAATCCGAGTTTTCTAGGGTTTGGCTTATGGCTGAGGTGGTTCATCTCGGTGTGACTGAGTTTGGAATATCGGTGGGACCGAGACTACTTATGAGTGTATATGGCAGTGAAAGTTGCTGATAGTTTAGGAGATGTATCACTAAGCACTTGAGCAACCAGATCATCATCATAACCTCATCCCCTTTTAATAGTATTGGCTTTTCCTATGGACTCAATGTGATCTTGGATCACTAAACCAAAAAATGGAGTCTTGAGCTTTTGCCAATGCTTGCCTTAGCATTTTGGGGGGTCCACTTCTTCAGTCCTTGCCATACCCATATCACTGAACTCTCTGAAATGATTCTCAAGTAACTATTAGTTCAATGATATATATGTTGTTATTAATTACCAAAACCACCCGGGGATTAGTTGCACTTTCAACCCCGATCTCCGATCTAGCAGAGGCGCGGGGAGGAGTTCCGTCAGCACGACGGCGTGGTGACGATCTTGATGTTCTCCTGTCGCAGGGCTTCGCCTAAGCACCGCTACAATATGAACGAGGTGTAATATCGTGGAGGGGGGCACCGCACACGGCTAAGGAACGATCTCGATGATCAACTTGTGTGTTCTAGGGTGCCCCCCTACCCCCGTATATAAAGGAGGGAGGGAGGAGGTGGCCGGCCCAAGGAGGGGGCGCGCCATAGGAGGAGGAAACCTACTCCAAGTAGGTTTCCCCTCCTTTTCCTAATCTTATTTGGAGGGGGAAGGAAGGAGTACTAGTAGTAGGAAGGAGTACTAGTAGTAGGAAAGGAAGAGGGGAAGGAGAAAGGAAAGGGGGCCGCCCCTCCCAATTCGGATTGGGCTTGGGGGCGCCCCCCTTGCTCCTTCTCCTTCCTCCTACATGGGCCCAATAAGGCCCATATACTTCCCGGGGTTCGGTAACCTCACGGAGCTCCGGTAAGATATTCCCAAACTCTTAGGAACCTTTCGGTGTCCAAATATATCCGTCCAATATATCAATCTTTATGTCTCGACCATTTCGAGACTCCTCGTCATGTCCGTGATCACATCCAGACTCAACAACCTTCGTACATCAAAATACATAAACTCATAATATAAGCATCATAGAAACCTTAAGCGTGCGGACCCTACGGTTCGAGAACAATGTAGACATGACCGAGACACATCTTCGGTCAATAACCAATAGCGGGACCTGGATGCCCATATTGGTTCCTACATATTCTACGAAGATCTTTATCGGTCAAACCGCATAACAACATACGTTGTTCCTTTGTCATCGGTATGTTACTTGCCCGAGATTTGATCGTCGGTATCCAATACCTAGTTCAATCTCGTTACCGGCAAGTCTCTTTACTCGTTCCGTAATACGTCATCTCATAACTAACTCATTAGCTACATGCTTGCAAGGCTTAGGTGATGAGTATTACCGAGAGGGCCCAGAGATACCTCTCCGACAATCGGAGTGACAAATCCTAATCTCAAATTATGCTAACTCAACATGTACCTTCGGAAACACCTGTAGTACTCCTTTATAATCACCCAGTTACGTTGTGACGTTTGGTAGTACCCAAAGTGTTCCTCCAGTAAACGGGAGTTACACAATTCACATAGTTACAGGAACATGTATAAGTCATGAAGGAAGCAATAGCAGAATACTAAACGATCAAGTGCTAAGCTAACGGGATGGGTCATGTCAATCACATCATTCTCCTAATGATGTGATCCCATTTAATCAAATGACAACACATGTCTATGGTTAGGAAACATAACCATCTTTGATTAATGAGCTAGTCAAGTAGAGGCATACTAGTGACTATATGTTTGTCTATGTATTCACACATGTATCATGTTTCCGGTTAATACAATTCTAGCATGAATAATAAACATTTATCATGATATGAGGAAATAAATAATAACTTTATTATTGCCTTGAGGGCATATTTCCTTCAAGGACCCCAAGTAGGATTCGACCCACTTGGGGTGCCCCTGGCTGCCTCTCCTCCCCTCCAACCTATATATATGTGGGGAGGGGCGCCTAGAAGATACAACATCAATTGTTAGACGTGTGCGGCGCTCCCTTCACAATTTACACCTGTCTGTCATATTCTCGCAGTGCTTAGGCGAAGCCCTGCACGGATCACATCACCATCACCGTCACCATGCCGCCGTGCTGACGGAACTCATCTACTTCCTCGACACCTTGCTGGATCAAGAGGGCGAGGGATGTCATCGAGCTGAACGTGTATAGAACTCGGAGGTGCCGTGCGTTCGGAGCTAGAAGAAGTTCGACTACATCAACCGCGTTGTCAAACGCTTCCGCTTTCGGTCTACGAGGGTATGTAGACACACTCTCCTCCTCTCCTTGCTATGCATCTCCTAGATAGATCTTGCATGAGAATAGGATTTTTTTTAAAATTGCATGATACGTTTCCCAACAGTTCCAACTGCTGTCTATAAGGATCTGAGATCTCTCTTTGAAGATGAGAACAATGGGCAGGGACAGCCGCTCCCCGCAAGTTGCAATGAAGAGGAGGAAAAACACACACCTCCTTATCTGGGGCTGAGGAGGCACAAGGATAAGGTCACCACTAGAAAGCAAATTTCAGCCTCCCCATTCCCACACATGTACCACGATGGAGAGTGGGTTGTGGTTCAGAAGTTCTGTGTGTGCAATAGGGTTGCCATTGCTTAAACTGCGATCAAGTCGCCAATATAGATGTCTTGTTGAATATGGTGGTTCGATCGAGCAACTGGAATGCGGTACTGGTTACTGTCCTTCCACACCGAGAATTTGGCGGAAGATAGAGGATCTCCTATGGCAAAACACAACAACTACTACCAAATTTTTGTGGGCAGGATGCAATGTGGACTGAGACCTGGGAGAAGAGCTGACCCGAGCAAGGAAAACAAGGCAACTATCCTTGATTCTGCACAAATCTTGCCGATGCTTGTTCTTGATGTTCCATTGCCCTACTGAGAATTTTCAAAACAGAAGTGCACGCCGAGCTCTATTTGATCACAAAATTCAGAAGCTTGAAGGAAAGGATAATGGTGGTGGTACAAAGAAGCTACCTCAGTTGTTGGAAATATGCCCTAGAGGCAATACTATTTGTTATTTATTTCCAAGTTCACAGTTAATGTTTATATTCTATGCTATAACTGATATGGTTCTTGAATATGTGATTCAGAGGAAAACTCATAAGCACTTGTAGAAGTATAAACGGTAAAACCTGATTCCTAGTCTTCCCTATAGGACTATCTCAAGTGTTATAAACATGGTTCCATTTTTCCTGATCATGGGCATATGCCAATAACATTTGAGAGCACGATATTGGTGAAACTACCATGTTGAATTGACCCAAGCTGTTTGTTATACTTAAGAGATTATATCGTCTGAATTCTTTAGTTCATAACACATGAGTTAACATATGTATGATTCCTTCGACCATAAGAGTATCGAGTCACTCCATACCGGATGTTGCACGATGTTCGTACCGGCAACTTACGGGTTCATCGGAAATGTATGATGAGAGACTAGATAGCTTGAGACTGGGATTTGCTTCTCCGATGATGGAGAGATATTCTTAGGGACCTCTTGGTGTGACGTCATCCATTACCGTCTGGTTAGACATAGGTTACTATGTCATGAGGATGCCGGAACATGACAATGATAAAGAAGAACAAAACAGGTAACCAATAGACAAGTATAGTGAGCATGTGCATGACTCGCGAGGATACTGATATATCTCACCTCGAGTTTTTTTAACATATCGGGAAGCAAAGGGAACAACATATGATAACCAAAGGTCCACTCGAATACCATTCTTGTAAGTATAGGAATCAATATGGATGTCCATGGTTCTGCTATTGATCATTGAACGAGAGGTGTTTCCGTTCATGTCTTTATTTTACCAAACCTACAGGGTCACACTCTTATGGGATTACGATCTGTGGAGTTCTATAGGACTTAAGAATATGACACAAAAAACTATCCAAATAGTTTTAGGAATAAAAGAATTCGTTTCGAGAGAAAACAGAAGCGTTCCGAGATCACTGGAAGTGTTTCGGGGCGTATCGGGTAGTACCGGGAAGTAATATATAGGTGAAAATTGTTCTTAGGGACTTAAATATAAATTATAAAGGACTATGTATTATTGTGAGGTCTCGAGAATTTATTTAAAGTCAATGGACTAAAGAAAATATATAAAGCCCTATTAGTGGAGAGTTAATGGGCCCTAAGGCGCATTAGTGGAGGCGCCCCAAGAGGAGGCCAAATTGGGCAACCCCACCTCCCCCTATGGGCGGTGCAAGGGGAGGGTTCCCTCCCCAAGTCGGCCACCCCTCCCCTCTACCCCTGTACCTATACACTAGTGAAAAAACGGCTAGTCACAATTTTCATTGGTGGCGCGCATTTTCCATCAACGGCAGCACTATTTTTTTTCAAGTAGTGCTTGCGTCGACTTAAATCGCACGTCAAATTTACATGGTTAGTGTTGGCGTTGATTTTTTTAACATGTCACAAGTCTGCTGGCCCATCTGTACTACTGTGTGGAAGATAGTGGTGGCGTCAGATTTCTATGCACGCCGTAGGTAATTAACTAGTGTTGGCGTGCTAACTTATTTTACCCCAGAATTTTTTTCTATTTTATCAAGCATTTCTAAGTATTTAATGATTATACTAGTAAAAAGTAATGCACATTTTATATTATATTTTTGTCTTTATTAGTAGTAGTATTTTTATCATTTTGGGTCTTTTATTTCTTTACTATCAATTATAATTTGAGTCTTTTGTTAATCTTACCTTTTTTATTTGGGCTGTTATTGGTTATGGCGTTGCGTTTTAGGCCCACACCAACACTGGCCCACCTGAGTTAACTTCCCACCTTAGTAATGAAAGTGCGTTATATCGACTAGAGGGGGGGGGGGGGTGAATAGGCGATTTTTATGAATTTCTTCACTGAGGAATTTGCTGGTGAGGAAATTCCTTAGCGAAGAACTACTTGCAGCGGAAAAAGTACTCAAAAGTAAACATAACAGAACACAAGCATAGTCATCATGATAAAATGAAGACAAGCACAGAGTACAGAAAGCGTAAACACATGATAACACAGGATGAAGACGGGCAGACTGAAGAAACTGAACTGAGGAAATTGAGAAAGTCTTCAGTCAAAGTCTTCAAACAGATATGAACAAGCACACAACAACTGAAATGAGGAAATGAAAGAGTTGAGGAAATAGAACCAGTAAGCTTGGTGAAGACAATGATTTGGTAGACCGGTTCCAACTGCTGTCTCAGTTGTAAATCTGGTTGGAGCGGCTAGGTATTTAAACCTGAGGACACACAGTCCCAGACACACGGTCCTCACCATATTTTCCTTGAGCTAAGGTCACACAAACCTCGCCCAATCACTCATGGTAAGTCTTCAAGTGACTTCCAAACCTTCACAGACTAGGTCACTCGGTGATCCACAATTCCTCTTGGATACTCTAGACCATGACGCCTAACCGTCTGAAAGAAGCACAGTCTTCAAAGATAACAAGCGTCGGATCCATGCAGGATCAATCTCTTCAGTGATGCTCAATCACTTTGGGTTTGTAGGTGTGTTGGGTTTGGGTTTTCCTCACTTGATGATTTTCGCTCAAAGTCCTCGGAGGATGGGATGCTCTCAAATGACAAGTGTCAGTTTCTCTCGGAGCAGCCAACCAGCTAGTGGTTGTAGGGGGCGGCTATTTATAGCCTAGGGAGCAGCCCGACATGATAAGACATAAATTCCTTCAATGATATGACCGTTAGGTGGGTAGATATTTTGGGATAGTGGCGATAGCACAAGAATAAATGGAAATTTGACTCTCAAATTTCTCGGGGCTATCATGTTCTCATGTGTAGGCAATCCAAGATGGCGAATTCCTAACTCCTCGGTCGAACAAATTCTCGTGACTAGAAGAACTTCGTCTCTATCACTGAAGAAATTGACTAAACTGTATGAGATTTCCAATGGCTTCACTCAAAGGGATTGGTATGTGTAGGATTTTGAGTTGAGCATCACATGGAAATTTTTCCTTAGTATTTCCTCGACCCCCTTTAACAGTACGGTGTTTCCTATGACTCAAGAAAGAGAAAATGAAACTACGAAAACAAAAGTCTTCGCACTTCATGTTCCTCAAATGAATTCCAAGTCTTCAAGGTCACACCAATTTCTTCACTTTCAAAGTCTTCAGAAAGTCTTCATAAATCCAAAGTCTTCAGTCGAAGAACTTCATTTTTAGGGGTCGACTTTCTCTGTAAATATCAAACTCCTCATAGACTTATAGACTTGTGTACACTCACAAACGCATCAGTCCCTTAACCTATAAGTCTTCAATACACCAAAATCACTAAGGGGCAATAGATGCACTTACAATCTCCCCCTTTTTGGTGATTGATGACAATATATGTTAAGTTTTCAACGGGGATAAACATATGAAGTGTAAATACTGATACTGAGGAATTTGAATGCAAGATATAGAAGAACTCCCCCTGAAGATGTGCATAGTGAGGAATTTGCTTTTGAAGCAATGCACACTTGAAGAGTATAATCATGGAGATCTCCCCCTATATCTTGTAATTCATGCACACTTGAGGAATTTTCTTGTTGCGTTGGGCTGCAACATTTGAGGTGAATTTACCAGTCATCTTCACAAATCTGACTTTGGCTCCAAGCCAGTCAGCATAGTAGTGATCAAATTCATCAATCAGTTGCTTGATCTCAGCTTGTAAGGCAACGAGTTGATCAGGGGAAAGCTTCAGAACGTTTTCCCTCAGAAAGCGCTCTTTCTTGTATTGCGTTTTCTCCACTCTTCTTCCTTCTTCCTATTTCCATTTTTCTTCTTCAATGAAGGCAGTCAAAACATGACTTTGACCAGGAGTGAGGTTCATCTCCGGCAAAAGTGTGTTCGGGTCCTTGTGCCATAGATCAATGAAATCTAGGATCAACTTTGGATCCAATAACAGTGGCACATTGCTGCCTTTGGGTCTAGCGGCCCTGGCCTGCCAGTCTCTGATGATTTTGGCAAGTTCTTCATCATCGACCTCGTCATAATCAGATGGCACTTGAAAGACGACCTGCTTCTTGTGAGGACTTGGTCGAGTGCCTCGTCCAATAGTGGCCTTTTTCTTCAGCAGAGAGGGGCCAGTTGAGGAATTTGGTGCAGCTGAGGAACTTGCGGAGGCTCCTGAGGCAATTGAGATGCCTGTAGTCCTTTGGCACGTGGCGAGATGCACAGGTGCAGAGGATTTAGTTAGAGCAGCTGAGGATTTTGTCGGAGGAGCTGAGGACTTTGAAGGAGGAGGAGCAGTTTGAGGAGTTGACCGTGAGGGCTTTGAAGAATCTGGCCGTTAGGGCATTGCTGAGGAACTTGGCCGTGAGGGCATTGAGGGACAAGCACTTGGCTTGTGAGTAGGCTTCTTAGGCATGGCCTTCTTTGGCTTGCTTGCAGAGGCCTCAGCAGCAGTGGCAGCAGCAGAGTCTTTATTAAATTTCCTCACTGCTTCATTTGCCTGTTTGGCCAGTTTGACCTGGCGCTTGGCCCATTCATCAGGATAGTCCTCACCGCGCTTGAGGCTGGTGGGATCTGCCAATTGGCTAGGTGCCAACGGAGGTCTTGGGCATGGAGGGTTGAGAGCAAATTTCTTCATATATTTGGGAGTAACATATCTGTAGTCCCTCCATTTCCGTGCCCATCTCCTCTCAATCTTTTAAATGCGCACCTTGCGCTGATTTTTATCTTCCTCAGGGGGTGTGCAGTATCCAGCATAAATATCATCAGGGATCTCAAATGCTGTGTTGACCTCAGGCCTCTTTCCACCCTTCTGTGGCTTCTTACCGTCAACCATTTTATTTAGCGGAGGAATATGAACAACTGAAGTTTCTGAAGAGGTGTGCAACTTTTCTTTGAGGAACGCTGCAAATGAGTTAAGTTGATGAGAACCTAGTGATTCAGCAGCGGACATGTGTACCTATGAACAGAGTATAGTTGCGAGGAATTTGGAGAGGTCATATGCGTTCTCAGAAGGTTTTCAAAAAGAATAAGTTTGAGGAATTTGACCAGATGAGTCTTGAAGAATTTCACTAAGCGTTCTTTGTCTTAGGTTCCAGAGTTGTATAGATCGAAGATCTACACAATTGAGGAATCTTGAAGAAAAATTATCACTTAGAGAAACGAATCAAGAGCAGATGACATGTGAGGTGTTCAGTGTGTGAAGATTTGAAGAATAAACACATTTGAAGATTTTGAAGAAAACATTTGAATCAAAGAGGGCAGTAAAAGTAACTTTTAATTACCCTTGATGAAGAACACGATGAACTAGGAAGTGTAGATGTGAAGTTCGTCAGTTTAGATCTTCCACGCCCTAACTCGGTAGAGGAAGACAGCTACGGCGGCGGCAGAGTGAAGAAATCCGCAGTCGGCGCGAGTACGATGGCGACGAGGTCAAGGTAGTGAAGCCCTTCCTCACTAGCGACGATGAAGTAGCGGCGGCGCTAGGGTTTGAGAAGCTCGAGCGGGAGTGAGAACGAGCGGAGTAAAAAACAAAGTGATGAAGGGGAGGGGGTATTTATAGTTGGAGTGAAAAACTGTACGCCCAAGGAAATTGGACGAACGTGCCCCTGACCCTTCTCATTCGCTTGACATGTGTCACCCACGTACTGAGAGGTGGCGATCGTGTGAGATCGTGGGTGAATAGATAAGTATTATCGTGGGATGCGGAACGGTTTGAGCGGTAAAGCCGAAAATTTAGATAAGATAAGTTAAAAGTTCCGTTCACAATTTCTTCAGCTGACAAGGACACAGTGAAGATTTTGAACGTGTTTCAAATAGAGAGCACATGAAGAATTTGTGAAAAGATTGGGTTGAGTTTAGCATAGAGGAGGAAGGGTCCGATCACATTCACTTAGCAGAAAAAGCAGCTTGAAGAAATAGCAATAAGTGAATGCTGTAGAGGACATAAACACACACACACACACACACACACACACACACACACACACACACACACACACACACACACACACACATATATATATAGCCAATGAAGAAAAATGACGGGGACAGTGAAGACAATGCAAAGTTGAAGAATTTGAACAACTGAGGAATTTCAAAAACTAAGGAAAAACTCAAATTGAAGATTTTCAACTTTTGGTGGTGGCGTGACCCATCATATAAGAATGATGATTTCAGACACTGCGTACAATTGTCGTAGGACTCTGAGAATCAACTTCTTCGTTAATTTCTTCACACTTAGAGTGTTAGTCTTCATTGATTGAAGAAAAACGTTTCTTCGCGTGTTGCACATCTAAGTCATCAATTTTGCATAAGTGTTAGGATGAGTGTCCTTTTCAGAGAACATTCGAAGATTCTAGGATATTTAGCTCACACCTCAACTTGCTAAATCTCTTCTCATCCAAGGGCTTTGTGAAGATATCGACTAGCTGTTCTTCAGTCCGTACATGCTCAATAGAGATGTCACCCTTCCACACATGATCACGAAGAAAATGATGACGAATTTGGATGTGCTTTGTCTTCGAGTGCTGAACTGGGTTGCGAGCAATCTTGATTGCACTCTCATTGTCACAGTAGAGAGGCATATTCTTCATGTTGACGCCGTAGTCCTTGAGAGTTTGCTTCATCCACATCAATTGAGCACAACAAGAATCAGCAGCAATGTACTTAGGTTCAGCTGTAGATAGTGATACACAGTTCTGTTTCTTCGAGTACCAACAGACCAAAGATCATCTGAGGAAATGACATGTGCCAGATGTTGACTTGCAGTCCACACGATCACCAGCATAGTCAGAGTCTGAATATCCAATGAGATCAAAAGCCGAGCCCTTGGGGTACCATAATCCAAGTGTTGGTGTGTGAGCAAGATATCGAAGAATATGCTTCATAGCCTTATGGTGTGATTCCTTCGGTGTAGCTTGAAATCGGGCACACATGCAAACACTAAGCATAATATCTGGCCTAGATGCACATAAGTACAATAAAGAGCCAATCATGGAGCGATATACCTTTTGACCGAAATTGATACCATTTTCATCAGTGCATAGATGGCCACTAGTGGGCATAGGAATTTTGACCCCTTTGCAATCTTGCATGCCGAATTTCCTCAATACATCTTTGAGGTATTTCTCCTGAGATATGAATATGCCATTGCGTTGTTGACGAATTTGAAGACCTAAAAAGAATTTCAATTCCCCCATCATAAACATTTGATATTCTTCACTCATCATATAGGCAAATTCATCACTGTAACGTTGGTCAGTACAGCAAAAAATGATATCATCAACGTAGATTTGGCACACAAACAATTCACCATCATAAGATTTAGTGAAAAGAGTTGGGTCGAGTGAACCGGGTTTGATGCCTTTCTTCATGAGGAATTCCTTCAAAGTATCATACCACGCCCGAGGGGCCTGCTTGAGGCCATACAGGGCCTTATTGAGTTTGAAGACTTTGTTAGGATGCTTTGGATCTTCAAAACCTGGGGGTTGAGCAACATATACTTCTTCCTCAAGCTTACCATTGAGGAATGCACTTTTTACATCCATTTGTTGTAAGATGATGTCTTGATGGTTAGCATAAGCAAGTAATATGCGAATAGCCTCAAGTCTAGCAACAGGTGCAAAAGTTTCATCGAAATCAATTCCTTCAACCTGTATGTAGTCTTGAGCTACAAGCCGTGCCTTATTCATCACCACAAGGCCAGTTTCATCTTGCTTGTTGCGGTAGATCCACTTTGTGCCAATGATATTGTGCTTGCGAGGATCTGGACGTTTGACCAGTTCCCAGACGTTGTTGAGCTCGAACTGATGTAATTCTTCTTGCATAGCTTGAATCCACTCAGGCTCCAGAAATGCTTCATCTACCTTTGTGGGCTCTGTGATAGAGACAAAAGCAAAGTGCCCACAAAAGTTAGACAAATGTGAAGCTTTTGAGCGTGTGAGAGGACCTGGTGCTTCAATGTCATCGATGATTCTCTCAATTTGCACTTCGTTTGCAACACGAGGATGAGCGGGTTGTCGTCAAGGAATTTGATCCGCATTTTCTTTAGGACCATTTTCCTCAGCACCATTTTCTTCAGATGCACCAGCTTGACGTTCTTCACGTTCTGGAATGAATTCTTCAGCAGATTCTTCGGTAGGAATGACATCCTCAGTAGCCTTGAACTTGATAGATTCCTCAGGTGCTGGTTCATCTATCACAGAAGGTAGGTGCTCTCTTTGCGAGCCATTAGTCTCATCGAACCGCACATCTACAGTTTCAACAACTTGTGTGAAGAACGTTGTTGAAGACCCTGTAGGTGTGCGAGTCCTTTCCGTAACCAAGCATAAAACCCTCATGTGCTTTCGGTGCGAATTTGGAATTGTCATGAGGATCTCTAATCCAACATTTAGCACCGAAGACTTTGAAATAACTCACATTGGGCTTTTTGTCAGTGAGGAGTTCATAAGCAGTCTTCTTGAAGAATTTGTGAAGATATACTCTGTTGATGATGTGGCACGCAGTATCAGTTGCCTCAATCCAGAAACGACGAGGCGCCTTATATTCATCAAGCATAGTGCGAGCCATCTCAACAAGAGTTCTGTTCTTGCGCTCCACGACGCCATTCAACTGAGGAGTATAAGGAGCAGATAACTCATGAGTAATACCAAGTTTATCAAGATAGTCATCAAGACCGGAATTCTTGAACTCAGTCCCATTGTCACTTCTGATGTGCTTGATCTTCACACCAAAGTTTGTTGAAGTCCTCGAGGAAAATCGTTTGAAGACTTCCTGCACCTCATGTTTGTAAGTGACAATGTGCACCCATGTGTAACGAGAATAATCATCAACAATAACAAAGCCATATAGAGATGCATCATTTGTAACTACAGAATAATGATTAGGACCAAAGAGATCCATGTGAAGCAATTCAAATGGTCGAGTGGTAGTCATGATAGTCTTTGTTGGATGTTTGGCCTTGGTCATCTTTCCAGATTCACAAGCTCCGCACAAATGATCCTTGAGGAATTTGACATTCTCAATGCCAATGACATGCTTCTTCTTCGCAAGCATGTGCAGATTCCTCATGCCAGCATGACCAAGTCGTCGATGCCATAGCCAGCCTTTTGCAAGTAGGCATACGGCCGGTTGTGGTCCTGTAGAGAAATCAACAATATACAAGTCTCCTCTCCTAAAGCCTTCAAAGACTTTGGAATTGTCAGCTTCCATGATCACAACACAATGATATTTGCCAAAGATAACAACCATATCGAGATCACAAAGCATTGAGATAGACATGAGGTTGTATCCTAAGGACTCGACAAGCATGACTTTGTCCATGTGTCAATCCTTTGAGATTGCAACCTTACCTAGACCCAATTCCTGACTTTTGCCTTTGTCAGCGAAGATGATATGCTTCAGATGCGATGGTGATAAGGGAGCATCCATAAACAGATTCTTGTCACTAGTCATGTGATTTGTACATCCACTATCGAGGACCCACTCATTTGCTTTGGGTTGATCATCCTGCAGATGAATTTGTGCAACTTACGAACTCATATACTTCATCAGTGAAGAATATGACATCAATATAATCAGATCAATTTCATCAAGCAATAGAACAGATAAAACAGTATGAGGACGTGAGAAATGAAAGTTCATTTCTTCATGCTTAGCTTGCATCCTTTCAGGTCTCCAGCAAATTCTTTAGACGTTTTAAGCACGTCTGGAGACCTGACCCTGCATAAGAGATTAGTTCTTTTTCTTCACCACCCACATCTGAAGGGGTGGCAAAGAATTCATCACTCTACGAGCACCATATGAGAAAGGTGGCATAGAAGCCAGTCCACTTCGTTTCACATAAGTGGGGTTAGGATAAGCATATGAATAAGCAGAGAAATTCTTCGAGGACTTATGAACATAATGGTTAGAAGAATAATGCTCATATTTATAGCCCTTAGCCCTTCCCTGCGAAACAGAGGGGTTAGCACGATGATGATCATATGAGGATTTTGATCCATTTGAGGAATTTGATCCACGTGAGGAATTTGGTCCATATGAGGACTTGGATCCATATGAAGAATTCGGTCCATATGAAGAATTTGATCTGGAGTTCCTATTCTTCACAGGTGGTGTCATGAGGACATTCACCTGAAGACTTTCAAGGCAACTTTTGGAAACCCAGATTTTCTTCATAGGGGAACCGTTCCTGCAGTTAGTGCCAACATATCTAGCAAATACTTCACCATTCTGATTTTTGAACAATTTATAGTTGGAGTCAAATGACTCATCAGAAGAATGAGGAGATTCACATGTAAAGCCAGATAAATTGGATGGATCAATTGGAGGTCCCTTTGCAACAACCCATGAGGTTTTGGGTACTGCTCAGGCTTCCAATATGTTCCATCAACATTGAGTTTCCTCTCAAAGGCAATACCCTCTTTCCTAGGGTTCCTGTTGAGGATCTGCTTTTTAAGCACATCACAAAGAGTCTGATGCCCTTTGAGGCTTTTGTACATGCCTGTCATGTACAACTCCTTCAGCCTTGCATCATCAGTGATACCTGCAATGTCCTTAGATGAGTAATTAGTAATAGAAGAGACAGATGAAGAATTTGTAGCATTAGAAGCATTTGAACATTCAGGTGAAGAATTAGCAGATTCACGTTCAATGCACTTCAAACATGGAGGAACAAATTCTTCCTGAGTAGAGCTGATTTGTTGAGCAAGTAATGAATCGCGATCCTTCTGAAGATCTTCATAACTCACTCTTAGCTTCTCAAGATCTTGCTTTCTTTGAAGAAATTCATAAGAACGCTTCTCGTGATCAGATAAGAGAGTGTTATGATGACCTTGAAGGTTGTCAAACCGAGACTGAAGTCTCTAAAGATTTTCAGTCATGGTTTTAGTGCGATCCATTTCTTCTCCCAACATATCATCACTTTTGTCTAGCATCTTTTGAACCTTTTCAAAAGCCTTTTGTTGTTTCACAGCGATCTTAGCAAGTTTAGAGTAGCTAGGCTTGAGGTTTTCATCATATTCATCCTCACTAGATTTAGAGGAGGCGTATTTAGTTACCTTGGCACCCTTTGCCATGAAGCAATAGGTGGGAGCATAGTCATCATTGCCTTCATCAGCCTTGTTAGTGATGCCATTTTCTTTAGAGTTGAAGATAGACTTGCTGACAAATGCAGTAGCGAGAGCTAGGCTCGCCACACCAGACTCGGACTCCTCAGATGCCTCCTCATCCTCATGTTCCTCATATTCAGCCTTAGAGTCCATTTCCTTGCCAATGAATGCCCAAGCCTTCTTGGAGCTGCCCTTCTTGTGAGATGAAGATTGTGAGGATTTTGATGATGAAGACTTTGAAGATTTCTTTTTTTTTTCTTCGCATCATCAGAACTGTAATCCTTGTACTTCTTCTTCTTTGATTCCTTATCCCACTGAGGACAATCTTGAATGTAGTGACCAGGTTTCTTGCATTTGTGGCATAGCCTCTTCTTGTAGTCACTGGATGAGGAATCATTACTCCTTGAGGATTTTCCAAAGCGAACACGTCTTGAGAACTTCTGAAATTTCTTCACAAGTAGTGCTAGTTCCTGGCTCAGTTCTTCAGGATCACCAAAGCTGAGTCTTCATCTTCAGACTCAGATACTGCCTTGGCCTTCAAAGAACGTGATCTGCCATAGCTCGAACCATAGAGATCTCTCTTCTCAGCAAGCTGGAACTCATGAGTGTTTAGCCTCTCGAGGATATCAGCGGGATCAAGTGACTTGTAATCAGCACGTTCTTGTATCATTAGTGCCAGAGTATCAAATGAAGAATCAAGCGACCTCAGTAATTTCTTCACCACCTCATGGTCGGTGATGTCAGTGGCACCAAGTGCTTGAAGCTCATTTGAGATGTCAGTGAGGCGATCGAAGGTTTGCTGAACATTTTCATTGTTGAGTCTTTTGAAGCGGTTGAAGAGATTGTGAAGAACATCAACACGAGAGTCACGTTGAGTTGAGACTCCTTCATTTACTTTGGACAGCCTATCCCAGATAAGCTTAGCAGTTTCCAAAGCACTCACTCTTCCATACAACCCTTTGCTCAGATGGCCACATATGATGTTCTTCGCTTGAGAATCGAGTTGCTTGAATCTCTTCACATCGGTAGCGTTCAGAGAAGGTGTGACTGAGGGAACACCATTTTCCACAACATACCAGAGATCGTTATCAATTGCCTCAAGATGCATTCACATCTTATTCTTCCAGTAGGGGTAGTCTGTTCCATTGAAGGTAGGACACCCAACAGAGACCTTGATCATACCTGCGGTCGACATAACTAAAACTCCAGGCGGTTAAACCAAAATCACACAGAACAAGGGAGTACCTTGCTCTGATACCAACTAAAGTGTGTTATATTGACTAGAGGGGGGTGAATAGGCGATTTTTATGAATTCTTCACTGAGGAATTTGCTGGTGAGGAAATTCCTTAGCAAAGAACTACTTGCAGCGGAATAAGTACTCAAAAGTAAACATAACAGAACACAAGCATAGTCGTCATGATGAAATGAAGACAAGCACAGAGTACAGAAAGTGTAAACACAGGATATAGACGGACAGATTGAAGAAATTGAACTGAGAAAATTGAGAAAGTATTCAGTCAAAGTCTTCAAACAGATATGAACAAGCACAGAACAACTGAAATGAGGAAATGCAAGAGTTGAGGAAATAGAACCAGTAAGCTTGGTGGAGATAATGATTTGGTAGACCAGTTCCAACTGCTGTCTTAGTTGTACATCTGGTTGGAGCGGCTAGGTATTTAAACCTGAGGACACACAGTCCCGGACACACAGTCGTCGCCGTATTCTCCTTGAGCTAAGGTCACACAGACCTCGCCCAATCACTCGTGGTAAGTCTTCAGGTGACTTCCAAACCTTCACAGACTAAGGTCACTCGGCGATCCACAATTCCTCTTGGATGCTTTAGACCATGACGCCTAACCGTCTGGAAGAAGCACAGTCTTCAAAGGTAACAAGCGTCGGATCCACGCAGTATCAATCTCTTCAGCGATGCTCAATCACTTTGGGTTTGTAGGTGTGTTGGGTTTGGGTTTTCCTCACTTGATGATTTTCGCTCAAAGTCCTCGGAGGATGGGATGCTCTCAAATGACAAGTGTCAGTTTCTCTCGGAGCAGCCAACCAGCTAGTGGTTGTAGGGGCGGCTATTTATAGCCTAGGGAGCAGCCCGACATGATAAGACATAAATATCCTTCACTGATATGACCGTTAGGTGGGTAGATGTTTTGGGACGGTGGCGATAGCACAAGAACAATCGAATTTTGACTCTCAAATTTCTCGGGGCTATCATGTTCCTCATCGTAGGCAATCCAAGATGGCGAATTCCTAACTCCTCGGGTCGAATAAATTCTCGTGACTGTAAGAATTTCGTCTCACATCAAGAAATTGACTGAACTGTATGAGATTTCCAATGGCTTCACTCGAAGGGATTGGTAGGTGTAGGATTTTGAGTTGAGCATCACATGGAAAATTTTCCTTAGTATTTCCTCCATCCCCTTTAACAGTATGGTGTTTCCTATGACTCAAGAAAGAGAAAATGAAACTACGAAAACAAAAGTCTTCACGCTTCATGTTCCTCAAATGAATTCCAAGTCTTCAAGGTCACACCAATTTCTTCACTTTCAAAGTCTTCAGAAAGTCTTCAGAAATCCAAAGTCTTCAGTCGAAGAACTTCATTTTTAGGGGTTGACTTTCTCTGTAAATATCAAACTCCTCATAGACTTATAGACCTGTGTACACTCACAAACGCATCAACCCCTTAACCTATAAGTCTTCAATACACCAAAATCACTAAGGGGCACTAGATGCACTTACAAGTAAAAAACCTAGCTAGTCAACGCCCTCATTTCACCCACACACTCCCCCTCAACCAGCCACCGCCGCCACCTCCAGACCTCGACACCCTTCGCCGCATGTCGCCGCACCGCCAGCAGCAAGGTTTCATCTTGTCCTTCCTCTCTCATCGCATCTCCTTCCTCTCCGCTCAAACCTCATCCCTCCGCGGACGCCACACGGAATCCATGGGATTCCTGCATATATAAGTTGATTCGTGTAGAATTTAAATAGTGTTGAATCAATATTTGTAGTGATGTAGAATCCAAAATTAGTTCCATGGATTGCTTTCTGTAGAAATTTTAGTGGTAATCCGATTGCTATTGTGTAGAATCCGATTTTAATCGTGTATTTTGAGTAGAAATTTTTTGAGTGTCTAGAATTTTAGTGATTCAAGTTCAACTTAATTTGGTAGTGTAGTCTGGATAGAAATAAATAAGATCAACTCCTATAAATTAGATTGGCGGTGTAGAATTTTTTTATTTGTGTATACAGTTACTAGTGTAGAATTATATTTAGCACTATAGTATCCAATTATATTTAGTTGAAATTGATTTACTAGTGTAGAAAACCGATTATACTTAGTGTTGATTTAGTAGTCTAGAATCCGATTATACTTAGTTTTCAATATGTTTTGTGTAGAATGACGCAACCATCATCATGTCGAGTATGCAAGTTAAGGTGCGCAATCAGCCTTGCAACTGGCACATTGTTCGGCATCTACTTCCAGCTGAGTCTTCTTGTTGCAGCGGTAACTAATTATATGAACCTTCTAACAGTTAATTCATTTGTTTTTGTTGCTATTTCCACTAATGCATTATGTGTGTTTTTTGGTTTTTCTTACACAGATCGTCCCATGCAAAATGAGATTGGAATTCAATGAGCTCATTACCGGAGGCACTGTGATCTTCGACGTTCTTGGGGGGTCCTACATTATGGAGGTCATGAAGGGACAAAAGATATCTCAGGTTGGAGGAGATGAATGAGATCGTTTCATCGCCCACGGGCATCTTACTGGGGTGAATCGATCAGCTTCTCCTTCAGAGGAGAAAGTCCAAGGTTGGCTGTTATCTATCTCAACACGATGATGACCCACTTGATGAAGCCCTCTATCCCCAAAGAATCAGGCTGAGCGCGGAGGAATCAGGCAACCTCTAGTACATGCTTTCGCCACGTGATGCCTACGTCCGGATGCCATTCGTGACCCGCCTAACAAGGGCGAATGTTAACCGCCATGTCATGGTATGTTACTTAGTGTAGTAATTTGAAAAATATTCTACTTTAAAAATATTTTTGTACTTTTCTTTATTTTTGTTTTTTGTTCCCCTTTTTTGCTTCATTTTTGTACTTTTCTTTATACTTCAAAAATATTCTACATATAAATATTCTAAGCGTGAGTGTAGAATAGCTCTACACCCCCAGTAACGCGCTATGTACATAATCTAGTGAAACACTGTATAAAATGTAATAATTCTGAAATATTTTTTTACTATCCAAGTTTTAAATTTAGTACATTGTCAAAAAAATTACTATATTTTATATGCTATGTTACTATATTTTGTATAGAGCATTACTAAGGGTGTAGAATAAACTATTCATATATCTATATACATAGAATAAGAATTTTAAAAAATGTTGAACAAGTAGCTGAAAAATGTTGAATAAGTATTAAAAAATTGAACAAGAATTTCAAAAATGTTTGAATAAGTATTAATTTTTTCAAACAAGTACTTTAGTTTTTTGAATAATTATTAAAAATGTTGAATGAATATATGAAAAATGTTGAACTAGTATTTTAAAATGTGGAACAAGTATTTAAAAAATGTTGAACAAAGTATTTGAAAAATGTTGAACAAGTCTTTTGAAAATGTTGAATAATAATTAAAAATGTTGAACAAGTATATGAAAAATGTTGAAAAAATATTTGATAATGTTGAATAAGTATTAAAAAGGTTGAACAAGTATTTAAAAAATGTTGAAAAATCATTCAGACAATGTTGAACGAGTGTATAGAAAATGTGGATCACTTATTAAAGAATATTTTTGACATATACCAAAATGTACAGTGAAAATGAAACTAGCATAAGAAAAAAAATGGAGAAGAAGAAGAAAACCAAACAAAAAAAGGGGAAGAAAAAAAGAAAACCAAACAAAAAATGGAGAAGAAAAAAAAGAAACCAAATAAAAACTTAAAAAACCCTGAAAAAGACCATGAAAAACAATGGAAAAACCCGGTTTAGTTCGCCTCAAAAGACGCCAACAACTTATTACGTGGAAAGACACGGGCACATTGGCTAGCGTCGCGAGCTCGGATGATGGCTCTACCACGTGAGAGCTTGTGTAGCAATGCGTCAGAAACGCTCGGCCCGGAAAAATGCGACCGACATAAACCTTCAACATAGCACACATGCTCATTCTCTTTCATATTTGTTTTCTACCTTTTGCTTTCACTTTTATTTCCTATATTCTTTTAAGAAAAATAAAATTATGTTCAAACAAATATATTTTTTCACCGAACCGATTTGTTAGATATTTAGTAAAAACAGGAATGCTCTAACAAATAAATTTTTCTTTTATTTTTATTTTCCGAAATGTTATACAATCAGATTTGGTACATTTTTAAATAATGTTCTCATAATTTAGAAAATGTTCATCAGGTGTATATTTTTTTATCATGCATTTTTTAAACTGTGTATTTAGAAACTCCATCATATATCAAAGAAATTATAATGTAATAAAAAAAGTGTCACCATGTATTAAAAGTGTTCAGTGTTTATTCCAAAAACGATTGTCATTTATTTTACAATGTTCCACGTATTTAAAACAAACATTCACCGTGTATTTTAAAGAAAATGTTTGCCATGTGCTTAAAAATGTTCATTGTGCATAAATGTTTGTCATTTATTTGAATAATGTTCGACAATTATTTGAAAAAAATTCAATGTTCATCTGAAAAATGGTAAGAGTATCTATAAAATGGTCATCTAAAAAATTGTTGACATGTTTTTTAAAATGGGAAAAATAAACAAAGAAGAAGAAAACAAAGTAAATGGAAAAGGATACACATAATAAAAAAAAGACATAAAAAAACCGATGGAGAAAAATAAAAAAATTCTTAGTAAGTAAAAAAAAACCTGATGAAAGCTTTCGATAATGGGGTGAAAGTTTCCCAAAAGCGGATGGGCCAGCCCTGATAGAGGCGCATGTAAGAGAGCGCTTGGCCCCCCTTTGCTTAAAACAGAGCAACTGAGAAAAACGAGGGGACACATCGTAATCTTCTTCCCCACTATTCGCAACAATTCCCCTAGCTTCCGTGCCGCCGCTGCCACCACCCTGTCATTTCTCGAGTTTGTCTCCCTCGGTGGAGTTAGATAAAAAAACCCCGCTGCTCTAGCGCTTGTTAGGCCGATCTGTTGCTAGACGCAATGGCTAGCCAGCTAACAACTAGAAAATAGACTTGTTTGCGGTGCTAACAACTAATTTTATCACTGTACCAAACAAGTCCTCTGCATCACGAATACTCCAAAATATTCTATTATGCCAAAACCGTGGTATTGTTTACGGACTGACTAAACTACTAAACGTGGTATTGTTTACCACTGTAGTTTTCAATACTTTGATTTTTATAATACTTTGTTATCAAACAGGGCCTAAAGGTATATATAAACAGTATATGGAAATGACATTGGCACTGGGCATATGGTAAACTATAGCCATACTTGCGCGGAGCACCGTCAAGCATCAACTAACCTTCCAATTTTTTGAATGTTATATACAAAACTTAAATAGTGTATATATGTTTGAACAGCCTGACGTGGTGGGAGCCAGCATCTTGGCACGCTCGGGAGACTCCTAGGAGTCGCTATGCCATGTCCCAGCGAATTTCAAATTTGGGTCAATTGATTTTAAGAATTCACTGAAGTGAGCCGGAGGGAAGGAAGGAGAAGAAAGGGGCTCGTTGGAGGGCAACCCCATTATCTATCTTAGGGTTTAGGATGAGAGCGGTGGTGGGGTGTCGCTGGAGAAAAAACCAGACGCGAGCGGGGCTAGAGGGATGGCCGAGGATGGCGGCAAGACCGGTGGTGGGGAACGGTTTCCGGTAGGGCGGGGCGTTGAGGCTGCGCGGGAGCGCCGCCGGCCGCGGGTGGTGGTCACAGGCGGTTTGGCCGGCGGCCCGGGAAGATGCTGGAGGAAGAAGAAGGCTGCCACCCGTTTGATCTGCATCCAACGGCCAAAAACGATCAACCAACTCAAATTCGAAATTCAGTCGATTGACGTGTAGCCATTCCTGACCCAGCCCTCTGATTAAGCACTATACTAATACAGCCACGAGAAATGTGCACCCTACCGATCTAATCTCAGGGCAGACGTACGTGCCCGTGTCCGTGTGTATTGGCTGATGCGGTAGCTAGCCGCGTGCTGACGATCCGGCTACAGCTCGAGTCAGTCAGCGCGCACATGGTTCACGAGCAGCACAGCCACCGATCCGCAGCAACACTATTATACACCAGTTTTCTTCCTTCATGCGAGCAATTCCAAAAATCAACACAGACGGAGCCTGTGTCGTCCCCATCACTCTGATCGCCACTCAGAGACAGCAGTTCCAAAAATGAACACATGCGAGCATGTGTTCTTGGTCTCTAGCACATAAAAAACACTACACATGGTTCCCTGCCATCTCATCTCAGAAGAAGAAATTATTGGCCGAGATTGATTTTTCTGCTAAATATGCAGACAGGCACCGGCCTATATAGGTGGTGCCAAGGGAAGCCTTTGAGACTGCAACATAGCCTCTGCCATCAGACCACATGGCTGCAAGAGCAATGGCGGCGGCTGTCCTCCCGCTTCTCCTTCTGGTTGTCGCTTCCAGCGCCTACGGCGGCGCCCATGGTCGGCGGCCGATAAGCCGGAGGAGCTTCCCCAAGGGCTTCCTCTTTGGGACGGCCACCTCGTCCTATCAGGTTTCCACTCGCTGTTCCTTCATTGATCCATGGATACCGTAGGTCGTTGGTTTTCTTTCTTTGTTCAGCACACATTCTTTGTATGAAAACTGTAGCATAAGCTGATGCTGCGTGGCCGGACTCTCTTAGGAATACAATCAAAAGTTAAAAACAGGGTATGTTCTAGGAAATGCATGGACGGAGCAGGAAAAAATGGTCCGGAATTAGTAACAAGTTGGCATATATGAGTTGATCCTTGATCTGGACCCAGCAGTGATTGGCCAATTGTCTCTATGCATTATGATATCTTCGGTTCTAGATCTGGTCTCCTCTTACAATTATTTAAGGATACCTGCATTATGAAAATTTTGGTTCTGACATCGTCTTATTACAAATTTGCTGGACATTCACATGCATGCAGTATGAGGGTGGTGCAATGGAGGGGGGCAGGGGACCAAGCATCTGGGACAACTTCACTCACCAGAACCCAGGCATGTATATACATCTTCTACACGCAGCGTATGTATCTTTTTATAGAAAAATGTTCAGCACTCAGGAACATTATCAAAGACCTTTTTAGGGAGTGAGAGCAACAGAAATTATATATTTTTTTATTTCACAGCATGAAATGTTCATAAAGTCTTACCAAATTTCTATGTCCAAACTTTTAGTTTTGTTGACAACTAGGCCATTCTATTGACCAATGGTGTGATAACCAGCAAAGTAATTTTCATTTCAAACTGAAGTTCAGAGTAGCCTTTTTCTCATAAAGGTAAATAACTTTGGCAGATAAAATCGCCGATAGAAGCAATGGGGATGTGGCAGTGGACTCCTACCATCTTTACAAGGTAGGGATAGTTTATATGTCCTGCTTTTTAATTAGATCTTTAAGATTTTTCATAAATCGTGTGCTCAAAGTTGTTGATTAAGATCATACTGTGACAAGATCTTTGAATATCAGTTCCAATCCAACAAGAAGAAACTAGGTAGTACTGATCCTGACTTGCCAAAAACGTAGGAAGATGTGCGCCTCATGAAGGATATGGGAATGGACGCATACAGGTTCTCCATCTCATGGACAAGAATTCTTCCAGGTATGATATTTTCAGACTCAATACTTCTACTCGCATTTTTGTTCTCAACTAGAATATTTTGCACTATCTTGCCATTTCCTAATTTATATAATATGTTCACATCGATCATATAATGTCTTAATGCATGACAGATGGAACTCTCAAAGGTGGAGTCAACCGAGAAGGCATCAAGTATTACAACAACTTGATCGATGAGCTGCTGTCCAAAGGTAGGTCGTCTAACTGTCAATATTTAATTGTGTTTATTATATCCAATGTACGAAACTGCATGGAACATCAGGTCCTTTATTTCATCATACAATTCTTAAGATTTGCTATCTTTATATACCTGCAGGGGTGCAGCCATTTGTGACCCTTTTTCACTGGGACTCTCCACAGGGATTGGAAGACAAATATGGAGGATTTCTTAGCCCTAATATCATGTAAGTCAGCCACTATTTATCTTCTAAAAACATGTATACGTTAACTTGCAAAATAACCAACAGACACCAATGCAGAAATGACTACAAAGATTATGCTGAAGTCTGCTTCAGAGAATTCGGAGATCGGGTGAAGCACTGGATCACGTTCAACGAGCCCTGGTCCTTCTGCGTCACGGGTTATGAAAGGGGTGTATTTGCGCCGGGCCGGTGTTCGCCTTGGGAGAAGGCAAACTGCAGCGCCGGAGATTCAGGAAGGGAGCCGTACACTGCAGCCCACCATCAGATACTCGCTCATGCAGCAGCAGCTAGATTGTATAAACAGAAATATAAGGTGACTGACCCAGCCCTTCGTTATATATATCATGCAGTTGCAGTTCATCCATGAACGTGATTGATATGCTGCACATCAATGAAATGCAGGCCGAGCAGAAGGGGAAGATCGGAATAAGTTTGGTGTCAAACTGGTTCACTCCCTTGTCCCGTTCAAAATCAAGCGTCATCGCGACGAGACGCGCCATCGAATTCATGCTTGGATGGTAAACTCTCTACGTGTGATTCCTGCATAATTTCATTTTAGAAGTCTAGAAAAGAATGCAGATTGATCTCACCAAGAATAAAAACCCTGTAGGTTTTTGGACCCGCTCGCCAGAGGAGACTACCCCGAGAGCATGAAAGAATTAGTAGGAAACCGTCTGCCGCACTTCACCAAAAAACAGTCTGAATTGGTGAAGGGTTCATTCGACTTCATTGGAATCAACTACTATACTACAAACTATGCGAGTAGCCTTCCTCTATCAAATGGCCTGAGGAACAGCTACTCTACCGATGCTCAAGCAAATCTTACGGGTGAGTTGATCACGCTCGGTCAATGATCAATCTGTCAGTGTTCTCGTTTGCCAGCCTAACAATGTTAAGGAAATGATCTGGTTTTAGAAAAACATGCTAACATTGCCCAATTATGCCAGGTGTTCGAAATGGTGTCCCCATAGGTCCTCAGGTAACTTGCAACCTTTACCCACATAAACAAGCAAATCTTCCATCAGTTTTTCCCCACTTGTCTGGTAGTTTAGTTGACCGAGTAAATGATGTGCATTTAGGCTGCTTCACCTTGGCTCTATGTCTACCCTAAAGGGTTCCATGATCTTCTACTTTATCTCAAGGAGAAGTACCGCAATCCGACCGTCTACATCACTGAAAATGGCAAGTACATTTTCCTCCCCTGGAAATGGTGAGCAACCAGGTTGAAATTTATCTGAAAAATTATTTGTCTTCCCTTTATATTTTAGGTGTCGATGAAGCCAACAACAAGAGCCTACCACTCGAGGAAGCCCTCAAGGACGATGCCAGGATAGAGTACCACCACATGCACCTTGATGCCTTGCTGAGTGCGATCAGGTCGGAGCTAGTACCTTGACTTTTATAATCCAACTATGTCAAGACATCAACTAAGAGTTCATTGTGCTTATTTTACTGTAGGGATGGGGCGAACGTGAAGGGGTACTTCGCGTGGTCTTTGTTAGACAACTTCGAGTGGGCGAGCGGGTACACGGTGCGCTTCGGTTTACACTTCGTGGACTATGACCATGGTCGGAAGCGATACCCCAAGCGCTCCGCCGGCTGGTTCAAGAGGTTCCTCAACAGATGATTTCACAGATCAACTAGAAACCAACGAGAAATTATGGATTCATTGTATTCGGGGGTTTATTTCAGTACACCCCTTTTAATTGAAACATTGGTGGAGATTAAAACATACCCCTTCATATGTGTGGGGCCATTTTGGAATAAAGGAATTTTGCAGGAATGAGTTCTATAGGAAAATTTTCCAATGGGCCCTTTGGATTGTAGTATTGACTTTGAAATTTTCTATTGGAATCCTTCCTTCCCTTCACATGTTGGAGGATTCTTGACATTTTCTGAAACCTCATGTTTTCACTTCCTTTGAGAAGTCCATGGGTGTCGTTGCCTTCTTGAAGGCACTATCGCGGTAATCGTTTGTCTTTCGTGGTGCTTCGGGTGAACCCCGATCCTTTGAATTGAACGGTGGCGGCACTCCGGTGTTGTGCCCTTCTTGAAGGCATCATTTGGAGTCCATATCCTTCGTGGTTCGGCTTCGTCTCTTCGCAGTGGCGCAGTCACCGTTGAGAACTCTGCGACTCTTAGTGATGCTATGTTTGTCCACTTTTTATTTGCTTTGAGTTGTCTGGGATGGTGTTGTTGTTTGTCGGTGTGTGTTTGTGGTGACGTGTTGTATGTGAGTGTTATTATGTTGGTCGTTGCTTTATGTAAACCGAGTTATGAGCCTTTTCTGGTTGAAGGGAAAGAAGCACACTCGCCGTTGCACACCCCTATCACCAAGAAAAAACCGCCACAAGAAGAATAAACTATTTTTGCTATATCTAAAGTCGCATGAGATTTTTTATCAAAAGATTAGTAGATGGAGATAGACTTAGAAAATAAGTATGTGGTAATTTAAAAAAAAGGTAACTATGGTTCAGTCACTACTAGGGAAAAGCCTAGCAGCAGTGCGGGTTTTGGGCCTATCGAGGCGGGCGGAGCGCCATCGATAAGGCGCTATAGCTAATGCTTAGCAATAGCGCCTCTGGACCCACACTATCGCTAAATTGACTTAGTAGCAGCGCTTCTTGAACATCGCTACTGGTAATTAGTAGTAGCGCTTCTCCTCTCCCGCGCTACTACTATTATTTAGTATTTTATTTCTTTTCTATTTCATGTTGTATTCATACACCTTTACACAAGTTTTCATACAACAGGAATTTAGAGATTGTTTTACATCATAATGAGTTATTACATCATGGGGTGAAAGAATCGTGGACTAGTTTCAAGTGGATGTCCATCCACTTGAAACTAATCATGTTCTTTCACCCAATGATATAATAATATCATCATCATCATCATATCATTAACAACTTATCATTATAATACATCATTGTCATATAACACCTCCTCAAGATCATCGTTTTCATCATTGACATCACACCTCCTCAAGATCATCATTATCAACTCTAACATATTACCACATAATAAACATATTGTACCTCATAGGACCTATTACATTCGATTAAGACCTACTACATTTTCTAAGGTAAAATAGCAAAAAACAAGATAACCCCTAACTCTCCATTATGGAGAATGGAGATTAGCCTGTCTCCAATTCTTGCCTTTCGCTGAATGTTACTTTCAAGAACCTCCTTGCGAATGTCCATACATTTCTTCCATTCTTTGATGATCATGTGTTCACGGATTTTAGAAATCCGATATGCACAGGTGAGCTCCGTGGATTTACCTGGCAGTATGTTCAGAACTGAGAGGCGACCATGCAGAGACATCAGATGAGGCACACAATCCATCGAGAGTTTCTGTTGAAAAACATAATAATAACTTCGTAGTTAGCAATGATGTACTAGTTTTAGAAGTATGCAAAAGATGCACGGATGTCGTAATAGTAAAAAAATTCTTACCAGGGTATCTCCAGAGAGCTTATCGTGGTTCAACACATGCACTAGTGGCACGTATTCACCATAATTTGGAGGAGTTCGATAATAGTTATTGTAATTCTCAAGAAGAGTACAAAATGCGATCAGATAATTTTTCTCCTTATACGTTAATTCGGTGCCATCGGTGTAGTGGGTTTTATTTACCATCTTCCGCACAGTCTTTGAAGAATCAAAATAAGCTGTCAATGGAAATAAGCTATCAACTATTTTGAAATAAACAATATAAATTAGTTAATAACTATGTTTGAGAAACTCACATAGCGGTACAATCGGAAGCGTATCAACAAGGACCCAAATGTCCATATTGTCTTCCTCGCTGTCAGGATCACCAAGATCCA
Organism: Aegilops speltoides; assembly: GCA_021437245.1. Lineage (NCBI taxonomy): Eukaryota > Viridiplantae > Streptophyta > Magnoliopsida > Poales > Poaceae > Aegilops > Aegilops speltoides. Next base: position 395,444,778 of record CM038142.1, on the reverse strand, counting down.
TAGTGACAATCATACCCTCATAAAAACCATACATTTTGCAAAGTGCTTCCCAATTTTGGCAACCAAAATGGGTTACGCTCTGAGCATTGCACAGATTTACTTCAAAATCCATATCATGATGGGTCCTTAGGTGTATTTTCTTTGTTTTGAAATTTTCATGGTCTTCAAAACCCATCCTCTCCAAGACATAGCGTCTTGCATGGCATGGGATAAGCTAGTCGAATTGTAAAATATGAAAAATTAGACGTTGAAATAGTTGAAGTCATGCTTAATTACGAAAAAAACATTTGTCGTTGTTGCGTACCATTTCACAATCGAAGGTCTCTTCGAGCTTAATGCTGAAGCGCCAATCTTCGTCCAGCCGAACGAACCTGTCGCACATACCTCGATCGTCGTGGCACCAGCTACACTCCCCCGGGAGACCGTCGTCATCCGAGTACGACATTTTCTACAATCATAATTCAAAGATTAAACTTGTACATATTCTAGCACAAGTCATGCCAGAATTCACGACAAAATCCAGCATGACCTTTGCTAAAAAAGGACATATCGGCGCTGAAATTTGCGGAACGGAAATTAATCAACACTCCGCAAAACATAGGCCACTCGGAGATGTAAACTGAACATGAACGGTCACTTGGGCAACCACATATCCTATTTGAGCAACAACACAAGATATACAAGGATATTTGGCTGGTCTCACCTTGATGTCGGAAGGGGGTCGGTGACTGGGACGACGGCGGGGATGTCGGAGGGGGTCGGTGACGGGGACGACGATGGTCACCTGAAATCATATAAGTTATCACTAATACATCCCCGAATAATTGCTTAAACTAAAAAATAACAACAAATATGACATGTTCAACTAGTTTTATTAATTCAACTAGTTCTTACTAAATATAAACTTACTAGTTCTTTCTAAAAATAAAGTAGTTCAACTAGTTATATTAATTATCTTACTAAAAATACATTAGTTTTATTAATTCAACTAGTTCAACTAGTTTATTAATTTACTTACTAAACTAGTTGTAACGCCCGGATAATTAGGCTACAGTAAAACTCTTCTAATGATGCCATGTCATCTGAGTTACTGTTGCTAATCAAGTGGTAGTTCAAAATCATTGCAAATTCAAATTCAAAATTTGGAAAACAACAAAAGTTTTCAAAAATTAAAACAAAAATGTTCGGGGGTTGCCAAATATTGCACTGGTAATTATGGTGAAGCAAACACCTTTTTGTAAAATGACTAAATGCCCTAAAACTAAATAAGACAGAAAAGGGAAAATAATTAAAAGAAGGAAAATTACAAAAGAAACAAAAAAGGGGGAAGCCCTGGACCAAACCAAGACAACCCCTCGGCCCAGCAGCCAGCTTGGCGGCCAGTGCCCAGATCCCGCACCCGTCCCTTCCCCTGTTCCCCGACCTGGTCGAACAGGCGCTCGTCCGCCGCACCGCTCGCCACGGCGTCGGGGTGGATAAAGCGCCCCGCCGCGCCTCCTCGGTCCCTCCTCCCATTCGCCCCACTCCCCTCGGTTCCTGCGCCCCCCTCTCTCAGATCCGCGCTCCCCTCGTTCCCAGCGGCAATCTGCGCCACCATGGCTCGCCCGCCAGTAGTACTCGCGGCCGCGACCTCCAAGCCTCGCTGACGCGCGTCCGCTCGCTCCGCCTCCCTCGCTCGCCCCACGTCAAGACGCAGGGACGCCGGACGCCCGAACGCCCGCCGCCGCCGTCTTCCTCCTCTGCTCCGGCGAACGCCGGCGTCGAATTCGACCCCCTCGCGCTGCCCGAGCCCATCGAGCACACCCACAGCGCCAAAGTGAGCTCCTCCTCCCTATCCTCTCTCCCGTGCTTTTCCCGCGCCATGGCAGCCTCGCCATCGCCGCCCGAACCTAGCTCCGCCGCATAGCTTCGCCGTCGACGTTGTAGAAGTTTGTCGAGCTCGCCGAAGCTTCGCGATCGTGTTTCAAGACGCGTAGGGCTTCAGTGGCGCTTAGCTAGTTTCGCCCGCCGTGCGAGTATAGCCGGATCGCTTCGTTCAACTCCGGCGCCGCCTCCGCCGTTGCGTCGCCGGCACCGGCCTTTTTCCGCCGGGCCACCACCGCAGCTCGATTCGGCCGCCCGCTCGTTGAAACGCACCTTTAGCAGCGGAAACGGCCGCCCCTAGCGCGTTTCCGACGAGGCCCGAGCGGCTCCGCCGTGTTCTAGCGTCCCGGCGGCGAGACGCCGGCCGCCGCCGACGTGGCTGGGCGGGCCCCACCCCAGAGCCACTGCCAGTGGGCCCTGCGGGTCCTAGTTGACGGGTTGACCGGTAATCGCCGACGTGGCAGCTATCGCCATCGACACGCGGGCCCCATCGCATATTTTGTTAAATAAATGTTTTCTAAATAAAAACGATTAATTAAAACATTAGTTAAATTAGTTAGTTAGTTAGTACTAACTAGTCACTGACTTCTTGGGGCCCACGCGCCCTAACTAACCTGGTTAGTTTAGTTAAGCCTCTGTTGACAGAGAGGCCGGATGTGGGTCCCACTGTCGGTTTGACTAATCGGCAGAGAGCGACGCAGGTTGACGCCATCGCCGACGCAATAAACCTTTTCTGCTTTTAAAATAAATCAGAAAATGATTTAAATCTTTAGAAAATCATATCTTTTAATCCGTAACTCGGATGAAAATACTTTCTACATGAAAGTTGCTCAGAACGACGAGACGAACCCGGATACGCAGCCCGTTCATCCACCACACACCCCTAACATATCGAACACGCAACTTTCCCCCTCCGGTTCACCAGTCCGAAAACTCGGAACACCGGGAATACTTTCCCGGATGTTTCCCCCTTCGTCGGTATCACCTACTACCGCGATTGGGCACACCTAGCATCGTTACTTGTCTTGTCATGCATCGATATGCATCTGTTTGCATTGTATTCATTGTTTCTTCCCCCTCTTCTCTCTGGTAGACTACGAGACCGACGCTGCTGCTTTGCCAAGACGACTACGGAGTTGACGACCCTCTCTCTTGCCAGAGCAACCAGCAAGCCCCCTTGATCACCAGATATCGCCTATTCTCCTCTATCTGCTTGCATTAGAGTAGTGTAGCATGTTATTGCTTTTCGATAATCCTATTCGATGCATAGCCCGACATTGTTGCTACAACTGTTGATACCTTACCGCAATCCTAAATACATAGTATAGGGTGCTAGTTTATCATCATTGGCCCTACACTCTTGTCGACCGCCTTGCTATACTATTGGGCGTGATCACGGGAGGTGATCACGGTATATACTATACATACATACATACTACTGAGATGGTGACTAAAGTCGGTCGCTCAAGAGTACCCATGAGTGATTCACTTGATTGGGGCTGAAAGGACCTTTGTCCGACGGCCTCTGTGTGGATCTTTGTGGCGGAGCGACAGGCAGGTTGAGACCACCTAGTAGAGAGGTGGGCTGGCCTGATCGGTGTCCGCGATTGCTTCATAATAACACGCTTAACGAGATCTTGGTATTTGATCCGAGTCCGCCATTTGGTCTATACGCACTAACCATCTACGTGGGAGTAGTTATGGGTATCCCGACGTCGTGGTATCACGAAGCCTTCTTGACGCCAAGAATCGAAGCGGCGCGCCGGATTGGAACGTAAGCTGCGCTTGTATTAGGGGCTAGTTACGCTTCGGCCACGACATAACGTGTGTGTGCTCAGGCGATGGGCCTGGACCCTGCGCGCTTAGGTTTAGACCGGCGTCTTGACTCTCTGCTCGCCTAGGTGGGGCTGCGGCGTGTTGATCTTCCGAGGCGGGCATGACCCAGAAAGTGTGTCCGCCAAATGGGATCAAGCGTGTTGGGTTATGTGGTGCACCCCTGCAGGGAAGATTAATCTATTCGAATAGCCGTGTCCCTCGGTAAAAGGACGACCCGGAGTTGTACCTTGACCTTATGACAACTAGAACTGGATACTTAATAAAACACACCCTTCCAAGTGCCAGATACAACCCGGTGATCGCTCTTTAACAGGGCGACGAGGAGAGGATCGCCGGGTAGGATTATGCTACTGGAGATGCTACTTGGAGATGCTACTTGGAGGACTTCAATCTACTCTCTTCTACATGCTGCAAGACGGAGGCTGCCAGGAGCGTAGTCTTCGACGTGATTAGCTATCCCCTCTTATTCGGCATTCGCATTCGGTCCATCGATATGGCCTTTTACACATATACACATGCATATGTAGTGTAGCTCCTTGCTTGTAGTACTTTGGATGAGTACTCACGGTTGCTTTCTCCCCTTTTCCCCTTTTCCTTCTTTACGGTTGTCGGAACCGGATGTTGGAGCCCAGAGCCGACGCCACCGTCGATGACGACTACTACACTGGAGGTGCCTACTACTACGCAAGTGCTGGCGGCGACGACGGGAGTAGTTTAGGAGGATCCAGGCGGGAGGCCTGCGCCTCTTCGATCTGTATCCTAGTTTGTGCTAGCCTTCTTAAGGCAAACTTGTTTAACTTATGTCGTACTTTCAGATATTGTTGCTTCCGTGACTCGTCTATGATCGAGCACTTGTATTCGAGCCCTCGAGGCCCCCGGCTTGTATTATGATGCTTGTATGACTTATTTATGTTTTTAGAGTTGTGTTGTGATATCTTCCGTGAGTCCTCGATCTTGATCGTACACGTTTGCGTGCATGATTAGTGTACGATTAAATCGAGGCGCCACACTAGTTTAACTACAACTAAAGTAGTTCAACTACCACTACTACTACTAAAAATCTAGTACTAACTAAGCAACATCTAGTACTAGCTATGAACCCTAAATTAACATCTACTATTACTAAATCTAGTACTAACTAGTGGCGGGGGTGGGGCGACGGAGAGGTAGCTAGGGGGGCGAGGTCGAGGGCGGTGGGAGGAGGCTGCCGGCAGAGGAGGAGGAGGGGCGGGCAGAGCGGAGGGAGGAGGCGGCGGAGGAGGAGGAGGGCCTTGCAAAGGAGGAGGATGTGCGAGGAGGAGGAGGAGGACGGAAGGAGGAAGTACCTCGGCGGACGGACAGAGGCGGGCGGTGGCGTCGGCGCACCACGACACGATTCTGAGGCGAGATTGAGAGTGTGAGTGAGAGGGCGGTCGTGTGGCGTGGGGATAAGGTAGGGATAGTTGTAGCGTTTGCCAAAATGCGCTACTGACTAACCCGAGTACACCGTCTATGAGGAGTACCGGGACTTTAACCGGGAGCGATGCTGTGCCATCGTCCACCTCTACTCGGAGTATAACTCCACTACCGTGCTGCACACCGCTCATGGTGTTGGAGTGACCATCGAGATGGCGATTCACGATCTGCCTATGCTGCCCTAACACGTCTTCGTGGAGAGTATCAGCGTTGGACACTTCCCTTTCAGCACATTGCTATCGCATCCGATGTTGGTGCGGAGGATACTACACTGCTGCCTACTCCATCTGTCACTCGAGAGCCCTTTCACCATCGAGACCGGTTACGCATGCCGATGGGTTGGACCGGCTAACCGAGCTCTTCGCCACGAAGTTGTACACCACTCGTCGGCACCTTCTGTGGCTCGACGCTGTTGCACCCCTTTGTTCTATCTAGACAGCTACCGCGTTCTGCGATCTACCCAGCCAGGACCGTGATGCCCGACGGTGTCGGTTGGCCAGAGGTTGGGGGCTACTCTCCCGCACTTGGTCCTCTTCTGCCACCTGAGCGTCGGGTTCCACACCAGAGTATCCGCGGCCCCCAGGCCGCTGACGTGGACTATCCGTTGCCTCACTACCAGTTGTCGGGCTACGACTACCTCCTGATACCTCCACAGGACTGATGTAGTCTTGCTTATTAGTATTAGATGCATTCGCGAGCCTGCGTGCCGCCTTTGGTGACTTAGTCTATGTACTGAACTCTGTGTACTGAACTCTATGTCCGACCCCTTTTGTAAGTTGTGCCGACTACTATGTGGTATCTGTCGTGCCCTTTCATTATGCATGTTTCATCATAAATGATTCTTGTCTATGCAAATTCTCAATGCTGAACTACCTCGTTATATATTAGCGGGATGGTTAGACCAGCTGGTCGTGGTCGTGACGACAACGCCCCACCACCGCCTGAGTACATGGCTGGTATGATCCAACAGCTTGAGATGAATCGCCAGTTCATGGAGAATGTAATGGCTCAGTTCCCTCGCCCCAATATGAACGAGCAGCCAGCCCAAGTGACTCTGCAGGATTTCATGCGCCTCAACCCAAGCTGTGTACCGCAGCTCAACCCAGCCGCTAGATCTTGATGGTCGCTCCGTGACATCACCTATGAGATGGAGTCTGCTGAAGTAGCCCTCGCCGCTATGTCACCTTTGCTTCCTTCTTTCGAAGGGACCCGCAGCTCAATGGTGGGACAGCCACAGCGTACTCGCCCGTTGGGACAATCATCACTGGCCGACTTTCAAGCTGCCTTCCGTGCCGCTTCATTCCTCGGGGATCATGGGCGGGAAGAAGCGTGAGTTCCGCAACCTCACCCGAGGCAACAAAACCGTGGAAGCTTATCGGCGGGAGTTTCGGACTTGTCCGCTATCTTTGAAGAAGACATTGCAACCGATGCACGCAGACGGGAGAAGTTCGTGGCGGCCTTCAAGTCGACATCAAGCTCGCACTTCTAGTGCATGACTTTGCCGATTTCTCCACCTTGGTGAACAAGGCCATCAATGTCGAGACTGGTCTGCAGGAACACCGAGCTCTCGAGGCGCAACCGTGACACGGCTCATCTTCGCCCGCCCCGCAGGAAGCGTAAGGTTTGGATCCCGAACAGCATGTACCGTCCAAATGCACCTGCCCCAAGGCAGTCTTATGCTGCACCTCGTCTGCCTACTGCACCATCTAGGCAGCCAAGACTTCCAGCTCCACCACCACGAGCTCCTGTTCCCACTCCCAATAATGGTCTGTGCTACAAGTGTGGTCAACCAGGGCACCGTGCTAGGGAATGCAACCAGAATCAGAATCAACTAGCCCTTCCAGCAACTGGCCGTGGAAACATCCAGCCCCGTAACAACAATGCCAAGTCATATGGTCGTGTTCATGCCAACCACGTTGATCTAAACGAAGCTCAAGACTAGCCTGCTACTGTGATGGGTACACTCCTCGTAAATTCAGTACCAGCATCCATTTTATTTGATACAGGTGCATCGCATTCATTCATGTTAGAAGATTTTGCATACAAGCACGACGTTAAATGTGAGCAGATGAACACTTCGGTAGTGGTAAAAACCCCCGCGGGACAATGTCAGACCTCCATGGTTGGCATCGACGTCCCGGTGGAAATCGAAGGGTTGGAATTTCACGCCTCGCCCATTATCCTGAAGTCGTCTAACATTGACCTCATTCTGGGAATGGAATGGTTAAAGGCGCATACTGCTTCTATCGTTTGCGCCACTAAGACCGTCCATCTACTACACCCTTCAGATGAAATAGTTACATACCAAGCTCACCTGGTGCAAAATGCCGAGGCAAGGCTCTATGCATTGAATGCATTGAACGCCGCACCACTCGAGGGCATTGAAAACATTCCCGTAGTTCGTGACTTCCTCGACGTCTTCCCTGAAGAACTTCGAGGATTCCCTGCTAGAGTTTGTCGAATTCGTCATCGACTTGAAACCGAGCACCACTCCTATAGCCAAGCGACCCTACAAGATGCCGCCGCATGAACTCCTCGAGCTTAAGGAGGAAATCGATAAATCTCTTCAAAGTGGTTTCATTCGCCCAAGTTGCTCTCCTTGGGGAGCACCTTCTCTCTTTGTCAAGAAGAAGGATGGGACAAACCGATTGGTTCAAGACTACCGTCCTATTAACCAAGCTACCATTCAGAATAAGTATCCTCTTCCTCGGATCAATGATCTATATGATCAACTGGCTGGTTCGTCAGTATTCTCTAAACTCGACTTGAGGTTGGGTTACCACCAGATCCGTGTTCGTGAAGAAGATATCCCGAAGACCGCATTTGTGACTCGCTATGGTTCATACGAGTACACCGTCATGTCTTTTGGATTAACCAATGCTCCAGCCACCTTCTCTCGCCTAATGAACTATATCTTTATGGAATACCTCGACAAATTTGTCGTGGTTTATCTGGATGATATCCTTGTATATTCCAAGAACGAAGAAGAACATCTTGAACATCTTCGTCTTGTTTCGGAAAAGCTTAGAGAGCATCAACTCTATGCCAAGTTCTCCAAGTGTGAATTCGGCTTCCCAAGTAACCTATCTTGGACATGTCATATCTAAGGATGGTATTGCCGTTAACCCCGAGCGAGTTCAAAGCTATTCTCGATTGGACTCCTCCGAAGAATGTCAAGCAAGTCGAAGTTTTCTCGGTCTCGCCTTGACTATTGCCGTCGATTCGCCGAGAACTTCTCCAAGATTGCCAGGCCCCTGACTAACCTGTTGCATAAGGGCGTCAAGTTCCAATGGACTGATAAATGTCAGGAAAGTTTCCGAGCACTCAAAGACAAGTTGACTTCGCCCGAGATTAGCTCCTCCCGATACTAAGAAGGACTTACGTCATTTATCGCGACGCTTCCGTCAAGGATTAGGCTGTGTCCTAATGCAAGACCGCAAAGTTATTGCTTATGCCTCTCGGCAATTGCGCCCTCACGAAGAGAACTACCCAGTTCACGACCTCGAGCTTGCTGTTGTCATTCATGCACTGAAGCAGTGGCGACATTACCTTCTCGGTAATCGTTGCGAGATCTTCACTGACCACCAAAGTCTGAAGTATCTATTTACTCAGCCAGACACTGAACCTCCGTCTGCCAGAGATGGATGGAGATTGTCGCAGAACTTTGACGTGGGTATTTCCTATACACCGTGCAAGGCTAATGTAATGGCTGATGCCTTGAGCCGCAAGTCTTCTCGCAACCACCTCCAGATTCACAAGGTTCAGCCCTCACTTGTTGAAGAATTTCGAAAGCTGAACCTCCATATTGTTCCTCCGGGTGCGCTCGCTCCCCCTCCTAAGGAGTTTCGCAAGATGAACCTCCATGTTGTTCCCAAGGGTTCTCTCAATACCCTGGTTGCGAAACCAGATCTTGTGGACACCATCAAATGGATGCGTAGTGTGACGATGAAGTCCACAAGATTAAGCGTGACCTCAAAGAAGGAAAGCCCTCATTCTTCACTGTTGCTGATGATGGCACCTTATTCTTCAAAGGTCGCCTAGTAGTTCCGAGTAAGAGGGAAAACCTGGATATGCCCCAGAAGGTTATGAAAGAAGCTCATGATACGCCTCTATGTATCCATCCTGGTAGTACAAAGATGTACCAAGACATTCGTCAGAGATTCTGGTGGTCTAACATGAAGCAAGACATTGCTCGCTATGTTGCTGAGTGTGACGTTTGCCGTCGTATCAAAGCGTAACATCAAAGGCCTGCTTTGGAACTCGCAACCTATCTCTATTCCTGAATGGAAATGGGACCATGTTGAAATGGACTTAGTCACCTTTGGATTTCCCAAATCGCAAAAAGGTAATGATGCTATTCTTGTCGTCATTGACCGCTTTCTAAAGTTCGCATTTTCCGCTGTCAAGGAAACGATCAACGCTAGTCGGTGGCAAACCTCTACATGTCCGAATTGTCTCGCTTCACGGTATTCCATTGGTAATCGATTGCACCGTGGCAGCTTATTCACTTCAAGATTCGGTCAAGTTTCCAAGAAGCTATGGGCACTCATCGTCTTTCGTACTTTGCTTTTCATCCTCGATCGCAAGGGCAGGTTGAACGTGTCAACCAAGTTCTCAAGACATGCTTCGAGCTTGTGTTATTTCCTTCGCAAGAAATGGGAGGAATCTCTCCGTATGCTGAGTTCTCTTATAATAATAGCTATCAAGCTAGTCGAAGATGGCCCCTTGAAGTGTTATATGGACGAAAGTGCCGAACCCCTCGAATCTGGTCAAAGCGGGAACGTCCACTCTTTGGTCCGGATATTATCCAACATGCCGAAGAACAAGTCCGCATTATTCGCGAGAATCTCAAAACTGCTCAGTCGCGCCAAAAGAGTAATTATGACCGTAAACATAAGGACATGGTCTATCAACCTGGCGAAAAGGCTTATCTTCGAGTCACACCAATGAAGGGTGCTCACCGCTTCGGGATCAAGGGCAAGCTAGCTCCTCGCTATATTGGCCCTTTCACTATTCTCGAAAGACGTGGAAAAGTGGCATATCAACTGGAGCTTCCGCCGAACCTTTCTCGGGTTCACGATGTGTTCCATGTATCACAGCTCCGCCGTTGCTTCAAGGACCCGATCCGAGGAGTGGATCATGAAGTGCTCGAATTGCAACAGGATCTCTCCTATAAGGAGCATCCGGTCCGCATTCTCGACCAGGCTGAACGCCGCACACGCCAGAAGGCGATCAAGTTCCTCAAAGTCCAGTGGTCGCACCATTCTGAAGATGAAGCCACTTGGGAACGCGAGGATCGTCTGCGCGAAGAATACCCCGCACTGTTTCCTTCTACCTCCTAAATCTCGGGACGAGATTTCTTGTAGTGGAGGAGATTTGTAACGCCCGGATAATTAGGCTACAGTAAAACTCTTCTAATGATGCCATGTCATCTGAGTTACTGTTGCTAATCAAGTGGTAGTTCAAAATCATTGCAAATTCAAATTCAAAATTTGGAAAACAACAAAAGTTTTCAAAAATTAAAACAAAAATGTTAGGGGTTGCCAAATATTGCACCGTAATTATGGTGAAGCAAACACCTTTTGTAAAATGACTAAATGCCCTAAAACTAAATAAGACAGAAAAGGAAAATAATTAAAAGAAGGAAAATTACAAAAGAAACAAAAAAAAGGGGGAAGCCCCTCGACCAGGTCAAGACAACCCCTCGGCTCAAGAGCCAGCTTGGCTGGCCCACTGCCCAGATCCGCACCCGTCCCTTCCCTGTTCTCCCGACCTGGTCGGAACAGGCGCGTCCTCGCCGCACCCTGGCGCCCGCGGCCGGGTGGATAAGGCGCCGCCGCGCCTCCTCGGTCCCTCCTCCCATTCGCCCCCCTCCCCTCGGTTCTCGCGCCCCCCTCTCAGATCCGCCGCCTCCCTCGTTCAAGGGCAATCACGCGCGCCACCATGGCTCGCCGCCAGTAGTACTCATGGCCGCGACCTCAAGCCTCGCCGACGCCCGCTCGCTCCGCCTCCCTCGGCTCGCCCACGTCAAGACGCAGACGCCGGACGCCTGCAACGCCCGTCGCCGCCGTCTTCCTCCTCGCTCCGATTTAACGCCGTCGAATTCGCCACCTCGCGCGCTGCCCGAGCCCATCGAGCACACCTACAGCGCCCGGTGAGCTCCTCCTCCCTATCCTCTCTCCCGTGCTCTTCCCGCGCCATGGCAGCCTCTCGCCATCGCCGCCAACCTAGCTCCGCCGCATAGCTCGCCGCCGACGTTAGAAGTCGCTGTCGAGCTCGCCGAAGCTTCATGATCGTGTTTCAAGACGCAGCGTAGGGCTTCAGAAGCGCTTAGCTAGCTTCGCCCGCCGTGCCGGTATAGCGGATCCGCTCGTTCAACTCCGGCGCTGCCTCCGCCGTTGTTGCCGCTGCACCGGCTTTTTCCGGCCGCCACCACCGCAGATTCGACGCCTTGCTGCTCGCTTCGCTCGAACGCACCTTAGCGCGCGCGAAACGGCCGCCCCTAGCGCGTTTCCGACGAGGCCCGAGCGGCTCCGCCGTGTTCTAGCGTCCCGGCGGCGAGACGCCGGCCGCCGCCGACGTGGCTGGGCGGGCCCCACCCCAGAGCCACTGCCAGTGGGCCCTGCGGGTCCTAGTTGACTGGGTTGACCCAGTCAACTGCTGACGTGGCAGCTACTGCCACTGACACGCGGGCCCCATCGCATATTTTGTTAAATAAATGTTTTTCTAAATAAAAACGATTAATTAAAACATTAGTTAAATTAGTTAGTTAGTTAGTACTAACTAGTCATCGATTCGGGGCCCACGCGCCCTAACTAACCTCGTTAGTTTAGTTAAGCCTCTGTTAGAGCGAGAGAGAGGTCGACAGTGGGTCCCACTGTCGGTTTGACTAGTCACAGAGCTGACGCGTTGTCGACGCCATCGCCGACTTAATAAACCTTTTTCGCTTTTAAAATAAATCGAAAATGATTTAAATCTTTAGAAAATCATATCTTTTAATCCGTAACTTCGGATGAAAATACTTTCTACATGAAAGTTGCTCGTAACGACGAGACGAATCCGGACACGCAGCCCGCTCATCCACCACACACCCCTAACATATCGAACACGCAACTTTCCCTCCGGTTCACGGTCAAAACTTCTAACACAGGAATACTTTCCTGATGTTTCCCCTTCGTCGGTATCACCTACTACCGCGATTGGGCACACCTAGCATCGTTACTTGTCTTGTCATGCATCGATATGCATCTGTTTGCATTGTATTCATTGTTTCTTCCCCTCTTCTCTCGGTAGACTACGAGACCGACGCCGCTGCGCCAAGACGACTACGGAGTCGACGACCCTCTCTCTTGCCAGAGCAACCAGCAAGCCCCCTTGATCACCAGATATCGCCTATTCTCCTCTATACCGCTTGCATTAGAGTAGTGTAGCATGTTCCGCTTTTCGATAATCCTATTCTGATGCATAGCCTGACATTGTTGCTACAACTGTTGATACCTTACCTGTAATCCTAAATACATAGTATAGGGTGCTAGTTTATCATCATTGGCCCTACACTCTTGTCAGTCTGCCTTGCTATACTATTGGGCCGTGATCACTCGGGAGGTGATCACGGGTATATACTATACATACATACATACTACAGATGGTGACTAAAGTCGGGTCTGCTCAAGAGTACCCGCGAGTGATTCACGGATTGGGGCTGAAAGGACCTTTGTCCCGACGGCCCTCTGTGTGGATCTTTGTGGCGAGCGACAGGCAGGTTGAGACCACCTAGGAGAGAGGTGGGCTGGCCTCGATCGGTGTCCGCGATTGCTTCATAATAACACGCTTAACGAGATCTTGGTATTTGATCCGAGTCCGCCATTTGGTCTATACGCACTAACCATCTACGTGGGAGTAGTTATGGGTATCCCGACGTCGTGGTATCACCAAGCCTTCTTGACGCCAAGAATCGAGCGGGCGCGGCCGGATTGGAACGTAAGCTGCGCTTGTATTAGGGGCTAGTTCGCTTCCGGCCACAGACGCATAACGTCTTGTGTGTGCTCGAGGCGATGGGCCTGCACTCGCGCTTAGGTTTAGACCGGCGTCTTGACCTCTCTGTTGTGCCTAGGTGGGGCTGCGACGTGTTGATCTTCCGAGGCGGGCATGACCCAGAAAGTGTGTCCGCCAAATGGGATCAAGCGTGTTGGGTTATGTGGTGCACCTGCAGGAAGATTAATCTATTGAATAGCCGTGTCCCTCGGTAAAAGGACGACCGGAGTTGTACCTTGACCTTATGACAACTAGAACTGGATACTTAATAAAACACACCCTTCTAAGTGCGGATACAACCCGGTGATCGCTCTTTAACAGGCGACGAGGAGAGGATCGCGGGTAGGATTATGCTCTTGGAGATGCTACTTGGAGATGCTACTTGGAGGACTTCAATCTACTCTCTTCTACATCTTTGCAAGACGGAGGCTGCGAAGCGTAGTCTTGACGAGATTAGCTATCCCCTCTTATTCGGCATTCTGCAGTTCGGTCCATCGATATGGCCTTTTACACATATACACATGCATATGTAGTGTAGCTCCTTGCTTGCAGTACTTTGGATGAGTACTCACGGTTGCTTTCTCCCCTTTTCCCCTTTTCCTTCTTTACGGTTGTCGCAACCGGATGTTGGAGCCCAGAGCGACGCCACCGTCGATGACGACTACTACACCGGAGGTGCCTACTACTACGTGCGAGGTGTCTGCCGACGACGACCGGGAGTAGTTTAGGAGGATCCAGGCGGGAGGCCTGCGCCTCTTCGATCAGATCCTAGTTTGTGCTAGCCTTCTTAAGGCAAACTTGTTTAACTTATGTCTGTACTCAGATATTGTTGCTTCCGCTGACTCGTCTATGATCAAGCACTTGTATTCGAGCCCTCGAGGCCCCTGGCTTGTATTATGATGCTTGTATGACTTATTTATGTTTTTAGAGTTGTGTTGTGATATCTTCCCGTGAGTCCCTGATCTTGATCGTACACGTTTGCGTGCATGATTAGTGTACGATTAAATCGGGGGCGTCACACTAGTTTAACTACAACTAAAGTAGTTCAACTACCACTACTACTACTAAAAATCTAGTACTAACTAAGCAACATCTAGTACTAGCTATGAACCCTAAATTAACATCTACTATTACTAAATCTAGTACTAACTAGTGGCAGGGGGTGGGGGCGACGGAGAGGTAGCTAGGGGCGGCGAGGTCGAGGGCGGTGGGAGGAGGGCTGCCGGCAGAGGAGGGAGGAGGGGGTGCAGCGGAGAGGAGGAGGCGGGCGGAGGAGGAGGGAGGGCGGCTGAGCGGAGGGAGGATGTGCGAGGAGGAGGAGGAGGGACGGAAGGAGGAAGTACCGGCGGACGGACGGACGAAAGGCGGTGGCGTCGGCTGACGCACGCATTTACGCAGCAGTTCTGGCGAGATTGAGAGTGTGAGTGAGAGGGCGGTCGTGTGGCGTGGGGATAAGGTAGGGATAGTTGTAGCGCGTTTGCCAAAATGCGCTACTGACTATCTGAATAGCAGATAGCGCTGTTTAGTATAGTGCGCCATCGCTATAACTAGCGGGGGCGAGGTCATGGCAACTATAGCAGAAGGCCAGATGCGGTGGACGCGCTACTGCTATTTTCCTGTCAGCATCGCGTTTTGACCACACGCGCTGCTGCTAAGGGCATCTCCAGCCGTTGGCGCCCCAAGACGCATAAAAATCGCCCCCTGGGGGCGAGCCAGCGATACACTCGGCGCTGGGGCGGTTTTGCGCCCAGTCGTCGCCCCCAGGCGCCGAAATTGGCCCACTTTGCAGCCCAATTTCCGCGAATAAACGGCCCATATGGGCGAGAATAGGCCCATATTCGGCGTGGTTTCGCCGTGTCTCGGCGTTCAATTATCAACACAATTATTCCTTATCACATATTTCATCACAGAAAAATTAAATACTTCAACAAAATACTACAACAACAAATAGTTCAGTACAAATTATATAGTTCAACAAATAAAACTCAGATTTCATCACGTGGCGTCCCCTTGAACCTCCATAGGTGCTCAATCAGATCTTTCTGCAGCTTGATGATGCACCTGTGGGTCTCGGATCTCCGACGATATCGAGATAGGCAGTCCAAGTTGCCGGTAGCTGGTGATCAACTTCGACTAGAGGACCCTGCCTGTAGTATGGTTCAGTGTCAAACACTGGGTTTTCTTGCTCGCTCTCGATGATCATGTTGTGCAAGATGACACAGCAAGTCATGATCTCCCACATTTGATCTTTCGACCAGGTCTGAGCGGGGTACCGAACAACAGCGAATCGAGATTGGAGCACACCAAATGCCCGCTCGACATCCTTCCTGCAAGCCTCCTGAAGCTTCGCAAACCAGGCGTTATTGCCTCCTGCCATAGGGTTTGAGATCGTCTTCACAAATGTCGACCATCTCGGATAGATGCCGTCAGCTAGATAGTACCCCTTGTTGTATTGGTGCCCATTGATCGTCTTAACAAAAAGAAGTGCGTTGCAAGAAATCGCACGTTCCTCTCCCTTGCAAATGCACCAAGCCACTCACAAAAACTTTGACCACGCTTTGGCTGCCTTCATGATCACATCAATCCAGTTGACTTATATTGGCCGAGATCATCCAGCTGACTTGCACTCCTACAAATAGCTGATCAACATTCTCTGTTACTCACTCGTAGCAGTTCCATCGGTCAACATGGCCAACCACGTTGCACTTCTCCTACTACTGTCTCTCCAGCTCACCGCGACATTCTCTCAGCAGCCCGGCGACGACCCGGACCTCCCGACGTTTCTCAAGATCAAGGAGCAGTTCGGCGACCAGGCCGCGCTGGTGTCCTTGCATCCCGGCACCGACCAGTGCAACTGGGCGTACGCCCACTGCAACGAGCACCGCCGCGTCGTCGCCATCTTCCTCCAGAACGTCAACATCACCTCCACGATCCCACCGGCCATCGGCGACCTCGACCAGCTCCACACCATCAGCATCCACAGCATCCCGGGCCTCCATGGCCCCATCCCGGACACGTTCGGCAAGCTCTCGCACCTCTCCATCTTCAACATCATGCGCACCTCCGTCTCGGGCTCCCTGCCGGTGTCGCTCTCCCGCACAAACCTCACCTCAGTCAGCTTCTTCGGCAACAAGCTGACCGGAACGATCCCCAGGTCGCTCCAGGACCTGCCTTACCTGACCTACTTCGACGCCTCGAACAACCGCCTCGTCGGCCGGATCCCGCCGCGGCTGGTGAGCAACGGCGCGCCCGACAGGCCGCTGGGCCTGACGCTGACGAACAACCGGCTGACGGGGCCGATCCCCCGGACGTACGCGCGCGAGAGGTACTTCATGAACTTCCGGGTGGCCAACAACAGGCTCACGGGGGACGCGGCGTTCCTGTTCGGCCGGCGGAACACGGTGTACGACGTCGACCTGTCCGGGAACAGGCTGCGGTTCAACCTGACCGGCGTGGTGATGCCAGAGAACCTGCTGTTCCTCAACATGAGCCGCAACCGGATCTACGGCGGCGTGCCGGCGTCGCTGACGCAGTTGAAGAAGTTGACCACGCTCGACCTCAGCTACAACCAGCTCTGCGGGGAGATACCCACCGGCGGGAACTTGGGTCGGTTCAAGCCGGAGGCCTACGAGCACAACAAGTGCCTGTGCGGGACCCCGTTGCCGACGTGCTAGGTCGTGGGTCGCTGAGGCTGATCGACCTGTCATGTTCTTCTGTTTTACGGTGATACTGCATTGCAATGAATAATTTCGGGCTTCCACCCGAGAGTTCCTACTCTCTTTTTTAGTGGAAGAGTTCCTACTTCCTATCAGTTCGATACTCTTCCTATCAGTTCCTACTTCCTATATGTTCAATATATACTTCTGCGTTCAATAAAGCCGGACCTGGCCCTAGCCCTAGACAGCTGGAACAAACTCTCCCCTCCAGGCTTCACGCTTCACGGGCGAGCCCGTGGATTTGCCTCCCCACTGCCCGCTGCTTCGGTGAACGGTGGTGGGGACAGGAATCCCGGTGTCTTCGCTCCTGTTAGTAGTTTAGGTTAGGGTTTTTTATTTCTCGCAGGTGCGGTGCTCGGATGAATGGTGATGCTTTTTCTTTTAGTTTGTCTTCCGAACTTCGATCCTTCTTGAGTTTGTTCGTTTGGACGTAGTTGACAGAGCATCGACGTAGATTCCTGCCTCGGTGAGGTTAGGGTTTCTCGTCACATGACGAGATTTGGTATTAGGTGCTTCAGATGGTCGACGGCTCGTTGTTGCGACAATAGTGGTCGTTCGGTGGTCTCAAAATTTTGATATAACTTTTATTGTGTTTGAGATGTTTTGTCTTTCGAGTAAACTTTTATAATAGATCTGATCATTTTTAAAAAAAAGGGTCCGTCTAGGTCTCAGTCCACTGAGACTTTGCTATGTCTCAGTCGAATGACATCATCCTTGTACGTATCGTGCTGTTTGATCGTAGTTTCTGATCGCTGGTTTGTGATGTTTGCTTGTTGGGCTTGTTTGTGGGCTCGGTTGTCCTTTGTCTGCTGTTTTCTGTGATGGGCTTCACTGGTTTGGGCTGGCTTGCATTTATATTTTATCTCTGTCAATTAACTGTTCATGCATCATTAATGTTTTTCAGGTTATCGTGCATCGGCTGAGGTAATATTAGCTGTTCGTGCAGCTTGTGCGTGTTGGTTGTGTGTTCGCTCTCTCTCTCTCTTCTGTTCAAGTGTTTTTTTTCTCCGGTTCCTTAAAAATAGAAATGACATGCATGCAAATTGCACGTGGTAGACGGACATGTGTATAACCCCATTGGCACTATTTTTTAAAATGAAAAAGAATGTTAAGTTGCACATGGACAATGGACGTGCAATTGCGCATGGCCGGAGTACATGCAGCTGTGTACGGACCACGCATGTGCTAATGAGTGGCAACATTTTTCCTAAAAGAAGTCCAAAACACCACCATTTAGAAAAGGAAAATAACACAAATCCAAAACAGAAAAATAAAAATAGAAAGGAAAACAAATGGTAGAGAAATGAATATAGAAAAGTAAACCGGGCCGCCCAAGCACTCAGCTCCCCGCCCTGCCCGCACCATAGTTAGACCCTGGCTAATGTCGGTTCGAATTGCATGTGGACTACAACATATGCGGTCGCACACGGGGCGACGTGCAACTGGGTGGCACGTTTGAAAAATAAAAAACAACACTATTTAGAATAGATAAGAAACCTACAAAAACAAAAATAAAATTAAAAGTAGAAAAATAGAAATAGTGGTAGACATGCAGTTGCGGTCGGGTGCGACACTTGCAGTTGGGGGGATGTTGTCGAGCTTGCAACTGGCCCGCCCCCTCTACCGCCGCCCCCTCCGACAAAACAAAAAAGTCCAGTTGCGGTCGGGTTACAAGACATGCAGTTGCGGTCGGGTGCGACACTTGCAGTTGCATGCCTAGTTTTGAACATGCAACTGGCCCACCCCCTCTCCCGCCGCCTCCTCCGGCAAAACAAAGGTCCAGTTGCAACCATGTTGGGGGACATGTAGTTCCGGCCGGGTGCGACGCGTGTAGTTGTGGGGCTATTGTCTTGCTTGCAATCGCCCGCTCCTCCGATGTAACAAAAAGTCCATTATGGTCGGGTTACAAGACATGCAGTTGCGATCGGGTGCTACACTTGCAGTTGCATGCCTAGTGTTGAACATGCAATCGCCGCCCTCTCCCGCCGACTTCGACAAAACAAAGGTCCAGTTGCAACCATGTTGGAGGACATGCAGTTGCGGCCGGGTGCGGCACTTGTTGTTGTGGGGCTATTATCGGGCTTGCAACTGGCCCGCTCCCTCCGATAGAACAAAAAAGTCCAGTTGCGGTTGGGTTACAAGACATGCAGTTTCGGTCGGGTGCGACACTTGCAGTTGCATGCCTAGTGTTGAACATGCAACTGGCCTGCCCCCTTTCCCGCCGCCCCCTCCGACAAAACAAAGGTCCAGTTGCAACCATGTTGGGGGACATGTAGTTGCGGTCGGCTGCGGCGGTTGTAGTTGCGGGGCCATTGTCGGGCTTGCAACTGGTCCGCTCCTCCGATGTAACAAAAAGTCTAGTTCTTGGTCGGGTTACAAGACATGCGATTCTTGATCGGGTGCGACACTTGCAGTTGCATGCCGCCCACTCTCCCGCCGCCCCCTCCGACAAAACAAAGATCTAGTTGCAACCATGTTGGGGGACATGTAGTTGAGGCCGAGTGCGGCGCTTGTAGTTGTGGATCTATTGTCGGGCTTGCAATTGGCCTGCTCCCTCCGACAGAACAAAAAAGTCCAGTTGCGGGCGGGTTACAAGACATGCAATTGCGGTCGTGTGCGACACTTGCAGTTGCATTCCAAGTGTCGGACATGCAACTGGTCCGCCCCCTCTCCTGCCGCCCCTTCCGACAAAACAAAGGTCCAATTGGAACCATGTTCGGGGACATGCGATTCTTGATCGGGTGCGGTGCTGCGATTCTGTGAGGATTGTCGAGCTTGTAATCGCCCACCTCTCCGGATGTAACAAAAAGTCCGATTATGGTCGGGTTACAAGACATGCAGTTGCGGTCGGGTGCAACAATTGCAGTTGCATTCCTAGTGCCAGACATGCAATTGGCCCGCCGCCCCCTCCGACAAAGCAAAGGTCCAATTGGAGCCATGTTTGGGGACATGTAGTTGCGGTCAAAAGCGGCGCTTGCGATTCTTGTGGATGTTGTCAAGCTTAATCGCCCACCACCTTGATGTAACAAAAAGTCCGATTCGCGGTTGGGTTACAAGACATGCGATTTGCGGTCGGGTGCGACACTTGCGATTCTTGGGTTGTTGTCAACTTGTAATCGACCCACCCCTTCGATGTAACAAAAAGTCCGATTCTTGGTGGGTTACAAGACATGCGATTGCGGTCGGGTGCGACATTTGCGATTGCATTCCTAGTGTCGACATGCAATCGGCCCGCCTCTCCCCGCCCCTCGACAAAACAAAGGTCCAATTGCAACCATGTTAGGGGACATGCGATTGCGGTCGGTCCGGCTTGCGAAGCATAGGATGTTATCGGGCTTGCAACTGGCCCGCCCCCTCTACCGGCGCCCTTCCGACAGAACAAAAACTTCTAGTTGCGGCCGAGCTAGAAGACATGGAGTTGTGGTCGGGAGCAACACTTGCAGTTGCATTCCTAGTGCTGAACATGCAACTTGGCCTACTGGTCTCTACTCGAACCACAAACAAAGTTTTAAAAAAAACTCAAACCAGAAAGAAAGTCTAGTTGGCCGGTGAAAAATATTTTTGAGAAGGAAAAAAGATAAGTTACACGCCAATGACATACATACAATTGTGTGTGGCCGATGTGCATGAAAACTGTGTGTGGTCGATGGGCGGTCGGCGATAATATTTTTGGAAAGGAAGTTGCATACAGACACTGACAATAAAACATGTAATTGCATGTGATTCGATGTACATGCAATTGTGTGCGATCGATGTATGTGTAAACAAGTGACAATATTTTTTTAAATAATAGTAGCAATAGAAAATAAAGAAAAAACAAAAACAAAATGGGAACAAACCAAAGCGAACAGCCATATTAATCGCTCCTATCTCCAGGCAAAACTAGCACTAACAAAATTTTCAGCCTAGAAGAAAGCCCAAAAAACAGACAAAGGAAAAGCCACACCACCCCTCCCGACAAAACACCATAAAATTTCAGTCGGAATACGACACTTGCATTTATGTGACTAGTGGTAGACAAACAATTTTCCACTTCCCCGACAAAAACTCCACATAGTTGCAGTCGTATTGAAGGCATGACGTTACGTCGGTGTGTGACACTTGCAGTTATGTGCCTAGTGATAAACATGCAATTATCCCCTTCCCCGACAAAGAACAATTGATTTACACTCGCTGAAGTTAGGGAGATTGTCCAACCAGATGACAATGTTTTCAATTTTTGAAAATAAAAACGTGTTGCTCAGTTAAGAAAATAAAAAAGAATAAGGTAACTAGAATCATGCAAAAAAAGGTTTGAAAACAACAATAAAAAGGAAAATAAAAAAAGAAAAGCAAGAGAAAAGGAGAAAATACAAAATGTAAAAAGAAATTCAAACATGACAAGGAACATAGACGAAATAATCATTTAAAATACTTACAAGTAAATAAAAGAGTAAAAAAGATTCTCAACCGATTCCCCACCCCCTCTCTGGACGGTTTGTTTCCCCGTTGAAAAATTAAGCCCAAAACTGGACAAAAAAAACCCTCAAGCCCAGCTCATAGCTCATATTTAGCCAACACGAGAGAAAAGAAACAACAAAAGAAAAGGAAATTGGCCCACCGCGCATCTAAACAATCGATTTCAGTATAAGATAGACATAGCTACATAGATCTTGAAGCAACAATGATCTAACGGCCAGCGAGTCGACTGAGTTTTAACAGTCCTGTATGAACCTAAACAGAGAAAAAATAAAATGGAAAATAAATAAATAATAAAAATAATGGTAGAAAAAAAAGTCGAGGCCTATGAACTGCTACTAACTGAAGAACAAAAAGACACACACAAGTCACTTCACTACCTGTTCGTTCCCATCCTGTAGAAAAAAATCAAAAAGAAAAAAAGAAACAGACCTAAACCTTGTAGAACAACCGGCAAAATAAAGCCCAACACACAAAGAAAAAGAACCTCCGCCCAGCCACCACATGAAGCCCACCCCGACAAAAAAACAAAGACAAAAAAAAAACAGGCCCACCCAGTTCGTTCCCTATGTGGGCTGATATACTGGAAACAACAGGGTTGCACGGATCCTAAAGCAACACAGAGATCTAAGGGTCAACAAATCGACTGAGACTTCACTAAAAATCAGTCGACTGATTTTTAGCAAAGCCAGAAAAAAAAACCGGACCTGAAAACTTGTTGTAAAAAATAGCCACTTGATCCTAAAAAAAAAAATAGCCACTTCGCATGAGACTTGCATGCACATATGTGACCTATTTCATTTTAATTGAGCTTACGGGCTAGGGGAGGGAACATAGAGCTCTTATTGGATGCCCCCGTGCGTCCAATAGAAGAGCTTTTGCTGAAGGACTCGTGCAATCAGGCGATGAACTCGAGCCACAGACGTAACGCAGCTACAATGTGGGCCGCTGCAGCTAGCAACGGAGTATGGCTAAAGTTGCAGCGCTAAATTTAATACTATGTGCAACGACAGATCTAATTTTTTTAATCATCCTTAAAAAAATTAATAGGTTTGAAAATCGTGAACAAATTGCGAAACTCGAACAAGCTTTTAAAACATGAACATTTTTTTGAAAAAAGTGAACAATTACTGAAACATGAACTAAAATACAAAATCCCAAACATTTACTCAAAAGTTTATATGCAAAGTACAATTTTTAAATATGTATGAACATTTTTGTAATATATGTTGAACAATTTTTAACTACGCACTGAACATTTTCGTGATATACGCTGAAAAATATTTAAATAAACATTGAACACTTTTGTGATATACGATGAAAAAATTGAAATATAAATTGAACATTTTTTTAACAGAAACACTGTAAGAGAGGCACCTACAGTATAATTGGTGCAACAAATTCAAATTATAAGTATCGTGCCTTGAACATGGGTGGGTGGAAGGCTCAGCCCCTTTCCACCACTAGGTTCTGCCTTAGTCCACACAATGAACATTTTTGTAACATATGCACAATGAACATTTTTTAACATATGTTGACCAATTTTTAACTACACATTTAATATTTTTATGACACACACTGAATAATATTTAAATACACACTGAACATATGTTGCCCTGTCGCTGCATCATTTAGCTATTAAAAAACCTTAAGCAGTAGCCAGACATGCTGCGGCACGGTCCAGGCAAAAGAAACTGGACACCTGGCACCAGGCTTATCCCACTGCCTAGGTTATGCATATTTTCCCTCTTTTTCTATTCCACTTGATCAGGCTAATCACAGCTCTCCGCCAGCCAGGGCAGGCATGCATTCTCTCTCAGGACACAAACAAAACAAATACCAAGCACACTTCAGGGAGCGTCCAAGCCAGGCGTGGATGAGAACCAAACTAGCCCTATCTCTCGCTTAATGTGAAGTGCACTTCAACAGGCGTGAGAGCATGCATCAGCGATTCACATCTATGCAACAAGTTTCTTCTGTATTTCTTTATTTTGAAACATCGCAAATATATATTCCAAACATCACATTATTTCAATTTTTTACAATTTAATCACCATTTTAAAAATGTTCAAGCAGTGCACAAAATTGTTTATGCAAGTGTCAAGAAATGTTCGTAGAATTAAAAAAATGTGACATTTTGAAAATGTAACGCATTTCAAAACAAATGTATGTATAGTTTTAAAGAAATGATTATGCAATGTAAGTAAAAGAAAAGTATGTGTAACTAAAAATGTTTCTTACCATTAAAAGAATGTACATTGCATTTATAAAAAAGTTACGAGTTTTAAAAATATGTTCGTGATATTTTTATAATAATGCATGTGTAGTTAAAAAAATTCCATAGCTTTAAAAAAACGGTATCATTAAGAAAAATCAGAGTGTATTTGACTTTTTAATGCTTATGTTTTTTTCACAAATATGTATTTGAAATAAATATTATTAGTATATTTTCAAAACAATTATTATGTATTAAAAGTTTATATGTGTCCCAAAAATGAAATGTGTATGAAAACACTAGACATCAAAACCTATGTTTGTTAAAGTCTTAATCGTGTATTTGAAAAATGTTCAATGTATATAATTATTTCTAATGTATACAAAGAAATGTACAATGTGTATAAAATATATAGACATGTGTTGAAGAAAAGGGGAAATGAGAAATAAAAGGGTGACAAAAAGAAAATTTTAAAATGAAAACCGAAAAAAGTACTCCCTCCGTCCCAATATAAGTGTCTCAAACTTAAGACAGCTTTGTACTAAAGTTAGTGCAAAGTTGAGACACTTATTTGGGACGGATGGAGTATTGAAAAACCCTAAGAAAACCGATGCAAACAGTGAAAATTGATAAGAAAACCACAGAGAAAAAAAAAATCGCACGCAACTATGGTACTTGGCCGTCCAATAGTGCTGCACAGGAGGCGGGACGAAACTACATCTCGCAACAAGCGAAAAATGGCCTTGGTGTATGGCCGAGGGACCTACTTTTTGTTGCAAATTGGAGTGAAAACACACATGGTGTGAGTGGTCCAGTCAGTGCATTGGGTGGTCTGGACACTGTATCTTGGAGTCTATCACCCTCGGGTGTTTTCTTCGTTGGCTCGACATACCATGCTTTGTGCCGTAGACCGACTATTCCTTGGACTTCTCCTCTTTGAGAAGCGCCACTGCCCATGAAAATCAAGATTTTTGTGTTGCAATTGTTGAGGGACAAAGGTGCTCAAGAAACATGGCCTTGGTAATGGCTTGTGTCCCCTCTATGATGTCCCAAGACGGGTACCCACATCCTTTTCTCTTGCAGGGCGGTGGGATTTCTCTTGAGCTTTGTTTGTGAGGCTCTAGGGCCTAACTGGGAGGCCTTGGACCTCGCTGGGTTCCTTGAAACTAGAGCCAACCAGACCGGGCGGCCGATGCGCCTATTCTGGCTTTTGTTTGCGGCGTTGGCTTGGCCGATGTGGAGAACGCGTAATAAAATGATGATTGAAAGCGAAAATCCGCGTCTGAGCCCAGGCTCAGATGCTCCCGCTCAGAAAAAAATTCAAAACAAATACTAGAAAAATTCAAAAAATCCAAATTTTTTTTGTGTAGTAGATAATTTGTTACGTGAGGTCCGCTTCAAATTGCAACTCATTTGGAAATTTGAGCATCTCTCGGCAAAAAAGACAAATTGGGTCAAAACTGTTCGTGAACAGTAAACCTTTTTACAGACCCCAATTTTTTTTTGTTGAGTGATGCTCAAATGTCCAAACGAGTTAAGTTTTGCAGCGAATCTCACGCATCAAATTATCTACCACACAAAAAAATTGGAATTTTTTGAATATTTTTAGTATTTGTTTTGATTTTTTCGTCGGCGCGGGTGCAGCTAAGCCAGGGAGCCAAATTGGCCTTCTCGATTGAAAGGGTCTTTCCTCGTCATGCCTCTGATTCGTTCTTAAAATTCCTTGCTTTCTTGTAGCATTGACACCCATTGCCTACACAGCTTCACTATGGGAGTCTAGAACTTATGATGGATGCGTTGCATGCTACCGCTCGTCGTCTATCCTCATAGTAGGATCCATGAGTATGTAGCCACTTGGTAGCTTTATTTCTATTTCTTTTCTGCTTTTTTGGGCGTGTTTGTGTTGCTGCTCCAACCGGCTATGTTGCTTTGGTGCATTTAAACTTGGTGTATGGATTTTGATTTTATTTATGAAGTAGGGCGAAAGCCTATTTCGAAAGTTAGGAGCATAGCAATTTTCTTTAATTCTTTGGTCTTTCTTGCCTTTAAAAAAATTTGTTGCAGTAATACTACAAAAATGTTCCATTTCTTTAAAAGGTTGTGTTTTAAAAAAATAAGTTGATTTAAAAACAGTATTCACATAAATTTAAATATTTTAAATTTTAAAAAATTCTCATGAATTTAAATAATAAAATTCTTGAACTTACACAAATGAAAGAATTTTTAAAAAAAACTTCAATTGTAAAAATTGTTCGTGATTTGAAAAAAGTTCACAGAGAGTAAAAATAATCAGGAATCTTAAAAACATTCTCAAATTTTAAAATATTCACAATTGTTTATAAAATGTCTATTAATATTTTAAATAATAGAATGTTTAGAAAAAGAAATAGAAAAAAACATCTCGAAAAACCCCCGCCAAAGAAGTTTGTGTCGGAAACAGTAAATGGAGCCGGCACATGCCTGGACGCTCTGTGTGTAATCCCACTATTTTGATCGATAAAGCGTGAAATAGGAATTTGCCTATGGGGTTAAAAATTAGCATGACGTAGAAAAATATGGATGACATAACTTGCATGGACTTTCCTAAATCTTTTTGGCTGATTGACTTTCCTAATTTTTTGTGGTTGACGTGCTTTCCTAAATGTTTTTGGCTGATGGACTTTCCTAAATTTTTCTGGTTGACGTACTTTCCTAAATGTTTTTGGCTGATGGACTTTCCTATAGAAAACCCGGATGCACCATTTATTGGGTGGTTGGTTTTGTGATTATCTCTATCAGGGACACGGAGTCAAGGATAGCTATATTTTGCAGTGGTATCATTTTGTTCAGTCAGAAGGGTTGAAATAATGAATGGAACTAGATCTCGAAAACATTCTCTCTATATGCCCATTTATAATATTGGTGAAAAAACTGCTGAATGGGAGCAAGTACCCTCACTCTCATCACTTGATACCATGTGGTCTCACCTTTCGAAATGGCTTCCCCTTCCCATAACTCAGCTAAGACAATGATCGCAATGTAGGCAATGTAGGGGTTGGTGGCTGGGAGACGCTTCGGCCCGATGGTTGTTTCAGCCTTACAGAGGGTGTCCTCCTCGACCCACTCAAAATCTGCCACACACTTTCCTCAAAATTTCTCTCGGCGTGGGTCATCTTCGGTCTCGCTAGGGAAAGGACCCCTAGGAGGGCTCTATTGCCTCGACATGGCTGATGGGAGTGATTCCAGCGACGACGGGAGAATATGGGTCAAGAGTAGAGCTGGTGTAGGGAGAAGATGGGCATGAGGAGTGGCGTCCCTTGTTGGGGTGGGCCGGTTTATATACCCGCAAATGGGTGTGCTCTGATGAAAATGGAGCATGGTTTGGCGCTGGTGGAAAATGGATGAAAGTGCGGTGGTGGCCATGAATGGACGCTTTTCATGGTGGAAAAGTGATTGTGCCATTTGCAGCAACGAAAACGACAGACATATGTACTGTTGTGCCATTGGCAAGGCTGGCCTGGAGGAAGAAATGCTCTGGAACTTCCTTCCCACATGGGTGGTTGGGTTTGGAGGCCACTCCATATAAGTGCCACCAGCCTCCAAATATGGAGGCTTGTTGGCTAGATTTAGAGCGGGCTCCAAACATTATGCAGATCGAGGCCAAGATAATGATTGTAGTAGACCACCCTTTTCAACCATAACCGACATATAGGCGACGATATGATGATTCAGGCGTATGATGAATCTGCTAGAGATGCTCTTACTTTCTTACCACATAAAAGACTACATGTTGTACGTGATGTACCCTCTCGTCTCGTGGCTCCCAGATGCATAGGTGATTAGGATTTTCCATACCTCCCGTCGGCGTTGTCGTCTATCTGCCTCGTCTCCTGGGCTCTTAGGGCCATGGAGGCACGGTGGATCCAGGGCCTTGCCAGCAGGAGGACTCCTGCTTCATTTTTAGGTATTGTTTTGAGTTTGATTAGAGTTTGTGTCCTATTTAGGAAGGCGAGTCGACGACGGCTCCCTGAAGATGGAATAAAGTTCTTTCCACCTAGCCCCATCCCTACGGTGTGACTAGCGTCGTTAGAGGGCGTGTGGAGGTGTGTGTCTGGTGGACCTCATGGGCTATGATCGGTGTCTCCACGGGTCTGCTTGGATCCAGTCTTCGCTCGCCTACGTTTGTGTGTCTACATGTTGGATACTTTCGATCGCCTTTCTTTTCATCGGTGACGGTTGCTGTTCTGATGCGTTGTTTTTGTGGGTGAACAAGTAAATTCGAAAGAACTAGCAAAAAGGCAAAAATTAACGTTTATAATGCGGTTGGTGGATGTACCCATGGATAACATAGGTTGTGAGGTTGTCGGTTTCCTTTCTGGTTCATCCCAGCTAGTTAGTATGGAAGCTGTAGCATAAGCTGATGCTGCGCGATATGTTCACTTCATTCACCGGCCAGAATCTTAGGAATATGGTAAAAAGTTAAAATTACAAGGTGGGTTCTAGGAAATGCATGGACTGATGGACGGAGCGAGCAAAATGGACCAGAATCATGAATGTTAGAGCAACCCCAACACAAGGACCCAAACGGACACGGATTTTGTCCCTTTTTGTCCGTTTGGGTCTCCCGTCCGCCTAGCGGATATGAGCCGGACAAATGCGACTGGTGGATGTACCCAACGCGCAAAACATGCAGCAGACAAGCGAGGAGGCAAACTCACGAATCAAAGAAAGACGTCGGCGAGGGCGCGGCAGACAAGCCGAAGGCAAAGGGCGGAGAGGGCAGGGACGCAGGCAACGCGGCAGCCATGGGAGGAGGCAGGAGCTCGGGGGTCACCCGCCACAGGCAAATCCGACGAGGAGGAGGCCAGAATCGAGGCAGGGGCACGCCATGGGAGGAGGCAGGAGCTCGAGAGGCACCTGCGGTGCGCGGATCCGACAAGGAGGAGGCTGGAATCGACACGGGGGCACGCCATGGGAGGAGGCAGGAGCTCGAAGGGCACCCGCGGCGGGCGGATCTGACGAGGAGGAGGCCAGAATCGAGGCTGGGGCACGCCATGGGAGGAGGCCGAAGCTTGAGGGGCATCCGTGGCGGGCGGATCCGACGAGGAGGAGGTAGGAATCGAGGCGGGGGCACGCCATGGGAGGAGGCAGGAGCTCGAGGGGCACCCACGGTGGGCAGAAGTCGATGGGAGCGGCGCGCGGGATGGGTTGCGAGCGGCGCGTGGGGATGGGTTGTGTCGGCCACTGATATGCGGGACCGGCACGGGTACGAGCAGAGGAGAGCGGACGAGAGCAGTCGATGGGAGCGTCCGCTTTTGTCCGTCACGGACCCATTCGTGGCTCATATTTGGGCTCAGTTTGGGTCGGGATGGACAGCAGGCGGACACCGTGTCCATTTGGGTCGCCCAGTTGGGCCAACTTTTTTGTCCGGATGACCCAAACGGACGAAATGGGTCGCCCCATTGGAGTTACTCTTAGTAACAAGTTGATCTACATTATGAATATTTTTGTTCTGCCATCATCTTACTAAAAACAATTGCTGGACATTCACATGCATGGGTGATGACCCGCAAGTATACGGGAAAGTTGTAGCCTCTTTCGATAAGTAAGAGTGTCAAACCCAACGAGGAGCTAAAGGTAGAACAAATACTCTCTCAAGTCCTATCGACCACTGATACGACTCTACGCACGCTTGACTTTCTCTTTACCTAGAACAAGTATGAAACTAGAAGTACTTTGTAGGTGTGATAGGATAGGTTTGCAAGATAATAAAGAACACGTAAATAAAAATTAGGGGCTGTTTAGATAAAGACAAAACTAAAGTAAATATAGCGAGTGTGGAAAAGTGGTGGTAGGAGTTGTGAAATTGTCCCTAAGCAATTGACTACGTTACTAGACCGGTAATCACGATTGCAATTCTATTTGAGGGAGAGGCATAAGCTAACATACTTTCTCTTCTTTGATCATATTCACTTATGATTGGAACTCTAGCAAGCATCCGCAACTACTAAAGATCATTAAGGTAAAA
The DNA here is from genome assembly GCA_021437245.1 of Aegilops speltoides. Classification (NCBI taxonomy): domain Eukaryota; kingdom Viridiplantae; phylum Streptophyta; class Magnoliopsida; order Poales; family Poaceae; genus Aegilops; species Aegilops speltoides. Next base: position 395,415,194 of record CM038142.1, on the reverse strand, counting down.
CCCAACCATAGCATTAAAGTATCAAGTCCCCTTTATCCCATACGCAAACAACCTACTTACTCGGGTTTGTGCTTCTGTCACTCACGCCACCCACCATAAGCAAATCATGAACATATTGCAAACCCTACAGCGGGAATCCCTCACGCTTGCGCGACACGGAGAGCACCATAGGACAACACCAACAATAAAACATGCAACTCAAACCAATCATAGCATTTTATCAATCACCGATAAGACAACGAAAATCTACTCAGACATCATAGGATGGCAACACATCATGGGATAATAATATGAAGCATAAAGCACCATGTTCAAGTAGAGGGTGCAGAGGGTAGCGGGAGAGTGGACCGCTGGATATATATGGGGGAAGCTGATGGAGATGTTGGTGAAGATCGCGGTGATGATGATGGCCTCCGGCAGCGCTCCGGCACCACCGGAAGCAAGGGGGAGAGGGGCCCCCTTCTTCTTCTTCTTCCTTGACCTCCTCCCTAGATGGGAGAAGGGTTTCCCCTCTGGTCCTTGGCTCCCATGGTGTGGGAGGGGCGAGAGCCCCTCCAAGATTGGATCTATCTCTCTGTTTCTGCGTTCTCCTGGTCTGTCTTTTCACCGTTTCGTATATATATGGAGATCCGTAACTTCGATTGGATTGAAACCTTCGCCCAGATCTTTTTCCAAAAATTAGCTCTCTTGCGGCCAAAGAAAGGCGTCAACCGCCTTACGAGTGGCCTGCGAGGGTGGGGGGCGCGCCCACCTGGAGTGGGCATGGGCCCCTATCTCGTGGCCACCTCGGTCACCGTCTCGTGTTGATTTTACTTCCCAAAAATCACAAATATTCCAAAATAATTCTCCGTCCGTTTTTATCCCGTTTGGACTCCGTTTGATATGGGGTTTCTACGAAACATAAAACATGCAACAGACAGGAACTGGCACTAGGCACTGGAGCAATATGTTAGTCCCAAAAAATAGTATAAATAGTTGCCAAAATTATATGAAAGTTGAAGAATATTGGCATGGAACAATAAAAAATTATATATATGACGGAGACGTATCAGCATCCCCAAGCTTAATTCTTGCTCGTCCTCGAGTGGGTAAATGATTAAAAACATAATTTTTTGATGTGGAATGCTACCTAGCATAATCTTGATCATAAGTCTAATCATGACATGAATATTAAGACACGAGTGAGTCAAAGCAATAGTCTATCGTTTGACATAAAAACAATAATACTTAGGGCATCCCAACAAACAATCATGTCTTTCAAAATATCAATGCTTCGAGAATGTTATCCGTACAAAATCATATAGTCTTGTATGCTCCCTTTTCTTAACACAAGGTACCCCTCATGCTTATCCCGGTGTCAGCCAAGCAATTGTTTCATACTTTAGTATTCTCAAACTTTTTCAACCTTAACGCAATACATGAGCGTGAGCCATGGATATAACACTATGGGTGGAATAGAATATGATAGTGGAGGTTATGTGGAGAAGACAAAAAGGGAGAAAGTCTCACATCGACGCGGCTAATCAACGGGCTATGGAGATGCCCATCAATTGATGTCAATGCAAGGAGTAGGGATTGTCATGCAACGGATGCACTAAGAGCTAAGTGTATGAAAGCTCAAACTGAAAACTAAGTGGGTGTGCATCCAACTTGCTTGCTCATGAAGACCTAGGGCATTTGAGGAAGCCCATCGTTGGAATATACAAGCCAAGTTCTATAATGAAAATTCCCACTAGTATATGAAAGTAACAATATAGGAGACTCTCTATATGAAGAACATGGTGCTATTTTGAAGCACAAGTGTGGAAAAAGGATAGTAACATTCCCCCTTTTCTTTTCTTTTTTTTCTTTTTTTCTTCCTTTTTTGGGTGGGCTTCTTTGGCCCCCTTTTTTATTTAGGCTTCTTTGGCCTTTCCTTTTTTTTTCTTTTTTCTTCTTCTTTTTTCCCTTTTTTTCATGGGGCAATGCTCTATAATGATGATCATCACACTTTTATTTACTTACAACTCAATATTGCAACTCGATACTAGAACAAAGATATGACTCTATATGAATGCCTCCGGCGGTGTACCAGGATGTGCAACGATCTAGTGTAGCAATGGCATCAAAAAAAGGACAAGCCATGAAAACATCATGCTAGCTATCCTACGATCATGCAAGGCAATATGACAATGAATGCTCAAGTCATGTATATGATGATGATGGAAGTTGCATGGCAATATATCTCGGAATGGCTATGGAAATGTCATGATAGGTAGGTATGGTGGCTATTTTGAGGAAGATATAAGGAGGCTTATGTGTGATAGCGCGTATCGTATCACGGGGTTTGGATGCACCGGCGAAGTTTGCACCAACTCTCGAGGTGAGAAAGGGCAATGCATGGTACCGAAGAGGCTAGCAATGATGGAAGGGTTAGAGTGCGTATAATCCATGGAATCAGCATTAGTCATAAAAAACTCACATACTTATTGCAAAAATTTATTAGCCCTTGAAACAAAGTACTACGCGCATGCTCCTGGGGGGGAGGTTGGTAGGAGTTAACCATCGCGCCCCCTGACCTTCACGCAAAGATAAACAATCAAAATACAATGCGCGCCAATTTGGTTACATAGTTAGTAGACCATACGTGCATGCTTCGGGAATCACAAACCATAACACCAACATCCTTACTAAACACAACCATCTACTAGTACCTCCCACATATTATCACCTCTATATCGCAAAACTATTGCAAGGAATCAAACATATCATATTCAGTGATCCACATGTTTATGTAGGATTTTATGACTAACCATGTGATTGACCAATTCCTGTCATCTCTCTAAATTGATATAAGTGAAGCAAGAGAGTTTAATTCTTTCTACAAAAGATATGCCCACGCTCTAACAAATATAAGTGAAGAAAAATAGCATTCTACAAATGGTGGTTCTCTATGTGAAGAGAAACAAGCAATCCAAACTTCAAATGATATAAGTGAAGCACATGAAGCATTCTATAAAGCCATACTCAAAAGATTTAAGTGAAGTGCAATGAGCATTCTATAAACTCACCATGGACTATCTCATACCAGCATGGTGCATAAAATAAAAATGAAAACTAAATGCAAAAGACGCTCCAAGGCTTGCACATATCGCATGAACGAAATGAATCCAAAAACATACCGATACTTGTTGAAGAAAGAGGGGATGCCTTCCGGGGCATCCCAAGCTTAGACGCTTGAGTCTCCTTGAATATTTACTTGGGGTGCCTCAGGCATCCCCAAGCTTGAGCTCTTGCCTCTCTTCCTTTTCCTCATATCGAGACCTCCTCGATTAGACACTTCATCCACACAAAACTTCAACAGAAAACTCGGTAAGATCCGTTAGTATAATAAAGCAAATCACTACTCTAGGTACTGTAGCAAACCAATTCATATTTTGTTTTTGCATTGTGTCTACTGTAATATAACTTTTGCATGGCTTAATCCACTAATATAAATTGATAGATTCATCAAAACAAGCAAACTATGCATCAAAAACAGAATCTGTCAAAAACAGAACAGTATGTAGAAATATGAACATTCATCATACTTATGGTATCCCAAAAATTCTACAAAAATTAGGAAAAACAAACAATTTGTACAGAAAGACAGTGCAATAGGAATCAGAATCATTTGACGTTCCAGTTAAAAATGTAAAATCGCGCACTACATCCAAAGTTTCTGTCCTGCACCGTACAAACCAACAAGCATTGTAAACATCCTAAAGGCAAACCTTGGCACATTATTTTTATAATACAATGGAATTGTACAAGGGGATAATTATTTTTGTTGAAAAGTTTCTGTAATCAAGATTCACAAAGTTTCCGTGAGCATGAACAAAGTTCAAGGCTAGCTCCCACTTCAACAATGCTTGTCTTTCTCACTTTCACTTTCCTTTTTGAAAAGTTTTTAGGATCCCCTCTTTATTTTTTTTGTTTTTAAACTATATAAAAGCACTCAACATAAATAAATTACTCTCTAAAACTTCCGGGTTGTCTCCCTGGCAGTGCTTTCTTTAAAGCCATTAAGCTAGGCATTTAGTGCTCAAGTAATGAATCCACCCGGATCCCAAGGTATATCAAAGCCAATTTTAATTAACAATGATTTGTAATTTAGTAGTGAGCACAAAGTAACATATATCATGCAACAACGAAGTCTAACCCTCTTCCTATGCATCGGCATGTCATAAAAGAACAATTCATGCACACCAAGTAAAGGCCAACGCATAGTATAAGCAGTTTCTTGCAATTCAATCGTGTTGGAAACATAAAGAGACGGAGATGTAGTTCCTCTCGCATAATAATTGCAAGTAGGAGCAGAAAGCACATGCATATTATATCTATCAAAATTATCATGTGCAATGGTAAAAGGCAACCCATCAATATAATCCTTAATAAGCACAAACTTCTCCGATATAGTGTAGTTTGGAGAATTCAAAAAGATAATAGGACTATCATGCGTGGGTGCAATAGCAAAAATTTCATGTTTACCATAAGGAACTATAGCAAGTTCATCTCCATAAGCATAATTCATATTGGCATCTTGGCCACAAGCATAGCAAGCATCATCAAAAAGGGATATTTCAAGAGAATCAACAGGATCATAGCAATCATCATAGCAATCATCCTTTGGTAAGCACGAAGGGGAGTTAAACAATGTATGAGTTGAAGAGTTACTCTCATTAGAAGGTGGGCACGGGTGATCAATCCGCTCTTCCTCCTTTTGTTCTTCACTCTCCTCATCATCTTTTTCATCCAATGAGCTCACAGTTCCATCAATTTCTTCTTCCATAGCTTCCTGCAAAATATTAGTCTCTTTTGGACAGCAGAGAATTTCTCAATATATAGTTTAACATAGGTTAGAAGCATAATTATCATAACAATATTCAAGTATGAAATTTTTTTCAGATTTGTAAAGAGTGGCATCATACTTTTCAATCAAAGAAGCAATTTCATATGAACCCTTAAAAGCAACAAATTCTTCAATTTGTTGAACATCATAGTAATTATAAACACCCTTAGCATACAAAGATACGATTCCATCATTAAACTCACATTGGTAGGGGAGGTGTTTCTTAGGGTTTTCAGAACAACAAGTAACATCATATATTTCACATAAATTCCAAGCATAGCATTGCAAGCGATGAATTCGATCCAGTAAAAGTTTCCCTTTTCCAGATATACGGTGTCGCACAAAACAAGCATGCTCATCTAAAGATTTTCCCCAAAACTAAGCTAGTGGGGGTTTCAGCACGAGCACAAAGGGATCGAAGATGATCCAAGTAAAAAGCTTCAGGAGTGTGATAGATTTTGAGTGGTTCTTCAACCATTGGTGCAGTAGGTACAACTAATTTTTTTGGTATTTTGCGTTTCCTACCCATAACTAAAGATAGAAAACAACTAAGAACAACAAATAAAAATTACTTAGTGATAAAGCAAACAAGCACACACGAGAATATTCACCCCACGCTATGACTCCCCGGCAACGGCGCTAGAAAAAAGTCTTGATGACCCGCAAGTATACGGGATAGTTGTAGCCTCTTTCGATAAGTAAGAGTGTCGAACCCAACGAGGAGCTAAAGGTAGAACAAAACTCTCTCAAGTCCTATCAGCCACTGATACGACTCTACGCATGCTTGACTTTCGCTTTACCTAGAACAAGTATGAAACTAGAAGTACTTTGTAGGTGTGATAGGATAGGTTTGCAAGATAATAAAGAACACGTAAATAAAAAGTAGGGGCTGTTTAGATAAAGAAAAAACTAAAGTAAATATAGCGAGTGTGGAAAAGTGGTGGTAGGAGTTGTGAAATTGTCCCTAAGCAATTGACTACGCTACTAGACCGGTAATCACTATTGCAATTCTATTTGAGGGAGAGGCATAAGCTAACATACTTTCTCTTCTTTGATCATATGCACTTATGATTGGAACTCTAGCAAGCATCCGCAACTACTAAAGATCATTAAGGTAAAACCCAACCATAGCATTAAAGTATCAAGTCCCCTTTATCCCATACGCAAACAACCTACTTACTCGGTGCGTGCTTACATCACCACGCCACCCACCATAAGCAAATCATGAACATATTGCAAACCCTACATCGGGAATCCCTCACGCTTGCACGACACGGAGAGCACCATAGGACAACACCAATAATAAAACATGCAACTCAAACCAATCATAGCAATTCATCAATCACCGATAGGATAACGAAAATCTACTCATACATCATAGGATGGAAACACATCATTGGATAATAATATGAAGCATAAAGCACCATGTTCAAGTAGAGGGTACAGCGGGTAGCGGGAGAGTGGACCGCTGGATATAGATGGGGGAAGGTGATGGAGATGTTGGTGAAGATGGCGGAGGTGTTGGTGAAGATCGCGGTGATGATGATGGCCTCCGGCAGCGCTCCGGCGCCCACCGGAATCAAGGGGGAGAGGGGCCCCCTTCTTATTATTCTTCCTTGACCTCCTCCCTAGATGGGAGAAGGGTTTCCTCTCTGGTCCTTGGCTCCCATGGTGTGGGAGGGGCGAGAGCCCCTCCAAGATTGGATCTATCTCTCTTTTTCCGCGTTCTCCTGGTCTGCCTTTTCACCGTTTCGTATATATATGGAGATCCGTAACTCCGATTGGATTGAAACCTTCGCCCAGATCTTTTTCCAAAAATTAGCTTTCTTGCGGCCAAAGAAGGGCGTCAACCGCCTTATGAGTGGCCCAGGAGGGTGGGGGCGCGCCCACCTGGAGTGGGCGTGGGACCCTATCTTGTGGCCACCTCGGGCACCGTCTCGTGTTGATTTTACTTCCCAAAAATCACAAATATTCTAAAATAATTCTTCGTCCGTTTTTATCCCGTTTGGACTCCGTTTGATATGGGGTTTCTGCGAAACATAAAACATGCAACAGACAGGAACTGGCACTAGGCACTGGATCAATATGTTAGTCCCAAAAAATAGTATAAAAAGTTGCCAAAAGTATATGAAAGTTGAAGAATATTGGCATGGAACAATCAAAAACTATAGATACAACGGAGATGTATCAATGGGGTGCAATGCAGTGGAGGGATGCAAAGAGGGCCTTGGCTCAGTGTTTGGGCAGGGGAAGGAAGGAGGAAGCAGCGTCGGCGGGCCACGAGGACGCGGGAGAAGAGCACCGGAGCAGGGGCCGGCTGGGACCCGACATCATGGGCAGGGGAAGGCGCCCCACGATGCCAGCCTGCCACGCGCAGGGGAAACCCGACTCACCACCACCTATGCCACGCGGCCTTTGGCCGCTGGCGCCCCCGACAGCGGCGAGGAGGGGGAGCCGGGGTGAGGGACTAGGGGTGGCGGCGCTAGGGTTGCCTCCCGAGGGTGCGCGTGGGAGCGCCTCGGGAAGGAAGGAGGGATACTACACCAATAGCTTCACATATCACAGGTTGGATCCTTTCGATCGACGCTTCTCTTCGTCGGTGACGATTGTTGTTCTGGTATGTTGTTCCTGTGGGGGTTTTGCATGACGACTTCCCGACTATCTACTACAACAAGGATTGCCTGGCTCCAGTGTGGGAGGGTTGATGATAGTGACGTGTCTTTGGCTCGCTCCAATGCTTGCAGTAGTCACTCTCAGGTGGTTTATGAAACTAAATGTAATTTCAGTTACATCTGGTGTTCTTTTTTCTGAGAAAACTTCCAATATATTCATTCTCAATCATGGCAGTACAAGAAAACCCCGAAGATAATAAAAATTACAACCAGGTCCGTGGACCACCTAGCGACGACTATAGGGACTAGAGCGAGCCGAAGACACGCAGTCGCACCTCCCTCGCCGGAGCTGGGCAAACTTTATTGTAGTAGACAATCGAGAAGTCGACATGCTAAGGCCTATAGGACCAGCACACCAAGTAGCAACCATCGTCGATGAAGAAAGTCGTAGATTGAAAGGATCAAACCTATAAACACCCAAATGAAGACGAACGAAAACCGGATCCAAACAGAAACATGGAAGACTAGCACCGACCGAATCCCGTGAGATCCAACGAAGACACACCTCCGCACGCGCTCCAATGAAGCTAGACGCATCATCGGGACGGGGATAGAATATGAGAGACATCATTCCTACTAAGGGACATCGCCGCCGCCACATAGCTCCAACCAAGATGCTAAACCTAACATGAACAAGAACAGGGTCCCTCCCGTCGGCGAGGGGACGAGGTCCTCTGCATCTTCATGTCCAAAGGCCATCGGAGATGAGGCGGACCGGTGGTGGCACTATATTTGGTGTTCTTTGGACTATGAGGGCATTGAATATATCGTAAGTTTTTCCCACAAATAAAACACATGGTTCCTTAGCACATGCAAAAACAAACAATCGTCCGGTGCCATCTCAGACACACAAATTAAAAATCCAGACTGTTTTTTCTACTACATGTGCATACAACTCGAGCTCATCCACTCTTTTTTTGGAAAAGGAGGATTACCTCCGTCCTCTGCATCAATCGATGCATTCAGTCATATTATTAAAAAGCGTAACAAGGTCTTAAGTTTCAAGGAAGTTCAAAATCCGAGCAATAATGAAAAAAAACTCTGCAAAGCGCCACATACAGCAAGAAAACGCCACATCCGGCGATAAAGAATAGGCTACGACGCATACACACCTAGACTATTATTAGCTCGTCATCCAAATAGGCTGAAGATAGCCAAAAGCTTCCTGAAGTCCGCATGAGTGAGTAACGAACACATACGGATCCAGGTTGTAGCTCTGTGGATAACCTATAAAAAATTAGTGAATTTCGTTCCATTAAAAGTCATATCATTTCTAGTGTTTCATATGGTTCAGAATAGTGCACATATTCCTATCCGAATATGTTTAGCTATGTGTATGTCCACTCCATTAAGCCACGTCCCAAATAACGTGTTTATGCTCATTGGGGGTGCACTTTAAAAGTTATATGAATTGATCGCCATAGCAATTTTGCAAGTGGACATTCGAGAAAGAGGTGTCTAGTCGATTCATTTTGATCAAAAAAACATCACCTGGGGTTACCAACCCAATTCCTTTTTATCAGATTATCTTTGGTCAGAACGACTCCTTTGTGGACGAACCACATAAAGATTTTGATGCGAAGCGGAAGTTTAATCTTTCAGATGTGCAAAGACCTAGACAACGGCCCGGAATCAATTAAGTCTAAATACATGGATTTCACAGAGAAGATTTAATTCATGGTTAACTTCCAGCTGATTGTATCCGCCTGGTTTGAAAGTTAAACATCCATCAACCTACGGACCAGGTGCAACCAAGCATTCCAACGTTCCCCTACAAGGGGTCTCCTAAATTGGATATTAAGTGGTACCGAGTTTAATACTATGATGACATAATCATCCTTACGTTGCACAATATTATATAGGGAAGGGTATTGCAAGGCCAGAAGCATCTCCCCTAGCCATGTATCCTCCCAAAATTTAGTAGTGGTACCATTACTGATCTGGAACTTCACCCGTTGGAAGAAAGTTACTTTTGTCTTCATTAACCCCTTCCAAAAGGGTGAGTCTGTTGGCCTTGCAGTCACCTGGGCCAATGTCTTAGATTGTAGGTATTTATTTTGTAAGATTTGTACCCACATGCCCTTGGTCTCAGTAGATAGTGTGTGTAGCCATTTGCTATGCAAACTTCTATTTTTTACCTCTAAATTTTCGATATCTAACCCACCCTGGTCTTTTTATCTACACATAATATCCCATGTAGCCAGTCTGTATTTCTTCTTGGCCTCATCGCTTTGCCAGAAGAATCAGGATATGTAAAAGTCCAATCTTTTTCGTACCCCTATCGGTACATCAAAGAAAGATAAGATAAACATCGGCAAACTCGTCAAAACCGAGTTAATCAAAACCAACCGATCTTAGTATGACATTAGCTTGCCCTTCCAACAGCTTAATTTTTTTTTCAAATCTATCTTCTATACATTTTCGTTCTTTGTTCGTTAACCGTCTATGATGAATTGGGATCCCTAGATAACTAAATGGTAAGGATCCCATTTCACAACCGAACATTTTTTTATTCGTCTTGTTCTTCTTTAGCTCTCCCAAAGCAGAACAGTTCGCTTTTATTGAAGTTGATTTTTAGCCCAGACAGTTGCTCAAAAAGACATAGACTAAGCTTCATATTCCTAGCTTTTGCAAGATCATAGTCCTAGCTTTAGCTCATCCGCTCCGATGGATGAACAATACATTTGAAAGAAGTAGCAAAAAATGGAAAATTGAGCTAATTTTTTTAAATAATACATTTTTTATTAATTTGCAAAAATATTATGCCCATTTAAAAATTTACAAAAATAATACAGCGTCGGCCCATGAAGAAGTCGATCGCCTCCAATCAGCCCACAAAGAGGCCGATCGAGGCCTATCTCGCTGTCTTCTTTGGTCGATAGACCTGTTGGCCACAAGTTCAGGTCCAGTCGGCCTACTGTGGGCCGATAGGCCTGCTGTGGGCCGATAGGCCTGCTCTAGGCCGACTGCTGCATGCACCAATATTTTCCCGCCATATGTTCCCGCCAACCCTTCCCCCTCAATATTTTTCCGCCAACTTTTTCCCGCCACCCGTTTTCCTCCATCCGTTTCCCGCCATATGTTCCCGCCACCCTTTCCCGCCATACCGCAGTCGTTCTTTCCCGCCATTTTCTCCTCTCTACCTATAAAACCCCCTTCAGACGGAGGTGGATAAGCATTCTAGTTTAGTGTAGTTGAGATGTCCCATTATCCTTTCGATCGTAGTTTTCACCCTGGGATGAGCAGGACTCTTCTGAGGCTAGCTACCAATTTCAGGATGGACAATAGGATAGTTCCATGGGACGAACTCACCGGTAGTGACACCATAATGAATGAGTTGGCTCACGAATTACGTAGGTCTGGGTGGCCTGAAAGGACCTATGAGGAGGTACGTAAAGAACTTCTTAGGTTGCATGAAAGGTGGAAGAAGGTGGTGGTGCCGAAGAGTGAAACTTTCAGAAGGGTTTTAGCAGATAATCCATCTTTATGGATTGAGGAGAGCGAGGATGAAGATGATATCTTCATGCCGCCGCTTCCGGGTTCTGCATCTTCGAAGGGAAAGAGTTCTTCATCATCGAATGGCAAGGTTTCTTCATCGTCGAAGGGCAAGAGTTCTTCATCGTCGAAGGGCAAGAGTTCTGCATCGATGGAGGATGATGATGATGACTTCATGTAGTTTTATGTTGTATGTTGTAAGTTCACTCGTACGAACCGTTTAATTTAGATGTAGTTCTACGTAGTTGTTTGTACTGTCTTGTTGTACGAGCATTCTGTTCTATCTAAATATGATGTTGTAGTTCGGATAACATAGTACTAAAATAGAGTAGGCATATGTCTCATACATAAGTACATAGTCATTTGTCTCATACATAGAATAGACATAAGTCTCACACATAAATAGATGGTAATGTCTCTGCTGATAGATAGAAGCGTCAGTGACGACGTCTGGCCTGGCGAGGAGGCGGATCTGGAAGCGACGTCCATCCCCACCTGTCAGGTGCCCTAATGGGACGCTGAGGAATCTCAGACTCTCCCTGGTCATGCTGTGTATCTTGTGTGGGGCCTGGTGAAGGAGTCGAAAACATGTTCATCCAGTGGGTGTGTTGCGACATCAGAGCTTGTATGTTATCCTCGGGATGATGATCACTTCCCCACGTATCATGTGATGCCGACATAGACGCATGATATCCATAGGCTCCTGCACGACGGAACTTTAAGTCATGAAGACTGATGTCACCTCAACTAATATTGATAACAATAAATATGAAGACACACACCTGCTGGCTGTGACGGCTGCTCTGGCTCAAACACAAAGCTCGACGAGGGACCGTGGTGCTGTGGCTGTGGAGAAAACACGAAGCTCGACGTGGGACCATAGTGTTGTGGGTGCTGCCACGATGAACTGCCAGGTTGTTTAGGAGGGGGTGGCCTGGTCGTCGGTTGATGTGCTAGACGTGGACGTGGTTGATGTTGGTGCATGGAGGGACGCGGCTGCTGTGGCTGGTACTGAACAACGTCGCTTCTTCGGGTGCATGTGATAGCCTCGTAGACAGCCCGTACTTTGTTCTGCATCCATTCCAAGAAGGGTTGTATGACAGGACGGTGATGAAGAAGAGGTCCTGACGACAGTGGTCGTCCAAAGGTGGTCACGTCGTCGTAGAGTTCATGTGTCAAGGTAGCCTGCAAATTTTCAGGACAATTATTAAGTATGCACGCCAATGTATGTGACGACATTACTTAAAGAAAATATATCTTACCGCGTACTGCCTAGAGCCTGAAGTATCATAGCTCGGGTACGTATCCGACGGAGTAGGATCAGGTATCTCCTCTGGGTGAGAGTGCTCAACGATGCGTAACCGTGTTCCGCTCATGTAGCGCCGCAAATAGAGATTGAATTCATTGAGTTCAAAATTGTGATTCTCGTGCCATAGATTTGTGTTTGTTGTCTCCCATTCTATAACATACGGCTCTAGTCTTACTAGCCACTCAGCAGTTGTCCTAGTCATGCCCTTCCTTGTCGTCCTAAAATTGTGGTGTGTGTTCAGCAATATGAAAGATAATTGTGGTGTCATGCCCTTTGAATTGAGCACTATGAAAGATAATGCAACATTGTAAAACTGGTTAATACCTATGGATGTGTGATGGCACCGGGTTCTCTGTAGGGGGAGGTAGCTCCAACTGCAGAAGACCAAATTGCCTCATAACCCTCTGTTGTGCCATCTCCTCAACGAAGATATCAAAGATGATCTTCAATTTCGTCATCCAGTAATCTCGGTCCCTTGTGCACAGCAAAGACATACCACCAGGGTATCTCGCATTTATGGCTGCTTCAGTGTAGGGCTGCCAGATGACCCCAGTGTATGTATCGAACTGCTCGTTCAGTGTCGTGTATGCCTTTCTGGTCTGATCACTAGCAAAGCGTCTCTGCAGAAAACAAATGTTAGTAGCCGCTAGCATTGAACTATGTCTGGTGCACACAAAAAATGCATTAAACCATAACACGATACATACCTCGCGACGTGTCCAACACAGACCAAAAGTAGGCATGTCGATGCCATCAGCATCAAACATGGCGTCTATAGGCTGATTAACACGTACATCTGGTTGCCCTATAGAGAACCTCTCCCACGACCATAGCTGTAGGAATAGAGGGCATCCAAGAAGGGCTGGCTTTCTCGATATAAGTTGGCAACCGTTGCACATACCTTGGTATGTATCCGCTAAGACCGCCGAACCCCAACTCCTCTGTCGGATCTGATCAGTCGTCTGAGCGCTCGCTATCTCAAGTGCCATAGGGATGTAGAGCGCGCTAATAGTGCTGACATGGTTCTCTATGAACATCACCTTGCCGAAAAGCCACATTAAGTAGGCCTCCAGACTCCGAGTGATCTGTTCCGCACTCAATGGCGCCTGCAACTTATGGATCTGCATTAAGCAAAGAGAAAGTTTTAGTAAGTAACCCACATGTATTTTCTGTAAAACAATATGCACGATAAATTGAAGATAAGAGGTAGGGGAAATAACCTGGAAATTGAGCAACCAATCATACTTAGGCCATGATGCTCCCATACTGGATCCGGAACATCCGGAAAAATACCATGAAAACATTGTGTAAGACCTTGCTCCCAACCAGCCGGTGCGTCTAATGGTCCTATGGCATGACCTGCCGACGGTAGTCCCAGCAAAAGTGACACATCCTCGAGAGTGGGAGCCATCTCTTCCCATCGGATGTGAAACGTGTGGGTCTCTGGCCTCCAACGGTCCACTAAGCAGCTCAACAAGGAGGAGTCGATGGCGAGGCGTTTGCAGCCCGGGATAGACTCAACCAGACGCGCGAAAGGTAATAGGCCGGCCCATTTCAACCTTCATGACATAACTTTTCAGTTAGCCGGAACTCTGGCATGAACAAGTCTTGGATATCGATAAAGGTGCCTGGATTCCACTGCTGCAGGGTGTGTAGGAGCTGGACAACAGAGTCATGTGCATCAAAATAAGAACCAAATCTCCTCTCAAGCGCCACATGCTTAGCCCTCCAAGCCTTGCCATAAGGAATTCTGTACTTGAACCTGGCGAAGACTTTTGTATGGACTGCCTTCACTTCCATAGCTTTGCCCTGCACTATCTCATCGTAAAACAATCGAGCAATAAGCGTGGATGAAAGGTTGGCATGATATTGAGGGATGGAGGGAATAAGACAAGTGTGATTAACAAAGTCACTGATCATCCAACTTGTGCCATACTTAGGGAGATAGCCGTGCACCCTGGCAGGACAATCTGCGTTCTTGCAAACCATTGTCAGGTATTTCTGACTTGACACCTGAGTAGTGAAAACCCTTTGCGTGGACATTGCCCAGTTTGTTATTGCTGAAGGAAATATGCCCTAGAGGCAATAATAAAGTTATTATTTATTTCCTTATTTCATGGTAAATGTTTATTATTCATGCTAGAATTGTATTAACCGGAAACATAATACATGTGTGAATTCATAAACAAACATAATGTCACTAGTATGCCTCTAATTGACTAGCTCATTAATCAAAGATGGTTAAGTTTCCTAACCATAGACATGAGTTGTCATTTTATTAATGCTATTGCTTTCTTCATGACTTATACATGTTCCCATGACTATGAGATTATGCAACTCCCGTTTACCGGAGGAACACTTTGTGTGCTATCAAACGTCACAACGTAACTGGGTGATTATAAAGGTGCTCTGTAGGTATCTCCGAAGGTACATGTTGGGTTGGCGTATTTCGAGATTAGGATTTGTCACTCCGATTGTCGGAGAGGTATCTCTGGGCCCACTCGGTAATGCACATCACTATAAGCCTTGCAAGCATTGTAACTAATGAGTTAGTTGCAGGATGATGTATTACGGAATGAGTAAAGAGACTTGCTGGTAACGAGATTGAACTAGGTATTGAGATACCGACGATCGAATCTCGGGCAAGTAACATACCGATGACAAAGGGAACAACGTATGTTGTTATGCGGTTTGACCGATAAAGATCTTCGTAGAATATGTAGGAGCCAATATGAGCATCCAGGTTCCGCTATTGGTTATTGACCGGAAACGTGTCTCGGTCATGTCTACATTGTTCTCGAACCCGTAGGGTCCGCACGCTTAAGGTTTCGATGACAGTTTTATTATGAGTTTATGAGTTTTGATGTACAGAAGGAGTTCGGAGTCCCGGATGAGATTGGGGACATGACGAGGAGTCTCGAAATGGTCGAGACGTAAAGATCGATATATTGGACGACTATATTCGGACATCGGAAAGGTTCCGAGTGATTCGGTTATTTTTCGGAGTACCGGAGAGTTACGGGAATTCATATTGGGCCTTAATGGGCCATACGGGAAAGGAGAGAAAGGCCCCAAAGGGTGGCCACACCCCTCCCCATGGACTAGTCCGAATAGGACTAAGGAGGGGGGCGCCCCTTCCTTCCTTCTCCTTCTCCCTTCCCTTTCCCTCTCTCCTACTCCTAATACTTGGAAGGGCCCCTAGTTCTACTAGGAAAGGGGGAATCCTACTCCCGGTGGGAGTAGGACTCCCCTAGGGTGCGCCATAGAGAGGGCCGTCCCTCCTCCTCCTCCACTCCTTTATATACGGGGAGGGGGTCACCCTTGGAGTCACAACAATTGATCTCTTGATCTCTTAGCCGTGTGCGGTGCCCCCCTCCACCAAAGTCCTCAATAATATTGTAGCGGTGCTTAGGCGAATCCCTGCGACGGTAGAACATCAAGATCGTCACCACGTAGTCGTGCTGACGGAACTCTTCCCCGACACCCTGCTGGATCGGAGTCCGGGGATCGTCATCGAGCTGAACGTGTGCTAGAACTCGGAGGTGCCATAGTTTCGGTGCTTGATCGGTCGGGCCATGAAGACGTACGACTACATCAACCGCGTTGTTCTAACGCTTCCGCTTTCGGTCTACGAGGGTACGTGGACAACACTCTCCCCTCTCGTTGCTATGCATCACCATGATCTTGCGTGTGCGTAGGATTTTTTTTGAAATTACTACGTTCCCCAACAGTGGCATCCGAGCCAGATTTTATGCGTAGATGTTATATGCACGAGTAGAACACAAGTGAGTTGTGGGCGATACAAGTCATACTGCTTACCAGCATGTCATACTTTGGTTCAGCGGTATTGTTGCATGAAGCGGCCCGGACCGACATTACGCGTATGCTTACGCGAGACTGGTTTTACCACCGTGCTTTGCACACACGTGACTAGCGGGTGTCTGTTTCTCCAACTTTAGTTGAACCGAGTGTGGCTACGCCCGGTCCTTGCGAAGGTTAAAACAACACTAACTTGACGAACTATCGTTGTGGTTTTGATGCGTAGGTAAGAACGGTTCTTGCTCAGCCCGTAGCAGCCACGTAAAATTTGCAACAAGAAAGTAGAGGACGTCTAACTTGTTTTTGCAGGGCATGTTGTGATGTGATATGGTCAAGACGTGATGAGATATAAGTTGTTGTATGAGATGATCATGTTTTGTTGAAGTTATCGGCAACTGGCGGAAGCCTTATGGTTGTCTCTTTATTGCATAAGATGCAAGCGCCATATAATTGCTTTACTTTATCGCTATGCGATAGCAATAGTTGCAAGAGCAATAGTTGGCGAGACGACCATGTGACGACACATTGATATAGATCAAGATGATGGAGATCATGGTGTCATGCGGCCAGTGACGATGGAGATCATGACGATGCTTTGGAGATGGAGATCAAAGGCACAAGATGATGATGGCCATATCATGTCACATATTTTTGATTGCATATGATGTTTATCTTTTATACATCTTATTTTGTTTTGATTGACGGTAGCATTATAAGATGATCTCTCACTAAATTTCAAGATAAAAAGTGTTCTCCCTGAGTATGCACCATTGCCAAAGTTCGTCGTGCCCAGACACCACGTGATGATCGGGTGTGATAAGCTCTACATCCATCTACAACAGGTGCAAGCCAGTTTTGCACACGCGGAATACTCAGGTTAAACTTGACGAGCCTAGCATATGCAGATATGGCCTCGGAACACTGGAGACCAAAAGGTCGAGCGTGAATCATATAGTAGATATGATCAACATAGTGATGTTCACCATTGAAAACTACTCCATTTCATGTGATGATCGGTTATGGTTTAGTTGATTTGGATCACGTGATCACTTAGATGATTAGAGAGATGTCTATCTAAGTGGGATTTCTTAAGTAATATGATTAATTGAACTTAAATTTATCATGAACTTAGTCCTGGTAGTATTTTGCAAATTATGTTGTAGATCAATAAGCTCGCGTTGTTGCTTTCATATGTTTATTTTGATATGTTCCTAGAGAAAATTGTGTTGAAAGATGTTAGTAGCAATGATGCGGATTGGATCCGTGATATGAGGTTTATCCTCATTGCTGCACAGAAGAATTATGTCCTTGATGCACCACTAGGTGACAGACCAATTGCAAGAGCAGATGCAGACGTTATGAACGTTTGGCTAGCTCAATATGATGACTACTTGATAGTTTAGTGCACCATGCTTAACTGCTTAGAATCGGGACTTCAAAGACGTTTTGAACGTCATGGACCATATGAGATGTTCTAGGAGTTGAAGTTAATATTTCAAGCAAATACCGAGTTGAGAGATATGAAGTCTCCAACAAGTTCTATAGCTAAAAGATGGAAGAGAACCGCTCAACTAGTGAGCATGTGCTCAGATTGTCTGGGTACTACAATCGCTTGAATCAAGTGGGAGTTAATCTTCCAGATAAGATAGTGATTGACAGAGTTCTCTAGTCACCGTCACCAAGTTAGTAGAACTTCGTGATGAACTATAGTATGCAAAGGATGACGAAAACTATTCTCGAGCTCTTCACGATATTGAAAACGAAGGTAGAAATCAAGAAAGAGCATCAAGTGTTGATGATTGACAAGACCACTAGTTTCAAGAAAAGGGCAAAGGGAAAGAAAGGGAACTTCAAGTAGAATGACAAGCAAGTTGTCACTCCCGCGAAGAAGCCAAAGTTGGACCAAAGCCTGAAACTGAGTGCTTACACTACAAAGGAAATGGTCACTGGAAGCGGAAATGCCCTGAATATTTGGTGGATAAGAAGGATGGCAAAGTGAACAAAGCTATATTTGATATACAGGTTATTGATGTGTACCTTACTAGTGTTTATAGTAGCCCCTGAGTATTTGATACTTGTTTGGTTGCTAAAAATTAGTAACTCGAAATAGGAGTTACAGAATAAACAAAGAATAGTTGAGGGTGAAGTGACGATGTGTGTTGGAACTGGTTCCAAGATTGATATGATCATCATCGCACACTCCTTATACTTTCGAGATTAGTGTTAAACCTAAATAAATGTTATTTGGCATTTGCGTTGAGCATGAATATGATTTGATCATGTTTATTGCAAAACGATTATTTATTTAAAGTCATAGAATAATTGTTGTTCTGTTTACATGAATAAAACCTTCAATGGTCATACACTCAATGAAAATAGTTTGTTGGATCTCGATCGTAGTGATACACATATTCATAATATTGATGCCAAAAGATGCAAAGTTGATAATGATAGTGCAACATATTTGTGGCACTACCGTTTGGGTCATATCGGTGTAAAGCGCATGAAGAAACTCCATAAAATGGACTTTTGGAATCACTTGATTATGAATCATTTGATGCTTGCGAACCGTGCCTTATGGGCAAGATGACTAAAACTCCGTTCTCCGGAACAATGGAACGAGCTACTGACTTATTGGAAATAATACATACCGATGTATGCGATCCAATGAGTGTTGATGCTCGTGGAAAGTATCGTTGTTTTCTGACCTTCACAGATGATTTGAGCAGATATGGGTATATCTACTTAATGAAACATAAGTCTGAAACATTTGAAAAGTTCAAAGAATTTCAGAGTGAAGTGGAGAATCATCGTAACAAGAAAATAAAGTTTATACGATCTGATCGTGGAGGAGAATATTTGAGTTACGAGTTTGGCCTTCATATAAAACAATGTGGAATAGTTTCACAGCTCACGCCACATGGAACACCATAGCGTAATGGTGTGTTCGAACGTCATAACCACACTTTATTGGATATGGTGCGATCTGTGATGTATCTTACCGATTTACCACTATCGTTATGGGGTTATGCATTAGAGACAGCTGCATTCACTTTAAATAGGGAACCATCAAAATCCGTTGAGACGACGCCTTATGAACTGTGGTTTGGCAAGAAACCAAAGTTGTCGTTTCTTAAAGTTTGGGACTGCGATGCTTATGTGAAAAGTTTCAACCTGATAAGCTCGAACCCAAATCGGAGAAGTGCGTCTTCATAGAATACACAAAGGAAACTATTGGGTACACCTTCTATCACAGATCCGAAAGCAAGATATTCGTTGCAAAGATGGATCCTTTCTAGAGAAGGAGTTTCTCTCGAAAGAAGTGAGTGGGAGGAAAGTAGAGCTTGATAAGGTAATTGTACCTTCTCCCGAATTGGAAAGTAGTTCATCACAGAAATCAGTTCTAGTGATTCCTACACCAATTAGTGAGGAAGCTAATGATTATGATCATGAAGCTTCATATCAAGTTACTACCGAACCTCGTAGGTCAACCAGAGTAAGATCCGCACCAGAGTGGTACGGTAATCCTATTCTGGAGGTCATGTTATTTGACCATGGCGAACCTACGGACTATGAGGAAGCGATGATGAGCCCAGATTCCGTGAAATTGCTTAAGGCCATGAAATCTGAGATAGGATCCATGTATGAGAACAAAGTGTGGACTTTGGTGGACTTGCCCAATGATCGGCAAGCCATAGAAAATAAATGGATTTTCAAGAGGAAGACGGACGTTGATAGTAGTGTTACTATCTACAAAGCTCGACTTGTCGCAAAAAGGGTTTTCTACAAGTTCAAGGTGTTGACTACAATGAGATTTTCTCAACTGTAGCGATGCTTAAGTCTGTCCGGATCATGTTAGCGATTGCCACATTTTATGAAATCTGGCAAATGGATGTCAAAACTGCATTCCTTAATGGTTTTCTTAAAGAAGAGTTGTATATGATGCAACCAGAAGGTTTTGTCAATCCTAAAGGTGCTAACAAAATGCGCAAAGCTCCAGCGATCCATCTATGGACTGGTGCAAGCATCTCAGAGTTGGAATATATGCTTTGATAAGTTGATCAAAGCATGTAGTTTTATATGGACTTGCAGTGAAGTCTGTATTTACAATAAAGTGAGTGGGAGCACTACAGTCTTTCTGATAAGTATATGTGAGTGACATATTGTTGATCAGAAATGATGTAGAATTTTTCTGGAAAGCATAAAGAAGTGTTTGAAAGGAGTTCTTTAAAAGAAAGACCTCAGTAAAGCTACTTACATATTAAGCATCAAGATCTATTGAGATAGATCAAGACGCTTGATAAGATTTTCAATGAGTACATACCTTGATAAGATTTTGAAGTAGTTCAAAATGGAACAGTCAAAGAAAGAGTTCTTGCCTGTGTTGCAAAGGTGTGAAATTGAGTAAGACTCAAATCCTGACCACGGCAAAAAATAGAAAGAGAATGAAAGTCACTCCCTATGCCTCAGTCATAGGTTCTGTAAAAATATGTCATGCTATGGACCAGACCTATTGTATACTCTGCCCTGGTTTGGCAAAGGAGTACAATAGTGATCTAAGAGTAGATCACTGGACATTGGTCAAAATTATCCTTAGTGGAATAAGGATATGTTTCTCGATTATGGAAGTGACAAGAGGTTCGTCGTAAAAGGTTATGTCGATGCAAGTTTTGACATTGATCCAGATGACCCTAAGTCTCAATCTGGATACATATTGAAAGTGGGAGCAATTAGCTAGAGTAGCTCCGTACAGAGCATTGTATACATAGAATATTTTGCAAAATACATACGGCTCCAAATGTGACAGACCCATTGACTAAACTTCTCTCACGAGCAAAACATGATCACACCTTAGTACTCTTTGGGTGTTAATCACATAGCGATGTGAATTAGATTATTGACTCTAGTATACCCTTTGGGTGTTGGCCACATGACGATGTGAACTATGGGTGTTAATCATATACAGATATGAATATTGGTGTTACATCACATGGCGATGTGAACTAGATTATTCACTCTAGTGCAAGTGGGAGACTGAAGGAAATATGCCCGAGAGGCAATAATAAAGTTATTATTTATTTCCTTATTTCATGATAAATGTTTATTATTCATGCTAGAATTGTATTAACCGAAAACATAATACATGTGTGAATGCATAGACAAACATAATGTCACTAGTATGCCTCTACTTGAGTAGCTCATTAATCAAAGATGGTTAAGTTTCCTAACCATAGACATGAGTTGTCATTTGATTAACGGGATCACATCATTAGGAGAATGATGTGATTGACTTGACCCATTCCGTTAGCTTAGCACTTGATCGTTTAGTATGTTGCTATTGCTTTCTTCATGACTTATACATGTTCCCATGACTATGAGATTATGCAACTCCCGTTTACCGGAGGAACACTTTGTGTGCTACCAAACGTCACAACGTAACTGGGTGATTATAAAGGTGCTCTACAGGTATCTCCGAAGGTACATGTTGGGTTGGCGTATTTCGAGATTAGGATTTGTCACTCCGATTGTCGGAGAGGTATCTCTGGGCCCACTCGGTAATGCACATCACTATAAGCCTTGCAAGCATTGTAACTAATGAGTTAGTTGCAGGATGATGTATTACTGAACGAGTAAAGAGACTTGCCGGTAACGAGATTGAATTAGGTATTGACATACCGATGACAAAGGGAACAACGTATGTTGTTATGCGGTTTGACCGATAAAGATCTTCGTAGAATATGTAGGAGCCAATATGAGCATCCAGGTTCCGCTATTGGTTATTGACCGGAAACGTGTCTCGGTCATGTTTACATTGTTCTCGAACCCGTAGGGTCCGCATGCTTGAGGTTTCGATGACAGTTTTATTATGAGTTTATGAGTTTTGATGTATCGAAGGAGTTCGAGTCCCGGATGAGATTGGGGACATGACGAGGAGTCTCGAAATGGTCGGGACGTAAAGATCAATATATTGGACGACTATATTCGGACATCGGAAAGGTTCTGAGTGATTCGGGTATTTTTTGGAGTACCAGAGAGTTATGGGAATTCGTATTGGGCCTTAATGGGCCATACGGGAAAGGAGAGAAAGGCCCTAAAGGGTGGCCGCACGCCCGCACCCTCCCCATGGACTAGTCCAAATTGGACTAGGGAGGGTGGGCGCCCCCTTCCTTCCTTCTCCTTCTCCCTTCCCTTTCCTTCTCTCCTACTCCTAATACTTGGAAGGGCTCCTAGTTCTACTAGGAAAGGGGGAATCCTACTCCCGGTGGGAGTAGGACTCCCCTAGGGTGCGCCATAGAGAGGGCCGGCCCTCCCCCTCCTCCACTCCTTTATATACGGGGAGGGGGCACCCCTTGGAGTCACAACATTTGATCTCTTGATCTCTTAGCCGTGTGCGGTGCCCCCCTCCATCAAAGTCCTCGATAATATTGTAGCGGTGCTTAGGCGAAGCCCTGCGATGGTAGAACATCAAGATCGTCACCACGCACTCGTGTTGACGGAACTCTTCCCCGACACCCTGCTGGACCGGAGTCCGGGGATCGTCATCGAGCTGAACGTGTGCTAGAACTCGGAGGTGCCGTAGTTTTGGTGCTTGATCGGTCGGGCCGTGAAGACGTACGACTACATCAACCGCGTTGTTCTAACGCTTCTGCTTTCGGTCTACGAGGGTACGTGGACAACACTCTCCCCTCTCGTTGCTATGCATCACCATGATCTTGCGTGTGCGTAGGAACTTTTTTTAAATTACTGCGTTCCCCAACAATTGCATCCTTCAGAGCTTGCTTGTTGGGATACATAGCACCCGTTGCAATGTTGTTCTGGTGATATTGCCAGGCAGAATCATGTCCATCGTTCACGATCATAGCAGATGAGAAGTCATGATTCCACGATGCAGGATTCGGGACCTCCTCTGCATTTTCTTCTTCATCCGACTCGTCTGAATCATAGGCATGACCCAAATCAACATCGGTGTCTTCTTCTTTCATAAGGTCATGCATGTGCCCATCTACCTCGTCAGCGTCCACCTCGCCATTGTATTCACCATCGGCATTCCCCCCTTCTACCTGACTATTCTGCCCTGGTTCATAACCATAAGCATTTCCTCCTTCTACCTGACCGCTCTGTCTTGTTCGTAACCATCATCTCCAGCATTTGACATAGATAACCGCCTACCTACAGTGCTCTGCCCAGGATCGTTGCCACCTTGGCCTTCTTGTGCAGTGACCTCCTTCACGACGGGAAGCACTAAAGCAATAGGATTGCATCCCCTTCGTTCACAACCTTGTAACCACCGCACCCAATCGGAGTCTCGCTCTATTGGCCTCAAATAAAAGTAAATTATTGTACTTGACCGTGTCCACAATGCATGAACACCGACGGTGTGTGTTTCAGTATCAAGACCTAAACTTGCCGTAATCCATTCTTTCAACTGACTGGCGGACCATGTTTAAGGTGCGCTCATTGGCACCTCTATGTGAGTAAATTCACTCAGATCAGCTCCCATCTCAGTTGTTTGGACAGTACCAGGACCGTAGTATAATCTGAAGTTCACTACATCAGACATCTCGGCTCACCTATTTTTTTCACAACGAAATACAAGTATTAAGCAACAACTTAAAATACCCACACTAACAAATATTAGACATGTCTATATATTAGCTACCTATATATTACAGAATATTAACGGAGCAACTAATACAATTCACACACCTACAAGTATATTACGAATATTTGCCGGAGGAACTACAAATATTGACAGATTTTAATATTTGACTGGACTGCCTATATTACGGATTTTACCGGAGCAACTACAAATATTGACACTCCTAAATACTACACATCCACATATAGTCCGGAATATTACCAGAGCAAGTACACATTTTTACACAACTAATTAGTTGACATCTAAATAAAATGCTCACCGGAACCGGAACGGAAAAATAAAATGCTCACCACGACAGATTTTAATATTTGACTGGACTGCCTATATTACGGATTTTACCGGAGCAACTACAAATATTGACATTCCTAAATACTACACATCCATATATAGTCCGGAATATTACCGGAGCAACTACACATTTTTACACAACTAATTAGTTGACATCTAAATAAAATGCTCACCGGAACCGGAACGGGAAAATAAAATGCTCACCACGACCACCTAAATATTTACGTTTACTACTGGACCAAACAACAATAATTGCACGCAACTTTAAAAAATAAAATGTTTGTTGAAATATACCCTTGAAGCGTGCGCGCGAACGACGAACGGCGGCCTTCAATCATCGGAACCGGAGCCGAAAAATCCACCGAACTACCGGAGCTTCACCTCCACCACACTGCTCCAGCTTCTCCACCACCACCTCCACCTCCACCGCCGCCACAACATCCACCAATAAGCTGAAAAAATGCTCCAACAAAATCCTCACCACGACCACCACAAGCTACCCCCATCAGTAGATCGAGGTCTCTTTCGGCTTCCCTAACTATGTAGAACCCATTCACGGTGCCAAATCCGCAAAAAACCGGGTCATTTTGGTGTATTAATTGGAGCTATTTCGTGTAAGAGAGAGGAAGAACGAAGAACAGAGAGATGAGTAGAGAGATGCGCGCGGTGGGGAAAGGAAAGGAGAAGGAGAAGGAGAAAAGAGGCGTGACTGGGCCCGCCCCTATCGGCCAAGGTGGCCGATCGATCGGCAATGGCCGATGGGCGCCGTGACCCAGCCAGGCCGACGACCTCCGGTGCGACGTGGTTCGCCAATAGTCGGCCCACACGTGGCCGATTGCCCACCTGTTGGCCCAGCAGATATCGAGAAGGTTCTGTCGCCATTGGCTCACTAATGCTCGATCGGCCATTCTTTGGTGATTGGGTAATATTTTCAAAAATAATTATATCAGCGTAATATTTTTGCAAATTAATAAAAAATGTATTATTTAAAAAAATTAGCAAAAATTGAAATATATCATAAGGAGAGCTTTTGACAAAAAAAATCAAATATCTAAAAAGGTCCAATTTTTTTGATTTTGGAGCACTTATTGTCTTTTTCTGTCCCGAGTTCCAGGTGTCATGTGGTCATGAAATTTTGCAGGCACATAGAGAATTTGTTAATGTATTATTTATAAAAAAGTTTGAAATCTTTTTATTGTTTTTGCTATAAAAAATCTGATTCCATTCTTCATCCATGAGAACATGAGTTCGTGAGCAGCAGGGGATTTCCGTACAGACACAGGCCTACATAGGTGGTGCCAAGGGAAGCCTTTGACGCCGTAGCATAGCCTCTGACATTACTCCACATGGCTGCAAGAGCATTGGTGGCGGCTGTCCTCCCACTTCTCCTTGTTGTCGCTTCCAGCGCCGACGACTGCGTCTCTATGGCCGGCAACCGATAAGCCGGGCTTCGTCTTTGGAGCGGCCTCCTCGTCCTATCAGGTTTCCACTCGTTTTTCCTTTCATCGATTCCCTTCATGGATCACGTAGGTTGTGACGTTGTCGGTTTCCTTTCTTAGTTCATCACAGCTAGTTAGTGTGAAAGCTAGCATAATTAAGTGTGTTTTTTTGCGGGGAGTAGCATAATTAAGCTGATGCTGCGTGATATGTTCATTCACCGGCTCTTAAGAATATGATCAGAAGGTAAACAAGGTGGGTCCTAGGGACTGCACGGACTGATGGACGGAGCGTTAAAAATATAACTACTCCATCCGTCTTATAATATAAGAGTGTGCTATATCATGCAGTATGAGGGGGGTGGAATGAGGGAGGCAGGGGACCAAGCATCTAGGCCTGACGTGCATGAGATGTTACCCTGTCAGATGGTTAAAATTTAAATTAAGCACAAGTGTTGGATAAAAAGAGGATTTCTTAGCTTGAACTCAGGAACTGTTGACACTCTTGGACAACATGGTTGTGTACAATGGACAATACTAGTAGTAATAGATTATGATTTAACAACTTGTTCTAGCGGCTAGCCGGCCTATGGCTAGTGCCCTTTGACAGTAACCCTTTGACGCACAGTGAGAAGCACTGCAATATATACAGGTATTCGTATCCTCCTCTGCAACGATCCCATATACGGCTGCAGGAGCGTTGGTGGCGATGCCTGGTCGTCTTCTCCTCTCATTTCTCCTTCTGGCTGTCGCTTCCGGCGCCGGCGCCGGGCGGCAGCCGATAAGCCGGGGGAGCTTCCCCAAGGGCTTCGTCTTCGGAACGGCCTCCTCGTCCTATCAGGTTTCAACTTCTTTCGTCTATTGGTTCGCTTTTCTCAGTTCAGAACAACTTGATTGCTGCTACAAGTATGGAAGCTGGCTGTACTTAATATTAGAAGTAAATGTAGTTAGAAATATAACTACAAAACCACTCATGGAAGTACTCCCTCCGTCCGGAAATACTTGTCGGAAAAATGGATGTATCTAGATGTATTTTAGTTATAGATACATTCAATTTTATCCATCTCTCTGACGAGTATTTCGGGACGGAGGGAGTAGTAAGAACAAACAGAACGAGATCATGGATGCTTGTAAGAAAGAGGGACGAAAGTTATACTCAAAGATCTTCGATCTGATCCGCGAAGTGATTAGCCAATTAATTACTGCTCCCTCTGTAGTGTCAAAAAACGTCCTAAATTATGGGACAGAGTAGTATATGCTAATTTTTTTTATTCTGGATCTGGTGCCTTGCAAATGCACATGGGACACCCTTCCACATGCGATTTTTTTACCCGCCGAAGAACAATACAAATTAAAGTATGAACAAGCAAGCTAAAAAAGGGAAAGAAATAACAGTAAACGGTAGCCTATCCAAACAAAAATTAACAGTATGCACATGCAGTGATCGGTCAATTAACTACTCCCTCCGTCTCAAAATTCTTAGATTTTGTCTAGATACGGATGTATCTAATACTAAAACATGACTTGATACATCCGTATTTAAACAAATGTAAGACAAGAATTTTAGGACGGATGGAGTATATGACAGTTGACTATCTACATTATGAAATCTTCAGTTCTGGATCTGGTCTCCTCTTACAATTAACTAATAGCGATATCTACATCATGAAATTTTTGGTGCTGGCATCTATTACAAATTTGTTGGACATTCATATGCATGCAGTATGAGGGTGGTGCAATGGAGGGGGGCAGGGGACCAAGCATCTGGGACAACTTCACTCACCAGAACCCAGGCATGTGAATATACTACTAATGCATACAACTGCTACACGCAGCATGTATCTTTCTTCCTTTTTTGCGACGCGACTCGTATCTTTTTATTGAGAAAAATGTTAGTAACTTGGTGCCTTGTCAAGAACATATGTACTAATTAATGTGAACATCTATCCATTAAGTGAATGCATTCTACAATACCGCATTAAACTTCTATACATTTGCTAGCTGAGCTCAGTTTGTTTGGTTCCTTGCGGTCAAGCCTGTCCATCCAGGTTCAAATACTAGACTTGGCGAGAGCGTTCGAAATTTTCTGGATTTAGTCCAGGCTTTCCGATGATATTATTTTAGTGGTATGGCATTATGCCTGTGAACTACAAGTTTGACTGTGTCGACTTTGTCAATCTCAAGATATGCCAACTCATTCTCTCACAGATGCTCATATGGGTAGGACGTGCATACACACTTTCATAGGGGTGAGCGTGCATGCTTGTATGTGAGGTAGCGTTTGTATTGCGTTTTGAAAAAGGACTCTAAAATTGACTCCTAATTATTTAGAATAGTAAAGTAAAAATAGTATCATTAGATTTATTATAAAAATACTTTAAAAAAATATTATAATTCTATAATCTTTTGCTCGCACATTTACACAAAATAATGATCAAAATTGTGTGCTGGAAACAAAGACAGCTGCATATTCTAGTTTGGGATGCAATCTGAATATATCATTAAGACAACTGCATATTCTAGTTTGGGATGCAATCTGAATATACCATTAAGACAACTGCATATTCTAGTTTGGGATGCAATCTGAATATATCATTAAGACAACTGCATATTCTAGTTTGGGATGCAATCTGAATATACCATTAAGACAACTGCATATTCTAGTTTGGGATGCAATCTGAATATATCATTAAGACAAGGGGCTATGCGCTAAATTAATGACGCACACCAAGCCTCCCATACAGTCATGACCATCGACCATCATTAGAGCAATGATCACGTTCCAAGACGTGGCCCCTACAATCTAGGCCCATCGCCCCTACACTCCTTGTTGAAGCAAAATTGTGATCATTTGCCACATTTTTTCTCACTTTTGTCTTATAAGAGTAACTAACGGGGTCCAGGCAAACCTGCACATATGGGCCATGCCCCGCGGGTAGGACCCTGGGCACTCGATAAAATAGGTTGGGCCGGCCTTCGGCCTGCCACATAACAAGGTCGATCCTCAAGGTTAAGCCTTGAGGTCGGGCATGACATGAACCTTTTCATTGTGGAGTCTTTTTAGGCACGTGCTTTTTTAAAAAGCCTTTTTAGGTTGTTTTGGCTTTTAAAGGTTGTTTTAGGGTTGTTTTGCCATTTTGGGGGGTATTTTAGCATTTTTACCATGGGTTGGCCCACAGCCGTGTCATGTTGGGCCATCCCATTTCCCGAATCCTTAAGCGCCAAATAAAGTGTAAACACACCCCACACACACACACACACACACACACACACACACACACACACACACACACACACACACACACACACACCCTGGTTCGCTTGTCTAAAGTGGGTTGCGGGCCCATTCTTCTCTTCGATTTTGGGAACCTCCTAGAAAGGTTCCCACCGATTTACCGGGTTGGGCATTCGGTGGGTCTTTGTCACCAGGTTTTTTGTTCTTTTTTCTTTTCCTATTTGTTTTTCTTTTGGTTTTCTTTTTACCTATTGTTTTTAATAAAAAATTAACAATTTTTTAAATCACAAACTATTTTCAAATTCATTAATCTTTTTAAAATTTTGAGAACTTCTATACATATTTTTTCAAAATTGATTTTTCAAAATCAAGAACTTTTCTCTGAAAATTTCTCAAATGCAGAAAAAAAATAAACTCTGCTCAAATTCACGGTTTTTTTTTCAATTTTGTGTGAAACTTTTTTGAGTTCATCAAATTTTGTGAATGTTTTTCAAAACTCATGAACCTTTTCATTTTTTTGGATTTCTTTTCAACTTTGTGAACTCTGTTCAAATTCATGAACCTTTTTCGAGTTCATAAATTTTTAATTTGTTTTAAATTTTGCGATTTTTTGTTTAGTCCATGAACTCTTTTTATAGTCAACTGTCAACAGCCGATTGGTCAGACTGACCCTCAAAGTCAGGCCTTCGGGCCGGCACGGTACAGGCCTTTTTAGAGTCAGGTCATGCCGGGCCAGGCCGGCAATATGCCTAACGATGGAATCCAGACAGAGAACTGACCGCCGGCTAGGATCGAACAACCCACGCCGGCCGCCGCGGAGCTCGGGCAAAATCCAGCCGTGAGGGAGTAGATCCCGCCAGGTCAAGCGACCAACAATCGCGAGGACCACCCACGGTGTACATACGGCCACAACGGGCTCGAGCACCTTCCACGGAAGCGCCGCCCACCGTACCCCTACCACTCACGCTTTCGACGAGCAGTGCACTGCGTCGCCACCAACTCGGACCGCTGCCATGGCCGCATCCGCCTACCCAAGCCGGCCGGGCACGAGGAGGAAGACCCCGCTGTCACCATCTACCGATTTGGCTTCGACCGGTGGCAGCGAGGGAGGAAGACGAAGGAAGGAGCTCGGAGGGTGGCGGCTAGGGTTCCCAACCAAGTCGTCTAACGAGTCTGAATATATAAGCACACTTTTTATGTCAATAATTGTAAGTTTCAAGGCTAAGCATTTTTATCGATATTTTTTTTTGGCGGGAAACACATTTCTATCCGTCGGGTCAATGGGGGTGATTATTGGTGAAGTAGTGCATGCAAATCTGAAGTTAAATCACGATATTCCTTTCAACAACAAGAATATCAATGAGCAGGAGAGACTTTTTCAATAAAAATCAGAATGATTTTTTGCAGCCAAAATTGTCGACGGAAGCAATGGGGATGTTGCAGTGGATTCCTACCATCTTTACAAGGTAAGGACATAGTTACTGATATTTCAAACTGGCTATCCTGCATTTTTAGCATTTCATAAATTATATGCTCAAATATGTAGGTCAAGAAGGCACTCATGAAAAGATTATTGCATTTTAAATCTAATTCAGAAAAACAGTTAGGTAGATCAAGATTGCATTCATGAAAACAGTTAGGTAGTACTGATATCAACTTCGCAAAAACCGTAGGAAGATGTGCGCCTCATGAAGGATATGGGAATGGATGCATACAGGTTCTCCATATCATGGTCAAGGATTCTTCCAGGTACGAGCAAATATATGTTTCAGTCATATGTTCTGTCACCTCTTTTATCCTGCATATCATCCAAATATAAGTTGAGAAAAATCATGCCAGATGGGACTCTGAAAGGTGGAGTCAACAGAGAAGGCATCGAGTATTACAACAACTTGATTAATGAGCTATTGTCCAGAGGTAGATGTATCTAGCCTTGATTATTTATTGAGATTTATTACCCTATGGTGTCAACCTGAATGGTGCAGACAAGATCATACTATTCGTTCTCTATTTTACCGGATGATTCTTAAGATCAGAAACTTTTATACGTTTGCAGGGGTGCAGCCATTTGTGACCCTTTTTCACTGGGATTCACCTCAGGCATTAGAAGATAAATATGGAGGGTTTCTTAACCCTAATATCATGTAAGTGCTAACAAAGCATCGTGAAAACAATGTAACAGCTAACTTGAAAGAATAATTGGGATAATAATATTTCCTGCTTTTAAAAAAATCCTGTCCAAAATGCTATGATGGCAACAAGTTAAGTCAGCTAGGAAAATGAAAAAGTTAAATAAGAACATCAAAAGAAGTAAGCAATAAACAAGGGTCTCTCTTCTCTGCATATTTCATCATTTACTGTTGTTGTTGAAAGCAATGCATGTACTCCTGCAAAACTGCAGTTAAAGAGATGTTCATGATTCATGAATAGATCTCCTTCCATGATATTTTATCACTTACTGAAGTTAAATAGATGTTCCTTTCAACAACTAAAATTGAAGTTAAAGAGATGTTCATGATTCATGAATAGATCTCCTTCCATGATGTTTTATCACTTACTAAAGTTAAATAGATGTTCCTTTCAAACAAGGAGACGTTGATATGTCTGAATATTGTCTTAATTTGAGATGACTTATCACATGTGCGTACAGGAATGACATGTACTTTTTGTAAACCGACATGTCTGTTTATTACTATTACACTATTGCAACAGAGCCATTGAACTAGCGTACAAAGATAATTTAACTGTACCGCCACTGGTGCAGAAACGACTATAAGGATTACGCTGAAGTCTGCTTCAGGGAGTTCGGGGACCGAGTGAAGCACTGGATCACATTCAATGAGCCCTGGGCCGTGAGCGTTGCGGGCTATGCAATGGGTGTGCTTGCGCCAGGTAGGTGCTCACCCTGGGAGATGGGGAAATGCAGCGCTGGAGATTCAGCAAGTGAGCCTTACACAGTATCCCACCATCAGCTACTCGCCCATGCGGCGGCCGTCAAATTATACAGAAAGAAATATAAGGTGATTAACTAAAGCCCTTCAGTATTATTTGTGCATGAATGATCCGATGACTGATTCAAATGCAGGTCGTTCAGAAGGGGAAGATTGGGATAACTTTAGTCTCAGCCTGGTTTGTTCCCTTCTCCCATTCAGACTCCGACAGTGATGCAGCAAAGCGTGCTACAGACTTCATGCTTGGATGGTAAGTTCTCTGTGATCCACGCATTTTCTGGTTGTCATGGTCTAGATGGAAATGATCTTACTAGCCAGGAGTTCCCTGTAGGTTTATGGACCCCCTAACAAGAGGAGACTACCCACTGAGCATGAGAAGACTTGTCATGGATCGCTTACCGCGGTTCACCAAACAACAATCTAAATTGGTCAAGGGTGCATTCGACTTCATTGGTATCAACTACTACACTGCAAACTATGCTGATAACCTTCCACCATCAAATGGCCTGAAGAGCTACAATACAGATGCCCGAGCTAATCTTACCGGTGAGTCTTGGATCAATCATTTTCCTTTAGGATCAAATATTAAGTGTACTGTTTTGCGATTTCAAAGTACAAATATTTGCAGCTTACCATCTGTACTAATATGTACTAACTTTTCCAATTATGTTAGGTGTTCGAAATGGTGCCCCCATAGGTCCTGAGGTAATTTGCCTCTTCCATACGTAGAAACAAATCTTCCATAATTGTTTCCACATTTTTCATGTGTGCTGATTCGGGTCCGTAAATATCATGCATATAGACTGGTTTACCTTGGCTCTACGTCTACCCTCAAGGGTTACGTGGTCTGTTGCTTTATGTCAAGGAGAAGTATGGCAATCCTACCATCTACATCACCGAAAATGGTGAGCATATTCCCTCTCATAGAAACATAAACATACTGAAACTTAAACTTACAGAACTATTTGCCTCTGTGATCTAGGCCTCGGTGAAACCACCACCAACACGAGCCTACCACTCGCGGAAGCACTGAAGGACGATGCGAGGATAGAGTACCACCACATGCACCTTGTTGCCTTGTTGAGTGCGATCAGGTCGGACAACTCCAACTCTGTCAACAACCTTCAAATCTTATACTTATCTGACAGTGGATTAATTGCTTGCATTTGTCAGGGACGGGGCAAACGTGAAGGGGTACTTCGCGTGGTCGCTGCTGGACAACTTCGAGTGGGCAACTGGGTACACGGTGCGCTTTGGGTTACACTTCGTGGACTACGATGATGGGCGGAAGCGGTACCCCAAGCGCTCCGCTGGCTGGTTCAAGAGGTTCCTCAAGAGATGAGCTCGTAAAATTACTTACTACTCCTGAAGCTAAAGCAGCGACAATTAATATGGATCGGAGGGAGTAGCAACCAGCGAGAAGAATGATGATTGCGTAGGTCGTTTATCTGTGTTTTGTTCTGTAAACTGTACCCCAATGGTTCCTTCACCATCAGTTTTTTTGAGAGAGAGAAACGTCCTGTATCAGCTGTTTTTATGGTTTTTTTTAATCGAGCTGTTTTTATGATGATGATGCCCATTTCTCCCGAGTGATGTGGTACCGATATGGGCCTGCCTGATGCAGCATTTCCCGATTGTCGTGGTCTTGCAGGCTGCAGCAGATGCAGGAAAAGGACAATTAAAAAGGGACGAAAACAACCTCGCACACTTGCATGATATATTCCCCTAAAAAAACTTGCATGAATACCCAATGGAAAAAGGATATTATCCAAATGCATTTCAAGTAATTGTAGTAGCCACACCAAGTCTTCCTTCTCGGTCAACAATGACTTTGTTAGCGAACCGGGACTGTGGTATTCCCAGCCCACGAGTGTTCAAATCCTGATGCTCGCATTTTTTCTGGATTTCGATGACGAGCCTAAAGTGACTTCGTAAATCTCAATATGATATGCCGGCTCAGTCTTTCGAAGATGCTTATATGGATACGGTGTGTGTATGCGCGTGTATATGAGCGCTTGTGTCTGTACTTATGTTCAAAAAAAAAAACAATGACTTTGTTACAAGTTGCAGGTTGCCAGGCACTGCACATGCAGCTCTAAGCTACAGTATAAGCTAATGAATTAACAAGTGCAACACTATGTAGCATTGATCGCTAACCTTAGGCAAAAGAGTAATGACTCCAATTTTCAGCAGCATATGATGAAAATCAATTAACAACATCATGTCAGAAAATTATCTAGGGAGTACATATTAAGTGTCGCCAATTTAGTACAAAATGATATTCGCAAAAAAAAAGATTTAGTACAAAAGGAGTAGCAATGAAATTGGGAGCCCTGTGGGCTTCTTTTATTAAAAAAACAGTTCTGTCAGGAAGTCATTAAAATATTCCAAAATAATAATTGTATCAATTTTACGTACTCCTGGTTTGAAAAAATAATACTCCCTCTGATTCATATTACTTATCTTAGATTTGTCTAGATACAGATGTAGCTAGACACATTTTAGTGTTAGGTACTACTATATTTGTATGTAGACAAATCTAAAACAAGTAATATGGATCGGAGTTATGTAAGTAGAAAATTCTTCGCACATTTTTGGAAAAAAATGTTCATGTTAAAACGTGCTCATGCATTAAAAAATGCTCATGTAAAAATTTAAATTTTTTGTGTATCTAAATTGTTTTCATGTAATTTAAACATTGTTTACACAATTTATAAGGAAAATTCATATAATTCAAAACATCAAATATTTTAAAAAATGTTCGCTTAATTTAAGAAGTGTTTGCAGTTTAACATAAATATTTTATTTCAAAATGATCACATATTTATAAAAATCATCTACTGTAAATATTACATATTTTCTAAATAGTGTTCTTCTATTTTAAAATGCTCATTTAATTTTTAAGAAGTGTCCACACATTTTGTTTAAAGATCGTCCATTATATAAGATGATCATGTGGTTTAAAAATATACACACATGTTGAAAAGACACTCATGAAATTTAAAAGTGCACGTGAAAATTTTATAAAGTCTACAGGTCTTTTAAAATATGTTCGTGTATTTTTTTAATGAAAATGTTCTGCTTTTTCCAAGAAGATGTTTAAATATTTTAGAAGTATTTCATAAAAATGAAAAAGAAAAGGGAAGGAAAAGAAAACTAAAAAAGCGAAAGAAGCAAAAGCAAAAGGAAAAAGGGAAAAGGAAATTGAATAAAAACCTATAGGTAAAATAGAAATCCAGAAAAGAAACCAAGATAAATAAAGAGAACCGAGAGATCAAACGAAAGCTAAAAATAAAAACCAAAAATAAATCAAAAATCGCTAGTCTCCCAGTATTGGGCGCGATCCATGTAGGGGCGCACATGAGCAACGACATATAGCATTTGCATTGCTTCAAGCTAGGCTAACTAAGATAAAATCAGTGAAATAACCATATACCCCCTCACCCCGTAATAATTGCCAAGAATATGGAGGCTAGGGGGTAAAAATATAGTCCAAGAGAATGACCATAGCAGCCACTATCGCTAAATGTTTGGAGCCTATGCCATATTTGCCTCCCTGGCCTCCATATCTTCAAACATGGAGATGGATTTTGGAGGGAGCTCCATCCATGTGAATTCTGGTGGGAGGGGGGGTATTTGCCTGTCATATATATTTCCTTTCCTGACTAGTTCCCATCTCCTCTAGGGCATCGCCCCCGTGGTCGTTGTTACAATAATGTTGTGCTGCTCGTCGAACTCACACCATTGCATCGTAGAGGGAGCTCACACCATCATTGAGGGTCGACCAGCAGCATCCGCATCTCGGTGCGCGGCGTCGACATTCCATCTAAGGGTGGGTGCAGGTACCCGGCTCGATGCAGCCTAAAGATCTTTCAGGCGGTACAATCGTTGATTCGTGGAGATCCCCAACTTATGGTTGAGGAAGACGACACCACATCACCTCCTTCGCATGCATGGATGACATGCCCACTAGCTGTAATGGCACAATGAGAGGAAAGGAGGGGTACTTTCCCGCAGCCTCCAAGAGCATCCCCTCGTTGAGCCGCCCCTAGATGTGCTCGTGTGTGTTAATCGGATAGTTGGCGCGGGCCGCTGCAGAGTAGAGCTACATGTGCCCCATGCAAGAGAAGGAGGAGGAGGCGTTGGCACTTGGGGCCTCTTTAGGTGGCAGATCCATGAGAGAGGAGCTCGAGCAGGTACGATAAGGATGGAGCAAAGGACTACAAAAATGTGCTAGACATGAAGGGCATCCACATGTGGGTGAACCAGGTGTGGGTGTGGATTTGGGGAAGAAGAGCCAGCCAATGACAAGCTGCTCACATGTTAGAAAATGTTGGAGGCTGGTTTATAGTGATTCTGAGTTTGATGTCACACGTTTGAGTCTCTATTATATTAGTCAGATAATACAAAAGTTGAGATTTTGATTATTTTGTAGAGTTGCTCAATGGTGGTATATGACTAACCGATGTTGAAGGTATGGGCCTTGTGCCTAATAACCATTTTTTTAAAACTCTCCGACTCACTAGTGTTTTGCCGTGGTTCTAACAATACTAGTTTTGTAACACAGTGAGAAATTAGTCCTACGTGGAGAGTGAAGGGGAGTCGAAACAACTTACCCCCTTCGTAAAGAAATGTAAGAACGTTTAGATCACCACTTACGGAGGGAGATTATGTTTCTGTTACTCCTTAGAATTTGAGAAGAGGAGATGTATGCACATTCCTTCTATATCGAGGTGTGAGTTTTTATTATATTAATTATGAGTATTTGACAAATGCGTTAAAAATAGTCGTTCCTGACTTTTTAGGATGGTATGTGATTACCAACTCATATATGGGTTCCGAGGGACTATATAGAGGACTTTGGCGACCTTAGCCGCCCCCCATCAGGTCACGTTTGCCTTCTACCTTTGCCACCATTATTTCTAGTTGTGCCATTTTCGATTTCCTTACCCCGATAACCACATGCACAACTATATGGGAGTGCAAACCGTTAGAACCGTGCACTTTGCAAACTA